>CM031244.1:703808691-705008691 GCA_018340775.1 Taxus wallichiana var. yunnanensis
GGAATGATAGTAGGCTGATTGGCCACCATATGAGCTTTGCTTGAGGCACTTGACCTTAGGAGAAGGAGAATAAGGAGCAACGGTGCCTTTTTAGTAACCTCTTTTTTCGGCCAGCTTTGAAATAGGGGTACCCCTCTTGACTATGGATACGTGGAGGTTCCTTATTCTTCTCCTTTGTATTTTCCTGAGAGGCTTTCTCGGGAACTGAGACTGGGTCCGAGTGAACACAAAGAAATGATTGAACCATCCTGCCTACATTCATCTTCATCATATTCCAAATAACCAATGCCGGATGCTCGCAACCGACTCATCATAAGACTCATCAAAGATATCCCGAAGCTTCAAACTCCTCATGGGAATCTTGTTCTTCCGTTCATCATCTTCTTCAATTATTTCCACCGCCGCATTAATAAAGCGTGAGCTTCATTGCTAATCTCGGCCGGGAAGCAAGAGCTAACCGTGGCCTATCTCTCAGTGCACCATTGTTATTAAAATTCCGCCTAGGGATATCCTGCATTTTAACATTGCTCAATTCCGCCGAGACACTTGCTTCTTTAAAGCAATCAAATCATTAGCCATTTTTGAAACATAGGTCAAGATACCTTGAGAAGAACCTTGATTTTGAGTTTGGGTATATCTTTCTCGATCCTTCCTACTAAGATGAGATCATCCTCTATTTCAGTAGCCGTTGACTCGAGCAAAGAGCCAAATCGGGATAACCGACCTTCGTAATAAAAAGCTTATATCAAAGGGGGTTGAGCATTGATGAAAAGCATTTTCGGGTTTTCAGAGTCAGGTACAAATGACATGGAATTTTCCGATCGCCTTATTGAACTTAGCCAACGATTCCGCATAGGTTCATGCGATTCCTTCTTCATATGCGTGAGTTGAGCTAACAAAGCATGAGAATCTTAATTGGCTGGTTTGAAACGTGCCTCAAACTTGGTCCGCATGGTAGCCTCAACTGAATGCATGCATTCGGGGAGGTGGTAAACCATTCACCGCTTACTCCGCAATGTTTCAACGAAGAGCCGAATGGAGACATCTTCGTGGGCTACTCCGAGGACACCGCACGCAACAAAGAAAGATGCAATATGCTCATCAGGATGCTGCTTCCCATCCCCATTGAACTTGGGAATGTTTTTACGAGATCCACGTGGTAACTCATTCAATGGAGGAGTCAAGGAAAGAGGACCAACAATCGCACCCTAAGGCACAATGTGTCAACCGCCATCCTTTCGAAAAAAGAGTGCGCATGTGATCCTGGGTATCGACAAGAGTAGTGCACGACAAGTTGCGCAGATGCTTCCCGCTCTTCGTGGATCCGATTTCTCCGAACAGTGAAGAACTCTCGCTCAAGAGATAACGCTGTCGAGAAAGGCCGGGGTCAAATAATGCTTGTGCTGCAGAATCCTCAAGAGTGGATCAATTTCACTGAGCTCTACGGCGGGACCGAGTGAAAATCCTCCCCGCCACTGAATCAAAGGGAGATCTTATTAAAAATAATGCAAATATGGAGTCGCCGACACCGAGAGGGATAAGCTTTATACTATTGATCCGTAATCCCAGTGAGTCGCCTAAAAATCAGTTGGTTGGATATTTTGTCAAACCAAAATATGAGGTTCAACCACAAGACATGGGATTAAATCCTCTCCTCAAAGACAGTGAGGTGCCTGTTTATTGCTAATCTAAAACACAAGAATAAATATATACAATATCTCACACTAATCTAACCATTGGGGTTGGGATGAAATCCCGAAATCCACATTCACACGATTCAAGGATATTGCTTTCGTAAGTGAAATAGGTTAGAAATCGGGCATAAAAGTTGAAAGAAGCACTAAGTAGAAAAGAAATGGGAGAAACGTATTTTCTTCCGAGTAAACATGAGAGCACCGAAATAATCATACGAGTTTTAGATCATGAGATATATGGTCCTGAGATAATTAGAAACACTCGAGATTCTATACAAAGAATAGCTTTAAGATCATGAACATAAGAACACTGCTCTTAAATAAGATATATTTCACAACACAAAGTCTGCAAAACAATATCAACTTCTATTCTTCAAAATGATTGAAAGAAAACACAAAGTTTTTCTCCTTTCCAATAGCCTCTTAATGCTTCAAAAATTCTCGACCCTTTGGAATGCACATGCATCCCTTATTTATAACAAAAGAAGCTAGAGATAAACAGATGATCCTAAAGAGTAAAAGCATGTTAACTGGAGTTTCGCTTTGCATTGACTTCACGCAGAGATCAAGTCAAACATGAATTAAAAATATGATAAAACGGAAATAAAAAAAGACATGTCAATCTAAAAATAGAAATGACATGGGACGTTGGGAATTAATCCGAATCATCATCTTTGCTTCTTCTTCTTTCTCCTCCTCCATGAGAGATTTATTACATTTAAACTCCTGAACTTCCGAATAATGCCTTGCATTTCATTCTCATCAAAGCAGCAGCGATGGAGTGATCATTCCACATTTCGCAGTTTCATGAACACTCACTGCAGCGTAGGGAAGTTTCTTCAATCCTTTCACGAGCTTTCTTAAGGCCTCTAAAGTGTGCTCAATTTCTTACAACTCGACTCAATGACTTCAAGGTCAAATCCGTGTACATGTGTTCATGCCTGAATAGATCTCTAACTTGTTTGAAGAGATCATCTGGCACGATAGGATACCCGAGTTCCCAACCCGACACCTTCGGATAAATCTTTAGCAATTCTTCTTCCGAGATCACTTTTCCCATCGATCAATTTATCCTCGATTCTCTCGAACTTGCCTTTGCAGCTTCGCTGAGGATCTTTACTCAACTCATGGCCTTGGTCACCTGAAAGTGTTTATCTCGTATGTGGAAGAACGCCTTCTTCTACCAAGAGATGTGGCCGGTATTTGCTTTAGCACTGGAGAGCTTCACAAGTCAAATCAAGTCGCCCAATTTCTTCGATGAATTCCTCATCCATCTTCTCTCCTTCCTTCCGAATCTCCCCAAAGACTTATGAACCTTCACTACGCTCTTGAATTACTTCTTTCCCCATTGCTGAGCATCTTTGGATCCATTCATCAACCACCCTTCCTTTTTTAGCAATCTTCTCAATCGTAGCACCGATGAGAAATCAAACCGGCGATACATGTAAGAAGATGGTATGGATTCCAGTGTGTTGAGAGTTTAATCAAAACCTCTCACAATGCTCCACTTTTCCTTAAGCTCATTTCTCGCTGTCCTTTGTTTCTTTCAACTTTTGGCACAAAGACGTCTATGGAATCCTTTGCATCTCGTCAGCGCCCCTTCTACTATGCTACTTTCCCTAGAGCCACCCTAGTTACACGGTAATCGCCACTGCTACATCATCTCTAGTTTTTTCTGCCGAGGGAGTGGCACCGCGAACTTATCTCCTTAAGCATCCACCAAAACCCTTGAAACTGCTTTTGGGTTTCTTGGCCTGATCTCGGCAAAGCAGAAGCCTTGAGTGAGCTGAAATCAAAGGTCAGGTAGGTACAATCACTTTCCTCTTCCTCGGAGGTTTCTCGAGTAACCACCGTGGAGTATCGGAGGAAATTGCCAATGTTCAAAGAATCGGGTATTCTACTCTCAAGGAGAAGATTCTACTATCGAGGGGGAACAGTAGCCAACGTGGTAGAGGTGGAATGAATAGAGGCACAGGTGTGGGGGAGTGTTGGTGATCACTTGGGTTCCAGAGAGGGGTGAGAGCCCGTGAGAAAATATTGGCCATGCTTCAAGAAGTGGATGGGGAATGAGGAGGCTGAAATGGTTGTTGAGGGGAGGCATGATTCTGGGCCTTCCAAAGCCTTGAATGCAAGAGATAAGGTCTCTCTAGTTGAGAAATCAGCAAATGGTGAAGTCAAGAGCTGGCTTCCTCCTTCTTCTAAATTAATCTCCCCTATTTCTGGTGGTGTTGGTGATTCTGGCACAACCACCGCTTGAGCCGAAGAGACATTGAAGAGATTTGTCTTTCTTTCCTCTTCTCGGGATCCGATTTTTATAGACCCCAGAGTAAGATTCTTTGTCCTTTTTCTTTGGGAGGGCCCCACCTCCATTTCAGCCAACTTTTGAAACTTGTCATCTTTCAAATTCATGCCCCAAGAAGAGAGCCACTTTTTGGTGCGAGCAAGAATTAGAGCCGACCTATCTCGTGATAGTAGGCTTTTTTCGCCGCCGACCAATCAATAGGCGGGAAAACGTATCGATCTTCATTAAGCCCATCATAGGACATATCCAACACACTTTCACTGTCGGCAACAGCCATCCGACAAATAAGAAAACTCTAGCCTCGAATCTCATTAATAGTTAACCTACTATTATCTTTCTTCGCGAACGCAACTTCAAGCATGCAGCATCCACCCGGATATCCTCAATGTCGCCCGTGCAGTATGTTGGGCTCCATAGGTTCTAAGTACTCCTGATGTCAAAACCATCCCGAGACTTCATATGCTTCTTTAATTTCTCCTGAGTTCACATTCAACATTTTTAGCCTTTTCACACCGCTGAGCAAGTATATCTCCCAATAGAAATTGGGAAGGATATCGCTGCCTTATGTCAGCTTGCTCGTTGAAATTTGTGAAAATCCAATAGCCGCCTCGACCAATTCTATTAGTATCAATCTATCCCCGGATAATGAGGTGCACGGAAAGGCTCTCCCGAGTACATGACCGCTCAAGGTAGGTAAACTTCTTGAATCGTAAGAAGATACATCCCTATTTAGATACCTCTGTCAAGCTTCGTCTGATACCCTTGTCTTTCTTAGCCCCGGATCACAGCAAATGCAGATGTTCTCGTAGAAAAGGCCATTCACCCTCCTAAAATGATCCTCGACCCTTCTTTGTTATTTGAGGATAATACTTATAGACCGAGTTTGTCGCTCGCTTCCTTTATTATCCAATCCGGATAGCCTCCTCATCCTACCGCCGATAGCCACATATGAGAACATATAAAACTTTCTCGGTCGATAAGACTGGCCGCATCTCGAGAGTCAATCTCATTATCGATAAGGGTTCCCACCAATCCTCACTGGTTCTTCTCGATGGTGACCATAAACCGATACATCCATCCATGAAATAAATTTGATTCTCAAGCAAGCCAAAAACCCGGCCAAATAGGTGATAATGTCATTGATTTTTTGATGAAATCACATCTAGGAATAGTTCTTGGAAATCTAGATATTACTGGTTTTGCCTTGACCAAGAACTTCTTATTGACATCCTTAATGCAATTTTCCTGGTTACTGTCCCAGGCCTTCTGAGCCGACTTGATATTTAGGTCCCCATACTCCTCGAAATTAGGTAGTTTCAGGAGATCATCAAAATAAGCTCCATCTAGTTTGATAACTACCTCACCAGCCTGATTCCTTACTGAACGAGAAGCCGAGTCGTAACTGGACGCACAAGCCAAAACAAACTCTGGACATTGGGCAGACATGGGAAAGCCTGCTGCAAGGGGCAAGCCACTGTTAGCTAAAGCCATCATCCATGGGGTTTGAGAAGAACTCTTCACCCTATTCCAAAAGTCGTCCATATCTATGTTGCCAAGTTCAGTATCCCTGATATCATAATTACAATCAATATATGATGGGGATTCTGGTTTCTTAAATTTGTACTTCATCCTGCTAGACTTCTCGGCCTTCTCCCGAGATGAACCAGTGGTCCGACATGAAGAATGTGGAGGAGAAAGACTCTAACTCGTGTGATGTTGTTTCAAACCGGAAATCCCAATTGACTAAATGCGCCTGAAGAAGAGAAGAACCCGACACGTCAAGAGGATGCGGAAAACCCCGAGAACCCGACAAGTTTGATCCGTTTAACTTTGCAAAGCCCTACACTTGCTTTTGATGACGGAAACAAAGGAAACCCCGCGCCCACTTTTGATGACGGAACTTCGGAGATTCCCGACACTTACTGTTGAGGTCGGAATGTTGAGAAACCCCGATACTTCAAGCTTCCTTTATACTCCGGGCCTTTGAATCTGCAAAACAGTTTTCAAAAACCGAGAAGCAAAAACAAAGTCTTTCCTGTATTTCCACATATACAACTTCCTTTCTTTTTTGTTATTCATATTCCATACATCATGCATATAATTAGAATTTTGGAAGAAACAGATCAATTGATAGTCTCAAAAAGAAAATAAACCCTAAAAACCCAAAACCCTTTCCAAAACAACACAGAAAGAAGAAGGGAAGAAAACCTTCAACAACTGGCAAGAAATTGGGAAGAAAATACGCGCAATCGATCCATAAAAATCAAGAATAAAGAAGGAAAGAAGAATACCTTCGATTCGAGACAGGTAAGATCAAAAACAAACGATCCAATCGGGCAATGCGAGTTTGCGGGTTTTGAAAGCGGAAGAGCATGCGAAAAATCCACGAATTAAAAATATGAATGGTAAGAATGACGTGGAAATCCACGTATTTATAAGAAAATTAGTAATAAATACACTTCAGCTCGGCACGTGCCAACTCACCAACCATTCGGCATGAATGCCATGTCAGCATGTTGGAGGGGTCCGAAAACCCGACACGAAGAGATTTAGTGCATTCTGCGGTTTGGTTTCGAAACATAGAGCACAAAACATGAAGTGCTTAGTGCTACATAGCCCCAAAACCCAAAACAAAGGATTTAGCGGACTTCGTGAATCGGAGAACATGGTGCATAAAACATGTTTTTAACTTATGTACGCGTTCGACGATGCTTTGGGGTTCCGAAAACCCGAATACAAAGGGTCTTCAATACAATAGGGTCTCGGGTTTCGAAGTCACGCGACACAAAGCATGTTTTAACTCAAGTATGTTCCGATGCGTTGAATTTTCAAAACCCGATTACAAAGGATTTTTTTAATATTAAGGTGGGTTTCTGTGTTTCTGAGGACATAAGACATAAAGCATGTTAAAACTTATGTCAAGCTGTTAGTAATAACCCGAAACCCGATTTTTCTCTAAAAGAGGCCAAAATGCAAAACCACTTCGAAAATTTTGTAGGGGTTATCCGATCGCTTTGTCGTAAACTCAAACGGGATAACAAGGACCGCAACAACCAAGAATCTATGGTTGTGATCCACAGATCCCACAGCCTAACGAGTCCACAGGTCAATCCAATATAGACGCTAGCCTACGCACCTTGGTATTTAGGTCCACTCCACTTCCACCTATCATCATCGAACAACTGTCTTTACTAGATACAAGACTAACGAAGCTTAGGGAATTCTCGGACTAGGCCGTAGAAAATCGTCTCAGTAGAGCCAATTATATTCATCATCCACCATATGACCTTATCAGGAGATATACACGAAACAATCCCAGGTCATTTTCCACGTATTCCGCAACCCATAGATCGAATCACGCCAGAGCTCGATATTGATTGGAGCCTTCGAGCAATCATCCTCGCGATCGATCTATCACACCACCCAAGTTAGAAGGTCCTTCTTGCCTTAGATTCACAAATTCCACTAGTGCATGTCGAAGACATTAGACTACCTAACTAGTTTGTCGCATATTCCATCCCCACTGGCTGTTCTCTGCACGACCTGGAGGTCAAAAGCGCAGAGGAGTTACTTGCTGATTCTCACGCCGCCCGTCACTTTTCCGACGTACAAATCAATGTGTTTAGAGATAGTTGTGAATGAATAATTGCTACCCATTTATGATAATAGAGAACTTAGGGGTGGATATATAATATAAGATTAGATTAATCAATTAATTATGGAAACCTATATGAACTAAAAATTCCAAAAACCCCATGAAGTTCTACCATAAGATTTTTTCAAATAAATATACCTTCTCTTTTGAATTTATCAATGGAGTGGGTGACTTTATGAATTATAATAATATTGCCAAGAATTTGTCTTCCTTCCACAAAAGCACCTTCATGCTCAAATATGAATCTAGGAAGGATACCGTATAGCCTAATAGATAGATTTTTGACATAATCTTGTAAAGAGTATTACACAAGTTATAGGTTGGTAATCCCTTAACTCTTTGGCTCCTTCCTTCTCGGGGATGTTAGAAATGAAGGTGTTAATGATTTCTTTGAGAATATTTTGTGTCCGAAAAAACCTTTACTACCTCCACTACTTCCTCCTAGATAATGTCCCAAAAGTGATGGAAAAAGAAAGATGGGAAACTGTTAATACATATGGCCTTTTCACCTTCTATATCAAAGTTAAAAAAACTTAACAACATTGTGAGAGGGGGTCATAATTAGATATTTGTTTTCTTCCTAAGTGATGACATTAGAAAATATATTGAGCATCACTTTATCCTTCTCCTTATTAGGTTGATTTGATCCCAAAAGGATCCCTTTGAAGAAGCTAATAACTTATTCCTTTATTTCCTATTCATCACATGTTAGACCTCCATCTTATTTCATCTACTCCCTAATCCTGTTATTGTTAGCATGCATAACAATAGTGAGGTGGAAGAACTTTATGTTTCAATATCCTTCCTTGAGCTAAATGATTATATGGATTTTTTTCACAATAGGTTTCATCCTTAGCTTCTATGTTGTGGTACTTGGTTAAGAGTTACTTTTCTTTCTATTGAGAGTCTAATCTATACCCATGTTCTAAATCATGTCCTTAATAGCCTATAATTATTCCTCAATCTAGATTTATGAGTAAAGATATTACAAAATATTTCCTTATTTCATTTCTTGAGATGGATCTTCACATTATTCGGTTTTCAAGAACTCCAATACATTTTAGAACTATGGACCTCTTCATTCGACCACCCTTTAATTTTTTACTCGAATTTAGATGGTCGATCCACACTTTTCAAATATAAAAGGTCACATATCATCCTTCTCCTCCTCCCTCAAATTAAGAATAAGGGGTTATGATCCCAACCAATACACGTAATGGTAGTAAGTTTTCCATTTAGATTGACCATTCACTCAAATTTTACATGAATCTATCTAGTTTGACTTGGATAAGGTTATTATTAGTGCAGAAAAGTAGCACCCTAGGATTTGTGCATTATAAAACCCTACTTTTGACTAACATGGGCATATCTCGAGGTGTGGGACCCACATGACTGAGACAAGCCTCCAGAGAAGGTTGGTTCCTCTACCTAACCCCGAATGCTAACACTACCTCTAGAAAGACAAAATGTGACTATCCTATAGCTAACCTAGACTTCCAAGTGACTAGGAAGAGAGAAGTGCATAAAATGTAAATCCTAAGCTAATGAGGGTGATAACACCAAGAAAAGGGGTGGAGAAATTTCCTAGTGAGTGAAAATAGGGACGAAATGAGGTGAGAGAGGGAAAACAGATGCACCACAGTCCAAAACCACACTTAAATCTCCATTTCCTTGGAGCACAATAGATTTGGGCCCTGCAAGGGAACAAGACATGCACAAGATACCTGTAAATATAATGGAAAAGAAAAATAATACAATATAACTGAAGAAAGGGTGAAAAAGGCCACAAAACATCAATTTTATTGATTAAAATGATGCACAATCCATTACAATGCAAGCAGGAGGAAATAATCCTTCACAAATGCCTCGTATTGAATGCTTACATCACTAAAAATTCTGGAAAAAAATTGGCAGAGTTTCTATAAATTCTCTAAAATCTCCCTAAAAATGAGGGGGTTGAGTCCTTTATATAGCAATTTTTGCCCTAATTTCTTGCATTAAATGCTTGACATGTAGTTGAACCACCTCAACTACCATCATTAATGCTCTACTCATAGCTTTGGTTGTTGAGTTGTCTTGTCACGCTTAAATGCTTGACAAGAAGCATTAAATATTCTAACAGGTAACATTAAATGTTATAACAAGTAGTTGAGTTGTCTTTTCATAAATACCTTTTCCGAGATCCATAACCTATCCATCCTTCGAGATGCTTGATTATCGATATCGTGGGTCATCCAACTAGGTTGGGTTGGATGTCATCCAATTGTATTGGTCTTTATAACTATTGACCTTTCATTGTAGATCATCCAATCTAGGGGTTGGACATTGTCTAACCTCCGTACAACACCACATCAAGATGCCTTTCTCTGTGAACCACAAGTTGTTGGACTCCGTGTCCATATGACCAATCCAACCTAGGTTGGATAGCCATCTATCGATGTTTTGTACAACCAATGGATAGTGGTTCATTCATCTTGCGCATCCAACCTTGTTGTACCACTATCGGGCTAACTAATCTAATGACCCAACCAACCATGTGTCTAACCCTGTGTCATCTAATCTAGGAGGGGTTGGATGTCATCCACCTGCTCCGTATGCCATTAACCCATCCAAATTTGAGCTCATCATAAAGACTACCACACATTCAGCCGACCAACCTGACCATCCATCCCGGGAATCTAACTTGACCGACCAACCCTGTGTGTCCAAACTAGATGTCTAACCTAACTAACTAACCCTCAAAGCATCTAGCCTGGGCATCCAACCCGATGAATTTTCCTTGAATTCAATCAATTTTAAGATGAGCCTAATCATCAATTCCACTATTCGCAGTAGTTCACCATCTCACCATGAGTTAAGACCAACTCAACCGAGCCAAAACACAAGTTACCCGAAGATTGCAAAGAATTTTTTCCCCATCAACTTCTAGTACTCGACTGTTAAGTGGTCCATTTTGTAGGGCTGCAAAAATGGATAACATTTATCCCCTACTCTTCTATTCGACCATGTGAATTTTGACCCTCTTAGTTTAATGTAACTTTGTATCTTCCATAATGCTAGTCAAATCCTCCACACTATCATTTAAAAATAGAAAACCACATCTCTTCTCATCCGTGGGTAGTGGGGTATTATCATCCCCATAAACCATCAAATCAATATATTTACAATTGCCTCTCGAAAAGCTTAAGATCCTCCCAAAGATTTTTCCCACTCATTCTAGAATTTGGAGCATTGATATTAGACAAAATCCACATTCTACCATTTCTAATATTTTAAAAAGGATGGCCACATAGTTTTTAGTTTGTAAAATAATTTCATCTTCAAGCATCCTTAGATTCCAAAGAGTAACAATACCACCAAAGGCTCCTAGAGCACTCACCCTCGCACCTATGGACTTATTTCATATCTTGTTTCTAATCTCCAAAAGTCTCTCAATATTCATTTTGGTTTTTGTACATCATTATTTTTGACAAATTATTTTTATAAGGTTCATAACTATTTTATACATATTAGCATTCTTCAATCCCCTTACATTCCATGATATGACTTTTTTTTATAACTTCAAGAAATTTATACCTTATACTAACTTTCAAGGATTATTGAGCTCCTATTAGTAGATCTTTTAGAAGCCCTTTCTCATACCTCTTTATTGGAAGGTATCCCCTTGGGCCCTTTTTTTTCCCCAAGTTCCACTTTTATTTTATTACTCCTTGTTGTCCTTCTTGATGGGGTTGGTGAAGCTAAAAGGGATTTTCCTTTGAAATTATATTCTAGAGAACAAGCCACGTGATTTGGAATTGGTTCTAAACTCTCATGCCTTTCTTAAAGGAATAATTGATTCTACTCCTTACTCACGAGACTAAGATGTATCTCCATTGTGTTGCTCTCCTCGTTTTCCTTGATCTTTACTTCTTCCCTCTTAGGCTGCCATTTCTAATTTATGGGGAATTGAAACTCATATTATATTTATCTATTTCATTGACTTCAAATTCATCTAACCCTCCTTATTCCATTCCTTTAGGTTCTCCCCTTACTTCCCTTGTCTATAAAATTTATACTTTTCAATTATTTTCTTCATCTAGGATCTCAAGGTTACCTTTCACTCCCTTAAATTCCTTATTCAAGGTATATGCCTCATCATGTACAAAGTGTATAAAAAGGGGAAATAGAGGAACTCATGAAAAGAGAAATGGAATAAATGTAGTTTTTTATTTCATGTGTTGGTGATATAAAGCTCAACACCCAAACCACAATCCACAATTGCTACTAAAGAACTAAAATTTGGGATCCTTTGTAATGGAGAATCCATCCCAATTTATAGCAATGTGAATTGACCTTTCACTTACCCCCACATGACTCTTCATGATCTCATTCAACTTGTGACTTTACATATTCCTAAGACATGAGAAATAGGATCCCTTTTTATAAATTAAAGGGACTTTTATAATTCAACTTTATAAAGTTACTTAAATGAATGAGAAAAAATACAATGATTATGCTCAATGAATAATTAGAAAGGGGAGATAAGAAAGAGGGAGAAAGAGAGACAAAAAGGAATAAGTTTTCATATCTAATAAAGAAGCTCCATGTGATGAAGATATTTATTGATTCATGTTCCTTTCTTGTGCTCCTTGAATTCTTTATTAAACTGAGCTACTGCAAGTGCCAACTTATCTTCCTCTGGAATACAAACATATCCCAACACCTTGATCCATGCCATGGGAACATCATTGATATTATTACATTGATTGATCCATCCTTCATGATCCTTTGAAATTTCAGAAATGTAACTCTTGATGTTGGTAGGGACTCTAAGTTGTCTTCATTGAAGTGGAGCGACTCACCCGCTCTTTTTTGACCAAATCCTAGAAGGAAACAATGGGTTCTTGATGATGAATCATTGGTGAGAAGAGGGAACTCAAGTTTCTAAACACAATTATAGACATCATTCAAGATCTCAAAATCATGTTTTGATTCCAATCATTGCAGTTTTGAGAATTCCATAAGATGTGGGAACTGTAGCTAATGAAAACATGTTCTCTAATACGAGAGTTTGAGATTTGAAGGAGCTCAATGAGAACACCTCATCCAAGTGATTCACCTCTTTTAAAAACTCCTCTTTTGCTTTCTTAATTTCAAATAAAATTGCAAGAATGTACTTGATGAGAGAAATGACATCTAGAAACAATGCCTTACCTTACTTGATGATTTTATCAACCCACTTCTCATTAGCCTTCCCTTGCATCATGTATCCTTGTGATTTCTTGATTTCCTTAGGATCAACACTTCTGATCAGAATAATGTATTCTACTGGAAGAGAAGATGCTGAGTTGGATTCCAAGAATGCTTCGCATGTAAAGACCGAGAGATTTTACATGTTCATCTAATTCCACAATTTTTTTCTTGTATTCTTCATTCCATGCAAGGAGGTAGGAAGTGGATTCCTTGAACAGATGAGATTCACCCTAGTGTGAATCTTGACCTAGTGATATGTGAGTTAACTCATAATCTAATAGAGTCATGTCCTCAATGGGATTTCCATTCTTGGGTCTAGCAATTTCAATGTCCGATTACCTAAAGTGTCGTTGTAGAAGCGAGATGTTATTTGAGCCTTATTTATTTTCTTGTAATTCAATGTTCCTAAGATTTCTTCGAGACTAGGCATGATAGAAATTTTCATTTTCCTTGGCCCACTTTCGAGCACTTCTTGAATCCATCGAAATGGCCCTTCGTAAGTTGACACAATTTTGATTACTGAGAGAACTTTCAAGAGCTTATTTTGGAACCAAATTTTGATCACCATGGAGAAGCTCGACATTGAAGATGACATACCTAGATGCTTATGAAGAGAAATATGCTACAATGGATCATTCCTTTTTGACCTAAGAAGCTCTATGAGATCTTCGATGGACTTTTATTCTTTATGAGCTCTTCTAGAATATGGGATTACTTTATGCTCTATATTCCTTACCCTCTCATTAGGCTTGTTAGCTTCTTCATGTAATGTTTTATTTCAATCAACTCACCTTAGATCATTTAGCTCGGTTTGACCAACTCACTTATTTTACTCAACCAAACTCAATCAATAAGGAGGTGTGGATGGATCAAACTTCGATTGATGATGAGTTACGATGACCCACTTAGCTTGAATTTTCAATGGATATTTGACTCTTTTTTAATATCTTTTGAATGCACAATATCTCTGGGTTCTCAATTGTTGTGCCTTTTGATGTTCTGCCTTTGTTCCTAGACATAACTATGATTAAAATTATGCCTCAACAACTCATGATCTGGGATGAATTACCTTGTTTAAGCTATGTAATCATCATAAAACCCTATGAAGATGTCAAAAGTAGTTATATGACTAAAAATAAAGCCTACTGTAACTTTCTACACTCAAAATGGAGACTTTCTAATTTTAGCAGGTGGAACCAAGACCTGTTATTTTGGGAAATTTCACTTCTTTAGTTCAAATTTGAACTTATTGATCATATGGCATACTCAATTCAACTCCATTGATGATTATTTCCTTTTTTTGCAAACTTTCTATTGTTAGACAGTTGCCTTTGCTTTTTGCTTTATTCTGCTTTTTTGCCTTTTTGACCAAAATTGCCTAGTTTATCATGTTTTTTTATAGATAATGTTTGGAAAAGGCTCCAAGGGCCATTTACATAGAAGATATTACATTGAAGTTCACAACAAGTAAAATTATCTATCATAAAAAACCCACAAAAAGCTCGAGTCAAAAAGAGATTGACTCAACTAGAGCATGACTAGAAACCATTAACTAGATATACAAAAAACCAAAACAAAGAAGGCCACGAAAAAAACTAGCCTTGAAAAGCAAGTCAACAAAAAATTTTTTCCAGAGAACCCCTATACACACTTTTCCCTAGTCCTCAAACTTGATCCAATAGATTCCATCTAGATATCCTCCTTGTCAGAGCTACTTATGTCGAGCTACCTCTTCTTTCCTTTGTTGACAACAACCATCCCTTAAAGAACATCAACCCTATTTTCCAAAATAACAATCTCTGCATTTGACCTCTAAAACCCCATAAGAATATTCCTATTCTAATCTTTGACTTGACAAATAGTATCCTCCAAATCTTCAATTTTTCTAGCAAGAAAATTAAACACATTATTTCCCTCCAACAACCCATCACTAGAATTACCCTCCTCATTTTTCCCTACAATATTTTGTAAAATAATCATAGCATCCAATTCCTTCTTGGCTCTCTCTTTCATTTTGTTAAGCCTAATCCTATCAGCTAAAGAAATGTGATCCTCCCAATCTTCCCCAAACCTAATGCCAATCCCCTTTGTTTGTAGAATTGGCTTACCCATATTAATTAATAGAAGGATTAGCCCTGGTGAAGGGGAACCTCTATTTTCTTCTCCTTAAAAAGATTAATAGAAAATTGAAGGGAATTAAACAAGTAGAACAAGATACTCATCTTCCTTCCTCTTCGAAAATGGTTAAGAAGCATGAGATGTTGAGAATGCAATTTCCGATACTTACCGTCCAATGTGATATATTTCATAATGTAGAAACAAACTAACCATCTCCCCAGAAGAGATTTATGGGCTATACCATCCTCCATAAAGCATATTTTCTCCTCATCATCAAGAAAAATGTGGACTTCATCCTGGAGCCAAGTCCTATCCTTAAACACCTTGTTTCCACCGCAATCCTAGTTTGTCATGTTCACAGGTCCACTAAGTGCATTGTTTTGAGAGGGCTTGCAATTTTAGGAAATTTACTATTTTTAGTAAGTAATAACAACATTTACTTATTATTTTTAGAAAATTCACTTCTCCACCTCATATTGTGATGAAAATTACATCACTGTATTAGGTTCCTTGTTACAATCTCATGCTCCAAATTTCAACTCAATCCGTCCACTAGAATGTCTAGAAACCGAAAAGAAAATACTAGGGCATAAAACTAGGTTTTTCTTCCATTAATGTAATAGGTCATCATCTACTTTGTTGCTACAATGTTCTTAAAATCATCTAGATTGAAGAACAATTGAGAAAATTTCACCCGATTTTGATCACTGGTTTGTAAGATATGAGTTTTTTAAATTTCAGTGCATATAGTGGCTCTAGGTGAATTTTGACATGGTTTCTAGAAAATTTATAGGTTTATGGAGATATTACTCAAAAATCATGGATTTATGGAGAATAAATGGAGTTGGCACAAGTTTATTTCATGTTTAAAACTTTCGACAACACTCGTACTTCATGAGAGAGAAGAGGTAAGAAGAAGTAATGTATAAACAATTAGCCAAAAATTTAATTGTAAAGCATGGGGATTGGGGTGCATTTTTTTCCTCATCATCCCCATTGTCCTAGGGACATTTGGGATGCTAAAATGTGCCCCCTACTCTGAGCATGCTAAGTGGCGGAATGGGATTCGAGGAGATATAGAGGTGAGAGAGAGAGGCACTTTTAGCACCTTGAGGGAAAAAGTTCCAATCATATGGTGAACCTGGGAAGGGGATAAGTGTGGGGTTTATTTTTCCCCACTATCCCTAGGATAGTTGGGATGGTAAAATGTACACATAGGTTTTCATGAAAAACTTAGCAAATTTTAAATTTTCAACCACTTAGCACTCGTTGGGAAGAAAGAGGGTCATATGAGAGTCCAAGAGCTACAAATGGGGAGGGGTGCATTTTATTTTCCCTAATTTCCCCACTATCCTAGATATTTGGAACATTTGGACAGTCAAGACACCAAAATGTGCCACCCATCCAACTGTGAAAATGACTAACTCCCAAAAACTTGAAATCACTTTTCCCGAGTTCCAAGAACTCTTTTTAGGAAATTTTTTATATAATTTTGACTCCCAAGATCATTTCAAGATAAATGGGATGGTTTTAAAGACCTTAGTATGCCTCCTTATCTAAAAAAATTATACTTTTTCATTTGGGACCACAAGCTAAGTCTCGCACAAACTATTTTCCCGAGAAACACTTAGGTCTTGGAAAGAATGTGAAGATTCCATCATGTAGAGAATTGAACCAGATTTCCAATTATATATTTTTGACCCCTAACTCCTTACAGAGCTCCCAAAATCATCTTCTAAAGCTTAGGAACCTTTTTAGACTGCTTACTCCTTGCACCTTAGAAACCCATAGTTGCACAACTTGTTCCTAAACCTCTAAAACCTTCCCAAATATTCCTAAACCAGTTGAAATATGTCCTTAGCTCCTCAATACCACTTCTCAATGAATTTTTTCCTTCACATCTACCCAAGATGATGTATGCATGTTGATAAAGGCTAAAAATAGCCTTTCTAGGCCTACTGAAGAATTCTCCTTTAGAAGCATTGCATTGAATGGAATGAGTCATCTTGTTTTGACATTTCCAACACCAAGGAAAGTACACACAACACATATGAGGAATCTCAAGGATCAGGATAGGCATGGTATAGAGGGCAGAATAATCCAGAGAGAAGGTTCAAGAGGGTTTCCAAGAAATTTTTTTGACACTAGGGTATAGTTGTCATGTTTCAACATTGAATTTTCCCTTGAAAAAACACATGACAACAGATTGGCTTAGCTTGGGGACATGTTTTGGATCAAGCATAACAAGGATAGAGAAAATAGGAACCCTAGAATCTCAAGACACTATGTGGACTAGTTCCTTGTCCATTGGGCTTATGGAGTCATTTCTTCCAAACACACAAAAATAAACAAACACACGAAAAGGGAAACACACCAAAAGTGGGAAACACACACAACTAAAAGAGAAAATATATGCGCAGGGGAGGAAAATTTACAGAGGTGTGGAAAGAATGTATACATACCTAGTAATGGGTTGTGAGAAGTATACACCATCATGGAACAACATACTAAAATCTAGCCTCCGAAGCTCAAAGATCATTATCTGATCATACCATGCTCCTATGATGGCTTTACATGGTTTGAGAAGAAGGAGACATACCAAGATTCCATATTCATATTTACATTACACTGAAAACATTCTTACATCCAATAAAAATTTGTTACCATCTTGAAGTTATTGCATCTTGTGGCTTCCACTTGATGTTTTGTGATCATGAGACACCATTCCTCCATGTTCTCAAAAGTGGAAACATTGATCTTGTCATGGAAACATACTTCATCCTTAAATTACAACATGGAAACATCCCTTGAATCAGTGAGGCACTTAGAAGGAGAAACTAATTTTCTTTATATTCAATAGCTTCTTTGAACATCTCCCTTTGTTGCTCGAGAAATTGCTTTCAAAACTAGAGGCCACCTCAATGATATGAAGATCTCTATCATCGAGAGAGAATATTACAGCATGGTAACATGTTCAAGACCAGAGAGTCTTTAAAAATAGTGAGTGTAATTTGATTCAAAACCATTCACAAGAGTCTTGCAAAGTTTCACTTTGTTTCCCGAACAATTGTTGTCAATACCTACCAGCTCAAAATTAATCTTGACATCATTTTCAAAATTGTAATCCTTGATTTGGTCATGGAAACATTCATCACCCTTGAGTGAATATTGTAGTATGGATTCTTGTTCCAAATTGGTAGGACACCTAGAGGTAGTGAGAACAAGTTGACCTTTGTTCCACTCATAAGACTCTCACACCTTTTCACCTTGTTCTGAACAATTTTCTTCAATCCAAATCAGTTCAACATTTTCCTTACTATCATCCTCCATGGTGATGTTATCTTCAAGGTTGAGAATCTTCATAGGATATTTAAGAATCTTATTTCCTTTGCATGCATGGTTTTATTCACAAAATAAGAGAGAGGAAGAATTACCTTCACCTTCAGCTCACTTAC
Organism: Taxus wallichiana var. yunnanensis; assembly: GCA_018340775.1. Classification (NCBI taxonomy): domain Eukaryota; kingdom Viridiplantae; phylum Streptophyta; class Pinopsida; order Cupressales; family Taxaceae; genus Taxus; species Taxus wallichiana. Next base: position 703,827,151 of record CM031244.1, read on the forward strand.
CAAGGCTTCAAAGAGAACATTAAGCTCATCTGCTTTCTCTATCTCATCATCGAACATTGGTGCATAGAAAGGAGAAACACAACTTACCTCACACCTATCTTGCATTTCCATGGTCTCGAGTCAGGATCTCAAGACTAAGTCGAGGGTCTTTAGTTGATTCCACAGTCCTCAATATGTCTTACATATATTTCTCTTCCAAATATTCCCTATACTCATTATCATCTTCATCAAAAGAGTCATTGTATCGGGCTTCAAGGATTTGATTGAAAATTTGATCTATACATGGCCAAACTTCATTTGAAACATATTTATTTTCCTACTCGCACTTCTTGTCATCTAAGGCTCACCTTCTTGCAATAATGGGAATACTTGTTTTTCAACATTCTCTAACAAGGAGAAGATATCCAAGCTACATGGGAATGACACACATTTGAGATCAAGATCCATTTCATTATCCTCATGATAGGAAGTAGAGAACCATGTTGGGAAATAATATGGGAAGAATTTTCAACTCTATCTTGATCATTCATTATTAAATCTTCTTGCTCACATGGAAAAGGAAAAAATTCATACTCACCATGATGATCATCATTGTGCTCCTTTGGTGAGGATGGTGGAGTCACTCCTCAGAGAGATCATATTCAGTTTTCTCATCCTCCTTGGTTTCTAGAAATAAATTGAACTCTTCCACTTGTTTATCCATTATTGTAACAAGAAGGGAACTTGATTCTTTCAATCAGTATCCATTTCACCATCAATTGAAAAATTAGAAAGGAGATTATCCATGATTACCTTGAATTCATCATCTTGATTCCGTGATGAAGGATAAACTTTTTGTACTTGTTCATTATTGGTGGAAAGCATTGGGTCATTTGTCATGTAATAATAATCTTCCTCTCTTGAATCCATTATTTCTCTACTAGGTTGTGCCTCAAACTAAAATGAATTGATAAATGGAGGTTGAACCATTGTGTCATATTCATCATCCTCTAACATTTTAGTATGATTCTCATTAGAACATTTAATTATATGACATTCATCAAAAGTTCCCAAGAATCTTCCAGGATGAACACCTCATAGTGTATGAATTCTCAAGATCTTCCTCCAAAGGAAAAATCTCCTCTTCTTCCTCCTTGTTATGAAGTGCTTTGAGTTGTTCATATCTTTCTTGCATGGCTTCAACATATTTTATAATTTCAAGGTAGATTTGGGGATCTAAATTTCCTTATACAATACTCACAACTCTTTGCACATACTCAATTTTCAAGGATGTCATTTCTTCATTTCCATATGTAAGGAAATCATCCCAAGGGAGAGAGATAAAATACATGGCTCCAAGTTTCTTGTTCAGCTATGTGAGGTTGAAAATGTTACCTTTAGAAGATTCTTCATCTTCATTGACTTCATACAACATCGTGTACCTTCTTTACATATTTTTCATCAAGTTCTTACCTTATTCCTCATTTGTAAGTCTTATTTTCTTTCCTTTAGCAGTAGTCCGCTTGAACTAAAGCCACCAAGATTTGATGATAGGTTCTTCAAAATAATAATTTTCTTCATTCTACACAGTATTTCCTTGATTTTTGGAGACATGCCACTAGCCTTATTTCCCTTGTCTAATTGTATATTTTTATTGAAGCAAGATACATTTTTACTATTCTTGAATTCTCATCCTTGCAAGAACTAGTCCAAAATGATGGTTGATCAAACATCTATATTTCTTGGTAGTCATCTTCTTCTTCTTCTTCATTGTCACTCTTTGGTACCAAGCTCTAGTCTTGAAACTTGTATATTATGGTGTTGGAAAAAAATGTGAAACAGATTCGTTCATTGATGGAGTCACCTTCAAAATCTGATTTTTCTTTGAAATCTGATTTTTATGTTTTTGTTTTTATATTATTTTTTTGTATTTTGCAGATATCTTTATGAGTGAACTTAGGAAAATATCTCCCTAATTGATTTGCCAAAAACTATTGGTGAAATAATTTTTCGTATGGAAAATTAGTTGATTTCCACCAACACTCACGGGGATACGCCCCTCCTTTTTGTGTATGGGGAGGCTCCCATTATTGAATGTAAACTAATCTACTCCTATTTATTATTGTGGGGTGGCCAAATAGGCTAGGGATCACACAAGAACACTTCATTGAACTTGTGGAAAAGTGTTTGTATGGGGTACAAGGGAGGAAATTACAGTGATGAGGGGTGAAGGAGAGAAATTAGACAAAGGAAGGTTATTCTATTATGAGTAGGCACAAGCAGAATTCACACCCAATAACCAGAGTAGTTCAACATTCAATTAGATGAAAGCAATAATGAAGCCATTTAGTGAGACAAATAAACCTAGACACATAGTTCTTTGGATTCATTCATCAAAGATACAAAGCTCTTTCTTGATCGTTATACTTACAAAGTGTATAAGAGGAAAACTAGAGGAACCCATGAAAAGAGAAATGGAAGAAAGGTAGATTTTAATTATTATATTGGTGATTCAAATCTCAACACCCAAACCACAATTCACACTTGCTACAAAAGAACTAAAATTAAGGATCCTTTGGAATGGAGAATCCATCCTAATTTATAGAAATGTGAATTGACCTTTCACCTACCCCCACATGACTCTTCATGATCTCATTTAACTTATGACTTTACATCTTCCTAGGACATGAGAAATAAGTTCCCTTTTTATATATTAAAGGGAATTTTACAATTGAACATTAGAAAGTCACTTAAGCAAATGAGATGAAATACAATGATTATGCTCAAAGAAGAATTAGAAAGGGGAGATAATGAAGAGGGAGAAAGAGAGAGAAAATGAATAAGTTGTCATATCTGATGAAGAAGATCCCTATGATGAAGATATTTGTTGATTCATGATACTTACTCATGCTCCTTGAATTCCTTGTTGAACTAAGATACTGCAAGTGCTAACTTATCTACCTCTGGAATGCAAATGCAACCCAACACCTTGGTCCATGCCCTAGGAACATCATTGATCTTATTACATTGACTGAGCCATCCTTCATGATCCTTTGCAATTTTGGAAATACAACTCTTAATGTTGGCCAAGGACTCTAAGTTATCTTCATTGAAGGGAAAGAGTCACATGCCTCTTTCTTGACTAGCTCCTGGAAGGAAACAATGAGTTCTTCTGATGATGAATCCTTGGTGAGTAGAGGGAACTCAAGTTTCTAAACACAATTGTAGACATAGTTCAAGATCTCGAAAGCATGTTGTCCACAAGATTCCAACTCAAAGATATATATGATGTGAATCCAAATTTGAGACAAGTTCTTTGCAGTGATGAAAAGATGTTCTCCCTCACAAGAGTGTGAGATTCAAAAGTACTCATCTCTGACACCAATGGGAACACCTCATCCAAGTTATTCACCTATTTTGCAAAATATTCTTTTGTTTTCTAAATTTTAAATAAAATTATAAGAATGTACTTGATGAAAGAAATGACATCAAGAAACAATGCCTTGCCTTGCTCGATGATCTTCTCAACCCACTTCTCATTAGCCCTCCCCTACATTATGTATCCTTGTGATTTCTTGATTTCCTCGGGATCAACATTGTTGATAGAAGAATGTCTTCTACTAGAAGAGAAGATGTTGAGTTGGATTCCAAGAATGGTTAAATGTAAACACTGAGATCTTTTACTTATTCCTCCAATTACACAATTGTTTTCTTGTATTATTCATTTCATACGAGGATGCGGGAAGTGGATTCCTTGAACAGATGAGAATCACCCTCGTGTGAAGATTGACCCAATGAGATGCGGGTTAACTCATAATCTAACGAAGTCATGTCCTCAATGGGATTTTCATTCTTGGGTCTAGCAAATTCAATGTACTGATTACACCGAAGTGCCACTTTGAAGAAGTGTGATGTTGTTTGAGCCTTCTTTCTTCACTTGGACTTTAATGTTCCTGAGATTTCTTTGAGATTGGGCGTGATAGCAAGTTGCATTGTCCTTGGCCCACTTTCGAGCATTTCTTGAATCCATGGAAATGGCTCTTCAGGAGTTGACACAATGTCGGTCACTAGAGCACTTTAGGAGCTTGTTGTGGAACCAAATTTTGATCACCATGGGGAATCTCTAACATTGGAGATGATATACTTGGATGATTTTGAAAAGAAATATGTTGTAATGGATCACTCCTTGACTTGAAAAGCTATGTGAGATCTTCGATGGACTTTACTTATTTACGAGCTCTCCTAGAGTATGGGATTACTTTATGTTCTTTATTCATTACCCTCTCGTCAGGATAGTTAACTTCTTCATGCAATGTTTTACTTCAATCAACTCACCTTGGCTCACTTATTTCAATTCGAGCAACTCACTAAGTTTACTCAACCAACTCACCGAGGAAGTTTGGATGGCTCAAACTTAATTGATGATGAGTTATGATGACCCATTTAGCTTGAATTTTCAATGGATCTTTGAATCTTTTTGAATCTCTTATGAATGCGCAATATCCTTGAGTTCTCAACTTTTACGTCTTTTAATGTTCTTCCTTTGTTCCTAAACATAACTAAGATCAAAATGGTGTCCTAAGACATCATGTGAAGGATGAATTTCCTTTTTTGAGCTATGAAATCATCATAAAACCCTATGAAGATGTCAAAAATTAGCGACATGACTGAAAATGAAATGTACTGTAACTTTTCACACTCAAAACAAAGACTTTCTATTTTTAGCAGGTGGAACCAAGACCTGTTATTTTGGGAAATTTCACCTATTTTACTCAAATTTGAACTTATTGATCATATGGAATACTCATTTAAACTCTGTTGATGATGTTTTTCTATTTTTGAAAATTTCTATTTTTAGACGAGTGCCTTTGGTTTTTGCTTTGTTTCGCTTTTTTACCTTTTTAACCAAAATTACCTAGTTTATCATGTTCACTATCCACTAAGTGCATTTTTCTATGAGGGATAGAAATTTTAGGAAATTTACTATTTTTAGTAAGTAAGGGCACCATTTACTTACTATTTTTATAAACTTCACTTATCCACCTCAAATTGTGATGAAAATTGCATCACTAGATTAGGCTCCTCGTTATAATCTCATGCTCTGAATTTCACTTAATCCACCGTTGGAATGTTCGAAACTAAAAATCAAATAATAAGGTATCAAACTAGGGTTTATTTCCATTAATGGACCATTTCATCATCTTTTCTACTACTACAATTTTCTTGAAGGCGTCTAGATTGAAGAACAACTGAGAAAATTTCAGCCGATTTCGATAAGCGGTTTACAAGATATGAGATTTTTAAATTTCAATTCACATAGTGGCTCTGGGTGAATTTTGACATGATTTCTAGAAAATTTTCAGGTTTATGGATATATTACTTATAAATCATGGATTTATGGATGATAAATGGCATTTTAGTACAAGTTTATTTCATGTTTAAAACTTTCTGCCAACACTTGTACTTCATGGGAGAGAAGAGGTAAGAAGAAGCAATGTATAAACAATTAGCCAAATTTTTAATTGTAAAATCATGGGGGTGGGGCATTTTTTTTCCCCACTATCCCCACTATTCCGAGGATAGTTGGGACGGTAAAATTTTCCCCTATTTCGAGCCTACCAAGTGGCGGAACGAGATTCAGGGAGATAAGGAGGTGAGAGAGAAGCACTTTTAAGCACTGAGGGAAAAAGCTTCGGTTATATGGTGAACCTTGGAAACGGATAAGGATGGGGTGAATTTTTCCCCACTATCCTCTCTATTCTTGGTATATTTCGGATAATTGGAAAAGTAAAATGCTCCCATGGGTTTTTATGAAAAACTTAGCAATTTTTCAATTTTCAATCACTTAGCACTCGCCGAGAAGAAAGAGGGTTCTATGAGATCCCAAGAGCTACAACTAGGGGGTGGGGTGAATTTTTTTTTCCCTAATTTCCCCACTATCTCAGACAGTTGGGAAATTCAAGTCACCAAAATACACCACCCATCCAATTGTGAAAATGACTAACTCCCAAAAACTTGAAATCACTTTTCCCGGAGTTCCAGAAACTCTTTTGGGAAAAATTTTATATCATTTGACTCCATAGATCATTTTAATATCAATGGGATGGTTGTAAAGACCTAATTTTTCCTCTTCCAAAAGAAAATTATTTTTCATTCGGGACTGCAAAGTGAGTCTACATAAACTACTCTATCCTCATAAGTGCTTAGGTCTTGTGAATAATGTGAATATTCCATTGAACCATATTTCCAATGATATCTTGTGCTCTTATGGAGCTCCCAAAATCATCTTTTGAAGCTTAGGCATTTTTTTAAGCTACCACCTTAGTTGCACCATTAGTTGCACTTGTTTTGAAACCTCGAAACCTTCCCAAATCTTCCTAAACAAGTTTAAATATGTCCTTAGATCCTTAATACCATTTTTAAATGAATTTGGGCCTTCAAATCTACCCACGAGGATGCACACATGTCCAAAAGTGATAAAAATAGCTTTTCTAGGCCTCTTGAAGAATTCTCCTTGAAGCACAACAATGAATGGAATTAGTCATCCTATTTTGACATTTACAAAACCAAAGAAATTACACACAACACATATGAGGACTATCAAGGATCAATATATGCATGGTATAAAGGGTAGACTAATCCGGAGAGAGGGTTCAAGAGGGTTTCCAAGAAAAAAAAATGACACTAGGGCATAGTTGTCATGTTTCAACATTGAATTTTTCCCTTGCAAAAACACATGAAAACAAGATGTACCCTATGTGAGTGGGATAATAAGATGGTCGATAAAATTTTCATGGAATGTTCATTTTATCACCATATTTTGGGGTAGTTCTTTCCTCTCTTGATCTCAATTGGGTGATTCCATGAATAATTGCTAACCTGATCACCCAATGGAAATTCCCCTTTATTCCTTCTCCCTTAAGAAGGTTTAGAGGTTCTATCTCCCCACATTTTACGGGGGGTGTGGAAAGAGAAAAATAGTTTAATCTTTAGGGATAGAAGAACTTGAGTGTACCAAGTGGGGAAGTGGATAATCCTTGAAATTTCTTAAAAATTGTCATGTATTAACTCAAAAAAAGTGGCAACATATATAAGTCTAAGCTCTAACACTAGAATTTGGAGACAACCCTCTAAGACCAAGAAAGGGACATCAAGAAGACCGGACACTCATTTAAATGGACATGTCCTCCAAGGGATGGGTCAAATTAAATTTTGATGGGGCTTCTAAAGGAAACCTAGGTTAAGATAGAGGGGGAGGAATATTAAGGGATAATAAAGGTTATTTGGTGATGTCATGTGTTGGTCCCATGGGAACCAAACAAACCACTTTACTGAGAATCTTATGTGGCCTTATGGGGCATTCTTCTTGCAAATATCACTAAATTTAGTTAAATCATTATCGAGGGAAAGCTTTAAATAATGTCAATTGTATCAAAGGTAGTTCTAAATCCGGTTGGGCTACCCATAACATGATGGAATCAATATGCTTAAGGATTTTGAAAAGGTTAAGGTTAATCATACCTATAGAGAAGGAAATAGTTTTTTCAATATGTTAGAAAATATTGGGTTAGAGAGGGATTCTTTCACTAATTGGACTTTTACCCAAGATATTTTTTCTGATTTTATTAATAAAACTAATGATGACATTGTTCATGATTAAAAGTGATGAGAAGGGTAAAAAATCATACTTGATGTGTATTTTTAAGTTCGTTTGGAAGTAGGGGAATTATATGTGCCATCATAAGCTTAGTGGAGGGAGATCTAAAAGGCTCATTTATGTGAACAATCACATATTAAAGTTGGATATGAATAAGGGAAGAAGTAGTTTTCTCAAAGTGGAAACACATTTGAGTCGGAAAATAAACATATAAAATATAACAAAGTTGAGGTTTTTGTGTTATTTGGTTAGGGACCAAGAAAAATTCTCTTATGGGGTGATTGGGTTAGAATCAAACCCTCTTTGTGTCACAAGCTTAATCAAAATGTAACAAAGTGTGTTCAATTCTCATGAGAGGTGGTTTAAGCTGTTACATCAAGCACATCAAGGGTAGTGATCCAAATTCAACTTTGAATTTTTCCAATGTTTGGAAGAAAATCATGGTGAACACCAAAGGGGTGTCTATAAAGGTTATAGAGGAAACCATGGGGGAAGTGACAGAAATGTCTATTAAAGGAAGCTCTTTAAATATAGAAGGAGGAAACAAGTATAAATTCAAACCTTCTTCAAACCCACGGAGAGAATCTATGAGATGGAGGATGAGAGTTTTGAGGACTTTCTTCTCATTCCTGAGCGAAAGTTTGTATGTACATTATATTACAATTGAAGGTAAGTTTTGAAAAATTCACACTAACCATTTTTATTTGCTCAATCATTTTTGTCATGGAAAAATTGTGAGCATCTTATTTTTTTATATATATATCTTTAGTGGTATTTATTAAAGATTATAAACTAGAAAAAATTGAGTTTCCTACCCACCAATCCCTTGTTTTTTTGCTTTACAAATAAAAGAAACCCATCATTGTAATGCCCACTCCTCTTGAGAATTGTTTAGCTAGTTTTTTCCTTATGTTGTTGTAGACACCTAAATTCAATATCCCTACCTCATATGCCTATGTGCACGTATTTTACCTTGGTCTTAATTAGACCCACTTTATTTAATTAATCCCCCTTTATTTATTTAAATGCCCATCACCTTCAATATTTATTAATAAACATTAATTGATTAATTTTAATTAATTAATCAATATCCACCCACATGCCCTAATCAACCTTCCATTTAGGATGCTTTCATTCTAAATCCACATCCCTATGTTTTTCTATCTTTTATTCCATCTAGCTTTATTTCCTACACATCCCTAAAATAACCTATTCCCACCTACATGCTTTAAAGTAGCTTTTCCATTCATCAAAAAGCCAAAATCCCGACCTAAATCACAAAATCCACCCCATTGGGGAAATTTTACCCGTAGTCAGTGGCGACCCATCCCAGTCGTCATCGACCCTATTAAACTAAGTTCATCTCTTCCCAAAAAACATAAGATAGAAAACATATAAGAACAACTTACTTCTAATTTTTGGCATTTTGCGAACCCACCTTGAACCAGAGCATCTCATCAACCTTCTCACGGCCCTTAGAAGCTTGTTTTCATCATTCACATGACTACGAGAGGTTTAGATTGCTTTTTGGTGTTATCTTGTCTTATTTATTCTATTGTCTTATTAGATATAGCATTTCAAGTCCAACAACACTTGGGACTCCATCATCAGTCTGTTCTTCCACTTTTTATACTTATAGGACAATCTTCTAGTTCATTTCCTCTCATATTTGCTTCATTCTACTATAGTCACTATCACCCAATTAGATTCTCCATCGACTCGACCTCTTTTCACTATGTTTTCAATCTCTAGAGCCCTCTACAGCCTCTACAAATATTTTGTTTCTGCATGCTTTATCAAATTATTCATCTTTTATTTCACTTTCTCTTATCAAATGGGGGTTAACATCCATGAAAGGAAGGTAACACTTCTTGGAGTCGGCTTTGTCTGGAAGCCCCACTTATACCATATAACCCATTAATCTTTAGTTATGCTTATTTCTAGGTCATTATCTTGAAGCAACAAGTATCCATCATCTACTTTGCACCCATTCATCAACATCACACAATCAAGGTACCATAAACCCTCCATTTTTCGAGTTTTTTAGCTTTCTTTAGTAGCTAACATCATTAATTTGAATCGAATGAGAAAACTACAACAACATTCTTAGCACACCCGATGGGACCACCCATTAAGTAATCCCTTGCATTTCTTTCTATTTTTATGTTTCTTTTGTATTCTACTAATACTACAGCACAAGGCTTTGCTTTTTGCTTGTTCGTGTTGGGTTTGGCTGTTTGGATTAATTTTCACTTAAATTTCAGATAAAAAGGAAAAGCTATATCAAGTATTCCTCATTTTTCCCTATTTGATCCTTTTTTCATCGTATTTCCCTTTCCTGTGTGTGTCCTCGTCAAAAGATAACATTTTGATTTGGTTTTAAAAGAACATTTTTTTTCTTCATCTTACTTGATAACATAGCTTAAGAAGGGGTTAACCTTCTGCATTTCACATCCTATCACACACAACCTAAAATTCACACATCTAAATCACACATCTAAACATCTTCTTACCTAGTTGACTGATTGGGATTTCATCACCCAATAAGAAGCCGCCTGAAATATCCCTAGCCATAACTACCTAAAACCAGCCCTAGACTGTCATTCCTTAGGTACCTTTGTTATCCATCTCCCTTTTTTCTCACATTTCTTAATTAATCATGTTAATAAGAAATTTTTACTTGATTTATTTGTTAACAAATTATATAAACAAATTTTCACCTATTTCATCCCTATTGTTACTCTTCCTCAAGTCGAGGCAACACAACAATCCACTCCACCCGGTGACATCTTGCCAAGATTCCAAACTTGAGACCACACCTTCGGTTACCCAACCCCTTACCTCCATGGTCTCACTTCATGAGGACCATGTCATCCAAAATTATCCCCATCTTGGAACCAATCCTCATATCTCTCATCAATCCAACCTTTCTAGACCAACTACACCCCCATCTCTCGGCTCCTTTAGAAACTCTTGGACCTCCTTCTAGCCCCATATATGACTTCTTATTCCATAAATCTCCCACAATATTTCAATCCTATCAATATACTCAATTGGTGGATCCTATTCCACCCACGTCACTTTATGTCAACTATATTCCATCCGCTACTAGTATGTCTATCCAACCATCTCAACCTCTTGATACTTACATTCCTACCCATCATGCACCCCAACTATCTCAACCTCTTAACACTTACATTCTTACCCATCGTGCACCCCAACTATCTCAACCTCTTAACACTCATATCCCCGATCATCATTTACGATAACAACCTACCCAATCCCAACAATCACATAACTTCCATATTTCTCAACATCAACCATTGTAACCACTTATCCAATCTCAACCCATGACATATATTAATCCTTATCAAACAATTCCTCAAACACCCACACATCCACAAACTTATCAACCACCTTATCAAGCTACTTTTCATGCCACACAACCATAATCCCAACCTATCATCACATCAAATGATCCTATTCATGCCCTAATGAATAGGTTGGCTAGTCTAGAGGCCGCTACCTTGGGACCCAAGGTCACATGGTCTTATGAACAAATTTTTAATGAGCCCATTCATCCTGCGGCCCAATCAAACCTTACCCTCCTCATTGGGAGCTTCCCAAGTTTACCAAGTTCAACAGCAAGGAAGATCCCCAATAGCATCTCCATGCATTTAAACATGCATGTTACCTTATCACACATGATTAGGAACTTATGCTTTGCACCTTCCCTGTCTCCTTTGTCGGTCCAACACTAGATTGGTACAACGAGATTCCTCAACATTCTTTATTCTCCTTTACCCAGCTTGTGTAATTGTTCCTAGAGAATTTTTGATTAATATTGCATGCAAAATCACTATCCATGACTTATATGCCATTAGAAAGTTTGATGATGATTCTATCACATATATTTCATCATGTGATGGCATGCTATTATCATCAAATATCATTTACTCTTCCATAAAATGAAATCATCGAACTCTTATCATGCTCATGTGTGAAGCACATCTCATCCACCCTACAAATCCAAACATTTCAAACATTCAAAGAAGCCTTCACCATGGCTTACAAACTCGAAACTCATGCCCTTGAGTAAGGCTAACTCAAGCTTCAATCAAACAAGCCCAAGACCAAGTTCATCAAACCCACTACACATAGTGAAAAGTCTAAAACTACTACCAATACCATCATGGTTAAATCTCCATCTTCGTTTTCTTCTCACATGGATTCTTTGAAAGAGATTTCAGACCATCTCCTAACTATACCCCCTTGGGGGAATCCTATAGTTTGGTATTTGACAAGTTGATGGTAGTACACTCCATCCAACTTCCTCCCATATGACCCATGGATGACTCATGACCCAAGCCCACTTGGTATCATGAAGCCCACTATTGTAAATATCATCAAGTCAAAGGTCATGACATTGAGAAGTGTCATTCCTTCAAAGATCACATCCAAAAACTTATAAATCATGGGGCTATCGAAATGGTCAAGCTCCACCGCTTCACCTAGCCAACCCCTCGATAGAATTAAGAAACCTTTTCCTAATCAACCACCAAAAATCAAGCCACCCCTTTTACATCTCAACTACCAAATGCTCACACCATTAACACCATTAATCAAGATCTCATCTCATCAACGACTCCACATGCTCCTACCTTAGACATTATTCCCACCCCTTATTCGAACCTATTGTATCCATGACTATCACACCTATATCAACTTTTATTACATGTCCCGTATCTATATCTAGTGCTACCCTTACCACATTCGTATAAAATTTGACTATACCTCCTACTTCGTCCACATCTATCATATATATAACATCAAATTCATCTTTAACACCTATTTAAGTTCCAATGATATTCACACCTATTCCTACACCTCTAACATCTATTCCTTCACCTACATATATATCAAACACACCTATTACTACACCTACATCACTCACTTCCACATCAATACCAACTACACCCATTTCTACCACATGATTTTTACAACCTCACTTACACCTATCTCAACACATGTACCTACATCTTTACATATGACTACATCATCCATTCCATCCCAATCTTTTATGCCTACTCCTTATCCAACATTCATTCCTATATCTACATTTGTATCTATTACCGCACCAATCACATCATCTTGATTTGCAAACATATCGATGATACCCCTTGAAAAAATTATGAAACAAGAACCTCCAACTAAGACAAACATAAGGGGGATTCATTCTCCCTCTACAAAATCAATTGTTTCTACATCAACCAATCCCAAACCTACACCTACATCTTTAGATCCACTAGTTGAAATTATAGTCATCCCTGCCAAGGGTAAATCTTCTCAATCAAAATCTAAGACTCTTGGTAAGCATCCCCAAAAGTCTCCCATGCACCCTCGTCCTAAGAAATTAGATATTACCTTGCCTCAACAATCCAATGTCAAAAATCCATCCTAGACACCCTCATCTATTTTAGGGCTAGCCCCTTCATTTAAGACATCTCGTAATAGTAAATCCAAATCCAAACAATCCAATCCTTATCCCAAAGTTGATTCATCTTTTAAGACTCCTAATTTACCCATCCAATCTACATATGCACCTAAGCCCAAGCATCCTATTAAAACCTACAAGAGTTATCTTCCTCTTAACACTTCATTGGGTCTTATGTAGACATCTTTTGACACTTAATCCAAATATCTTCCATCACGCTTCCTCCCATTAGATATTTTAATCCTAATAGTAAGAAGTCATCATGGTTTGATCACAGTTGCATTTTTCTTATCATCATACCCCAAGTCATGACATTGAGCATTGTAAGGCCTTTCAAACCATCATTTATGACCTTATTGAGAAAGATGATTTCCTCATTCAGAGGGAACATCCTTCTCCATCCATGACTAATCCAATTCATGTCCCATCCATTGGGTTTCCTAAGACTCCTCCATCCACATCATCCCTTAGCATCTCTCTCATGCATGTGAAGGTCCCCCTTTGTTCGTTAATATTGTTTATCTTACCCATCATCCTTGTGGTCCCTAACCATATATCTAATCCAAATCCAAGACGATCCCATCTAAACTCCTTTGACATTCATTATCTCATCTACATATAAGTTTCCCAATGTTGGGGGAGCATCCTCCCTTTCTTTTTTATCCCCTTGCATCTTTCGCATCCATACATGTTGGGGGACTTCATTCTAAGATCGATATTCTTACGGATTAAATCCTTTCCATCCTTGACATCATTTTAAGCCCACTTTTATGGCCATTGGTTGAAACACGTATTTCTCGATTCCTTGACACTGAGGAATCATGCATATTTTCCAATCTTTATCCAACTCATTCAATCTAAATCAAAATTTTTATTACCCTATCCTTCCTTGGGGGTCCATTCAAAATCCACTGTTGTGGTCATAGTTTTCCCTCCTTTGGGGGACCATTTATTCTCATTCAAAGTCCACCTTTGTGGCCATATTTTAATCTTTTGATCTCCTCATTCAAAGTCCACTATTCTAAGCAAGATTTTCTCTCCATTGAGAGACATTTTACCTTAATCCGAAGTCCACTTTTTTTGGCAACCTACTCGGGGATACACATTGCCTTCAATTCCTTACTTTTGAAAAGGTAAAACTTAGTTTTTATCTTCTCTTATTCATCACGTTGTGTCAAATATTTTGCAAGTTATCATTTTATCCTATCGAAACGTCACTACTCTAGAAAGGAGCCAATGCGAAAAATTTTCCCTGAATGGATTACACCATACATTATCACACACAAGTATGGGTCAGGAGCTTATCGATTGGCTTCCCTTGATAGTAACCGGGAGTGCTTAATGCATTGCACTTGTGACCATTCTATTGTGAGGATATCTACCAATGAGCTCTTATTCATATCCTTAGATCATTCCTTCATTTTAGCCTCTTCCATCTTCCATTATGATGATTTGTAATTGTGTGGTCTACCGTCACTTCTTAGATGTGACCTTAAATATGGGTATTATGGCTCTACCCTTAACATATTCCTTATGGATAGGTTCCCCCCTTTGGCGAGAACTCTAGAATCATTACATCCATCACCCTCTTATTCACCTATTGGAATCATGCAAAGGGTCAAGGGGTGTTTCTTATACATTCATTATCCCATTCTAAGTGGTCTACCTAGCTATTCCCAGCTCTTCCCCATGTGAAATCGAAAATCATGGATGCTCTTGTCAAAAATCAAAGTTATCAAAAACATTGATCCCTCAAAGGACGGTGTTCATGCAAAAAAAAAGAGCATGAAAATCAAAGTCAAATCAAAATCAAAAGAAATAGACTGATCCCTCGAAGGACGGATATCATATATATTACTCTTGACATCTATATTATGTATAAAATAGACAATACCCTCGAAGGATAGATACTCTTTTGTACCATGGCATTTGATGGCTTCCCGTATTGATCAACCTTCTATTTTACTTGCATCTAAGAAATTTTTTCGCATTGATCGACTTTCTTCTAGTAGACTTCCCGCATTGATTAGTTTATTCTTTCCTTTTCCTAGAACCTGGGGCATGGATTTAGGGAACACCACTCATGGAGAACCCTCTTCCCATGTAAAATTTACATCTCAAACCCATTTTTCGTGTCAACATTAGGTCTATGAGTCCATCCCATCCTTATCTCCTTATGATCTATTATATAACTAACTATCGTGGGTTATTTGCTAGCATTTGTTTTGGTCGCATGTGTTTTGTGTCACCTGGATCCCCTTTTTTTTTACCTCCAATGCAATTAGAGGCATCTTTTCCTCACACATTCCTTGCTATGATTTGGTGTCCTTCATACCCATAGGTCATCATGGTTAAGTTTCATCTTATCCTACACCTCATTTGATCTTATTTCATCTCTCTGAAATTCAAGTCCACGTTATGGCCATACTTATTTTCCCTTTGATATTCAATCTTATCCAATCTACTCTCAAATTCCACCTTTGTGGCCATATTTATTTTCCCTCCTGGGCATTTTACTTCTACATTCAAATCATTCTTTTATACTCTCAAAGTCCACCTTGTGGCCATATTTACTCCTTCAGGTGTTTTATTTCTCAATCATATCTAGTCTATGCACAAAGTCACGTTGTGGTCATACCTTTCCCCACTTAGGGAATATTTTATTTCCCTTTTTTCCTTTTTGCCATGGTTACTTCCCTTGGGACATATTATTTCACCACCTACTTTTCATTTTGCCTTCTTAGTCATTTTTCGTGTCCCACTGGGCACCATACCTTTCATCCTCATCCCTTGCGGATGCATACCTATTTACTTGATTCCTCGTGTATGAAGTATTTTGCATACTTTTCGCATTTAGTTGTGCATACTTTGATGTTTTCCTATGACCCATTGGTCATTGCATCTTGCATCCATACTGCAGTGATCTTCACCCACTCACTCGCTCATAGAACATTGTCATCTGTCTCCGATAAGACCACAATTTTCATCTACCAATGTGATATTGGAGTCATTTTCATATTTTTATTGTTATTACAATCCTTTTTACTTAGGGCATCTTTCCTTGGTTATCCTTTTACCCATCTTTCTTCACCCACCCACCCTTAATCATCTACCTCTTTTCAAGCACATCATCGATTTCCCATGGCATCATCAATCCCCTATTTGAGGGGGAGTTTATCATCAATCCTTCTTTATCCTTCATCTTACTCTCTCATCATTTTTGTCTCATGGCTTGCTACCGCAAACCACTCAACAAAAAGGGGTGAATATAGACACTTAAATTCGAGTATCCCTACCTTGTCTACCCGCATCCACATATTTTACCTTGGTCTTAGTTAGACCCACTTTATTTAATTCACCCCCATTTATTTTAATAAATTTCCCATCACCTTCAATATTTATTAATAAACATTAATTGATTAATGTTAATTCATTAATAAACATCCACCCACATGCCCTAATCAACCTTCCATTTAGGATGCTTTCATTCTAAATCCACATCCCTCTGCTTTTCTAGCTTTTATTCTATCTAGCTTTATTTCCTACACATCCCTAAAATAACCTATTCTCACCTACATGCTTTAAATCATCTTTTCCATTCATCAAAACCCTGAAATCGACCTAAATCACAAAATCCACCCCATTGGGGAAATTTTCCCCATAGTCGGCGCGACTCAACCCCATGTGCCGTCGACCCTATTAAACTAAGTTCATCTCTTCCCAAAAAATAGAAGATAGAAAACATACAGTGTGGCTTACTTTTGATTTTCTAGCATTCTCGTGAACCCACCTTCAAACCAGAGCATCTCAACAACCTTCTCATAGCCCTTGGAACCTTCTTTTCATCATTCGCATTATCTTGTATTATCTTGTATTATTTCTTCTATTATCTTGCTTTTGGTGTTATCTTGTATTATTTCTTCTATTATCTTGTTATATATAACATTACATGTCCATCAACACTTAGGACTCCATCATCATGCCATTCTTCCAATTTTTATACTTGCATAAAGTACATTCTTCTAGTTCATTTCCTCTCTCGATTTTCTTCTTTCTACTACGATCGCCATCACCCACCTAGAGTTGTCATCGACTCAACCTCCTATCACTTGTGTTTTCCATCCCGAGCCTTCTCCACTTCTCTGCATGTATTTTGTTTTGCATGTTATCAAATTATTCATTTTTATTTCACTTTTTCTTATCAAATGGGGTTGACATCCGTAAAAGGAAGGTAACACTTGGAGCCAAATTTGTCAAGCATCCCGCATATACCATCTAATCCATTATTCTTTAGTGATTCTTATTTACAAGTCGTTAGCTTGAAGCGCAAGGATCCATCATCTACTTTGTGCCCATTTATCCACATCACACATTTGAGGTACCATAAACCCTCTATCTTCCGAGTTTTTTATCTTTCTTTAGCAATTTAACATCATTAATTTGAATCGAATGAGAAAACTACAACAAAATTTGTTGAGCTTATTAAATCAATCATTGTTCATATGATTTCACTTTTTTAAGTGATTAATCTCAACCTTTTTAAGCTTTATAATGTTTCTAAATAACATGTGTAAAAAGGATGCATTATTATTCTGAGAAGGATGTTATGATTTAATATTCCAAAATTAATTACATAAATTAGAATAATGTTTTATAAATTGTTTATTGAACTAGAAACTATCAAAACATAAGAAATAATTACACTTAGTTGATTTCATGAGGATCTAAAGGATTGGTGATCTCGAATGCAGAGCAGTGAACTAACACTATAAGTACTTCGTTATGGAACTAGCACATGAGACCGCATCTAGTCAAAACCATATAAATGTGTCAAGAAATTCATATGGTTCTAACCATATTGTACATTCTTGTCCCTACATGTAATTTGGGCATATAACTTTCTAAGTGCTTCACCTTCTTGGAAATTATTGTCAATGTATGTTGGTCTTCTTCACTCACCTTCAGAATGGATCACTAAACCCTTCTCAAACCATCAAACCTTTTTCATGCAAGACGAAGTTTATAAAAAAAAAATTTAGGTGAGTTGTGTGCACTCCTATGCATTGTTGATGTTACCACTACTCTAAAGAGGGCTCAAACCATATGTTATTCTCCTAGCATGTGATATTTATTATAATGCAATCAGAACTTGACAAACATGCCTTGTTTGAGTTTCAAACTTGCTCAAATACATGGGAAGGGTCACTTTACTTGTTTGTAAAGAGAAGATGGAAACTCCTAGACCTCTTAAGAGACTTGGACCTTTAGAGGCTTTTTTCCTAATGGATTTGCATTAGTTACTTTGTTCTTTAGGGAGTAATAAGTGCCTTTAGTGTTTTCTTTAACATGAGGAGAATATATAGTGTCAGGACCCTAAATGAGGTATGATTGACTTGTTTATATAGGCTTTTGATGGTTATTTTGTTATGAAATGTCGACCAAGAGGGAATATTAGTCCATATGAAGATGATGAAATTGAGATTTTGGTCTCAAAACATGTCGGTCCAAAACCGTACAATAGGGTCAAGATTGACATTGGTTAATTCCATTTTAAACTAACTATTTTGACCAAGAAGGAAAAACATTGTTTATCTTATTGAGCTAGAGGATAGATGTTTTTACATGTATTTTATGCTATAAAACCTTAGGAACTGATGACAGAGAGATATGTAAAGATAATAAAGTAATCAAAGAGATATTAGGGTGTGCTAAGAAAGAGTGAAGAGAGTGTATTTGTGTATGCAAGTGTGTAATGTCAAGATTAGCATTGTCAAAGGATAAATTACTGAATTTGAGTGTCTATATTTGCCCCCCTCAAGTATGTAATGAAAATTAAAATCTTAAAGGAAAATATATCTGAGTGTGTAGACACACTTTGTTTTTGCTTGCAATAAAAAAAATTGTAGTATCCCATTGTGTTGGTGTTGGCACGCTCCAAAATGAAACTTGCAACATAGAGTGTATTCAATGCCCAAGATAGGAAACTAAACTTTAACTTAAAATGTAATGAAAGTACTATAAAGAAATGTATAACAATAAATGTCAAAAGAGATACAAAAACATGGAATGAATATACATGTTCATTTTATAGATGGAATGTCCTCCCATTCTTATGTTTTGGAGATTCTAAACTTTGTTGAACTCTAATAAAGAATTGGGGGTGATTAGTCTCCAATTGTTCCAAGGAGAGGTTAATGTGCTAAGTGTACTAAACCATACAAATACGGAAAAGAAGAACCAAAAAGAGGATCAAAAACCCCTGTCAAGGAGGAAAATTGTGTATCAAAGCCACTTACCAACTTTGATATCATCCCCTTAAGTGCAAATAGGATAGGAAAGCATGCCTACAAAGAACTTATCTACTTCACTACCTTCTATAACCCCACAAAACTAACTAAGAAAATATAAAAATTATAAATGTCTAATTCAATTGTAATGTAGTAGTAAATGAATAAGAAATGAAAGTACGAGAATTGACCCAAACAAATAAACAATTAAGATTTAAAACCACGAGTGCAAATGAGCAGATAAAATGACTTATTTATTTTTCTATGATCCCAAAGGTTTGCAAAACTGATGAACTAGAAAATACGAAGTGAAGACTATCATAATGAAGCCTAAAAAATGTGGAAGTACAAGAATATGTTGGATAGGGGTGCATATGGAGGGTCGGGGGCACCTAGGGTGTTGAATACCTATTTTGGGCATTCATGACCGCAGAAGCTCTAAAAACTAATTTTTCGGGTCGCAAGATGTTTAATGTTCTTTGCTTCTTGTTGTTAGTATGTCGCATAAAATTCGTAGATCTCGCCTATACCCTACATTGAAAAAATGATATACAAAACTGTCTCAAATACAAAAGGAAAATCATGCAAATGAGGGGCTAGATTGTCCTCGGTTGTCAAACAAGTGAACTTATGACAAAGCAATGCACAACATCTCGGACCCAATGTATTTCTATGTGCGTGTGTGCAGAATTGTTCCCTCGGTGGCTCTTATGCATGTCACACTTGATAGCGAGTAAGTAGCTAGATGTAAAAAATGTAAATAGATGTGTGGATGAAAGAATGAACTTCCCCTCCTATATGTGTATGCAGAAGTATCAGTCACTTTCCCTTATGTATGGATGTTAGATGGATGCTTGAATGCTCTTGTAATTCCCTTTGAATGCAACCTTTGGTGGTGGTAGCTAATGATTAGTACTTGGTCCCTTATTATGATCACATAACTTTATATTTATATGATTCCCTTGCTTGAATTTCATAATTAACCCTAAAAAGGCTAACTACCAAAAAGATAAGATGTCCAAATGGCTAGAAAGGACCCAAAAGATGTGAGAAAAGTACAAAGAGGTCGGGGGTTCCCGGGGGACGGGGGTGCTGACGTTGGCATATTGGTTGGGCATTAGTGTCCGAGTGAGAAATTTTGAAGTATGAAAATACAAACTAGGCTAGAAAGAGTGTAAGATCAATAGAGGAAATATAAAGCAAGAAAAGATGGCCAAAGACTGATATCAATTAGTACTTTTCTTACTTAGGAATCATATGAATAATAGTATGTGATCAGGACTAGATAGATACCCAAAGTGTGTGATTTAGTGTCTACATTTTCCCCCACTTTATGTTGTTGAATAAATCTTGATAACATAAAGTAAATAGAAGATGTGTACTTGATAACCATGTAGATCGATGGTGAAAAGTGTGCCGAGAGACAAGGAAAAGCATGGAATGATAAAAAAATGTGAAGCATGGAAGCTAGAGAAGAGGAAGTGAAAAGTGATGATGATGACCCTAAGGTGGAAGCGTATGTGTAGATTGTCACGATTGTACCTATTGTTGATGTCAATTATTGTTGATGTGTTGATTTTGATTGATGTGATGTGACTACCACTTCCCATAAGGATAGACCTACAAAAGAGAAGAATGATCAAGTAGTCAAATACGTGTGTATATGATCAAAACAAGTAAAAAGTATGTAAATAAATATGTGAAAATGTAAAAAAGGAACATGTGCACATGATCCGTGATGAGTGAATGAGATAGAAAGGATCCTAAAGATGATGTAGAAGAACAAGTTTTTGGGTGATCTCACGCCAATTGCATTGTGTGCGAGTTTTTGGGCAATCTCACGCTAGGAAATGGAAGAAGTGTAGGGATAAAAATCGGTGTCATCCTCCAAACTTTAACTACTTCCCGTAATGTGAACACCACTGCAGATGGTGTGTAAAAATCTGATCCATTTCAAATAGTTCCAATCCAACGTGAAAGTAGAAAATGTTGTGTAATTCATGCATGTTGAGTGTAAGGATTGTTATCCTATAAAATCCATTATGTGAAGTGTTGTAGACTATGTTGAACTAATAAATGATGTGTAATTGTTCCCTGGTCATAGGCATCCGGGAAGTGTTAGGGGTGCCCAGTGGTCTCTGTCCAAGTTTGGGCATTGGTGACTATGTTATGTTGAGGACCCAAGTCAGGATCTAGGTCATTGCTAAGGACCGATAACTATGTTGTATCGGTCTTGAACTATTTTATATGGTGATTGTGAACTTTTGTGTGGGGTGATTGATTTACATGATAGATGCCCCCTTGTTTAGGGTGCATGTGATGTCGTTGAGGAGTATGCGTCCCAAAGGAGGACTAACTGTTGTGTTAAAATTGATGCCTGTAGGGGAAGGGAGAGAGTGTACTTGGTAGAAACCAAGGCACACACAAACAAAGTGGCTAGAAACAAGTGTTAGTGCAAACAAGATAAAAACACATATAGAAGAAAATATGTAAGCTAAGCACAGAAGAAGACAATGAAAACACATAAGAAGTCGAGTAGACCGTGAAAAGTGGGTTTTAAATACATGACATCACTCACAATGTCACAAGACAATCAAGGCTACATTGGCCATAAGCATATAGACAATCGGATAACACAAGCAAGACATAGGGCAAGGCCCGTAAACAATGGCAAAAATGACAAGTAATGATAGATAAAAGCAAGCAATGTGATAGAAAAATGATGCACATGGAAGCAAATATACCTGTAAGACAAATGATGCACATGAAGCACCCATTATCATATTAGAAATATATAAAGTATGTCAAAGTGTGTATAATCTGATACAAGTAATATGCTATGAAAAATGAAACAATAGCACATGTGATGTGTACGAAAGGTGGATGCCCCAGAGCCATTGTGGAACTATTAATATGTATTATACCAAACATTCGTGTTGTGTGTATTGCTCTATAGAATCTGCGATCACAACTAGAAATCAAGTGAATGTGCATGTGTGTATGGAAATATAATGACATATTAAATATTTCTCTAGCATGTGTAAAAGTGGACATGTAAGCATATAAACAAGCAAGATTAAATGTTACCAAGAAATGCAGTATGTTGTGGATGAGTTACATGGAATGGAATGTAGAGTGAGTGTGATAGGATCTACATGCCTCCCAAATGAGCATGAATATATATTCATGTGATGAGGTTCATTTATACATGCCCCCTCAGTAGTTGAGAATGAACCATAAAACAAGAGTGCATCATCAAGAAATGTGTTGAATGTGTGCACTAGAAAGGTGTGATCGATAAAGCATGGAGCGTAATGAGCTCTTGAGTGAGTGAATGCACGAGTTTGGTGAGGTCCATTTGAGATGTATACCCTTAGCAATCAAGTATGGACCATGGAACTATAGTATGGCATATGGTAATGACCATGGTGTATAGAAGTAGATGCCAGAAAGATATGTCGTGAATGTGTAGAGTAGATATTGTAAAATAGATGAATGCGTGAAATGTGAAGTGTGTAGTGTGTGAGGTGTAGTGTGTAGTGTGTAGTGTGTGAGGTCCATATGTATAGTATTCCCTCAACAATCAAGTGTGAACCATAGCATGAGAGTGTGTCATCAGTAATGACGATACAAGAGTGTATCAAGATGTGTATAATGTATGTGAAAGGCTAGATGTGAAGTTGTGAGAGTATGAAATTCTTAAAGATGCTAGATATGGGGGAAGAAATAAGTATGATGCCCCCAAGTATGTAATGATGAGATTTATCAAGTAACTTCATCTAAGAGGTCATCATTGTCATGGTCAAAACCGAATGGAGAAGCATCTGAGACTTGGTAAGCAATTGTATCAGGTTGATCAAGAAAAGAGCCATTGAGGCGTAAATTGTACATGCCCATTACATATTCCTCATCAGTGAAAGGTGGTAATGGACATCCATGTGCACAAAATGAGTAAGGTTTTGTGAGCGGCCGAGAAATGAATCGTTGCAAATGAAAACACGGCCAAAGGGCATGGGAAATGAAATGTCAATATGATCAAGATCTAGCATGCCCCAGTGTAATCAAGCCAAGAAAAACTAAGTATAAGTGGAGAAGTGCAAAGAGCACAAGTGATAAATACTATGAGATAAAAGACACGAACACCATAAGCAGTAGTAATGTGGATAAATCCATGGTAAAGATGAGGATCATGAGGTGGAGGAAAGATGTTGTCTACTATGTAAATCCTAGCCAAGTCAATCCATCATGTGTGCATATAGTATCGGAGCAAGTAGGATCAAATGGAATGTGTTACCAATAAGATTCATTCATGAAAGTGTACATGTACATGGAGGACATGCTAATGGAGGTTGTTCATAAGAAAGTAGAGGAGGTGGAACGACATCCAATGTTTGGACATGCCCCCGATAAATAATCATAGCATTAGTAGAAGCAGGGGGGTGCAAAAGTAGATGGAACATCATCTAATGTGCAAATGGTTCCTTCAAGTGGAGGTAAGTTGTATGGATAATGTTTAGGTCATGGAACAACAACAAGATGCACAATAGCAAAATCAGGAACATGTAATGTAGTGGTATGATCTATGTTGCAATATCAAAATGGTGTATTATCATCAGTGAATCTCATATTCAAAGCCCTCATGTAAGAATCTGACACATCGGTGGACCGTAGAAGACATTGCTTACATTCGATGTAGTCATGGCTGACCTAGTAAGCAATTATATGAAAGTGGGAGATCAACGACAAAAAATGGAACTAGAATAGTCTTTGGCCCAATTGTGAGTGGTAAGGTGATAGTGCCTAAGCATGGATGCATAGTAGAATCATATGCTCGGACATAGAGAGAGATGTTGGGTTAAGATTAGCTACAAAAAGGCCTATAGCCTGAATGAACGATAAAGGAAAAAGATTGAGCTCAGATCCAGTGTCAACTAAAATGTGCTTGATGCCTAAGTTGTTGATACAGACTTGTATATAGAGAGGAGGATCATTATCATAAACAACCATATTTTCAGCTATATCTGATGGAAAAGTAATATGTTGAGAAAATGCATTGACAAATGTTTGATAGACAACATCTAGATGAGTATTGGATGGAATATGAGTGGTAGCTAAAATATTTGTGATTTTAGTGTCGTACTCGGGATGGACAAACAAGAAATCATGAATAGAAATAGCCACGATGAAATGATCCTAGGAAGATAAAATCAATAAAAGTATGAAGACCCTAAGAATGTTCAAACGGGTTAGGTTCACCAAATGATTAAGAAAATATATAATTTATAAATGCCTAATTCCAATTGTAATGTAGTAGTAAATGAATAAGTAATGAAGTACAAAATTGACCCAAACAAATAAGTAATTAAGATTTAAAACCCTAGGTGTAAATGAACAGATATAATGACTCGAGCTTGTTTCACTATGATCCTAAATGTGTTCGAGAACTAATGAACTAGAAAATTTGAAGTGCAGATTGTTTGCAATGAAGCCCAAAAAAATGTAGAAGTGTTGGAATATGTTGTTAGGAATTAGTGAACAAATATGCGGAAAAAATTCCTCAAATCACAGCAAGAGGGAAACTATATAACAAAATTATACTTGTAGAAATATAACAACATAAATAAATAATGCACAAAAGAATACAAGACAAGATTTAACGTGGTTCACCTAATGTGGGCTACATCCACCAAGAACTTGCTCAGATTTTATTATCAACAAGAGTAAAACAACTCTCACAGTCTTCTCTCAATTATGAACTCGACATGAGAATTCCAAAGATGCTAAACTACGTCTAAAACACAATTGACACCTAATTACTTAATCTTGATCACTCTTGATCACCTCTTGATCACTAAGACTCGAGACCTCTTGAACACTCAAGATATCTTCAAGATACCCTAACACCTCTATTTATAGGATTACAATCCTTTTAAGAAGTCCTAAAGCCAACCCTAAAAGTTTTAAAGTCATGATCTTTCATCTTCCCGTGGCTGAAAAAAATTGTCACGACGTTGATAGCCAATTAACAACATATTAACAACAATGACACAACAACGTCACAATAGATGACTACAAAATGCTCCTAAAGTCTCCAAACTTAACCGTTCGAACTCCAACACTTTAATACTGATTCGAGAAGACCAAAAATAGGCTCTACACCCCAACAATATCCCACTTGGAGATTGTTTCCACTAAGCAAAGTTCTTAACCCTTCATTATCAACCATGAAGGCCAATCAAAGTTGAACACAACTTCAACTTCTCCCTTGTGACCTCCTTGGTCATCATATCCATAGGATTCTGACTGGTATGAATACTTTTAGCTTCAACTTATCTTCTTCCAAAGTTTCCCTAATGAAATGGTATCTTAGTTGAATGTGCTTTGTCCTAGAGTGGAAAGCAAAGTTCTTCACCAAATGAATAGTGCTCTGACTATCACTATGTAGTCTCCCAACTTCCTTCTTATGACCCAACTCATTAAACAACTGATGTAGCCAAATCATCTCTTTGCTTGCCTCTATGGCAATAACATACTCAGCCTCTGTGGTTGATAAAGCCACAACCTTTTGTAACGGTGAAATCCAACTCACCGATGTATCACCAATCGTAAATACATAACATGTCGTGATCCTCTTATTGTCCAAATCTCCCGCCATTCTCGAATCTACATTGCCACGTAATGTAGTGTCCGATCCACCGAAACACAATGTTTCTCCCATGATCCCTCTCAAATACCAAAGGATCCACTTCATTGTCTGTCAGTGCTCTCTACTTGGATCACTCATAAACCTCGCTCACCGCTTTCCACTGCATGTGCAATGTCAAGCCTAGTGCATACCATAGCATACATCAAGCTACCAACTGCTGATGAGTACGGTACCCTGAACATATGGATTTTATCCTCATTGGTCTTGGGACTCTGCTCCTTTGATAATTTAAAGTGACCTGCCAAATGGGTACCAACCAGTTTAGCATCCTACATATTAAACCTCTCCAAGACCTTTATGTACTCTTCTTGAGATAATACCAACTTCCTCTCTTTCCTGTTCTGAGTTATTCTCATACCAAGGATTTGTTTTTCTGCCCCCAAATCCTTCATAGCAAAGGAATCACCTAGCTGCTTCTTGAGTTCCTTTATTTCATGCATGTTCTTCCCTACAACAAGCATATCATTCATATACATGCACAAAATAATATAACTACCATCAAGAAACTTCTTGATGTACACGCAATGGTCTGATTGACACTGGAGTAACCTTGCTCATGCATAAAACTATCAAACTTCATGTACCACTGCCGTGGAGCTTGTTTTAGGCCATACAAGCTCTTCTTCAATTTACACACTAACCTCTCCTTCTCTTTGACCTCATAACCCTGTGGCTACTACATATACAATTCCTCCTCCAACTCACCATGAAAGAATGCAGTCTTCACATCCAACTACTCTAAGTGTAGGTCTTCTACTACTACTAAACTAAGAATAGTCCTAATAGAATTCATTTTAACAACAAGAGAAAAAAATCATCAAAGTCTATACCTTTCTTTTGTGTAAATCCCTTGACCACCAACTAAGCCTTGTACCTTTTCCTACCTCCATCTTCCTCTTTGATTTTGTACACCCACTTGTTCTGCAATGCTCTCTTGCCCTTGGGTAGCTCCACCAGATCCCAAGTCTAGTTCTCCATAAGATATTTATGCTCTTCATCCATAGCCTACTCCCACTTCTTCTTGGAATCTACCCGCATTGCTTCCTCAAAGCACTCCGAGCTCTCCACTATCAGTGAGCAATAAATAATTCAAAGACATAGTAAAACATTTAGGTTCCCTTCTTACCCTAAAATACCTTCTCACCTCAGGAGTTTGGGGTTCCTGATGAGTAGGTACCTAAACTGGCTATGTCAGAACATGTTGCACCTGAACCGGCCCTTGGACACCTTGTTGTCTACAATGTCCTCTAACACTATGTATTATTTATTTGATTCCTCTTTTTGTTCCTGCAACTGATCTTTATACATGACTTTTTCATTAAAGACAATATCTCTAGACCGAAATATTTTCTTATCTTTAAGACCCCAAACACGGAAACCAAAGTCATCTTCACCATATCCAACAAAGGTGCATTTCTCATACTTAGCCTCTAACGTGGTCATATCATCTTTCTCAATGTGAACAAATACCTCACATCCAAATACTCTAAGAAATGAGTAATCAATTTTCTTACTGACCAAGCCTCCTCAGGTATACCTCCATCCAAGGCCATAGAGGGTCCTCTGTTAATCAGATAAATAGTTGTGCTTACCGTTTCCACCCAAAACATGTGTGGCATCCCCACGTGTAACCTCATGCACCTAACATGCTCCTTGATTTTCTTGTTCATTCTCTTTGACACTCCATTTTCCTATGGAGCCCATTTACCGAATAGTAATCAAGAAATTTATTGCTGCAATACTCCCCTCCATTATTCGACCTGAGACATTTCAACTTGAGACTTGTTTCATTCTCAACCAAGGCTTTCCATCTTTTGAAAGTTTCAAACACATCAAATTTATTTATAATGCAATATACCCAAACTTTTCTAGTTGCATCATCAATAAAAGTGACATAATAACATGAACCGCCAATAGAGTTTACCTTAGCTGGCCCCCATACATCTATATGCACTAACTCCAACTTACCCTCCTTCCTGGTAGGTCCAACCTTGAGGAATCTCACCCACTTTTGTTTCCCATAAACACAGTCCTCATAGAAGTCTAAATATAACTCCTTTAATCCGGGCAACCTATCCTTTATAATCTGCATGCCCTTATGACTCATATGACCGAGTCTTTGGTGCCACAAAGTTGCATCTCCATCTGCAACAACTAAATTACAATAAACACCACTGGTTAAATACAAAGTATCATTTTTCTTACCTCTTACAACCACAAGAGCTCCCTTAGTAACCTTCCAAGAATCCACTGTAAAACTAACCATACAACCATCACTACCCAACTAACCTCACGATATTGATTTCTGCCTCAACTTAGGCACATGCCTGACATCCTTAAGTAGCCATGTGTTCCCATTCTACATTTTCACCCGAACACAACATTTCCCTACTATGTTGCATGGTTCATCATCACCAAGATATACATGTCCAAAATCTCCTTGAACAAAATCAAGTAAAGTAATGTCTATGTGGGGTGGCATGGAAAGAAGCCCCTGAATCTAACACCCAAGAATCAACAATATTATCTAAAGAAAGAATTAAGGCATCTTGACAAACATCACCTACTACCACATTTACCTCTTTAGTTTCCTCCTTCTTGTTCTTCTTATCTCGAAGAGCCCAACAATCTTTCTTAGCATGACCAACCTTCCCACAGTGCCAACATTCTAACTTACTCTTGGACTTTGACCTTCCGCGATCATTCAACTTCCCACAGTTACCTTCCCTCTATTCTTTTTCTCCCTCTACTCTCCACCATCGAAGTGTTTCTAGAAGTAAAAGAATCTTTGGTGTTCTTCCTTCGCATTTCCTCATTTAGGATCACACTTATTACATCCTCAAACTTCAGCTAGGAATTATTAGAGACTGAATTACTTACAGGCATAACCAAGTCATCCCAAAGCTATCGCAAGGAGCACAAAATCAACAAATCTCCGACCTCATCATCAAAGTCAATTTTTACCGATTTTAACATACTCACAACTGTATTAAATTCATTCAAATGATCAAAGAATAGAACCATTCTTAGACATCTTCATATTAAATAACTTTTTCATCAAAAATATTTTATTAGAGGCAGAGGGTTTTTCATATAACTTCCCAACACACTCATGAGACCTTCCGTGGTCTTCTCCTACGATATGTTGAAAGCAACCGAAGATGCAAGGCATAACCGAATTGCCCCGAGTGCCTTTCTATCTAGAAAATCCCAATCCTCATCCGACATGGCTATAGGTTTCTTTTCTTTTCCAGCCAAAGGAACATGGAGGTCCTTATGATACAATTATTCCACCATTTGCATCTTCCACAAACCAAAGTTCTCGCCCATTGAACTTTTCAACCCTCGAGTTCCCCCTCATCCGCCATAGCTCCCACTCAAGCTAAACTTTCCCTATGATTTACCACTTCAGCAAAAAAAACCACCAAAGCTCTGATACCAGTTATTAGGAATTAGTGAATAAATATGCAGAAACAATTCCTCAAATCACAACAATATGAAACTATATAGCAGAATTATACTTGCAGAAATATAACAACATAAATAAATAATGCACAAAAGAAGATAAGAAAAGATTTAATGTGGTTCACCCAATGTGGGCTACGTCTACCAAGAACTTGCTTAGATTTTATTATCAACAAGAGTAAAACAACTCTCACAGTCTTCTCTCAGTTATGAACTCACAACAGAATTCCAAAGATGTTAAACCACATCTAAACCACAATTGACACCCAATTGCTTAACCTTGATCACTAAGACTCAAGACCTCTTGAACACTCAAGATATCTTCAAGATACCCTAACACCTCTATTTATAGGATTACAATCCTTTTAAGAAGTCCTAAAGCCAACCCTAGAAGTTTGAAATTCATGATCTTTCATCTTCCCACGGTTGAAAAAACTGTCACGACATTGACAGCTAATTAACAACATATTAACAGCAACGACACAACAACGTCACAGCAAACCATTGCAAAATGCTCTTGAAGTCTCCAAACTTAACCATTCAAACTCCAACACTTCAATACTAATTCTAGAAGACCAAAAATAGGCTCCACACCCCAACATATGCTAGATTGGGGCATCTATGGAGGGTCAGGGGCACCTAGGGTATTTTAGACCTATTATGGGTGCATGTGTTTGCTCAAAAGATTTGAAAACTAGTTTTTCTAGGTCACGAGATTTTCATTGCTCTTCACTTCTTGTCGCTCGTATGTGAACTTACGGTGAGTGCTACACTACATCTCAAATCCAATGTAGTTATGTGCATGTGTGCGGAATTGTGCCCTAGGTGGCTCTTGTGCGTGTTGCACTTGATAGTGAGCAAGTAGCTAGATGTAAAAAATGTAAATAGATGTGTGCATGAAATAATGAACTTCCCCTCCTATGTGTGTATGCATAAGTATCAATCCATTTCCCTTGTGTGGATGCTAGATGAATGTTTGAATGCTCTTGTAATGGCCTTTGAATGCAACCTTAGGTGGTGATAGCTAATGCTTAGTGTTTGGTCCCTTATTATGATCACATAGCTTTATATTTATATGATTCCCTTGCTTGAATTTCATAATTAACCCCAAAAATATTGACTACCAAAAAGATAAGATGCCCAAATAGCTAGAAAGGACCCAAAAGATGTGAGAAAATTGCAAAGAGGTAAGGGGTGCCCAGAGGGGATGGGGGTGCCTAGTATTGATGTCTTGGTGGAGCGCTAGTATTCAGAGTGAGAAATGTTGAAGTATGAAAAGACAGACTGGGATAGAAAGAGTGTAAGATCAACAAAGGTAATATAAAGCAAACAAAGATGGCCAAAGATTGAGATCAATTAGTACTTTTATTACTTAGGAATCATACGAATAATAGTATGTGATCAAGACTAGATAGATACCCAAAGTGCATGATTGAGTGTCTACAAGAACATACCATTTTATACGGTTATGAGCCCAATTTTGTAACTTGAAACATATAGTAGAAAAAAGGAATAAATGCCCCCATAATTTTCTCATGTGCCTCATAATTGAGTACAAACCGAGTATAACCGATTGCATGCCAACATCTAAGTGGAGCAAGGTAACACATGTCCCCAATGTGTCTAAAACTAGAAGTGAAATTGAGTACCATGGAGAAGGAGAGAATGAAATACTTCATGCCCCTTGAATTTGTGCCAAAATAAGTCAATATAAATATGAAACCATATAAGAATGTTGTAATAATGATGATAAATATGAAAATTTTGACAAATCTAGAGAAATTTCCCTAGTAAAAACTATAGGATAGGGTTTGAACCGTCTATAGAGTTCTAGCCATATTGTACATTCCTGACCATGCATGGTTTTTGCCATTTTTGTACTTGAATCCAATTCTGAGTAAGTTTTTCCTATATTTACATATATCTATGCCCAAAAATCTGATTGTATTTGTTAAAAATGTAGAATAAACCCCAAATGATTGCCCCCACTTTTGAGGCACATGTGAAAAATAATTTAAGCACGTGGCTCAAAAGGAAATATGTAGACCCATGTCAGAGGTGCTGAGAACTTATAGATAACATTTGAATATATGATGTGGTGGCCACCAAGAAAATACTATACTTGTAAAAAGGGATGCACATGGTAAAAACCGTGGTGCAAAACAATATCAACAAGGACAAGAAGCATGATAAAAAAATAATGTGAATGCAATAAAAATTAGTAACAAAAATAGAAAACAATGTGTTAGTAGAAAATAAGTGCATACAATGTAGAAACAAATGCAAACATGGCAAACAATGTCACACAAAAGGAAAAAATGCCTACAAACATGGCACACCCACGGTGCCGTAAGACAATCATGGTCTATGGGCCTGGAAATAAGAGGTATATAACCACACACACAAGGCATAACACCAAAAACATGGGACACCCAATGTGTCACAAGATAATCAAGGCCCTTAGGCGGTAATTGGTGCAAAAACAAGGATACACACACACAACTAGAAAACATGTATGAAAGACAAGCATAACAAGATGTGATGAAAAGCATATGATATATGATATATGAAAGAGATAGTAATAATTGTAAGTGATGCACAAGACACATGTGTTAGTCCTATTAGTCCAAAAGATAACAAATACACAAGATATATATGTAACCAAGCGTAATGAGGAAAGAAAGGAACTATAATGGAAATATAGCACTGGATGTAGTATGCAAAAGTAGATGCCCCCAAAGGTTAACAATTTGGGAAAAGGGAAGGCCAACACCTATCATCATGTACCACTCTATGTATGTCCTGCATCATGCTCAATATACCACATGAACACGTGTGTAAAGAAGAAATGTTATCTATCAAACCAAATGAGTAAACAACATGTATAATGTAAAGTGAAAATAATGTATGATATAAAAATAGGTCCTAAACTTGTATTTTTGCTAATATTTGAATGTTTTTGTGTTTTTGGCCCTCCATGAGGGCACATACGAAAACATATTATCTGAAGAGAATGAAGGGTGATCCGAGAACGTCCCCATGGATGAGAATAGATATAAAGGATGTAAATAAAGGATGGGAAGCAAGATTACCCCTAGTGTGTGTGTGTGTGTGTGCACGTGCGTGCAAAGAAAGGTTCAAGTGTAGAACCACTACCTCAATAGTCATCGGGAAATGGGGAAGGGAATAACATGAGAGATATCCCGAGAGAACCTTGCGAGGAAGTGAAGAAGCTTCCCAAAGATGATGGAGGGTAACGCCTTGAATGTGCCATTATTATGCTTAAGAAGTGGAGTATTGAAGATTCAACTTGACAAAACAAACGAAGGATAAAACCGAAGGGTGTGTCAAATTAATGGGTGTAAATTTTGGGACAAACCATCGTTCCTTTTTGATCCACTTATAGAAGGCTCTAGATTTCTCTGTGTAGGAAGAGTGTTGGTGTAAGAAACATTACTAGATGTGGAAGCATGATCATCAAGTGTAACATTGCCTATAGGTCTATGTTATTGAGGAGGTGAAGTATATCTATCTACATTTCATGTCACATAAGAGATGATACCTTTGTCCTCTAATAACTTAAGTTTATGATCTAACACATAAAAATGATGTCCATTAATATGATGGAAGTTACAAAATGGACGACCCTTCTCACATTCAATCCTATAAGGAGGGATATGATCATTAGATGGTAACCGAATCATCCTCTTGTTAAGTAATGTAAGTAAGATACCATGGGGCCTATCACGAGCCTTATCAAAATAGATGGGATTCCACTTAGGAGGAGATGGTTGTTGTACTCATGTATTAGGATTAGGATAATAAAAATTATTACCATGATGTAAAACCTTCACTTGATTATCATTTTGTATAAGGTTTGATGTGTGTCATGATCATGTGTAATGAAGGGGTTGTAACATTCACATCTAAGGGCTTATGCTTATGTGCTAGCATAATATCTTGTTCTAAATCAATAACATATGAGCAAAGATCATGGAATGAATCAAAAGTATCATAATGTAATTTTTCTTTGAGATATTGTATAAGTCCTCTACAAAATATGAATTGCATCTCTAAATCACTAGGTTGATATACAAGTAAATGCATGTTTTCCTTAAAATGTAAGATATAACTAGATACATATTCAACTTCATCTTGATGTAAAGAAGGTAAACACTCATATGTAGCCTTAGGGCCTTTATTGAAACTAAAGTGAGCTAAGAATGTATCCTCAAGTTCTACAAAAGTACCTAAAGAGCCACTAGGAAGATGAGTAAACCAAGAGAGAGCATCACCAATAAGACTCTTAGAGAAAACCTTAAGGAGCATCCTATCATTGTCATAAGGATCCGTGATTGTCTTGTAATGCTTGATACACACACACACACACACACACACACACACACACACACACACACACACACACACATGGATCCATAGTACCATCAAACATGGTGAAATTAGTACCATCAAACAATTGAAATTTGGGCATCACAAAATCTCTAGGAAATGGTATTTGAAATATTCTATGTGGAATGAGATTATCAAGAATAATATTAGAATGAACACTAGCATAGTAGGCCTTGTTTTAAGGTTAATGTGTGGACCTTTCTTTGTAACTCACCTACCGCATGCATAAGAGAAATCACCTCTTGAGGAGGTATAACATAAGCACCTAAAGGTTCATTTAAAGGTTGCACCCTACCATTAATAGTAGCCATAGGAACACTATCATGTCTAGGAATATTATTGAGGGATGAGTCATCTGAAGTTTGCATGGGTTGAATGGGCTTGACCTCATGATTAGGCTCTAAAGGGATATCAACATCAACAATAGGCAATGTAATCACACTAGGAGATGTATCAACATGTGGACTATGTGCAACTAAAGAAATATCAACATGCTCATTTTTTCTAACAATATCACTATGCACATTAGTATCTACAAGTGGAAGAGAAGAAGTACTAATATAAACATCACACTTGCTTGTAAGAGGAGAAATAGAAACACCATGTGTATCAACCACAACATGATTCATATCATAATTTTTGCATTCATGAGAAATGGAAATATTAGTACAAGCAATATCATTCTTTTCACATTCAAATGGAACAATAGAAGTGCAATGGTTATTATGTGCAAGAAAACTAGAGATGTTATAATCAAGATCATTATTTTTGTATTCAAGAGAAAGAGTAGAAACACAATCATTGTCATCTAACTCATTGGAATAATAAACATCATGCATATCATCATCATGGTTGTAACTATGATGCATTACTTCCTCTTTATTATCAAAAACATAAGGGACACCATCAATCAATGTGAAAATAGAAGGAAAATCATTCGTATGTGCACTAGAAACACTAACATCATCACTAGAATCTAGGTCATCTATAGCATTAGTGTCATGATCTACATGTGGAGGAGATTATATTTTCTCATGGTCACTAATCCAACCTACAAGACTATCCTTAGGGTCTTCATGAGTAGTAGCAAGAGGTGGGAACTAAGTGAGGCCATCTAGAAATGTGTCTCAAGGAGTACCTATAGGAGGTGATGTGTGGAAATATGGAGGATGATCAGTGAATGGTTGACAAGAGAGATATCAATCAACATTGATATAAACATGGCAAGATCTTAGATTTGGTGAAGGATTCGATCTATCGGGTTCACCAAATGATTTCTCTTTTAAGTGATTAATCTCAACCTTTTTAAGCTTTAGAATGTTCCTAAATAACATGCATAAAAAGGATGAATTATTATTGCAGGAGGATATTATAATTTAATTAAATCTCAATATTAATTGCAAGAAATCATAATAACACTTTACAAAGTGGCTATTGATCTAACAACTATCAAAACATAAAGGATAAATTGCACTTAACTAATTATGTGAGGATCTAAATGAGTCTAAGTGATTTGAATATAGGAATAGGTTGATCTAAGGCTAGGTAATTGACACCCAAGACTAGATCTGGTCAAAATCATAGAAATGGGTCAAGACCATTTATATAGTTTTGACCCTCGTATATTGGCCCTACTTGGAATATGGGCTTGTAAATTTTTAGTGTTTGGCCTTCCTATAAAATTATTGTTGTTGTATGTCAGTCTTCTTTTATAACCTTCATGTAATGGATCTATAAACTCTACTTAAACACTCAAACCCTTGTAATAAAAGGTGGAATTCCTACAAAATAAAGTTAGGTGGGTTGTGGGAACCCCTGTGCACCACCAATGTCGCCATTACTATGAAGAGGTCTCAAACCACACATCATTATCCTAGCATGTGATATCTACCATAGTGCAATTAGAACTTGACAACCATGTCTTGCTTGAGTTTCAAACTTGCTCAAATACTTGGGAAAGGTCACTTTGTTTGCTTCACAGAGAGAATATGAAAACTTCTAGACCTAGTAAGAGACTTTAGACCTGTAGAAGGTAATGCCCTAATGGATTTGCATAAGTTACTTTGTTTTTTAGGGAGAAATAAGTGTCTTTAGTGCTTACTTTAACATGAGGAGAACATAAAGTGCTAGGACCCTAAATGAGGTATAATTGACTTACTTATATAGGATTCCAATGGTTATTTTGTCATGAAAGGATAACCAAGCAGAAATATTAGTCCATATGAAGATGATGACATTGAGATTATGGTCTCAAAACATATCTATCCAAAACCATATAAGGGGTCATGATTAACATGTGTTAATTCTAATTAAAACTAACAATTTTTACCAAGAGAGAAAAACACAATTTAGCTTTCTCGGGTCAAAGGATAGATGTTTTTAGATGTATTTTATGATATAAAACCTCAAGAAATGATGACATAAAGGTATGAAAAGATAAGAATTTAATCAAATATCTTTCGAGGTGTGGTGAAAAAGAGTGAGATTTGTGCATGCAAGTGTGAAATGTCAAGATCAATGTTGTCAAACAATAAATTGCCAAACTTGAGTGTCTATAGTATATTGTATTAGCACAAGGTGCCTAATATTTTAGACTTGCTCCAAATATTATGGTTCACATTATCATTTTGTGTTTGCACATGGTGTCGAGTAGTATGTCTAGCTTATTTTGACATTTTGTGAAGTGATGGTATTTAATATATGTTTCTGATGATGATGATGATGATGATGATGATGATGATGATGATGGTGATGATGATGATGATGATGATTTTGGTAGACACTCACATGATTATTAATATGTTTTATATATGATGATGATATATGGATGCATTGTTACCATGTTTAAAAATATTGGTGATTGTTGGGATATTTAGTATAATGGATATTATATCTTAATGTTGTATTATGTAGAATTAACGTTATTATTTTGAGCATGTATGTGTGTGTGTGTGTTAAGTGTGTAGATGAAAAACATGTGCTCATGATCCATAAAAAAATAAATAAAACATAAACATACCAAAGAGGATGAAGGGGACTAACTTCCACAAAGCTCCATGACCAACATAGGTCACCCAAACTTGAAAATAGTTAGGTGTTGGGAATATGTGAAATGACCCATGAAATTTGAAAGTTGCATTTTCTTTCTTATTGTAAAATTTTCATTTTCTTTTATTGTAAATTTGATTATTTGTTCATTTTATTAAGTTAGGTTAAGGGTTGATTATTTTTACCATTTTTAGGACTTGCTTTTGTTGGTTGAAAACTTTATATTTAAGCAAAAATTCAGATTTTGACTTTAAGACCACTTTTAGGTAGTGTGTGGGACAAGTAAACCTTGTCACACACTCCCAAAACCTGTTTATACACTTACCCATGGGGTAGGTGTACCTTTTGAGGTCCTTTGGCCATTTGGGGACTCAAAGAGACCCCATAATGAGCCTTGAAATTCTCTCAACCACCTTTATTTTTAATTTTATGGAAGGTATATATTATGTTTGCAAGTTGATTTGATTAAGTTGCTTATGATGTGAGTTAATTATAATTTTAAAATTTATGATTTTGATCTCTTAGATTTTCCTTGTCAAATCCATGTAAGTGAAATTTATGGTTGGTAGGTGGTTTGAGGGAAATTGGATTTTGGCCTATGTGGGCATCTAAGAGAAATTAATGTTATTGTTGGGGGATGAGCTATCTTGATATTTTGGGATTTGCCACTTAACAAAATCTTATAGAATGCTCCATTTGGGAACTTTCCTATTTAAACAAGCTTGGTTCCTTGTTTTGGGAAAATTATTTTTCTTGGGGAAGCGTTGTTGGTATTTGGAGTGAAATGGATTTGTTTGTTGAGTGTTTTTGATTGAGAATTTTGTGGGATGAGATGAGCAAGAGGTGAGTACATTCCTCTTGATTGTTATTTATGAAAATGGTTTCTTACTCTCTCTCTCTCTCCTCCTTTCTTATTAGAATAATGTGATTTAATTTCTTGCTTGAGCATGTGTTATGATTTCAATTATGTTGTGTTACTTATTATGAACCCAATGTAGGGCTAGTAAATGTGGTTATTCATGTGGTATTTACCTTAGCTCATTTTCACCTAGGTAGTTTATTTACCTTTATTGTATTTATCCTCACCCACTTATGTGTGTGGATATTTTTTTATCTTATTTAGATATTAGGAGATATTATCTAGTTGTTAGGTATAGTTCTTTCCTTGATCTATGGTATTGATAGTTCTTTCCTTGATCTATGGTATTGACTAGATCCTTGTGTGTCTAGTTCTTTCCTAAATCTATGGTCTTGACTAGTTCATTGATGACTAGTTATTTCCTTGATTTATGGCTTGATTTATGACCTTGACTGGTTCTTAGATTGTTATCCCTTCCCTATTTAAGCAAGGCCCATTCTCAATGTATTGCATTGAGTTCCATAATAATATATGATATTTCTTCTCATTTGTTTGCAAAGGTTTTATGTAAAGTTATTTTAGTGAATTGCTTTCATCTTATAGATCATGGTGTTTGATTAACATCTGTGTTCTTGGCTTGGTATGATCTGGTTATCGTTCCTTTCATGGTATCAGAGTAGGAGATTGCTATTGACATCTGTCTGTAAGTTTTATTTTACAAATAAATTATTTGTGTATTCATATATTTGGGATTTGGTCGTATTTTGTTGTTGTGTGCATTTTTATGCAAAACAGAGGCTTCCATTGGATCCGGAAGGTGTGAAAACCCTAAGATCGACTATAAACACCCATTAAAATCCTTAACCCTTGGTCATATGGTATGGTCATATGAGGGCTTAAAGCTTGTGATTCCTAGTAGGTGCTTAACTTCAGCCCCCTTTAATTTTATTTTTGTGGTGAAGGAAACAACAATTTATTTTGCTTCAGTGGCAACTAAAATAAATAACAGAGCAAACTATTAAAAAGCTTGTAACTTTTGATCGGTAACTTGGTTTTGAGTGTTGTTTTTTGTGAAAGTGCTTGTTTTTTCATGCTCTTTCCATTGAAAATATTTATTTTGAGACTTGCACTATAATTATAAAGTGCCAAATATAGAGGAGTGTTGTAATCAGTTATGGACACAATTTTAATTTGAGCCTGATGTCCTAAACTTTTTGAGTTACGGTTTGTACCTATCATGGATTCTGAGAATGATATGCTTTTCTCTCGAAGTGTGTGAACTTCAAGAGGATATTATAAAATTTGTGGGAAGAAAATAGATCACTTAAGAAATGGAATTCTCTTCTACAATCACTCATTCATGATAAGGATACAATAATACACTCCCTGCAGAACAAACTTGCTAGCCTACAACATCACCATCATATTGTGGACAACCACAACCATGCTCCTAGTCCACTTACAACTATTGCTCCTGAACCCATTGACATTGATCTGTTATTCTTTGATTTTGTTCCTGCTCTTGATGCTCATACACCTATGAAGCTTGTTACTGCATGCTCTTCCACATCTGTGCCTATTACAATACCACATGTTGTGTATCTTATTTCTACTCAGCTGCATGGCTTTTTTGAGAAGCATACTACTACATTCAGTTCTCGTATGCTTCGTTCTATGGGTCTCACTAGCGGAGTCATTGGCAGACATTCACAAGGTATTATTTCCTCTATTCCACATGTTAAGTGGAATTCTCGTCATGACATTGGTTTTCGAGTAGATACTTCATTGGGATCACACATTGACAGAGCTATTTTTTTGTTCGCTCAACTCTTTCTGAGGATCCTGAGCAACACATGAGTTCTACATCTTCACTTAAGCTTGAGAAACCTGAGATTTTAGTTGTTAGACATGATCAACCTAACACACATTCTGATGTTCTTTTGCATGCACCCATTGTGCATTTTGCACCAAGTCATATGTAAGCATCTTCTTCATCCATCCGTGTTGATTTGGGGTGGATATTTGATCACTCATGGAGGTGACATAGGCATTCGTTGAGAGGACTCTACTAGGCATGGCTCCTCCACCATTCGGCCTCTTGCTCCACTTTCTATACCTTCTGCATTATGATGCTTCTTGTTTTGAGAATTTTTCTTTAGCAGGTGTAGTGTATATCTCTTGTTTGTTGAGAGATTTTGTATCTGTATTTTCGACACTTTTGGCATGTTGATAGTATCTCTTGTGGGGGATCTATTCTAGTGAAGTCCAGTGTTATTTTGTCAGTGTTCAAGTAGTTGATTTTGGGCAACTCATATAGATTTGTAGCATCACTCCACCCATTCAGCAATATGGGAGGGTGTGGTGTTGATCCTGCTTCTTCGGGTTTCATGTCATTACCTTGTTACCTTGGCTTTTCTTGGATTGTGACACTCTGGTGTTTGTGTCCTTGCCTTGTTTTTAGTTATTGTTCTTGGATCATGGCACACCTATTTGTAGCAGTTGATCGAATTATGTTTGGTGTTTTTTGTACTTTCGACATCACTCTATTGTGATCTCTTTGTATGGAGCTATTATGGTGGAGCCCAAGTGTGTTGATTGTTTTGAGTTTTGTGATCGAGCAGTGGATTCAAACCATAGTGCACACCAAACTTCTTCAACATTATACGAGTTTTTTGATCCGAGCTTCTTGGGATGCCTTGGAGTGGGTCTTTACTCTCTTTACTTTGTTGTTACTAGTTTTGGGTACCTTGCGGTGTCCCTTTTTTCCCAATTATTGTACATGAGTACCTCATCAGGCCTAGTTTTCGGGACTCATACTGTGGACATGCCACATCTATTTTGGCCCCTAGCTTCACTTGAGGGGGTGTTAGAGTAGGTATTTACCTTAGCTCATGTTCACCTAGGTACTTTATTTACCTTTATTGTATTTATCCTCACCCACTTATGTGTGTGGATATTTCTTTTATCTTA
Organism: Taxus wallichiana var. yunnanensis; assembly: GCA_018340775.1. NCBI lineage: Eukaryota > Viridiplantae > Streptophyta > Pinopsida > Cupressales > Taxaceae > Taxus > Taxus wallichiana. The sequence continues at coordinate 703,868,026 of CM031244.1, forward strand.
TTTAGATATTAGGAGATATTATCTAGTTGTTAGGTATAGTTCTTTCCTTGATCTATGGTATTGACTAGATCCTTGATGTCTAGTTCTCTCCTAAATCTATGGTCTTGACTAGTTCTTTGATGACTAGTTATTTCCTTGATTTATGGCTTGATCTACGACATTGACTGGTTCTTAGATTGTTATTCCTTGCTTATTTAAGTAAGGCCCATTCTCAATGTATTGCATTGAGTTCCATAATAATATATGATTTTGTTTCTCATTTGTTTGCAAAGGTTTTATGTAAAGTTATTCTGGTGAATTGCTTTTATCTTATAGATCGTGGTGTTTGATTAACATCTGTGTTCTTAGCTTGGTACGATTTGGTTATCATTCCTTTCAGTATTTTTTGATCATAGTGGAGGGATAAGTAGGAAAACATAGAGAAAAAACTTTTTGTGATAAGATGGAGGAAACAAAAAGTGAGGGGTTAGTTTCAATGGAGTAATAAATGTGTTTACATTTCAAGTGGAGGGATAACTGTGTACTTTTTATCGTATGTGTAACCATGAAAGAAACAAGAACTAGCTTCTACTCCTTAGTGGAGCGATAAGTGAGATATGGATGACTTTTTTTCTCCTTTTGCAATCCTAGTTATCTTGGTGGTGTTTTAGTGTTGCTTTAGAAAGTTATCTCCTTTTCTCTGCTTGCGTCAACCTATTTTACTTGTTTTGTTGGTGAAAATTAGAAGTGCCTATGTGTGTTGAGTTATTCTTGTGTTTTTCAAGCCTTGTTGTTGGTTGTGGAGTTCTTCACGGGATAATGGGGATGAGATTTACCCCCATTGAATGGTTGGGAAGTGAACCTATCTTCACCTCCTCTTTGATATGACTTGGCGGAGAGGAAAAAAGGAAAGAGGAAGCATTGTGTTGTGTTTTGGGCATTTTGTTATCCTTGTGAAAGATCATGTTATTATTTGCCTACTTATGAAAATTTTCCTTGTATTATGACTATTTTTTTAATGTATAACTTATTGATTAGAGCAAGTGTACTCCCTTTCCTATGCAATGAAAGTGATCAAATGGTTTTTACATTTTTGTATGAAAATTTCCATATTGTTAAGTTGATTTCATCATTGGAAATGAAATGACAGATTTAATAATCGAATACATGTGAAATCTAGTCTCTCTCTCCTATATTCTTACTCTACCTTGCTTCATTTGAAAGGGATGAAAAATCCTCTCTTACTGATTTTTGATAGCATTAGAGATTGGTTGTGTTCATGTGTATGTTGGACAAAGGTTAAGGTAGTGAAAGCATGTGAGTAAAATTGTGCAAGTTTTTTGTGAATGGTTCAAGGTTGTATTAATTTCTTATTGCATATTAATGTACAAATCTCTCTTATTTCCCTTTTAAGTTCCTTGAATTTTACCATTGCAAACTTGTCCTTGAAATGAAACGAGAAAGGAATTGTAGTTAAAAAGCAGGCAACCATAAACCTCATTTTTAGTATTAATCCATTTGGAGAAATTGTAACAAGAATTGTTTTAATTATTGGGATCCATTTGATCTTATGGTGATGTTGTATGAAGGGTATGAGTATTGTAAAGTGAAAATGGAATATAAATTTTATTGTAGCATCTACTTATGAATCTCTTCCTCCTTCCAATTTCTTGAAATGCTTAGATGAAAAATAAGTCATTTCTTATCTACATTTGGCCATATCAAAGGACCTTATCCAGATCAATGCCAAGTTAGATAAATACACCCCCTAATTTACTTTATAAGTCTAATTGTGCTCATATAGGAAAATAAGGAATTTCTCTTCCTTAGTTAAGATATGTATAGTTTAAATATAAATATATTTATTTTATTAAGTAAATATTGAATTAATATACATTATGTATTTTGGGATTTTGATTTAAAAAAATTAATATAAGACAATTGTAAGGAGAATGTGCACGTGTGTGTGTGTGTAAAATAGGGGTCACATCATGTGTTGACCGCGACCCCAACAATAAACACATTAAACAAAACTAGAGGAGGGGCGGGTGACTAGGCCGACCCAAATCCTCCTCTCATTTAAACGAGCACTTGGCCCTATCCTTAGGGCCGAGACCCTCTACATTAGCTTGTTGCCACACATCCTTACCCCTTACACACGGGGCCAATGTACCTTTCCCTCTACGCAAGCCTTTGGGGCCATGAAATGATGCCAAATGTGGCACTTTAACATGAGGCGTGCACGCACACACACACACATGGTTAATGTTTAGGGTTTCATATATATATATATATATATATATATATATATATACATGCATATCCAATAATATACTAAAAAAACACATATACTTTGCATATCCATGTAGAACATCCATGGTTGAACTATTCTACAACCACTAAGAAGAAGAAATGAGAAGGGAAGAGAAGAAAATCAATATTATCAAGTCACAAACATGTTTTAGGGTGTCTTGGAAACCCTAAATATCTAGAGTGGGAAATGTTTCGATCCTAGGGCTCACATTTGACCCTCTCTCATTTATCCTTGACATTTCCCCTTAAAAGTTATTAAGACTAATTATTATTTCATGGGAGGAATATAAGATTAGTAAATAAAGCAATATTCTTATTAAATGGAGTATTTTGGAGTTGGATATAAGGTTTTTAACTAATGTTGCATTTTAATAAGAGGAGTATTATTGGAATTGACAATTAAAATGCAAACTTAACATATTGTAACCCTCATGAACCCATAACTGGTCATTTGAAACCTACGGTCATATGATAATGCATGTGCAACGATATTCCTTATTGCATGTTTTTTAATCTTTAATCACTAATGATGTTATTGGTTTTGTAGACACCTAAAATATGCTTACACTTAGAATTTCCTCCCATTCAACTCGATTAATAACACTTTGTTAATTCCCCATTCTTCACCCCACTCTTGGATGCCCATTTACGACACCTTCTTGGTTGTATTCTTCCCATATTCAACTTATTTGGTGAATATCTCTCTTATTAGCTAAACATTCCTCCTTTCGACCATTCGAACCTCCTAGTTCTCTCTAGACCACTTCTATTGGCTTTGTAGGCTATATATCAGTCCACAATTTGTTATCCAAACCCTCCTAACTCTCAATGAGTCTCTAATCACTTGCTAATCAAGTTTAACTAGCCTAAACCAAGCTTATCTAAGCCTAAAGCATGTTTATCCTAATCTAATCTAAAAGTGCCTTTTGAGCTTTAGTCCCACATGCACCCAAATTCCAAAATCTCCCAAGTGAAAAACTATAAATAGAAGGGTCACCCCTTCCTCTCAACCTTACACCTTGTTTACATAACAAAATCTCTCATATTTGGAGATCTTGGCATTAGAAATCATTTGTGATAGCTTTAAGCTATAGAACATTTGGATCTTGGCCATACTCCATTGTTAAGAGCTCCTCCATCTTGCATCCATCCATTCCAAATATAGTTAGTAAGGGAAGATCTAAAGCTTGGCCATGTAGCCAACTTGGAGAGATCTCTTCACTATGTTTGAGAGTAAACAATACATAATTTGATTGCTTAGAATCTAACTAGGTTCACTTTCATTAAGCTTTCATGGAGTAGAGAGTAGTATATATGCTAGGGTTTGAATGTTAGTTTCAAATTTATATATGCATAGATAGTTTCTTATTTAGCTCTAATCTTATGGTGCATGGTTGAGTTTAGTCAAGCTTGAGGTTCTTTAACCTCATCCCATAGCTTTGCAAACCTTTCCATTGCATACATTTGGCACGCCCGGTGGATGACTTTCCCCGCCTAACATTGACATAATAGTTGATTCCACTGCTGGTTATGAAATTTTGTCCTTAATGGATGGATTTTCAAGTTATAACTAGATATAGATTACAAAAGAAGATCAACATAAAACAACCTTCATCACCCCTTGGGGGACATTTTTCTATAAAGTCATGCCTTTTGGACTTAAGAATGTTGGGGCCACTTATCAACGAGCAATGATTGTCATCTTCCATGATATGATGAATGACATCATGGAAGATTATGTTGATGACATTTTAGCTAAATCTGAGACCAGAGGAGCACCCAGAGGTGCTTAAGTGTATTTTTCAGTGCCTCCTAGATTATAAGGTATGCTTGATTCCCAAGAAATGTGTCTTTAGTGTTTTATCAGGAAAACTCTTGGGTTTCATAGTTTCACAGAGAGGGATAAAAGTAGACCCTGCTAAGGTCACAACTATTACAGAAATGCCTCCACCTACGACTCTCAAACAACTGAGGAGTTTACAAGGAAAGATTCAGCAATCTGTTGCTTCATTTCTGACTGGCGATAAGTGTCACCCATTTACTCATTTACTGAAGAAAGATATTGCATTCAACTAGGGACCTGACTATCAGAAGGCCTTCACACTACTAAAACAATACTTGGTCAACCCGCCTATACTCATGCTACCTACCCCAGGTGAACCTCTCCTCTTGTACATTTCCACTACCCAGTTTGTTATTGGTGCACTGCTTTCCCAATATGACTTAGACCATAAAGAGAGAGCAATTTACTATCTCAGTCGCACCTTGATTGCGTACGAATTGAATTATCCAAAATTGAAAAGGCTTGCTTGGCAGTTGTCTTTACCTTCCAAAAGCTTCATCATTATCTCCTAAATAATAAAACCAAACTCATATCCAAAGTTGACCCTCTCAAATACCTTTTATCCAAACCTACCCTCACAGCCAAATGGCTAATTGGATCATTCTCCTAAGTGAATTTGATATTGAGTTTGTAAATCAAAAATCCTTGAAAGGACAGGTATTAGTTGATCGGTTCACCGCGAAGCACCTCTACAAAGTACAAAACCTTTGTGTTTGGATCTGCCAGACACATCTATGATGTACATTGAAGAATCCGTAGCGTGGCAGGTCCATTTTGATGGATTGTTCACCTTCCATGGATCAGGAGCAGGAGTGGTGCTTATCACTCCCACATGCGATGTCATACCAAGAGCATTCCGGTTGGGATTTTGTGCACTAATAACATTGCAGAGTACGAGGCACTCATCACTGGCCTCAAGCTAGCTATTACTTGGAACATCAGACAACTACGAGTCATTGGAGACTCTCAACTTATCATTAAACAAGTTAATGATGAGTACAAGGTTAAAGATGAGAAACTCATTCCATATAAGAAAATGGTCAAAACTCTGAAGGAGTACTTTACACAAATCATATTTGAGCAAAATCCAAGGTCACATAATAGATCCGTAGATGCTATGGCTACTATTGGGTCTCTCTTACGCATCCCACCTGAGGAGAGTAAAATGCCTTTCTTTGTAGAGCATTTACAAATGCCCGCATATGATATGCTAGAGTCATGTTTGGCATGTGAAGTTGTTGGTCCATTATCCCCCTGGTATGATCCAATCTTTCGATACCTACAAGATGGCACTTTTCCACCAGACATTACTCATTCTGAAAAGAAAGCTCTTATCACCACATAGCCCGGTATACCCTCCTAGGATGCACCCTTTATCTTTGTGGCTAAGACGGGAATCTACTTTGTTGTTTGGATGTTGCTGACTCGATCCATGCCATTAAGGAAGTACATGGTGGTATTTGTGGAGCACACACCAGTGACATGGTCTTAGCTAAGAAGCTATTGAGAGTAGGCTATTATTGGCCTACCATGGAATCAGATTGCTGCAAATTTGTAAAGAAGTGTGAACTATGCTAGAAATATGGAAACTTAATACATGCTAAAGATAGCTTTGCAGCTACTACCTATTACTGACACCTGGCCATTCTCTAAATGGGGCTTGGATCTCATAGGGAAGCTCCATCCTTCTTCTTTAGATGGCCACACTCACATTATCACTGCCACTGAGTATTTTACAAAATGGGTAGAGGTTGTCCCTCTTACTTATGTCACCGGTGCAAAAATTTCAAAATTCATCATGAACCATCTCATTTGCCATTACGGTATCCCTTCAGCCATTGTCACTGATAATGGTAAATCCTTCAAGAACAAAACGGTTAAAACCTTGTGTCAACACTTCCATATTCAGCTTAAATGGTCTACCCCCTATTACCCCCAAGGTAATGGACAAGAAGAGGCTACTAATAAAACCCTTGTAAGAATCATGGAGAAAATGGTAAGTAAGATTGGCCATAATTGGCACTTACAGATACATCCCGCCCTCTGGGCCTATCGAACCTCCATCCGCACTCCTACTAGTGCGACCCCATATTCACTTTTCTATGGAACTGAAGCCATCATACCTTTGGAAGTGGAGCTTTCCTCCCTGAGAATATCTCTCAGAGACTATCTTGACAAAGACAAGGACTACAGAGTTGCTTGGACCGACATAGTTGGAACTATTAGATGAAAGGCATCTCGAGCACTCAATCACTGAAGGTCTATCAAAATAGAGTATCTAGAGGTTATAAAAATTCACTATTCATCGGGAATTTGATGTAGATGATCTAGTCTGAAGGAAAATCGAGAAGAACACCGTCAAGGACGAGGAGAAAAGAAAGGTAAGTTTGAAGCTACTGACCAGTAGGCCCTTATGTGGTGGTTCTTAAGTATGGATCGGGAGCTTATAAACTTGCATACTCGAATGGTGAAGAGCTTCAGGGATCTATGAACACAATGCACCTCAAGCGGTTTTACGCTTAAGCATGATGAAAATATTAGATAAGAACTAAAAAATAGAAAAACAAAGAAAAAACAACCAAAATAATGGAAATTGAGAAAATAGTAAAGAAAAAAATAGGTTGTCCACATGTGAAAACCACGCAATTGTGGCACAGTGGGCAGGTCTTTGAGTGAAAACCGGTTCTTTGGCTCTCAAAGAGGATCCGTCGTTCACAAGTTACTCTTGCCTTAGGATGGGTAATTCTCATCACTTTCTAGGGTTAGTTTCCCTTGTTAGGTCTAGGAACCCTACCAAGTCTACCTTGCAAAGCCTGTGATCTAGCTTGTTTTACTCTTGTATCTACGTGAAGGATGTTGCCTTTGTATATTCCCATCCAACATTGGGGACACCTTCACATTCCACTATCTCGTACATACGCGCGTGGCATTCTGCCTTTTGTATATTCCCACATCACTCTGGGGGCATCCACGCTTCTTTGTTCTTGTACATTGCTTTCAGAACATGACCTTAGAAAATGTAAAAACATTCAAAAAACAGATATGCAAAAATCTAAACATTCAGAAAATCTCCTTCATACAGGGATAAAGCTTTTAGTTGGCTTTTAAAACAACCCAAAAACATCAGAAAATATATCAATACTATCCTGTAAAAACAAAGTAGTGGTTAAATTACTTTTAGTTGTTGGTTTGTATAGTTTTGGTTGTCTATTTAGTTTTGTTAACTTTTTCTTATGTGTTTCTTTACTACACATTTGTTTGTTATCACATCTATCATCTATCATTCATCACATATAACATCATTTACTACATCATATATACATCATGCATGTATGCTAAGCTAATCATCACATATTATATCATCAATGGGGGCAAGAGGGGTTGCACATGATCACAAATCTATCCCCCGCACCAATATCATCTAGTATCATCCCAAGTGCTAGCATCTACCAGAATATCTCATGTACAAGACATTTGATATCATCTACACCATCTGGGGCATTATTTGCCACCTAGTGCTTATCTCTTCACCACTAGGGCATGTTTAAATGTTTCAGGCATTTCTTATCTTCTATTTTCATCTATCATCATGATTATTTTTTAATTGTTGTTGGCCCATTTGTCTTCTCACCGAGCATTTTCTTGCCACCCGATGCCCGCTCTCTTTTCCTTGGGGAATTTGTGCGTACTTTTAGGATATTTCCTATCTCTTAAATTCTTCTGACCAATAAAAAATTTAAAAATTATAAAACCATCCAAAAATCCAAAAAAATCATAAACACTTCGAAAATGGACTAAAATTGGTAATCAACTCATTTGCAGTTGAAATCATGTGTCTCTTGCATGGCACTCATCTCATATCTTGCTAGGCATTTTCATGTGTTTTGAAACAACGACTTGCAGATCACCTTGATCTATAACCATTTACAAAAGCTACGTTACTTACTTCATCTGTACTCTGGGGCACTATCGGTTTCCTGGTATTGTTTTCGTCATGCACATTGCTTTTCAATTGGACCCAAGTGTCCTCCATCCTTTCCCTTGCATGTACAATTTGCTTGGGGCATCATTCCTACCCTTGTCGTTTATCAAAACATTTGGGATTGCAACTTGATAACAAAATATTTGTGCAACTATCTTGAACGTTGTTGGTTTGAGTGTGTGTAATTGTACTTATTTCCCTATTAAATGAGTTTGTTTACTTCCTCGTATTGCATTGCATCATGTATGTTGCATGGAGTTAGGCATCTTTCACTTTCTCGTATTGCATTGCTTTCTGTATGTTGCATGGAGTTAGTGCTTTTAGTAATGGACATTTGTTCGTATATGGCTTTTCATGTCATACTACACCTTTGTTCATTCTTTGTAATAAAGACCGATGATGAAGATTTTAGCAATATGATGAAAAATAAAGTTGTTTAAAAGGCACTGGATGGATGTTAGCTCATTCCCTCTTCCTCATACTCCTTTTTCTTCTATATCCCCTTTCTTCTTCTTCACACTATTCTTTCTTTTGTTATCTTTCTATCATCTTTTCAATCATCGATCGAGTTCTTCTATCACCCCATCGACAATCGAGGGGGCATCCTTCATTCTACTCATTTTTCTTCTATCCCTTCAAAATTTTCTACTTGTTTATGCTTGTCTACTTTCTTTGAAGTGACGTTACTTACGCCACCTCAAAGAGGGGCAAATGTAGACACCTAAAATATGCTTACACTTAGCATTTCCTCCCATTCAACCGATTAACGACACTTCGTTAATTCCCCATTCTTCGCCCCACTCTCGGATGCCCATTTACGACACCTTCTCGGTCGTATTCTTCCCATATTCAACTTATTTGGCTAATATCTCTCTTATTAGCTAAACATTCCTCCTTTCGACCATTCAGAACCTCCCTAGTTCTCTCTAGACCACTTCTATTGGCTTCGTAGGCTATCTATAAGTCACAATTGGTTATCCAGACCCCTCCCAACTATCAATGAGTCTCTAATCACTTGCTAATCAAGTTTAACTAGCCTAAATCAAGCTTATCTAAGCCTAAAACATGTTTATCCTAATCTAATCTAAAAGTGCTTTTGAGCTTTAGTCCCACATGCACCCAAATTCCAAACTCTCCCAAGTGAAAAACTATAAATAGAAGGGTCACCCTCCCTCTCAACCTTACACCTTGTTTACATAACAAAATCTCTCATATTTGGAGATATTGGCATTAGAAATAATTTGTGATAGCTTTAAGCTATAAAACATTTGGATCTTGGCCATACTCCATTGTTAAGAGCTCCTCCATCTTGCATCCATCCATTCCAAATATAGTTAGTAAGGGAAGATCTAAAGCTTGGCCATGTAGCCAACTTGGAGAGATCTCTTCACTATGTTTGAGAGTAAACAATACATAATTTGATTGCTTAGAATCTAACTAGGTTCACTTTCATTAAGCTTTCATGGAGTAGAGAGTAGTATATATGCTAGGGTTTGAATGTTAGTTTCAAATTTATATATGCATAGATAATTTCTTGTTTAGCTCTAATCTTATGGTGCATGGTTGAGTTTAGTCAAGCTTGAGGTTCTTTAACCTCATCCCATAGCTTTGTAAACCTTTCCATTGCATACATGTTTCGCCAACTTAACTAATGATTGCACTACTCAACAACGCAACAAAATGGCTCTGAGAGCGCAATCCTAGGGTTCCATGTGATGACACGACGAAACACGTTTTAATAACCTAAACTTAAACTTAGTTCTCATTAATTCTTTCAAAGAAAATTATCTTGTAATTTTTACTTTGGACTTGTGTTAATTCGGTGTTTATTTTGGGCGTTATAATCATTCTAAGGAATGCGGGAAGAAATCAAAAGAAGGGAAAGAGGGTGTTGGATAAGGACGATGTTAATGATGTGGAGGATTCGAAAGAGCACTTGAGCTTGGCGAGAAAAGGGTTAGGGTAAGAGGAAGGGTTTAGAATAAGAAGACTTCAAATGAAGAGGGGAGGAGTGAGAGCAAAGAGGCGGTAATCATCCTAGAAAAATTATCCACAATGGGTGGTTCTTTGAAAGGGAAGGGAAAACTTAATGTGGATACTACTTTTCAAAGTTCTTTGGATGCGAATGGAGACCTTCACAAGAGAATTTGTATTATGGAAAAGGTGGGGACATCTTCTTTGGGTAGTAGCGAGGGACTTGTCTCCGAGGTAAATACAAATAGCGAGAAGATATCTCAAATGAATTTGGAGATAAAAAGACTAAAGGCTACAAATGTTATCTTGGAGCAAAAGATGGAAATAATGGAGAATTTGTAGGCCAAGAAAATTGGTATATTGATTACTTTGAGAGAGGAAGTTTCGAGTAGTAGGGAGGAAGAGGCCAAAAGCATTGTAAAAAACATGGGCAAGAAAAAGATGAATTAGGACAAGAGAGTTTGTCCAAGCACTCAATTAAGAGGTAATTAGAAGAGGAAGTTGGTTCAGATGGAAGACATGGACTTGAAGAACAACATGGACATGAAAACCCAATGAGATCACTGGGCTTTGTTTCATTGGGTTTTTGTACTTAGTTGCTACCTTTTTGCTAACTACTTGTGGATTGTTTTGCTAACTAAAGGTTTTCTTTGGGTAATAAATGCTCAGATAGTTGGATCAAGATATTTCGATCCTATTTTTGGTGTTTTGTTGTAAGTGGGTTCTCATTGCTTTATCTTTTTCTGGTTGTACAAGATTTTTTGGAATCCTTTTACAATCCAACTCTTTATCTAATAAAAAAGAAGACTTGCACACTATTGTGTCACTCTTAAGAAAGTTCCACAAAAATTAGTGCCTTAATCATCATTTTAGAAATGGAAGAAGTTCATTCTAATCACATAAAGCTTCGAAGATGCATAAAACATAATTGAGAAAACAACTAGACTCCAAACTCTAAGATGAAAGATATTTCTATTTTTTAATTGACTTCTACAACCAAAACAAAAACAAGAGGAAAAGGAAAAATGAAATTTACAATTGAAATTATCATACAACAGTTAAATGGACACCAAATCAGTAAAAGGAGGAGCACTACCTTATGGAAAAACACTTAACAACATTCTTAAAGATCTTCTCCATCGAAAACAAATTCCGATCTTAGCTGCATACCCAGCTCAAAACTCTGATTTGGCGGAACCATACTCATATGACCATGGGCAATCTGGAATCCCCAAAATACAAGCTCATCACCCATGTCCTCTTCGACATGGACGGTCTCCTGCTCGGCAAGTAACATACATTTCATTTCTCATTATACCTTTTTAAAGATTTATTTTTAAAGGTTACCAATGCCAAATGTTTTCAGTGGTTTAGCTAGCAATGAAGACAAATAATCAATCTCTGCAGTGTACAAGTTCCAAAATGGTTCTTCTATATGCTGCTGCATTGGATCATGCAAACGAACCCCCTTTTTTTGAACATTTGCAGAACTTTCAGTTTTCCATTATTTTCACTGAAAATGATACTGGAAACCAGGGAATTTTTAAGGGTTCTGAGGTTATTTTGCATTGGGCCTTTTATTTATTTTTGATTCTATGAGATAACGGGATTTTTATTTAGGTCCATAGGTATATATTTAACATACTTTCTATAGAAACCTTAACTGAATTGTTTCTTTAATAAAATGGTCTGCATAGGATAACTTAGGCGGTAGATTTTAGGTCGAAATTTGCTGCCTGTCCTGCCTGAACGCATGCTTTAGATTTTAAAATTTGCACAGAAAATAACAATTAGATGGGTTATTGTCCATATGGACACTGGACAAATTTTCAATTAAGAAATGAACATATGGATTTCTGTGAGCATTCTGGGTAGACATAAAAATTGCCTTTCCTTTTATCATGTATGGAACCCAACAAACCCCATTGGCTATTATCCTGCCATGTGAAACCCAAATAACCCTTTTGTTGGGTTCCATAATTCAGTCAAATGGGTTTTCTCCGTTTGAAGGGATGCTGGGATCTCACCTGCAATTAAATATAATCTCCAGGTTCCCTGTATTGCCTGGTCTCTTGCTGCTGGCTGTATCGCAGGATGAAGGATTTATCTAAAGCTGAGGTTTGAACTCCATACTAGAAAAATCTAATAAACTTTGGAGGTGGTCAAGTATTTTGCACCAAACCGAGGAAGTCAAATCTAAATAAGTGCCTACTGTTTCTGTTTGAGCAACTTCTAGCAGCCTTGAAGCGGGAATGCTAAATTGTGGTTTCATTGAAAAGGCAAGATCTATTCAAACTTCTCAGAAGCCATCTTGCAATGGTCTATGAAGAGTACACGGAAGAAGCATAAGACAGCCATAAAATGAGATCAATAACTTAATGAACGTAAATACGACTGAAGCAAATCATACATTTAACTATATAAATGCAAACGTAGAAGTCAATGTAGCATAACTGTACATGTGATGACGGACACTTTTTCAAGAATAATCTTACCTTAGCAATGCCCTTAACAAGGCTTACAATCGTTCATTAAAAAATATGCTTATTCTTGAATTCAACCACACATCCTAAGTGTGTGTCATCTTGGTTCCTCCTGTACTGTTTATCATCTATCACAAGTAACAGGGGCTGCTTTGGTTTTTTAAGGAGTTGATTATTATACACAGTCAGGATATTAGCTATAAGTCTGTATATGATCATTGATAACCAAGGATCTCAGAAATCAATAGGAAATAAAGTCTCCCCCAAATCACTGGATCTTGGTAGATATGGTCATTGTATTGTCATGTTGAATTACTAAGCCTAGATGGTAGCTGACACGTATGTGGCAGTCTCATGGAGACATCTATCAATGGTCCGGAGGTCAATTTGTCCATATTAGTGATTTTCCAATCTGGTAATTGGTACCTTACTTTAATAGAAAATGTAAAGGGCTACACCCATTTAATGCAGAGGATTGTAACTCTGATATAGTTTAGTGGAAGATTCTTGCACATGTCATTATAATTAATGACTATATGCTATTCTGATCTGTTAAAGAAAATTCGCAACTCTGTCTGTATTGTGAAGCACCTAGGTGCCAGGATTGTTTGTTAGGGGATTTAAGCTCCGGTGCCGATGAATTGAGGGCCTGACACTATGTTATCTAAGTTTTCAAAATATTAAACCTCTTTAATGTGATGGCAAGGTGGCATGGTTCTTGCAGATTGAAAAATAATGTTTGGTTACATCCTTCTACAGGTCCCTATAGCCAATTCTTGTCTTCCAGATGCTCCACACATTTCCGTGGATGGAATTAAATCCTCATGTTGCTTTTACCCTCTATCCTCTGGCTTTTCATTATGTTCTTAGTGTTGGCATTTTTTTCGTTCTGCACCAATTTTCAAACGCCAATTGATTTCAATTTCTTCCTTGTGCACTCACTCCTAAAGATCCCAAATGATCTTCAATTGCGCTCAAATTTGGTCTTCCTTTGTTTGCATCATAAGGCACAGGTATCTACTAACCATCTGACGACAAGGCTCTGCTTTGGTGGGAGCACCACAGGTGGGTGAAGGATTTGAAGATATGAAATTTGGCTTCGCATTGGTTAATGTAGTATTTGAAGAAAAGATATGAAATTTGGCTTTGCATTGGTTAATGTAGTATTTGAAGAAGCAATACTTTTCATAATTCCAATTCGGTGAAGGAAGGGTCAATGATTATAGAATATCATGAGTAGAGGTTTGTGGAACTCTTGTACCATGTTAGTTATCTACATGATGAAAGATAAAGAAGTCAATAGATTATCGGCAGGTTAAAAACATCAAATGCAGGATCTTGCATGGCATTGCAGTCCTGAACTTCAGTGGAGGTATTTCAGAAGGCAAATTTTTGTGAAGATCTTTAGAAGAATTAATTAAAGATTCAGGAAAGAGTTCGGGAACAGTTGTTGATAAGTGACTAGAGGAGGAAAGGGTATTTTTTATGACAAGGATAGGAACACGTAATGGAACTGACATTAGATCACATATAATAAATGATGCAAAGGAGGGACACATGGTGCCCATGGGTCGATGCTTCATCTGTGATGGAGATAATTATCAAAAGGGGATCCTAGAATGAGCCTCACTAGTCCATGACAATTTGATAATTTGGCAGGGTGCTGAAAAGGATATATTTGACACTAGATGGTAGACAAACTTAACATCAAGACATGGCAGAAGTACCAGGTATGATTGGGAGCCAAATCCTTTCTGTATTACTGTTATTAGCTTGTTTTCGCCAAATGCGAGAAAAAAAAAGAAACAAGGAACTATGGGTGATCTGTCAACTCCTAAGATTGCCTACATGTCGAAGTTACATAATCACACTATGATGCTGTTCTACTTTGAAACTACTTCAAAATGACAGTTCTGAATACTGATGGTGCTTAGAATTAGTGTAATTTGATGCTGGAAACTTAACAGTACTGAAACCAACTGAATTATGAATGCTAGCAACATGAACAACAAGAAGAAATCAGAAAGACACATACACATGAGATTTTTGGTTTGTATAACCCTGAGATGGTGAAAAACTAGTTGGACGTGGCAATTGCCCAGATTCCTATTTTCTTATGGCCAAAGATGGATTACAAAGAGTAATAGAACAAATACAATAGTCCTGCTATCTTTCTTTCTCAGCTTCTCCCTCTGTCCTTGAATCCAATCCTCCTTCTATGAGCAACTAAACACTAACTCTCATCACCAATCATCTCTCTAAACTTGTACTTCCTATTTAACTTGCTGGGAGATGTCCTTTCATGCACTAAAGAACCCAACTGCCTTGGAACTGAAGAGTTACCGTTTTTCTGCCATTACTGGAATTGTGTAGCCACAGTGAGCAAAACCTCCAGTTTGAGTTGACTGGCAGTTTCGAAACTGCTGCGGTGGTTTTGCAACTACTGCTCTGTAGATACTGGCAGTTACACAACCACCGCTCTGTGTGAAATGGTGGTTTCACAACTTGCTAAGAAATACTCCTTTTGGAGCCCTGCTGTTGATTGAAACCGGATTTGCCTTAGATAGATGAAGTGGACCGGTTTTCTTGATCCTTATGGATCAATGGGAGGTACTTGTAGCCTTTGAAATCCAAAGATCTACGAAACTGGCTGCATGACAGTGTAAATTGGATTTTAATGTGTAGAGATTTCTTAGATTGCATGTTACATGACCCGGGTCTTATGGCGTTGGCGTTGGCTTTGGACTGGATTGGATAGCCTTGTATCTGCCCACCATGGCAAGTGTGTGAATTTGTCATTACTCAAGGAGATTCTGTTATAATTAAAGGGATAAATAGTCTGCTATCTCTAAGGAATATATTAGAAATGCAGGTTAAGAGATCTCTTAGGAGGGTATATCAATTTTATGACATGACATGGGCATTATGAGGCGTTAAAGGAAATACTCTATGAACTTTAAGGAAATACTCTATGAACTTATGTACTTATTGTTGATTTATGTGTGTTCTCTTTAGTTGGTACTGACAAAAATCATTTAGACAGAAGACAAAGTCTTCCCTGCTGATTTGTCAAATATTTTATATACAAAGGGGAGTGGAAACTGATCGTTGGTTGTGTGCTTGTACAATCTTCTGTAATCCACATTTATAGGGGTATTTCAAAATGGGTTCATTTCTATTTGAGATGCTTACTTTGTTATTGCCCTCACGCTTAGTCTTCTAATAGTTATTTGCACAAATAATGGGGAATCCTCTTAGCACACTCTGAAATATTGCTTTATCTGCATAGTGGAATTGTGTCTACCTTGAAAAGCTGATAAAACAAATCAGGAGTGAGTGTTTGTATTAGCATAATGATATATTGCCATCCTATACTTATCAGTGGAAAGGTGACACTGACAAAATGCTTAATCAGTCTTACAATTCCTCTGGTAGAACAAATGTTTGATTTGGTTGTGTTTCCTCTAACTGAAGCCAAAACACTCTTCCACAAGCTCCCGATAATAGGCCCTTCTGGGTTGATCTGTCTAACTCTGGCAATCAAGAATCAGCAGGAGTTCTCCAATTGGATAAAGCCATTAGAATACTTCTCTATTTTTTTGGACAGAGTATGCTATAGCAGTAGTTCTGAAAGATCATAAAGTATACTGTATATCTAAATGATTGTAATAATTTTATGAGAGATTTGACTTTTCTTGGTTCTTTTTGATTTGGTTGTATTTCCTCTAGCTAAAGCCAAAACACTCTTCCACAAGCTCCAGATAATGGGCCCTTCTGGGTTGATCTGTCTAACAATTGCAATCAAGAATCAGCAGGAGTTCTCCAATTGGATAAAGCCATTAGAATACTTCTCTCTTTTTTTGGACAGAGTATGCTATAGCAGTAGTTCTGAAAGCATCATAAAGTATATCTAAATGATTGTTATAATTTTATGAGAGATTTGACTTTGCTTGGTTCTTCTCTTTTAAGGGTCTACACAGATTTATCCTCTTTTAAATTTCTAAGGTACCTTTTAAGGGTAGTTTTAATTTGTTTCAACATTTAATTTTTTTATGATTAATAGTTCAAAATGCATACTCGAAATTTTTTAGAGACAGCGCTTGAGAATTCCAAGCGATGAAATACTCTTTCAATTATCCCATTTGTGAAAATAACTGAAAGAAGTTGACGTGCTCGCTGTTTGGTTTCAGATACAGAAAAGTTTTATACTCTTGTCCAGGAAAATATTCTTGCAGGATATGGAAAACATTTTGATTGGTCTTTGAAGTCCAAACTGATTGGTAGAAAATCATTAGAAGCTACACATATATTTGTAAAAGAGACTGGGCTTGAAGATATTCTTACATCTGAGAATTTTATCAGGAGAAGAGAAGAAATGTTGCACAGCTTGTTTCCAGAAAGAGAACTTATGCCAGGTATGTTTTCAGTTTCTATGATGCTGAAATACACAAAATTAAAGCAGGGAAAGTTTCTTGAAAGTTGTTGGTAGTCAGAACCGAGGAAACTGAATCAATTTTTTTTAGCTATATAAGCATTCTTTAAAGAAAAATGTCCTAGTTTGTATAGTGTGGAGGGTTGTTTCATGCAGTTTTGAAAACCTACTCAGTACTTCCAGCAGGAATAGAAATATATCAATTTTTTCTGAGAAATAGTGTGCCCTCATTTTTCTATTGTCTGAAAATGCTGCCAAGTCAAGGTATCTTAATAATCAAAATTCTAGCCCGTGTAAGCCTCTGTCTGTCTAGATATCTAAACCGGATATGGCAAAACATTTTCCTTGAAAGCTGAACCATATATGTGGACAATAAGCCTTCCAGAAAGTGGATTGTAGGAGTGACTTCAGAGCTTATTCTTTTCTGTTTTACTTGCTTGTGGGAGTTCACTAGAGAGAATATCTGTTCTTTGAGATAGTATACTTTTCACAACATAATTTGGATTTTATGTTCTGAATGATGGGTTCTTTTGGTCAGGAGCCAAGCGTTTAGTTCGGCATCTACATGCACATGGAGTACCCATGGCTGTGGCAACAAGGTAGGAAAGAGAATGCTGCTGTTTGTGAATGGGAAAAAAATTCCTTTATTTAGTTCCTTATTCTTCAATAAAAGAGTTTCTTTGTGTGTTCGTGCAGCTCTCACAGACGACATTATGAGCTGAAGACAACGAAACACAAGGACCTCTTTTCATTGATGCATCATATAGTTGTGGGTGATGATCCAGAAATCAAACAGGGGAAACCATCCCCGACATCTTTCTCGTGGCAGCAAAAAAATTTGAGGTGATGAAACCTTTTTCTGTTCTTTTGAAATGGAAAATTTGAATTTGACACTGTTTAGTTTTCAAATCTCTTCATATTGTTTTTCGTAACTCTTATGATGGATTTAATTTTTGTTGGTAAAAATTCGAATGTGTGTCTAGGATCCTTCTATCCAAGTGGACAATGTTTTGGTTCTAGAAGATGCTCCATCAGGTGTGGCTGCGGCTAGAAATGCTGGCATGTAAGTGATACTTAATGTTGATTATATTAACAGAGTATGTCGTTGGCTTTAGGGGAGGTTTATAAGAGGCCTACCCTTAAAAATGAATTGTTAATATTTTCTTATGCCATGAATGATTCACACTAGACCCCTTGAACAAACACTCTAGGAAGTAAAGTTAGTTGAATTGATTATTTTATTTATTCGAGGCTTCTCTTCCTAATACCCAAAACCCACAGCAAAATAAGCTCATATCCATAAAATGTCATGGTAAATTAGTTGCTCTTAGGAAAACTCTAAGAACATATGATAAATCTTGGATTTGTGTCTAACTGTGACAGAGGGACTTGTTGCATATGATATTCCCTGTTCTTAAATGGAATTGATTAATCTACAATTGGTTTAGCAGACACTATCATTCTCGCAACCTATTTACTATTTATTGGACAAATACATCAGAACATTAATGCTGACTTAAGCTTTATTGGTGCAAATTGTTCTTCACTGATGCCAGCAAGAGTGCATCCCTATATTCCATGGTTCGTGACCACAAGGTAGACGGTCTTTTAAGTTTTCAGTTCAAATGCTTGGGTTGCAACAAATAGTATTTTGACCCTGGATTTGCTCAAAGGACTTTTGGCAGGCGCTTCACACTAGCATCTTTTGATATTGTTTTTACACTGTCTCATCTGAATTGTTTTTCTCTTCATTTCTTGTCATGGGGCTATTTGCCATTTTCAATGCCAAGTCCTCCAGAAATGTCATAACTAATGGACAGGATCTTAATATGCCCTTTTGAGGGTTTCAAATCTTTGACAGCCATATAGTTGTTTTTGAATAATTCTAAATGTTCCATATGTGGGACAATCGACCAATGTCTTAAAATCCACATGCTTGCACATGACAAATTAGAAACCATAAGAAAATTGCCACAAATGACCAATATAAGTCCTATTTGGTAATGTGGAGGAGTTTGTATAGAAAACTGTGCTTGGAAAATACAGATGCAAAAATAAATGAAGAGTTGGCAAGAATGATACCTAACAAGAAAGCTTGTTTGTTGGTAGGTTTACTTTTTTCATTACGCAAGTTAGCATGATAAGCTATTTAAGGTTCTTTCTGCACAGTGGAAACTGTAAAAGCAACATTTCAAACCTCCTTGCAGTAGGCTGAGTATGAAAACATAAACACAGTTGACAAAATCAAGAAAAGCATGAAAACATAAAAGAAAATTCTCTGTTAGTCCATACCATTGTGATTTTGCTGCTGTAATCCTGCAACAAGGTGAAACACATTCCAAGCCATAATTATGTTCGACTTTCATAGTGGATGCTAAATCAGGATAGGGGACTAATTGTAACCCACCAGCTCTTCTATTTTGCTCCAAAAAAAAAAATAATTCCAGAGCAAAATATATATTAAATACCATATGAAAATATTCAGTATTTGATTGCCACGGTGCTGGTTGAGCTGGAAAATCTTTGGCCAATTTGATATCCATTCTTAAGGAGCATTCCATAAGAAAACTGATTACAGATCTGCATCATTTTATAAATTTCCTATAAATAATCAAGATCCACTCAAGGATAGTCATAATTAGAAAAGATATCTATTTTATAAGTAAAAACCATTGACAATAGAAATGAGAACACACTCATTCTAGTGAGTCCCACCTAAATTAGGTAATTCTTGTACATATTATCAGTTGAGTTTGAAAAGGAAAAGAATTTCATGGAAGTTATTTGGAAATTGTACACACTATTCTCCAGAGGTGAATAGAAAAATGCGCTTGTTGGATCAGGGACCAGGTTTGTAATATATCAGCAAATAAAGATGACAAAGAGGGAATCCAGATGGTGCAGTGAATTACGTGGCCACACAGATAATGAGGTAGAATGGGTTCCATAGAGGCTGAAGTAACTTGGATATCAAGGATTTAAGGCACAGGGATTCAGCTCAGTGGAAGTGAAATGGAAAATTTTAACCTATAATACTTATTAAATTTTGATATGTTCAATTTTAGTTCTAGTATAATTTATTTTCTTTGTACATTTGTTTTAAGCAAGAATATGATTGGTAAGTTTGATTAAGATTGGACTTGTAGTATAAAGTGTTTTCAAGTGTGCTTAAGCACTTATGATATTGGAGTTAAAAAATTCATCTTTGGTCTAATGCTGATTTGGGTGTTCTAAAATTGTTTGCTTACTTAAACATTTTTGAGGGAGGTAAAGTTGATGGGTTATCTTTTGATGCGATAACTTTGCTTTTCAAGGTGTAGGGAATGCTAATGTTTGGTAGAGATAGATAAGAAATACACAGTGAAACACAAGCAATAATGCACGACACACTCTTTATTCAAAGTTTGATAAATATGTTTATACAATAGTTCCACTATATTGTAGGTTACAATCTTATCATTTCCTCATACCTCTCAAACTATCTTATCTCCATTGTAATCAAGGTAACAACCTCCAACAATCCTAACAACCTAAAGCTTAGCTCACTAACTATAATAGGTTTAATCTTCTAACATCCCCCATTAGTTATGGTTCAAAGGCAGGAGAGAATCAACATCATATGTGAACTAACACACTCACAATTCATCATACTTATAAACTGTAGCGGGAATGGCCTCACTACACCCACTAACAATTGACAAACGAGGACAATCCCAATGTTCATGGAGAAACACCAAATCAGCATGAACTAGGACACAAAACAGTTCATAGACACCTAAATGAACAAGGACACACATGATCGTTCACAACAACAAACTCCTCTGCAGTAGTGGGAGTGGTCTTCACAATGCTCATCCTTAGATGTGGGACTTGGCATCACCTCAACTGCTCCTATGGTTGGACTGGGCCTCACCAAATAGCTACAAAAACATTAGTAGTGGGACTGAGTCCTCACACTACTTTCTCAGTGGGAGCTGACCTCACTGATCGTCTTGTGTGCTGCTAGAGTACAGTCTTTGTCATCATTGCCATTGATGATTTCCATCTTCAGCTTTGTAGTTTTTTTGCACTGGGTGTTCTTTGAAAGTAATAAACCAATCTCAAGCTAGTAGTGAGCTCAAAACTGATATTAATCCTCCATCCTCTTGTGGTCCTCTGACCTCCTTTGAAATGTGGCCTAACTAGCTAGATCCTCAAGGTCCTGTGGACTACAGACCGCTGAATGATATGCTCTGTGGGTTTTGGTGTTCCTTTCCCTGTACTTGTCTTGTTCATGAGAATGGGTTCCCCCTCAATCAAAAAACTTTTATGGGTGTCGGGAACTACCAACAATGCACCCATATACAAAAATTAGTCCTTAGGTACATACATACAAGTTTTGGTGTACTGTTTCATGGAAACAATTATATATCACCAATCTTAAGATATTCAATGAAATGCTTTTGCTAGAAGTTTTACATATGCTGGTAAAGTTTTGTCAGAAACCCACTCTTGGGTTAATAGTTATGGAATTAGTTTTACTCCTCCAGGATCGGATGCTAATATCTAAAATTTCCCAATGTTTATAGTTTTTATTTTTAAAAGTAAACCTCAAAAAATTTAAAATAGTTAAAAACCACATCACTAGCCCAAAACTTTTAAAACAAAAACTTTATACAAACACTAAAGAAAACTTTTATAAAAGTGTGCCCTTATTTCTGCTTGGGCACCATTCATATGCTGTTATATATATATATATATATATTTCTTGCTGCTGTTATCTGGCTATCTGCTTCTTAGCACTGGCTGTTCTCCTTTTGCCTGAGTCCCTTGTTTTATATATTTTTTAATCCTTTCCTGATGTAACTTTGTTAGCTTAAAAATAGTGTATCTAATGCCTTTTAGTTGCTCTCATTTGATGTCATGCCTTTCACATAGGTGCTTCTTTTATTAGGACATCCTTTCTAAAAATGCATGCCTTCACATTCCACGGGACTGCAGTCTATTTGTTTAGATGCCTTTTAGGTGTGTCCAAAGCAAATAAATAAGAACCTCAAACTCTTTTCAGCTGCTCTCATTCATTTGAGAGGCACCCAAACTGCATGCCATTCCTTCAACATTACTATTGGGTGCTTCAATGTTCTGCTGCTCTACCCAGGTGCTACCATTTATCTTTTCCTAATGTACAGACTCCTACAGCAGTCCCTCACTTTTTACATGACACACTTCCTTTCTGTCAAGCTTCGGAGCCTCTAGATGCCTTTTACAAATCTGAACACCTCTTATACTATGCCCATGTTCCTTCTATTGGGCATATGCCTTGTTTTTAATATATATTTATATGCTTCAGACAGATGAGGGAGAAATAGCTGAGAAGAAGGCTTTCATGGCCAAGAAACCACTACATGGATTTTTTTATTTTTATTTTTGGCTATCCAGCAGAACAGGAGAACAGATAACAATTCAGCAGAACAGCACAAAACGTAGGCTTCTCTCAGCAAAAGATAACTTTTCACTCTCTTAGGTTTCTTTTGGCTTTGCTAATTCTAAAATCCAAGCACACAACAAAACAAAGCTAAACTAAACTACATACAATTCATCATAAAAGATTTACACCAAACGGGGCAACAAAAGCTAGCTCCGAACATATCAAAAACCCTTCTTGCAGAGGGATCTCTCATGGGCTTCGGCTCTCCTGCTTTGATACTAAATGCTAACTTTTGGTATGAGACAACTAAGAAATACACAGGAAAATACGAACATTAATGCACGACACACTCTTTAATCATTGTTTGATAGAGGTATTTATACAATTCATTTTTCCTATATTCGAGGACACAATCTTATCATTTCCCCATATCTCTCAAACTATCCCATCTCCATTCTAATCTATAACAACTGGTTCAAAATTATTCGGCAGCCCAAAATTTTGAGTCGTATTTGGGAGTTTCTTGATAATTTTATTGGTACTGTAAAAACATATAAATTCATAAAATAAATTTGAGTAACATGTAAAACACTGTTAATTGACACAAGAAATGAATGTAGAGAATGCATAAGTATATTTTCTATTAATTTTCAACCAAAAAAGAGTACAAAGTACAAACTACAATGCTCATAGAGTCATAGACTATAGTGACATAGTCGTTAATGCACCGAAATATACTAATATGAAATATACAACCATTTTCAATGCCAAGTATATTTGTTGCCCAAGAGAAGTGGAAAGTAAAGATTCCTCCTCTGCAACAATACCATCTGCAAAGATATCCACATCCTCACCAAACCCTCTCGGCTCTTGATGCCTCTGATGCCATTGCTTCCTCTACTTCCCTCTCCAACTCTATGATGTCCTTCTTGGTAAACATGGGATCCTCCTCCTCATCAATCCATTCGGCACATGGTACGCTATCAACCAAGTCAATTGCCTCATGACTCTCGGCCCTTGTGCTTGTCTCATGTTAAGACGAAGATTGTATCGCACAAAAACAAGGTCATTGTGTTGTTATGTTGTCAACCTGTTGGGCCTTTTTGTGTGAACAACTTCAAACATGCTCCAATTTTGTACACATCCAAGAGCACTACATGGCTGACATGTTTTTGCACCATGATCTTCCCACCAAAAATCTGCAAATGGAATGTTTATAATTTTGTAAGTTAACTAGGATTGAATAAATGAAAGAATTCTAGTATCTATGAGTAACGAGACTAAATACAAAGGACTCAATTTGTTTTTACCTTGTTGGGTGGTGTTCATTCTTTTCATGCACACAGAGACGAAGAAAAGAGCCTCCTCTTTGTGTTCTTGTAAATTTGCAGCTCGTCAATAGTCGTGTCTCTTATTTCTTTGTCGGGGATCATCCCTCTCAGTGCATGTATTAAGGCCATCTATAACCTCCACATTGGCCTTAAGTGAATTGGAATAGAAAAACTCAGGGTTCAAGTAGTAGGTCGCTACATGTATATGTCGAGAGAGTTCCTTGTCCAGCTCCGATCAATCATTTGCCACATGAGTTCATACTTTCATTGATTTTTGAATTTTTCTACAATAATTTTCTATGATCTCCTTGGCCACATCTATGGCCTTTTTACAAATAACCCATTGGGTTTTTCTTGCCATCCACCAACTGTAGAACTCTAAGTAAAGGCTTTGACACCTAAAACAAAAGAATGCACAATTTTAAATTCAAAATTAAAATTTTAAAACCAAATATATCATATCAAATAAATAACTAAAATAAGAGTTAAGGTTACCTTAAGGATTTCTTTTGCATGCTTCGTAAACTCATCATAAAAACGGTCATCACGACCTTTTCCCCTTCGGGCTTCTTAGCATAAGAACACTCCAACCACCGCATGCCCACAAATTTCTACTTAAGAGATGTTAGTGAGGCTGCAATGCTCTGTAATGTGATGAAGGTTGTGGCGAATCGTGTGACTCCTGCTTGCACAAGCTCCTTTTTGTTGGTGTGCTTTCACACCAAGCTTAGCATCCAAGGGTGACTATAGAGAACTTTGTGATATTTTTGCCTCTTTAACCACATTCTTCACCCATGTCATCTTTCCTATGTCCTCAAGTAGGAGATCAATGCAATGCATTGCATAAGGGGTCCAAAAAGTGTAGGATGTCTCTTTTAAGAAGTCTCCTGTTCTGCTACATATGTAGTTGCGTTGTCTGTCACAACTTGGATGACATTCTCCACACCAACTTCCATCACCACCTCATCCAACATATCACACAAAGTGTTTGCATTTTTCACTTGGTGGAATGCATCAATTGACTTCAAAAGACCAATTACCCACTTGAAGCCACTAAAAAGTTAATCAATGTGCGGCTTTTTTATCCGTCCATCCATCGATCAAATTTTGTAGCCCTTCTTTTGCCAAACTTTTTTTTTGTTTTTCTACAATAACTTGCGTATCTTTGAGGGAGTCCTCCAATAATGGGCCACTAAAATCATGATGAGTAGGAGCTTTGAACCCCTCCCTTGCAATGGTCAATGTAGTGACAAAACTCTCCCAATATGGGCTTTTTACCACATTGAATGGAATGTGTAATGAAATTATTTAGATAGATCGAATATCTAACATCAATATAATATGCATGTAGAATGACTCAAGTGCTCAATATGATGATCATCTACTAGCTTCTAACTCCTATATATATCCTACTAGGCTATATGCAATGTACCGAGGGCAACCTACTAAGCATATGAAAGCATAAATGAATGTGATATGACATGATAAGAGATTATGTTAGCCACAAGTTGGCCATTCATATCTCGATATATGACCTAGGAATGGGGCATACCATGCCCCTCCCTTTAAAACAACATTGTCCCCAATGTTGTTAATATTTGGACGCTATTGCTAGAATGTTTCATCTCCCCATATTGTATCTTTAATGTCCAAATTCTTCCACTTGATTAGATACTCGGTGATGACCCTTGTCCTCACCTTTTTAGTGCGTGTCTATAGGATTCCTTCAGGATCTAAAATGATGCATCCCTCCTCATCAAGCTCAGTTAACATTGACTGAGAATACACCTTCTACCCAATGACCTTCTTCAAACAAGAAACATGAAAATTGGATGTATTTGAGTAGACCGGGAAGTTCTAGTTTATATGCCACTCTACCAATTTTTGCAACACTTGATAAGGGTCATAGTATTTAGGTGAAAACTTGTTCTCTTTCTTTTGTTGTTTCAAAGATAGTTGTTTATATGGCTACAATCGCACAAAAACAACGTTTTCCACTTCAAAGCTTTGCTCACCACAATGTTGATCAGCTTGTTGCTTCATGCGGTTTTGTGTCATTGCGAAATTCTCTCTAAGGCTAAAGAGCACCTCTGTTGGTGTTGAATGTGTTCTTCAACTTGACGGCTTTTGGGGTTAAGAAAACTTGACACCATTTGCAGAGTCATACAACGGAATAGACTTAAACACATTTCTATATTAACTTCAAGGCCTTAACAACATCTACAATATTGCACCCTCTAATGGGGCTGTTATAGAGATTATAACATAACTTTAAGCTAAAAAGAATGGTGGTATGTACACTTGGGACTATTTGCGGGCTTGCTCCACTTCCCCCGGCTCTGGCTGGCTTCTTAATTACTTCCAACAACCCATAAACGAGGTATTGGTCTTGCTCTTATACTCGCTTGTTCCCGCTCATTTCTAATATGAAATTCCTTAGAGACTTTGCTTTTCCCCACTTAGATTCAAATTTGAATTTGGATCATTAATGGCGTCGAACTACCTTGATTTTGGATTCTTACCTACTGACTCCATGTCACCTGGTAGTTGAGAAGATCCATCTAGTAAGATCCTTGTTAGTTGCATTATCAATGCGTCCTGTTCCCTTGTTTGACTCATGTTCATTTCGATCAACCTTCATCTACTTGCTTGTCGTTTCCTTGACATGTGCCTTAGTGTGTTAGTCCACTACGCAATCCTTTAACACTTAGTTACGCGCATTGACCCTAAATGGATCTCGCGCACTCACTTATCTCCTTTTGTGCAATCATCATTGTGAGCCACCTTTGCGCCTCCTCCAAAGTCCTACGTGCCTCCTCCAAAGTCCTACGCGCCTATATCTCTCACAAAACCTCTTGCACTATTGTGCGCTTCTTGCTTTGCATTCCTTCTGCGCACCATATTCTGCTACGCATTGACCAACTATTGTGCAAAACATTTGCGCATTCCCACACAACCGCCACTTCATTTAGCTGCGCATCCTTTGCCTTGTCTTCCTCTTTCCTATTCTTGTGCACACCAAACTTAGCCAAAATTACAAAAGTTATGCAAGATGTTAGTTGTGTTTGTGATGCTTCGCATCAAAGCTGCTCTCATTTTAGGTTGGACCCTCAAGTTTGAGGTGAGGGATGGTGGATGGTAACCATACAATGCCAAGAATGGAGACATTTTGGATGAGGTATGAAATGAAGTGTTATACCACCATTTTGTAAGTGGTAGCCACTAAACCCATCTCTCCTACTTATTTGAAGCGAAGCATTGAAGATACCCCTCCAAACATATGTTTACTACCTCAAGTCTGTCCATCAACTTGGAGATGATATGATGAACTACGAGCCAGTTGAGTATCTAAATATGAGAATAAAGAAGTCCAAAAATTGCTAGTAAATACAAGTTCACAATCGCTTACTATAATCTTGGGTGTACCATGTAGCTTTTGAATTGTATCCATAAAAGATATGGCGATTGTACTTACCAGTAAAGGGATGTGACAAGGCACAAAAATGAGCATATTTTGTGATTTTATCCACAACCACCATAATTACACATTTCCCCCTCAGCTTTTGGCAATCCCGTGATGACATCCATGGAAACCTCTACCCATCGCTCACTAGGAATAGATAGAGGTTGCAAAAGGCCGACATCTTAATAATTTCTCCTTGTTACATTGACACACCAAGCATTCTGCCACAAATTTTGGACATCCCCTTTCAACCCTTCCCGGAAGAAATCTTGCTTATTCTCGTGATAAGTTTTCGGGAACATGGAGCTCTAAAAGAACCCGACTTTTAAGGGTAGAGTTCTTGCGTAAGTACAATCGATCCTTATACCACAATGCATCCTCCTTTCATACATTCTTTTTTGAAATGCTGAGATCCTGTTGGAGATTCTTAATGAGAGTGCGGGTCTCTATGTCATCCTGCCATTCTGATCTTGCATGATCTACCCAATCTGCCTGTAATATGTGCATGGATATAACAATGCTTATGTGGATTCATATTTCTTGGATAATGCATCAACTACCACATTTTCCTTTCCTTTCTTGTAAATGATCTCAAATTCATAACCCAACATTTTTGTGACCCATTTTTGTTGTTCTTCAAATGATAGTCGTTGCTCCAAGAAGTATTTCAAGTTGTCATGATTTGTCTTCACCTTGAAGTGATGACCCATGAGATACGATCTCCATTGTTTGATTGCATGAAGAATAGCCATCATTTCCTTCTCATAAGTTGGTTTTGATAGGTTCTTACCTTTGAGTTGATGACTCTCAAATGTGATGGGGCGGCCCTCTTGCATGAGTACTGCACCTATGCCACACCCTGAAGCATCACATTCAACAATGAAGGTTTTGGAGAAATTTGGGGTAGCCAGAACTGGAGTGGTACACATGGCCTTCTTTAGTGTCTCAAATGCCTAGGTTGCTTCCTCATTCCAAGGAAATCAATAAAGTTGTGAGTGGTGTTGCAAGTCTTCCATAATTCTTCACAAATCTGCGATAGTAACTGTTAGCCTTAATAAGCCCTTGAGATTTTTGAGGGTTGTAGGTATCTTCTAGTCCACCATGGCTTGGATCTTGTGAGGATCCACTTTTACACCTTCATGAGAAACGATATGACCCAAGTATTCTACCTCCATGACTCCAAAAGCACACTTGGTGGGCTTGGCATAAAGGTTTTGTTGTTCAAGAGTGTCCAGAACCTTATTGATGTGATGTAAGTGTTCCTCCCATGTCTTGTTGTAGATTAAGATATCATTAAAGAATACTAGGACAAACATTCGCAGAATGGCCTAAAGATTGAATTCATCAAACTTTAGAATGTAGAGGGTGCATTTGTAAGGCCAAAAGGCATTACCAGAAATTCATAGTGGCCCTCATGTGTCCTAAATGCTGTTTTATGAATATCTTCATCACGAATTTTGATTTGATGATATCTTGATCGAAGATCTAATTTTGTAAAATAAACACCATATAACTCATCTAACAAATCCTCAATGACATGAATAGGAAACTTATCTTTTACCATGTATTTGTTGAGCTCCATGTAGTCTGAACACATGCACCAACTTTCATCCTTCTTTCGTACCATCACCACTGGAGAAGAGTAATCACTTTGACTATGGCGAATAATACATGCTTCCAACATCTCCTATACCACCTCTTCGGCCTCAATCTCTGTAGATAAGGGTACAATCACCACCTTTGGAAAAGAGTAAGAACTTTGACTATGGCGAATAATACCTGCTTCCAACATCTCTTGTACCATCTTTTCAATCTCGCTCTTCTGTAGGTCAAATATTGGGTGGTTGGCTTGGTACTAGCTGAATAACATGATCATGATCTCTTTTGGGAGGTAACCCTTTTGACATATCCCCAAAACAATCAAGTGCTCATTAATAATTCTTGTAGATCGATGGCATAAGATCTTTTGATGATTGAGCTTTTATCGAAAATAGTTGCGCCACAAACCCATCTGCACCCTTAAGCATTTTTTGCATTAGATGAGAACTTACCAATTGTGGAGCTTTTGCCTTCATCCAACACAACTCAGCAATCCTCCATTTAGAATTGAACCTCATGAACAAATTCTGGAAGTTCATCTCAACAGTTCCCAAGGTAGTAAGCCATTGGTCTGTAATAGAGTGTCTTCCCCCCATTGAAATAACATACATGGGGCCATCTAGCAAGTAATCTCCCATAGATAGCTTAATCTTATGGCACTTTCCTGAACAACTAACTATACCTCCATCTGCAACCAGGACTTAAAACTTTGTGATTGGCTAAATGGAGCAATTTAAATGTAAGGGCATCTTATGATTCATGAAGTTGTGAGTACTTTCAGAGTCAATTAGTATTGTCACCCTTTGTTTCTTCACGAACCCAACAACCTCGAGGGTTTGGGTGCTAATTCTTGGAATGGGATGACAAGAGACAGGTTGGTTGAGATTCTTTAGCCTTGATCTCCGGAACCTCTTCCTCCTCATCTTCTTCCTCATTAGGACCCTCAATGTAGAAGAACATTTATGTCCCTTGCTCCACTTGCTATCACAATTGTAACATAGACCTTTCGCTCACTTCTCTTCAATTTATTGAGGAGTCAATTGTGTTGGTTGGGGAAATGATGGTGTTAGAATCACGTGTTCCATGTGAGTAGTGAGATCCCTTTGTTTTACCGAATCCCTTTCCCCCATGTGATGAACAACTATCATGGATTTTGATATCGAACCCAGATTAAGAAGGTGAACATCAAGTTGGATGTTATCCTTGAGTCCACCCAAGAATAGATCATTTAGATGATCCTCTGAGATGCCATAGAATCGTAAGGATTGGTTTTGGAATTGTTGGATATAATCCTTGATTGCCCCTTCCTGTTGTAGCTTGGTTATCTAGCTAAAATAGTTCTTTGTAACATTATTACTATAGTGTGTTTGGAGCTCATTAGTGAACATCAACCAAGTAACAGGAAGGCCCTTCATTTTCCTTTGCTCACACATCCATCTATACTAAATGAATTGTTCGGTTTTATATTTAAGGATTCCATTACCACCTTCTGTCCACTTGGGACTTGATGCAAATCAAAAAAATTCTCCATTTGGTTGATCCAAGTGATCGGATCATTCCCATTGAACTTGTGCATTTCCACATTTGGAATAATGTTCACCATTGGCTAGAAGATCCACCGGTCGTGCGAAGATCCACCTTGGTTGGATGTGGTTTGAATCTAATTGTGCATTATTTGAGGATCCTGTTACCATATTTTTCAAGAACAAACAAGGCTATTTTTGGCAAAAAAATCTATTTTTACCGTTTTGCTATTTTTAGCATTCGGCAAAAATAAAGTGTTCCAGATGGAAATTGGGTGAATGGTGAAAATTGCTATTTTTAGCATTCGCTAAAAATAGCGAGTTTCAAAAATAGAGTGCAAGTGCATGCACAAAAAGCTAAGCAAACAAGAGGGAAAAGACAACTCTAAAAATAGCGAAAGGTGTGCTAGAAATAACATGCAAGGATAATGGAAGGTGGCGCTAGAAATCGGATGAAAGAGTACAATTTTATGCTAAAAATAAGACTAAAGTGGCTGTTAAAAATAGTCAAATCCTGTGGCTAGAGACAAGTCAAAGAAGCAGCTGCTAAAAATAGCAGGATTGGCACCAAACTTAAAGTTTAAAGAGGCAGTTTTTGCTATTTTTAACCACACTTGCATGCCAAGTTTTAATGCAGCAGTTAAGCGGCAGAGTTAACTGTTTGGTTAACACTCTTTGCATGAAAATCAATGTCTTCAAAGCAGTAGGAATAAAATCTGCTTTTACCTATTTTTAACACCTATTGAATGCTTAAATCCAACTCAACATGCTTAGTTTCAACGCAGCCTTAGCCAAAAAGCAAGCATAAGAGGCCAAAAATGGAAAAAGCACAAAAGGACAAAAAGGAAAAAAGCAGCATGCTAAAATCACTAAATGAGAGCCAAAATGGGCAAGTTTAATTGCTTTCAAACACTCCAACATGCCTTTATTCAACGCAGCAGCTTGGAGAATGATTATTTTATTATTTCAGGGCAATTGCATGCTTGGAGGGCAGTCAAGGGGTGAATAAAATAATTTATTTTATTTTTGCATACATGTAGGGGTCTAAAATAGATGGAAACAATCTTTAAAGGCTGATTTTTGTGAAGAGATCAGACATACACACTCTTCAGCTGTTCTACATTGGTAGTCCTAGCTTGTACTTGCATCTCTGAATAGAAAAGCTCCATTTTTGCCTTCTCATATCGCTGGTTTTCTGAGTATTCATTGTGTTTATTAGGGTATTGTATTGCTTTGTTGTGGAATTTCTTCCTATACTGCTGTCCCTTACCTAAACGTTTGAATTAATTTTGCAGATTAGTTTAGAGTTGTGCATGTGTGTGGATCTCTATATTTTTTGTATGCAATAGTACATGTGTGTGTCAAATCATTAGTGTATCACCTCAATTTTATATTTTCCGCATTCCTTCTCCCTTTTCCTTGTCAATTTTAATTTTTAGGTGATTCACAAGGGAACCAACCCTCTCTGGAGGTTCACCTCAGCCATATGGTACCCACAACCTTGAGGTGTTCCAATTTTGTCAACAAGAGAGAGAGTATGCACACCATTCTCTATCAGGGTGTATTTCTGGGTGACAACAGTTTTTGGCACGCCCGGTGGGACAATTATTCAAAGAATTGATGCTAGTTCAGCAGTTTGCAGAGCATAAAGTATTCAGAAATCAACATCTGGTGATTCCATTGGATCGAGGATCCTGTTTTCTCAATCAACAGACCGATTTCTTTCATATTGTTATGAGGTTGTGCAATCATGACTTCAATTCCTCATTGGAATTCCCCCCCGGATCAAGAATTATTATACTCCACCTCCTTTTCCTCAAAAATTCCCTATATAACAATGAATATGCCCATGATCCAAACAATTTGTATGATTATCCTAATCATGGTGTTTTTCAAGAGCAGGTATATGCAGATTATGGAAGCAATTCCATACCTAATGATGATTTGCAGATGCAGGTACTACACTTGGAGTTGAAGATGGTACAGATGAGAGCAACAAGCACTATCAAAGCAACAAAGCTTGGATTCAGGGTACCCTACCCTTGGGTTGGTCCTATACCAAGCTGGTATAGCCCTCAAGAGAAGATAGACTTTGTGTTTGAATTGATACCACAAATATCAAAGTGGAATGAAGAATTGGAAGCTTACCAATCTAGTGTTGAGAGACCCTGTCAATGGGGTAATTCTTCACTATCATCATGCAGCCCTCCCATTCCTATTTCCCAACCCACTCAATCTCAGTCCCAAATTCCTAGCTTTCTTAAAGCTTCTCCTCCACAAGATCTTACACCTCTCCAATCATCTCAACCATTGCAAAATCAGTTAGCAACCCAACCCACCCCTCCCTCATATTCCCAAGTCCATTATGGAATGAACCAAGTCTAACAAAATGGAGCTTACGGTTTGAGGACATAAGTTCCACCATTGGTAAAGCCTACAATGGAGAAAGAAGAGGAGCTGAATAAGGTTGATGCGAGAAATAATCAAGTTGAAATCAAAGAGAAAGAAGAGGAAGTTTTTTGAACACTATTGCCATCAAGGAAGAATGTTTGCAAAGTAAGCAAGATGTTTTAATGGAATGCAATGATCCACCAAGAGCACCATTAGTCAATACAGAGAACCAAGAAGGGCCTCAAAATCTTAAAGAAGATGAGTTTGATCTCTCTAATTTCTTGTTTGAAGAATCAGAGGATGAGGTTTTATCAGACTTAGAAGGATCTGATGATGAAGAAGAGCCAAAAGAAATTGTAAGTATTACACCTCCATCATCTATCTTCTTCCATATAGAGTCTCTTGCTATTAAATCTTCCTTTTAGCTTAAAGAGGAATCAAATATGAAGTTGTTTGCAAGAGATGAGGTAGAAAAAGTTTATAGATCAGTCTACAAGCATTCAATATGAGCGGGAAAGGGTCTTAAGTGCTTCAAATGATGAAATTACACAGAAAGAAGAGGGGCAGATCAGAAAAATCAGTTTGTTAGTCATGAGAAGACCATGTCCAATTAGGTATTTGGCTAGTTTAGAGCCACAAATAGAGTTGCCATCAGTTGTGCTCATTTCAGAGCATAAGAAAGAGCTTCAAGTTGTCAAAAATCAGCCTCAACATCTACAAAGACAAAATTCAGATCCTACAGAGGTGTTTATTCATTTATGGGCTGATATTTTGGGCAAATCAATAGTGCATGCCATGTCTGCACTCATACCATGCGATCTAGTTGCAAAACTGATCTCATGGCCCCACTTTCTAAGGAAAGGGAGTTATTTCTCTCAACTAGTCTGTGGTTTTGTTTAGCTTTCCTTTTTGTCTAGTTAGAGTAGGGTAGTTTAGGATTTCAATTCAATAAGTGCTTGCATGCACATTGTTTTTCCAGTTTTCTTAGTTAGTTTTCTTCCAAGAAGTGCTTGCATGCACATGTTTTCCTTTTGTTGAAGAAGGTAATTCGGTTCTTTTTGTTCAGAGGATGCAAGTTATTGACAGAGTATGTGACTCCATAGCCCAATGGATGCAAAAGGCTACTAATCTCTTGTTTAGCAGGCAAACAATCCCGTGATGTCGCAAAATGTTACCATATTTTTCCATGCAAGAATGAACAAAGCTATTTTTAAGAAGTTTCTAGTTTTGGTAAAAAGTCTATTTTTAGCGTTTTGCTATTTTTAGCATTTGCCAAAAATAAAGTGTTCCAGATGGAAATTGGGTGAATGGTGAAAATTGCTATTTTTAGCATTCACTAAAAATAGTGAGTTTCCAAAAATAGAAAAAAGCTAAGCCAACAAGAGGGAAAAGGCAACTCTAAAAATAGGGAAAGGTGTGCTAGAAATAGCATGCAAGGATAATGTAAGGTGGTGCTAGAAATAGGATGAAAGAGTACAGTTTTGTGCTAAAAATAAGACTAAAGTGGCTGTTAAAAATAGTCGAATCCTATGGCTAGAGACAAGTCAAAGAAGCAACTGCTAAAAATAGCAGGATTGATGCCAAAGTTAAAGTTTAAAGGGGCAGTTTTTGCTATTTTTAACCACACTTGAATGCCAAGTTTTAACGCAGCAGTTAAGGGGCAGAGTTAACTGTTTTTTAACACTATTTGCATGAAAATCAATGCAGCAGGGGACTTCTTCAAAGCAACAGGAATAAAATTAGCTTTTATCTATTTTTAACACCTATTGCATGCTTAAATCCAACTCAGCATGCTCAGTTTCAACGCAGCCTTAGCCAAAAGCAAGCACAAGAGGCCAAAAATGGAAAAAGCACAAAAGGACAAAAAGGAAAAAAACAGCATGCTAAAATCCCACGCAGCAGCCAAAATGGGCAAGTTTAATTGCTTTCAAACACTCCAACATGCCTTTATTCAATGCAACATCTTGGAGATTGATTATTTTATTATTTCAGGGCATTGCATGCTTGGAGGGTAGTCAAGGGGTGAATAAAATAATTTATTTTATTCTTGCATGCACAACAGGGGTCTAAAATAGATGGCAACAATCTTTAAAGGCTGATTTTTGTGAAGAAATCAGATATACACACTCTTTCAGCTGTTCTACATTGGTAGTCCTAGCTTGTACTTGCATCTCTGAATAGAAAAGCTCCATTTTTGCCTTCTCATATCGCTGGTTTTCTGAGTATTCATCGTGTTTATCAGGGTATTGTATTGCTTTGTTGTGGAATTTCTTCCCTATATTGCTGTCCCTTACCTAAACCTTTGAATTAATTTTGCAGATTAGCCTAGAGTTGTGCATGTGTGTGGATCTCTATATTTTATATGCAATAGTACATGTGTGTGTCAAATCATTGGTGTATCACCTCAATTTTATATTTCCCGCATTCCTTCTCCCTTTTCCTTGTCAATTTTATTAGTTTTAGGTGATTCACAAGGGAACCAACCCACTCTGGAGGTTCACCTCAGTCATAAGTTACCCACAATCTTGAGGTGTTCCAATTTTGTCAACAGAAGAGAGAGTGCACACACCATTCTCTATCAGGGTGCACTTATGGGTGACAATAGATCCCATGTAACTTCAATGGAAATTATTGCTAGACTTCATGAATGAGCTAATTTGCAAAACTACTTCCTTAATGATTCAAATTCCATCTTCATTTCACCCTTCACTGTGTGCAATCCATTGTCCAATTTTGTCATCATTTCACCCTTCATAACGCGCAAACTATTACCAAACTCAGCCTTCACATTGTTGAGGTTACCCTTCAAAGGCTTCAAGGTCATCCTTATTTACCGAATTATTAACCTTTTCTTGAAGTTGGGTGACTACCTCCGATACCCCAAAAGTTGAAGATTCAAAATCCATATCTTCCTTATTTGGAGTCATTCTTGGAGTGGCTTGACCCTTCCCTTGGGCTCTAGTTGATCTCCTTGTCATGATGTAGGGTTTGGGTCTTGGGGTATAAGGATTAGGGTAAAATTTTAAGGTTTGGGGTTTCGTATGGTTATTGGTTGAATAGAGAGAAACACAAAGAACAAGCCCTAGCTAATTTTTGGAAGCTTTTTGAAAATATAAGAAACTTAGAAAAATTCCAAAAATTGCAGCCTATGGAGCGATTTATGAAAAACCCTAAAATGGATATAACTTGTGCAAAACAAGTCAAAAATCTTAAAATTTGGAGAGAACCTTACTTGACTGATTTCGCCACTTAAGTTAAAAATTGCAAAACAATTCGTCACCATTTTGGAGATATATCCGAATCTTCAAAATTAGGGTTTTGACCTAATTTTGGCCTAGATCAAAGCTCTAATACCACTTGTAATGAAATTACTTAGATAGATATGAATATCAACAACAATATAACACCAAAGAACACCAAAATATAGAGAAATGATCACAATATGCAAGTATAATGACTTAACCACTTCGAGGGGGCAACCTCCAAACCATATAATAAGACTCAAGTGCTCAATATGATGAACATCTATCGGCTACTAACCTACTAAGCATACGAAAGCAAAAATGAATGTGATATGACACGATAAGTGATTATGTTAGCCATAAGTTGGCCATCCATATCTTCGATATATGACCTAGGAATAAGGCGTGCGTACTGAATGTTGTTGTAATACCAACATTTTACCGTAGTTATCCTTGCTTCATTGTGCACTTCTTGGTTGCAACTGGTACCTTCAAGTGAAGGTTATGCGTCAAGCCTGTTTGAGTGACCAAAAAAGAACCAAAATTATCTCCAGAGATGAGTTACATCTCCATCCTAGACTCCTCGTAGTTGGGGTAATAGAAATGACATCAATCTTGTAGTTATCTTTCATTTCCCTCTATTCACTAGGGCTGCAAGTGCATCATCTTTCCTTTTATTTTTCTTGTTTTTTCCGCATATCTTGCAAGGTACGTGACCATCTCTCTTTAAACCTAAAGTGGTGTTTGTTTGTTGGCTACCACATTTTCCCTTATATTTTTGCGATGCAAGATTTGAGGCAATTGACACCTCCACTCATTTTCATTGCACAATAATTACATACCATATAATTGCTCTCTCTCTGCTTGATTCACAATGCTTCCATGAAGACTCTTTTACGAGCAACTAAACCGAATGTTGATGCCATTCTCAAACAAGCTGAAACCTTATAAAACAAAAAAATAACAAATGCTTTAGATGAAAACCCCAATTGCTAATCAAAGGAAGAAGTAGAAGATTCAAGCAATTGAGTACAAAATGTTAAAAATTCTAGGACTTGAATGCTAGTGGCATGCTAATGCGAAGAACTAGAAAGTAGAAAGTAGAAACTTAGAAAAATAGAAAGTAATGTTTTCCTACTGTATGCTCTGAATCTTTGTATTAAAATTTGCTGTTTTTGCTGAGTATATGCTGATGTATTCCTTGATATTCTGAAAACCCTAGCTTTAATGGCATGCCAATCAATCACATTCATTATATTCATTGTATTTGTAGAGGAAAACAAAGATGCAATAGGTTTTTGGGGTAAAAATGACGTTCTTTTGATTTGGGAGATATAATGCCACATTAGCCAAGTCGACACAAGGAACTTGGCGAGTTTTTCCGAGTAATGATGAAATTACTTGGTGAAACTTATCAAATTTCTTTATATTAGTCACCTCTCGATTTTTAGGTCGATTTCTTGTCTAACAAGTGACTTGTAAGTTCTCATGAGTAATCGACGAGTTTCACTTAGTATTGATGTGAAGTTAGATAGTTCATGCTATCAAACACCTCTCTTACATGACTAAAAATTGGATATATTTCTTTTGATTTTGGATTAACATTCAAAAAACCATAACACATATAGAGGAAAAATATTATATACACCTCGCTACCAATTACTATTGGGATTACTACTGCAAGATGACCAAGAGCTAAAGTCAACCGAGCTTAGTTACCGTTGTCACTTGAGATTGCACCCTTCACTGAGGCTAGGCTCGGTAACTTAGTGAAACATGGAATGACCTTCAAAGTGTGGGACAATGGCGCCTTTTAAGGTCAATCTCTAGAGAAGGTTGGTTCCTTCTATTTTAGCTTCATCAGAACTAATCTAACCAACACTACAATCTACTACCAACTAGTTCTAACCTAAGCTTTCCAAGGAACTAGGGTTCAAAAGGATGAAATATTGAAATAAAGAAAGGTGATGCACCAAACTAAAATAGGGTTTAGTTTTGACTCTAAGAGACACAAATGTAACTTAGCATGTGAAGTTCCAAAAATGTGCACAAGAAACATTGAATGAGACAGTGAAGTAAGATTGAACCTTGTAAGAAGACTATATTCATGTAAGATATTGTGTATTCAAAGGAAAGAGATCACACTTGCAAAAAACCATGAACTTAACATTCACAATCCCACAAAGCCAAAGCGCGTGAAAACTTCACAAACACATTACAAAGGTCCGCGAGCATTAGCTTAGCGCTCAAAAGGGCAAGAGCTCTAAAACTAGTAGAAAAGACCCTTAACTCGTGCCCATACAATTGCTTTTATAGGAGATAGAGAAAGAAAAAGAGAAGAGATTAGATGGTGCCCAACAATGAAGAAAACCAACCACTTCGCCAATCACCATATGCCAATCAACATTCAATTTTGCAGACCAAGTATGGGCACCAAGTGTTGTTTGAATCACACCCTATCAGACCATTTGGGAATGAGGGCTGTGCAGTATAAGGCTTAATGCTGGTTGTTGGGGTTGTTCAATCATTTAAACTGAGTCGAGCACAACTTTCACTATTCGGAGGATTTTAGATGACCCGCGATCTTCCGTAGTTGTCTTTGACTACTTTTGCGTTATTTGGTGCTCTTGCAATGGTTCGTGGATTTGTTCCTGGCCTCTTGCTTTTGATTTGCAATTTCCTTCATGTTTCGCGACTTCGCTTTGCCTTCCGTGTCCTTTTTTGCTTCTTCGTTCGCAGCTCATTTTGTTTTGCAGAGTTTTTGTTTGTCGCAACTTTCACTTTATATTGCGGATCTCCTCCTTCCTGCGGTTTTTTTACTTTGCTTCGCTCCACGACCCATTAACCTTTGCACGTGGTTAAATTTCCTCGCGGACTTTCATTTGTCCCGTAGCTTTTCTTGCTTCTTCCGTGCTCCATCATTTTTCCTCACTCCGCGGCCTTCACTTTTCTGCACTCCGCGATTTTGCACAACTTTGTTGCCTTTTCTGCGCCGTATATTCTCCGCAACTTTTACGTAATTTCCGCCACCAACCCTCCACAGCTTTGTATTTGTCTTGCGGATTTTCTATTTTCCGTGGTACACTCGCTTTTTTTGATCTGCAGCTTTTACACTTCTTGCTTTTGTAGATCTTTGAACTTATTTTTCTGCGGCTTTGTACCTTAAGCCACATAAATCTAGAATTTGAAGTAAGTTGTCTAGATAAACATGAATGCTTATTTGACAACAATTACAATGCATGTAACAATATTTATGGTTGCTCTTATACTTGAGGGTATTTGGTGTTTAACATTGGTTGCAGTCAACATACTTCTCTATTAAGTTGCTGATATGTTTTGGATATGGATGTGAAATTATTTTGGCCTTGGATAAGGCCGTATAAAAATATAAAATTACAATATATATAGATTCCAACCTAATAAATAGGAATTAAGCACATATTATGCGTATGAAAAGCAAAACAAGCTAAATAAGTTACACACTTTGTCATGATATATTAAATTTAATTATTACACCAATGATCAAACTAGTATTCACTATTCATCATATTGCTCTTCTTCATTGAGAACATCAACATCAACATCAACATGTGGTTCATTAGAACCACATGGACTCGAAGCACTCCCACTACCACTAGCACCCCCTTGTGAATGTAGGTCTCACGGTGCCAAAGAAGTCTCCAATTCCATGTCATGTAATGACAGGTGGGAAATGGAAGCATCCAAGTCAACACTCTTTGGGTCAACATCTCAATGCTTTGTCGGCCCTTGTATTTAGGCTGCTTTTGGGATGGAAGGCGCAAGTTGGAATCTATACACCAACTCAACCTTTTTCACCCCTAACATGTTGCGCTTTTGTGAGTGGATGAAGTTATATGTACTTTAGTCACGCTCAAAGGAAGATGAGCTAAGAACCTATCATAGTAAATTCAATGCAAAATTAAAATTTATAAAAGTAAACACTCAAACTTAAATTTTTAAAAAGTTAAAACAAAAAGAAAGAGAATTAAAAATAAAAATCTTTACCATGATAAGACAATAATGGCAAGAGAGATACATAGATGATCTATTGAGTACCACCAATTGAGGAATTTGTCCCGAAAGTGTGAATTAAAATTGATAAAATTTCTAAAAACACTTAATGTTCTCGACCTAAATTTAGAGAATGCCAACATATTCCCTTCATTGACTTCAACATCCCTATATGGTGCCGACAATGGCTATTCTCCCCATAAATAACATGAATGCCCCATAAAATGCACCAAATGGGCGGATCCTCTGGGTAAACTTATCCATTTTTTTAAATATATGTTTTTCAAAACAAATAGTCGTGATGTGGTAAGTTCTAAATGGGAATTCACGCCGGGAAAGGAGGTGTGAGTTCGAATCCCGCGATGCTCTACTGTGTACATAAATGGCTGTATGTTGGGTTTGCATTCTATGGGCGTAATGAAATATTGCCACCTCCCCGAGAAAGAAAGTATAGAATCTGAGTCAAAGCAAAGGCAAGATGATAAAACCGCCACAATGAAATAAAGTGACCACCATTTGCTAAAACTCAAATTTCGTAAAAAGGACATGGATAAACAACGACTTTGAAAAATTCGTTTCTCTTAAACTACCTTATGGGTTTTCATGAAACTTGGACAACTTGTTGATAACATACAAGGCTAAAAACCCATTAAAGTTTAGGAAAATTTAGATTGTAGATTTTGAGATATGACGTGATCTTCATACCGTTTAGCTAGATTTTCACAATTTCCCATAAACTGTTTATAAACAATCTTCTTTGGCCTGATTATATCGTTATGATAACAATAGGTAAAAACGAATCTCATTTGGCCTTGAATGTACAAATAACAATCATAAAACATCCTAAACATCAATCATTATTGATCTGCGGCTTTAAAAACATCGAATTTGATCAAATTGAATAAAATAAAACTCCAAATTCATGCTCTGCACAACCCAAACGACCTGGCACATTTCTGATTTTGATTTCTTCACCTGCACATGGTTTTGGAGGCTGAAATTTGGTGGACGTGGTCTTTATAACCAGGAATAGATTTCTTGAAAATTTTAGCCAATTCCATTAGCTAGAAATTTTTAATCTTCTGCCCTAGTTGACCCACAGAGAGCTAAGATTGCTTAGAAAACGATAATCCTCACTTTCAAAGCTTTAAAAAAAATTGTACATACTCAAAAACACATGCTCTTTTCTTTGTTTCTTACCCGCAAGGAAGAAAAATGCACCCATATGTGACTGAGAAATCACCTTGTTGCCTGGAGCAGGATCTCATCAACCAAAGCTATAAACACAAACTAAACACCACAAACAAGCAAATTCATCAACAAATATCTGTAACAATACTCCAATACCTTTATTCTTCATTATAAAATCTTTATTACATGTCCTCCATCTTCATTCATGATTGACTCCCTCATGAATCTCCCTCTTAGTTTCTTAATTAGTCTAGCTAGTTGTTAAATCTAGCTCCTAAATGAGCTCAACACACACTCCAATCTTGGAATTGGGTGAAACAACATTCCAAGATTTCCTCCATTCATTTCAAGTCCTATTTTCACTCATATTACATCAAATATGGTCTTATTTGGGTATAAAGACAACTAATGCCACCTTTTGACTCTTACTTACACCTAACTCTCTCTTTTACAAGCATATCCATTATCTTTACATTTACATTTGACTCAACCAATAAGAACACTCATCCATATGAACTTGGATGTCAACAATTGAACATAAGAAAACTTGAATAATCTCCCATGACCTGAAAACACTTTGGCATCTTGATGCTCCTGCATCAAATTTTACTTTTTAAAAATGTTTCCTTGGGATCTTGCTCTTTTGCATTTATGATGGTCTTAATCTTCTCAATCATTGAGTCAATGCCATCATATATCTCTCCTAGACATGTCGATCCATGTTAGTAAAGCGGATCATACTCATAATGGGCTCGGTAAAACTCAACAAGTATTCTATACATTCCCACTAGTCGTCATCTAAGATCAATGCCTTCACTTTTTGGTTTTGTTTAGTGTTTGGTGATTCCATACAACCCATAGGTTAAAGGTGACCATCTTGTGGAGTGTCTCTCACACCTTCGCAATTTGTCTCAAGATGATTGTGTGTGATGCAAATTGAGTCTCAACAACCTAGTAAGAAATGAAAACAAAAATTAAAAACTTTGGAGTATTATATTTTAAAAACTTACATTATAAATAAAAGAAAGATAGCTTCCCTTACCTTTAACAACTCCAAATGCAAGTAGGATCTAAAGATGCCTTGTGATTGGTGATGGTTAGTCACAAACATCTGGATCTCTTCACCCTTAACATACACTTGCTTAATCTACTCAATTTTA
The DNA here is from genome assembly GCA_018340775.1 of Taxus wallichiana var. yunnanensis. NCBI lineage: Eukaryota > Viridiplantae > Streptophyta > Pinopsida > Cupressales > Taxaceae > Taxus > Taxus wallichiana. Next base: position 703,910,371 of record CM031244.1, read on the forward strand.
CTAGCCAACTTTTTCAATATTAAAGTTGAGTGAATGGACAACACAAGGTGTTCAAAAATGTGCCCACACTTGCCTCCACTAACATTCTCTGTTATGACTTGGATAATATTTTGAGGCCCCACCATCTCAATGGCTTGACGAGGATGTTGTCAATGAATTTGGGCATCCTTTACACGTCCCTCACAATCAATCGCTCTAAAAACATTGTCCCTTTAGGGCATATTGCAACTACATTGATCAAAGGCTAGTTTCTTGCATCTTTCCATTCATTATAAATTGTGAACACTCCTTTTGTGGCCCACACTTCTCTAATTGGCTACAATGAGGTTTCCACATATTTGTTTCCCATTGCCAACATGATGGTGTATTACTTCCCATAACTTGGCCCTTTGTACACTGCTTTCACCATATTTTGCCAATATCAATATGGTGACCTGACAACATTGAATGATAAACCATTTGCATACACATATTGCACTATGTGCTCATCTATGATATCGCTGCACTCATTTTGTAAAGAACTTTCTAGTGGTCCTTTTGTTCTTTTTGTGAAAAAGGTGAATCCTCTTCTTGCAAGGAGGGTGTCATCACAAATGGATGTATCGGGGCTGCAATTTGGTAGCCAATATGAGATGGGGCAATAGGTGGCCTGTTTGATCGAGATGAAATTCCCTTTTTGACAATGGATGACCTGCTTTCATGGCATAGGTTGCTTCCACACCTTCTTGTTCCTTGATGTACTCTTAAACTCTTGCTATTGGGACTCCTACATTATTCTGTTACCACTAATCAATGCATGCGTGAAAGAGAGTAAAAGGGCTGTGTTTTCAGTTTTTAGATGCCTTAATCATGCATACATCAGTCAAAATTATCAGCAGCTGGGTATTTATTTTTAATAAATAAATTGCAGCAGTCACAGTCAGGAGTTGGCGCCAAGATGCATGCATAAACATGCTAAAAATAGCAACAACTTCAGTTACTCTTTTAATTAAAATCAGCATGCCCGGTGAGAGTTTTGGCGCAACAAACATGCACAGTTAGTGCTAAAAATAGCAAGGAAAAACATGCTAATAATAGATAAACTTGGCGCCAAAAACAAGGAAAAGTCAGTGCTAAAAATAACAGCTGATTGTGGTTTTTTTGAATTAATTATTAAAGCAGAAGAGGACAAAAAGCAAAGAAGCCAACATAGAAAAAGCAGAAGAGGACAAAAAGCAAAGAAGCCAAAAATAGAAAAGCAAAAAGGTGCAAAAAGACAAAAGAAAGCATGCTGCCAAAAATAGAAAAGCAAAAAGGTGCAAAAAGACAAAAGAAAGCAGGCATGCATGCTGCTGTAAGAGATTAGAATATTTATTTTTATTAACAACAAGCTTTCAGCAGGGGTTTAGCGCAAGGTTGGGAGTTTGGAGAATAAAATAATGATAGAAACATGCAGCAGACCCCAGTTTGGACGCAGCAGGCTGAGGGGTTTATTATTTTATTATTTTCATCTCATGCATGCTCAGTTTTCAACGCAGCAGGGTGTTGGAGTTTAATTATTTTATTATTTCACTCTCTTGCATGCTCCTAGGGCAGTCTAGGGGTGAATGAAAATAATACTTTCATTCTTGCATGCACAGCAGGGGTTTAGAACAGATGGCAACAACCTTTAAAGACTTATTTTTTTGAAGAAAGGACACGCTATTCCAGTTGTTCTACAATTGTAGTCCTAGCTTGTACTTGTATCTCTGAATAAAAACTCCATTTTTGCCTTCTCATATCGCTGGTTTTTTGAGTATTCATCGTGTTTATCATGGGGTATTGTATTGCTTTGTTGTGGAATTTCTTCCCTATACTGCTGTCTTTTACCTAAACCTTTGAATTAATTTTGCAGATTAGCCTAGAGTTGTGCATGTGTGTGGATCTCTATATTTTCTGTATGCAGTAGTACATGTGTGTGTCAAATCATTGGTGTATCACCTCAATTTTATATTTCCCGCATTCCTTCTCCCTTTTCCTTGTCAATTTTATTAGTTTTAGGTGATTCACAAGGGAACCAACCCACTCTAGAGGTTCACCTCAGTCATAGGTTACCCACAACCTTGAGGTGTTCCAATTTTGTCAACAGAAGAGAGAGTACACACACCATTCTCTATCAGGGTGCACTTCTAGGTGACAATAGTTTCTGGCACGCCCGGTGGGACAATACAAAAATTTGCTAAAGAAGTTGATGTTCTTAGCAAATATCAGTGTTTCAGACACAAATATTCAACATTTGGCGACTCCATTGGATCAAGGATCCCGTTTTCTCAATCAACAAATCATTTTCCTCAATATTTTCATAGTTTTATGAGGTTGTGCAATCATGACTTCAATTCCTCATTGGAATTCCCAGTTTCAAGAGAATTATTACTCTCTTCCACCTCCTTTTCCTCAAAATATTCCTCCAGATCAGTACTATAAGCCCTATCACAATGAATATGCCCATAATCCAAACAATTTGTATGATTATCCTAATCATGGGTTTTTCAGAGTAGGTATATGCAGATTATGGAAACAATTCCATACCTAATGATGATTTCGCAGATGCATGGGTACTACACTTGGAGTTGAAAATGGTACAGATGATGAGAGCAACAAACACTATCAAAGCAACAAAACTTAGATTCAAGGTACCCTACCCTTGGGTTGGTCCTATACCAAGCCGGTATAGTCCTCAAGAGAAGATAGACTTTGTGTCTAAATTGATACCACAAATATCAAAGTGGAATGAAGAATTGGAAGCTTACCAATCTAGTGTTGAGAGACCCAGCAATGGGGTAATTCTTCACTATCATCATGCAACCCTCCCATTCCTATTTCCCAACCCACTCGATCTCAGTCCCAAATTCCTAGCTTTCTTAAAGCTTCTCCTACATAAGATCTTACACCTCTCCAATCATCTCAACCATTGCAAAATCAATTAACAACCCAACCCACCCCTTCCCTCATATTCCCAAGTCCATTATGGAATGAACCAAATCTAACAAAATGGAGCTTATAGTTTGAGGACATAGATTCCATAGTTGGTTAAGCCTACAATAGAGGAGTGCATGAAAGTGGTTGAAGTTACAGAGCAACAGGAGGAATATGACCAACATGCAAAAGTTGCTACAACGTAAAGATAATGTTTTGAAGGAGCATGTGAGTATTTCTAAGGATCAGATCAACAATCTTGAGCCTATACCAACATCAGATCAGCTTGTAGAGGCTGAGGTTTTATCGACTTAGAAGATTCGATGATGAAGAACCAAAAGAAATTGTAAGTATTACACCTCCATCATTTATCGTCTTCCATAAAGAGTCCCTTGTTATTAAATTTTCCTTTGAGCTTGAAAATGAATCAAATATGAAGTTGTTTGCAAAAGATGAGGTAGCAAATGTTGCGAATCAGTCTACAAGAGCCCATTATGAGCAAGAAAGGGCCATAAGTATTCCAAATGATGAAATTACATAGAAAGAAGAGGGGCAGATCAGAAAAATCAGTTTGTCAGTTATGAGAAAACCATGTCCAATAAGATATTTGGCTAATTTAGAGCCACAAAAGAGTTGCCATCAGTTGTGCTCATTTTAGAGCATAAGAAAGAGCTTCAAGTTGTCAAAAATCAGCCTCAACATCTACAAAGACAATTCAGATTTTACAGAGGTGTTCATTCTTTTCTGGGTTGATATTTTGAACAAATCAATAGTGCACGCCATGTTTGTACTCATACCATGTGATCTAGTTGCAAAACTGATCTCATGGCCCCACTTTCTAAGGAAAGGGAGTTATTTCTCTCAACCAGTCAATGGTTTTGTTTAGCTTTCCTTTTCTGTTTGGTTAGAGTAGGGTAGTTTAGGATTTCAATTCATCAAATGCTTGCATGCACATTGTTTTTTCGGTTTTCTTAGTTTTCTTTCAAAGAAGTGCTTGCATGCACATGTTTTCCTTTTGTTAAAGAGGGTAATTCAGTTCTTTTGTTCAGAGGATGCAAGTTATTGATAGAGTATGTGACTCCATAGCCCAATGGATGCAGAAAGCTACTAATCTTTTGTTTAGCAGACAAACAATCCCGTGATGTCGCCAAAATGTTACCACTAATCAATGCATGCGTGAAAGAGAGTAAAAGGGATGTGTTTTTAGTTTTTAGATACCTTAGTCATGCATACAACAGTCAAAATTATCAGCAACTGGGTATTTATTTTTAATAAATAAATTACAACAGTCACATGTGAGTTGGCGCCAAGATGCTGCATAAACATGCTAAAAATAACAACTTCAGTTACTCTTTTAATTAAAAGCAGCATGCCCAATCAGAGTTTTGGCACTACAAATATGCATAGTTAGTGCTAAAAATAGCAAGGAAAAGCATGCTAATAATAGATAAACTTGGCGCAAAAGCAAGGAGAAGTCAGTGTTAAAAATAGTTGCTGACTGTGTTTTTTTAATTAATTATTAAAGCAGAAGAGGACAAAAAGAAAAGAAGCCAAAATAGAAAAACAGAAGCGGACAAAAAGCAAAGAAGGCAAAAATAGAAAAGCAAAAAGGTGCAAAAAGACAAAAGAAAGCATGCTGCTAAAATCAGGAAGTGGATGCCATGTAAGAGATTAGAATATTTATTTTTATTAACAACAAGCTTTTAGCAGGGGTTTGGGCGCCAAGGTTGGGAGTTTGGAGAATAAAATAATGATAGAAACATGTAGTAGACCTCCTGTTTGGATGCATCAGCTGAGGTGTTTATTATTTCATTATTTTCATCTCTCATTCATGCTGAGTTTTCAACGCAACAGGTGTTGGAGTTTAATTATTTTATTATTTCACTCTCTTGCATGCTCCTAGGGAAGTCAAGGGGTGAATAGAAATAATACTTTCATTCTTGCATGCACAACAGGGGTTTAGACCAGATGGCAACTTCCTTTAAAGGCTTATTTTTATGAAGAAAGGACACACACTATTCCAGTTCTACTATTGTAGTCCTAACTTATACTTGCATCTCTGAATTAAAAACTCCATTTTTGCCTTCTCATATCGCTCGTTTTCGGAGTATTCATCGTGTTTATCAGGGTATTGTATTGCTTTGTCGTGGAATTTCTTCCTTATATTGTTGTCCCTTACCTAAACCTTTGAATTAATTTTGCAGATTAGCCTAGAGTTGTGCATGTGTGTGGATCTCTATATTTTCTATATGTAGTAGTACATGTGTGTGTCAAATCATTGGTGTATCACCTCAATTTTATATTTCCGCATTCCTTCTCCCTTTTCTTTGTCAATTTTATTAGTTTTAGGTGATTCACAAGGGAACCAAACCACTCTGGAGGTTGACCTCAGTCATAAGTTACCCACAACCTTTAGGTGTTCCAATTTTGTCAACCTCTATCGTGGTGCACTTTTGGGTGACAACAGTTCCTCCCCTTGCAAGTTCTACTTCTAACACCATGACTTGGTATTGCACATAAGTGGGTTTTAACCCGATTATATGAGCCTTTGAATTTGCCATTGCAATCATGACATCGCCAAACAAAACACTCACCATTTGAAAGTTGCTCTAGTATTGTGACATACCTCCATAATGGTGAATTCAGAACAAATTTGAACGGGGATTGGTTAGAGGTGGAACTTGTTGCCATTGTAGCAGTGTATGTCATAAGGTTTTTCAAATTTTATTGAAAAAGTTTGAATTTTGCCGACTTTACTCTCGTCAAACATGAACTCGAATTTTACCCATTATTTTTGCATGAGAAATTTTTGACATAATTTTGCATTATTTTACAAATGCGTGTTTATATACATATAACAACTAAAAGTAGCGTGAAAAAATCTCTCCACTTTGCCCCTCTGACAAATTTATGCATTTTTTTCAAAAAATAAAAATGATGGGAAATTTTTTGTTCGAACTTAAAGATGTTTTTTTCTCCAACTTTATCCCTTGGCGAACTTGAACCGAACTTTATCCTCATAATATAAACGAGAACTTGAACCTTGTGACTTAGGTAGTAGTATTCTCTTTAGTTGTGCCTACAAGTTTAAAAACCAACACCATAAGGAAAGAAAACAACGTTTAAACCCTAGTGCATAGGCCCTAGGGCATAACATGTATGTGTTAATTTTAATAATGTACTAAATGATAAATTGGTTTAAAATTTTAAAATGAAAACAATAAAACATCAAAACAAGCATGAAGTGTGTGAAGATTGAAAATAAAACTTGAAAGTTAAAACCTTACTTTCAATGAATAATCCAAGAATGCTCCTCCTTTCAAGCTCCTCAATCACCTTGGCAACAAATGGGCACTCGTACTAGCTTAGGAAAATGATAACAATGCTTTTGATGAAGTTTCAAACCTAAATGAGCAAAATGAGAGCTTAGAGAGGTAAATATGCAATGAGAAAATGAGAGGTAAGTTGTTTTGTTTTTATGTTTTGCTCTATGTTGCGGGATACGAGATACGGATACGAAACATAAATTCCGCGAAGTGTCGTTTTATCTAAAGTGTATTACTGGATGACGGGTACAGTATGGTTATGATATATGCGGATATGGTCATAGAATTTTTTTGCCATTTTTGGAAAGGGTCCAAAAGATGTAGCGAAAAAACTTGCATGTGCCATAACTTTCATTCTGCGACTCGCTTTCAAGTGTCGTTTTATCTAAAAGTGTATATTTTCGCGTGATGGCAATATTTTTCTTATATAAAATCCATTTTTGACCTTTTGTCAAGCACTTCACACATCTTCTAAAAGAATCATGAGCTTTGATCGCTGTCAGAGACAGATTAGTAATTAAAAATACTTGATAGCTTTCCAAAACTCGCGATATTCTATATATATCGTCCCACTGCCACACTTGGATCATATTTTCTGCTTAGTTATGATGTTTCAGAAATATGTCAAACAATACTACATCGAGTGGATCAAGGAAGGTCACATGAATACACATCACATGCAAATGCTTCATTTTACTCATTTTTTTTAGTACATAAAAACTGAAATATGATATCGGATATGTCAATGTAAAAAACTTGATATCATATGTTCAAAACATTCATTTTATCATTTTTAGTTAGTCAGACTTGAATCAATGTTCAAAAAATTCAATATAGTTAAGACTTCGCATTTTCATTGATCATGTGGCTGCCATACATATGATATACGAATATCATGTCAACATGAATATGAACAAAACTTGAAAAATATACTAGGATCAATGTTCAAATTTTCAAAACATACAATATACTTAAGATTTTACATTTCATTGATCATGTGGCTGCCATACATATGATATAGGAATATCAAGTCAACTTGAATTATGAATACAAACAAATCTAGAATATATCATCTAGATTTTCCTCAAAATCAAGTTCTTGCGTGTCACTTGCGTTAGCTCCACTCTCATTAGCTCCACTCTCATTAGCTCCACTCTCCACTCCTGCAAACTCCTTGAATGTCATCTTCGCCATCAAATAATGAAAGTTAGGCAAGCGTGGCTGTGGAGGCATCCAAGTTTGTGGTCTTTGGAAGAAGATCCCAAAGTTTGTGAGGCCCTTTAGCATAGTCCTCAGACCTGTGTGACAAGAGGCACAAATTGGAATGCACATATACCAAATCCTCAACTTTTTTAGATGCCAACTTGTTTCTTTTAGTTGAGTGGATAAAGGTATAAGAACTCCAATTCCGCTGCGGAAGAATTACTAGCCACCTATTACAACAAAGTTAGAAAATTGAAATTCAAATTAGTAACATACTAAGAATGTGTGAAAAATAAATTAAATAATCATGACTTAATAAAATTAAAAATATTCAAAATGATTATAAATTTATAAATGTTATACTTGTGAAAGAACTTTTATAGTAATAGGATGTAAGTACTTGGCATCATGGCCATGTACACACCACCATGTGGTTGGGGTGAAGCTGCTCTTGTCGAAAAGAGCCTCAATCGCTCCCATGTTGCCTTTTGAACCAACAAACATGCCCATTTCACTTCTGACCACACTGGCTATAGATGGATCAGGAAAAAGTCTTTTGAATGCTGCCCTGGTTCCATTTCCAACTTCAGAATCAAAGAATGGTGGTTGCCTGTTTGGTAGCCCAAGTACATCAGAGCTATAATACTTTGGGTTCAGTGCATAAGCAAGAAGATGTAATGAGGTGGTCATTTTATTCCACCTCTTCATGACCACACTCTTGACCTCATTGTAGGTCTCTTCTAGATCTTGCTCTTTTGTTTGTATTACATCTCTGATATGTTCAAGCATAGAATCTATTCCATCATATATCTCTCCCAAGCATGCTTCATCAGTATCTACGAATCTGATCATGGAGAGAATGGGCTCTGTAAAACTCAGCAAGTACTCAACCTTGGCCCACCAATCATCATCAAGGACCCATGATTTTACCCTTGTAGCTTTCTCTGTATTTGACTGCCTCCACACTATCCAAACATTGCTTGATCACCATATTGCTTAAAGCCTCTCTCACCTTCACAAGTTGTCTCAAAATGAGCGTGTGAGAGGCAAATTTGGTTTTTGCAACCTTCAACAACTCCAACCTTGAGAATCTCCTGAAAATGGCTTGTGACATATGATGGTTTGTGATAAACATTTGAATGTCATTTGCCTCAATATAAATTTGCTCAATCCACGGGATTTTCCCAATCTTGTGGAGCATCAAATTAAGGGAGTGGACAACACAAGGGGTCAAAAAATGTGCTCATATCTACCCTTTATGATCATTCCTGTTGCTTTATAGTTTTTAGTGTTGTCCGTGATGACTTGGACAATATTATGGGGGCCCACTGTCTCAATTGCCTCTATCAAAATGTCGGCAATAAATTGTGCATCTTTGACTTCCTCTTTACTGATCAATGGCTTTAAGGAACATTGCCTCTTTAGGGCATATTGCAACAACATTTATGAGGGGTCTATTTCTAGCATCATTCCATCCATCTGAAATGATGGAAACCCCTGTTTCCTTCCATGAGTCTCTGATTGGTTGCAAAGTGTTGTGAATGTGTTCCACTTCCTTTTCCAAGAGTGTGGTTTGAACTTTTCGTAACTTGGGGATTTGTCCCCTTATGGAGCTTCATTGATACCCTTCACCATCCGATGCCAATATGGAGGCCTCAATACATTAAAGGGCAGCCCACATGCATAAATGCATCTAAAGCAACAACCTCATCAACAATCTCCCTCTTTTCAATATTAAATGCTTTTTCCAATGCTCCTTTTGGCCTTTTTCGTGAGCTCTATGGACTCTTATATCAAAAGGGAATAAAGTGGTTGATTTTGTGTTTGGATGAAAGAATGAGGAGTAGGTCTAGGTGTGGGTGGTCGTGATGAAGGCCTTCTTTGCAATGGAATTGTTCTAGATCTATTTCTTTCATTGTCTATCACCTCCTCTTGCTCTCTCAGGTACTCTGCCATTTTTTCATTTGATAGTTTTGGGCACTTCTTTATCCCCACACCTCCAACACTAGTCAAATGGATTTTTAGCCGGCTATATGAGGATTTGTACTTGAGTATGACAACCATGACATATCCAAATCCGACCCCCACCACCAACAAGGTTGTCTACCACTGTCACATGTCTCCAAAGAGGGGAATTAGGATCATGTCTCACAGGAACTGATGTGTTTTCAGAAGCTTCTTGGCCTTGCACTCCAACTGAAGCAAAACTTGATGCCATCCTAATCTGTTTTTGATCACCAAGATCACCATAACGGCACGAGGTGAGAGCATACACAGAGTTAGGATGTTTAAAAAATTAAAAACATTTTGCCTTAACATAAATAAATTAGTTATGTCATCCTAATCTGTTTTTGATCACCAAGATCGCCATAAAGGCGCGAGGTGAGAGCATACACAAATTTAGGAAGCTAAAAAAATAAATTTATTAACATTGAACAATGCATTTAAAAATAAAAAAATGATTTTTTACTAATTATTAAATTAAAAAATCCTAAAACATGCCATCCTAATATGTTTTTGATCACCAAGATCGCCATAAAGGCGCGAGGTGAGATCATACACATGATTTAGGATGTTTAAAAATTAAAAACATTTTGCCTTAACATAAATAAATTAGTTATGTCATCCTAACTGCTTTTGATCACCAAGATCACCATAAAGGTGCGAGGTGAGAGCATACATGCATTTAGGAAGCTAAAAAATAAAAAAACAAATATATTAACTTTGAACAATGCATTTAAAATTAAAAAAAATGATATTTACTAACTATTAAATTAAATAACCCTAAACCATGCCATCCTAATCTGTTTTGATCACCAAGATCACCATAAAGGTGCGAGGTGAGAGCATACACAGATTTAGGATGTGTTTAAACTCTAAACTTAAAAAAAAATGCAACAAAATAAATAAATAAAAAACCGTAAAAAAATAAAATAAAATGATGAATTAATTTATAAAAAATACTTGTAGTGTAGATCCTTGTTGCCTCCAAACAAATGCTACCTCCAAGGACCAAATGTGATGTCTACTCTTTTAGTTTTGAATGAACAATAAATTTAAAACAATCTCTTCCTCTCAAGTCTCAACAATGGCTTCCTCTCCTTCTCCTCCTTGCAATGGTGGACTCCAAACAAAAGAAGCAATGGCTGCCCCTCCTTCCAATCTTTGCCTCCTCTAAGCTCCTTGCAAAACCTCCTTCCAATCTTTGCCTCCTCTAAGCTCTTCAATTCTTCTTTGGCTCTTTGCTCATACACTTGCAAAAACCAACAATGAATTGTTTGTGTGATTTCAAATGAAGGGTGAGTGCTTTTTATAACTTTTTGAGGTGATTAGGGTGTAATATTTTATTCATTTTAATATTAGGGTTCGGTTTTATGCATTGACTAAGTCAAAAAATAAAAAAAGTTTTTAGTGTTTAAAAAGACGTTTTTGGCATAGGATGCGTGTCGGGTATGTAGGGATACATCCCGAATATGTCTCGGTACGTCCAGGACGTACTGTGGGCATATCTTAGACGTATCCCCATGTATCCAGGATGAACCCAAACTCGCCCTCACGTATTCGCACCGGATACGTATAAGGCGTGGTTGGGGGTCTGGGGTGAACCCACGGCATCATAGGTTTTGCATTTGTGTTTTACTTTTGCTTTATGTTCTCTTTGACTTTTAGGTTTGCTTTGTGATTTTTTATGTTTTTTTTTAACTTTATGTTGATAATGTAGAAACATAATAATAATTAAAAAAACAATTGGGCTTGGAAATGCGGTGGAAATGGCCCAAGAGGTCGGGGTACAACTGCAGATGTACCCAATCGTACCCTTGCCATTTCCAACCACGTATCCGGCCATACCTGTACTCGGTACCCTAGGGTATTTGTATCGTTGTCTTAGCTTCTCTCTATATTTGATTGTTTTGTTGTCGTGCACAAGTGGTTTGGGAAGGAGGTAATCAATGTGTTTATGGTGAATTTCAGTTAGTGCTATAATGCTGAAATACCAAAACTCAAATAAAGCAGGGTTTACCGATATCTATGCCGACAAACGCAATGTCGGGATGATCGAGTACACAAAGAATGTAAAAGGCTCCTCCTTTCGCCAAGTGAGAATACTGCGTACAAAGACAACTAAACAGACAAATATTAGATAAAGACATAATGAGTTTCTCAGCAAAGGCCGATCCTAAGAATCCAAAGGGCTTCCTTGAAGGGTGTCAACTCATTTGATACAATTAAGTGATATAATATGATAAGATAAATGATAATGATTTAAAACTCAAGAGGGATAGGAAGGTCCTACTCAGTGTGGTAAGTAGCCCAGGTTAGGGCTGTGACAAGCTCGAAGTCCTTGCAGTAATTGAACCAAAACTCTTCCTCAACTTCATGTTCTTCTTGTATGATCTCAAGTTGATCCTCGATGTCTTCGACTTCAGGTGTGAGGAAAATGGCACATGACTCAGTTCGTGTGTGATATCGAACTATTTCCACACAAACGGTTCTTGCTAGACGATTAAAACGTCGTATATCCTAGTGATAGGATGTGATGGACCTGGAATAGTCATCTACACAGTGGTACATCTTGCAAGACAATAGATTAGATCAAAATAGATTGCTGAAAATATGACAAATGCTAGAAATGACTAAAAAGATAGGGATAGTCGGTGATCGAGGTCAAGATGCTTATTTTGATAAAAAGTTGATAAAATAGTCAATGATTAATGCAAGATAAATATTGACAGTGCTAAGATAAACTAGGACTCTAGAAGCCCGTGAGATTCAAAAAATAGAGATTCAGATGTGTTTGAGAGGCTAATGAGAAGCAAATGGGTTAAAACACCAATTGGCGATGATCAGAATCGACGGTGATCATTGTTTAAAACTACCAATATTCTCAAAGCTAGCTAAAGGATTAAACAAGTGACAGAGTATGAAGTGGCTATGAAGGATGGCGTAGACAACTGATTATAGACTATAATGGATGCAAAATATGAGTGCCAAAGATAAATAATGATGTACTAACCTTGTTGGATGTTCTAAGGATGACAGAGATCCAAAAGGGTGACCGGTGGCTTGATGAGATTTCCTCAAGAATGGCAGCAAGGTGTTGATGTTTACAAATGTAGTGGTGTCGTATGGAGATGCAACAATACGTTCAAGTCCATCTTTGATTAACCTGTCTGTGTGTGTATAATCGGGAAATGAGCAAGAGAGTGATTTAAGTAGAATCGACGACATCCGCAACGATCGCCGAAATAGTAATACAAAACTTGAATCAATTTTCAAAGAATCAAAACATTCAATATACATATGATATATGAATATCATGTGAACATGAATACGAACAAAACTTGAAATTTGAAAAATATACTAGGATCCATGTTCAAATTTTCAAAACATACAATATACTTAAGATTTTACATTTCATTGTTCATGTGGCTGCCATACATATGATATAGGAATACAAACAAATCTAGAATATATCATCTAGATTTTCCTCAAAATCAAGTTCTTGTGTGCCACTTGCGCTAGCTCCACTCTCATTAACTCCACTCTCCGCTCCTTGCTTTTTATAGCTTTTTGTGGTGATTAGGGTGGTTTATTTTATTCATTTTATTTTTAGGGTTCGGTTTTAGTGATTAGAAAAGTCAAAAAAAAAAAATAAAAATTAAAACCTTTAAAAGACGTATTTAGGAAGGGATACGCCACGGATACGTGTGGGTACCTCCTGGATATGTCATCACATATCCTGGGAGGTACCCACATGTATCACTAGCGTATCCGTATGTATCAGATCTTTGGATATGTATCACATGATAAGAGTCGTGGGGGTCATGGCGTGTCTTGGCAACGTAGCTTTAAGTTTCACCATTGATTGATGTCATTGTGCACTCTCATTATTGTGTTATTGTCTATAGATCTTTGTACATAACGAGAAAGCAGATGTTTATAATTTCTCCTCTTGACATCCCACTCCACCCTCAACACTGATGTTTTTTTCTAAATTATTATTAAACAATTGGCCCTCAAAGGTCACCTCCCTTCAACTATTGTTTTTTTGCTACATAAATGGGGGTTCTTTGGGTTCCTCACCCTTCATTCAAAGAACATTCATGCATATAAAATGAGTTCCAAGTTCAAACATGACCATCATGAACGGATACAAGAAGTAGCAGAAACTAGCCATGGTAACCATGGTAATGAAAATGTCTGACATCAGAGTCAAAGAACTAACAATAATTTCTACCAAAACAAATTGAGCAAGAAGCATGGAAACCAATGCCAACTACAAAATATTAAGGACCACCTTCGTAACAATGTGCATGTAGCAGCACTCTGTTGAGCCAGAAAGAGGAGAACCTAGAAAGAGACTTGGAGAAATCACAACCACAAAACTGCACAGCTGGACAAAAATTACCACGTGGGGTCACTTACTAAAAAAAATGTTCAAATCATGCTTGTTCATAGGATTCTGAATATTACTCCTTATTTTGGAATTCAACACTTTTTAAATTCTTGGGACCCCGTTTGCACTAAGACTCCTATTTTTACTTAGCATACCGGTGGAAAAGAAGTATATAAAAATAGCTGCGCATGCTTTGACATGGTATTTGCTATGTCTTAGGGCAACCACCCCCTTGCCTGTCTACACCCTCCCAGTGAAACTGACCATCGCCTGAGAAATTAAGTTGATGCCTCACTGGCCCGTGTACTACTGTGATCCTTACTGTCCCCACGCTTGAGCTCTGAGGTGATGAGCAGTCCCTGTGCATCCCTGAGCTTGGTCTCTTGCGTTGAAGGCCTTCCATGCTTATGGATTAGCAGGGCAGCTAGAGGATTGAGAGCATTGAAGGTATAATTGGCACAGAGGCACCAAGTTGGGAAGAAGGAATAATTTTGGAAGAACCAAACTGCATGTGATTGCGAACAAAGAAGAAATATGCCAAAGCTTCTGTCTTCCAGACTTGATGTTTCATCTCCAATACCAGCAGTTGGGACTTCACAAGAGCATTGTGACAATCGCATCGCAGCCCCTCTGTCCAGGTTCCACAGCATGATATGACAGATGAAATTGAAGACATCTTGGTTCTTTACAGCTCTATTCTGCTGTTTGCGGAATATTCTTTGAAGCTCTTTGCATGAATTGTGAAAGTCCATGCCTTCATAATCCAGAACTGCATGGATGAAGCAGAGATCCTTGGCGCCAAAGATATTGAATGCCTTCTTAACTCTACAGTGGAGACCATCAATTGTGAACAAAAAGCCATGGAAGACAAAGAGTGTAGAAAAGCTGAGGAAACACCTGAAACAAGGGAAATGAGAGTGAAAATGCATTGAGAATTCCGTGGAGGAAGGGGAAAATAATGAAAAGATTGAGTGTCCTTGGGGTGCTCACAGATGCGAAGCATGCAAGTATTCTTTTCAACTTTTAGGAGCCTACTCTTTGGAACTACAAAGTGATAAAGAGGGCCCTCTTGATAGCAACATTAGGTCATGTCTGCTTCAAACAAAAGGATGTCTTCAAGACCAACCCAGTCTGAGCGGGAATGATTGGGGTGCCAATGATCTGCCTTCCCCAAGGATGGAATTGAGTAACCGATCTTGACATGTACTCTTAGTTATAGCACCGATGGCAACTTGAGAGCCACCTTCCACTACAAGGCACTGGATTGAATGATTCCAAGGAGAAAACAAGTTTGAGGCCTTCCACTAAAGCCACAATCTTTTTGTTGTTGTTGGTAACTGTACCGAGCTTAAGAAAGAAGGTATGAATGTAAAATCCTAACGAGTATCTCATAATGCCCCATGTCCATGCAAGACCAGGATTCCCATAGGAAGTGCCATTGTAATTGAGTTTGATGCAATCGAACTTGTGGACCACCCGCTGAACTCCACCTCGCTTTTTAACTTTATTGCCTTGCCCATTATTGGGATTAAAAATGTAGGGTAAATCTTAGGGTAGAGCTTGAAGTGTACATGGGGGTGAGCTTGGGTTTGTAATATCAAAGCGTCTCGTGTGGTTCACAGTCGTAATTTCAAACCCTACCTCCAAGTATTCCATGGCCACTTTGAGATGCTCAACAGCCCGTGGAAATGGAACCTTGGTCAATGGTGTGAAACTTATTGTTCCCTTCAACTATTGTTATGATACACACACACACACACACACGCACACACGCGCGCACGCACACACACACACACGGTTCACAGTGGTAAGTTCCAACTCTACCTCCAAGTATTCCATGACCACTTTGAGATGCTCAACAGCCCGTGGAAATGGAACCCTGGTCAATGGTGTGAAACTTATTGTTCCCTTCAACTATTGTTATAACACACACACACACAAATTTTCTATCTGTTTGTTATATATTATTCATTCCATTATTTATAATTCTCATTTAGTCATTTTACAGATCATCAAGTATGCATGCTCAATTATAATCATCTTCATATTCTCTTAGGAATCCGGTCATATACCCCTCTGTAGGATTAGTCTATAAAATGTTATTGTTGAGAGTTTGAACGGAATTTAGGCATGCTATATGTCATAGGAAATATCACTTCACAATAAGTAGATTTTATTCTTGAATTTTGAATGGGATTTTATTTGTTCACATGTTTTCTTTTTAAATTTATGTTTCCTTTATTTAGTATTAGTGAATTATTTTGGCACAACAAAGTCCTTGATGATGCCATTAAAGGCTCAGTGTTCCTTATTGTTTATAAATTTCCTTCTTAAATATAAGACAAAGTTGACGAGGTCTAGACCTCATCAGGGCTGTAACAGTATAGGAGAATAATCAATGTTAAGTGGGGACGTGTTCCCCTCCCCCAAAAAAAGAACTTCTGGGATGTCCATGGGATGGCGGGATAGGGGAATCGTCTCCCCACGTTTCCTGCCAGCAAGAAAACATAGGGGACATCCCTGGGATGTCTGTTTTATTTTTTTGAAAAATAAAAGTTCTTTGCCGTTTTTCTTTAAAAACTGACTTTTTTAATTGTGCTCTTGTAGTGTAAGATTGTTTTTGGACGCCCTCATTTCTATATGATAAAAAATTAGTATGTATAAATCTAATTAAATGTTCATCTGGAAGCTCCAATCACTTATCTTACTCACAAAGCCTATAGGTATATTTCTATATGAAGAGAAAGGTTGTATAGATGATAAAAGCAGTAAGGCATAGATCACAATATTTACTGGTTAACCATAACCCGACTGTATTCTATTACAAAGACATAATAAGAATCAAGAGTGATATATGATTCAGATTTTTTTAGCACAAATACTCATGGTGGACTGTCAGACTGCTATTCATATTTAAAAAAAAATTATTTGTATACTTTTAATATTTATAATTTCGTATATTATTTTAATAGCTGCTCCCACGGCCATCCCAAAATTTGGAATTTTTTTGCCGTCCCAGAATCTGTCCTCCCATCCCACCATCCTGTACTCTTAGGTAACTATGAGAATAACAGTGTTTTGTATCATTTTTGTAAATTGTTCAGAACTTCATTGCAATTTCAAAATATTATGCTCACAATTATATGAGTGATTCTGGTGTTCTGCAGCAGAGGAGTTGGCTGGTTAAATTCAGAACATTAGAATTGTAAAATTAAATGCACAAATGGGTCTGACGTTTCTGTATCTGAAGAAAATATATATGCAGTAACATTAGAAAATCAAATAATTAGCTTTCATGCATAATACATCTCATGGTTCATTTCGAGTTATGTGCTTCTGGGTAAAACTTTTTAATGTTTGGCAATGCATACAATCAACTGACTCTTCCAAACTTATCTGCTATAGGGAGAGTGAAATGTTGATGTCATAGACTCAGGTCTCATGCTGCTTCTATAATTACGAACTTGGAATTTCATAGTTTATGCCCAATATAGGATTGTTTTGGGTTGCTCGTGCCCTCATAATAAGAGCAAATGTTTCATTCTTTCATTTCCTTACTATGAGAATAATTTCTTGACATGTCTTCTACAGGTCAGTGGTAATGATTCCTGATCCAAACTTGGACTCCAGTTTGTGTCAAGGAGCAGACCAGATCCTTGGCTCATTGATGGATTTTGTGCCAAGTGACTGGGGTTTACCAGTATATGGAAAGGGTGAGAAAGGCATCTTAATTTGAAGAGAATTTGCAGTACCAAAAGGTAAGTTTAATGGCACGACCAAATGATGTGTTGGGTATATTAAAGATATATGTTAGATCAGGCATTACAGTTTTAGAAAACTTGTGTTTTGTTGGGCCACTCAGCTGAAGTTAATCACCAAAGTTCTCATTGCAAATTATGAAGGAAATAAATCATTTATGTGTTCATCTTAAGCAATGGCAAGTTTGCTCCGCATCATTTATAATTCTTTGTAGTAATTTAAAACTGCCGAATCTCACGTGAATCCTCAGCAACTTTGCATTCAGAAATTCCAGCTATATTCATAAATTTCTTTGCTAGGTCTGTAATTGGTACTGTTTGTGAACATGGCATTTATAAAAATGGAGCACTGTAATACTATCGCCGTCAGGAACTGGAATAACAAGTTTTAATATGTAGAAAAATCCATTTAGAAGGTGCTGGTATATATTACCTCTGTATAATGCTATGATCTGTAAGAGCAAATAAATTTTGTTATAATATTAAGTGGATGTACCAAATACTTTTGAGGGAGCATATGAACATTTCTGTATTACTAGCAGTTGCACTTCTAGACATAAGGTTTTCACTGATTGGAATTGTATGTGTTATTGCGGACAAGAGTTATGATTGAGATTGATATAAACATGTTTGTATTATTAGCAGTTTCACCTCCGGGCATAAGGTTTTCACTGATTGGTATTGTATGTGTTAGTCTGGACAAGTGTTATGATTGAGATTGATATAAACATGTTTGTATTATTAGCAGTTTCACCTCTGGGCTTAAGGTTTTCACTAATTGGTATTGTATGTGTTATTATGGACAAGAGTCATGATTGAGAGTGAAATAATGTTTTTGTTATTGTATTTTTCTTTCGAAATGGGTTCACTAGGCATCTAGCACCATATTTATGTAGGATTTTTCTAAAGTTCCATCATTAAGGCCTGCAATTGTGCCCTCTTCCTTTGTTTCATCCCTTAACAGATGGCTGCAGATGTGTTCTAGGTGCATTTTAACTTCAGTTCATATTTGTCTCATGATAAACATTAATTTCATAAAATAAGATAAAGCTATATGGTAACCGAGATGATATAATTAAATTATTAGAATTGAAAGAGGCATGCTCAAGAGCTCAATTTGAGTTATTATGTGAGCTTTTAGAATGGCATCAATCAAAATCAGCCGAGTTATTTGTCCCTGCCTAGGCAAGGTACCATAGCATCTAGTCTATGCATTCTTCTATTAATTCTCAACTTTTTAACCAATAGCATTCCTTCATTTTTCTTATACATTACAATTCTACAATGTTAAAACTTTTGTTTGATTGTGAAAATTTGAAAAATGTCACAAAAAGACGGTATTCCCTCTTTCAGACGGTGCTGCTAAATAATTTAGAAAAGTAGGAAGAAAGTCATTTTGTTTAGTTCTGCAGATTGAGTTGCGATGAACAATCTTTTGTTTTGCCTTGCAACCGAAGACAAGCTACATGTTGCAAATATTTATAGTGCATTCTATATGCTTTCCTATTGTGAAAATTTGAAAAATGTTACAAGTAAGATGGTATTCACTCATTTGGACAAGTGCTTCTAAGTAATTTAGGAAAACAGAAATGATGTCATTTAGTATAGTTTCGCAGACTGCGTTGTGATGAATAATCGTTTCTTCAAATATAGTTATAATTTGTTTGTTGCCATGAGAATATCTATTGAACTTGGTGAATAATTTAGATGTGTTGCATAAACTTCTTGTGTGTGACTTTGTGGTGGATGGTGAATGATAGGATATGTCTATGGGTGCCATTGGTTGAAACCCAAGGTGTATAGAATGGATTGTGCCTTGTAGAGTTGTGTAAAGCTATGTTGTAAGCATATTGGATGTAAAACAAATTATCGTCCCAAGTGCATGGATGTGTGTTATTGTACATGCACAATAAATGAACAAGAGTGTAGTTGATAACTTCCGTTCATCTATCTATTTGGGGATGAAATGTTGTAGACATCCACATATTTTTCCGGCTTGTGATCCTTACCTCCCTTGTTCATGTTCATGCCTCGCATCACAATTTTTCTTATTTTCTCTATCTCTAGGCTTGCTAAACCAATTTTCTCCCATCATTGCACCTTAAATATCCTCGTTACACGTTATACCTATTTATGACCTACTTTCATTACCCTTAGCTATAATGACCCATTATATCCTTTTCATCTTACTTAGTCCTATCATCCTTCCATGAGCTCCCCTTAGCTTAGGGTTTAATTATTTTTCTAATTTATCTTCTAATGTTTCTTTGTAATTTTGTATTACTTGGGTTCACTCAACAACTCCTTTTACATTTTGGTGATTCCTCATGTGGTGATACTTGTGGGAAGGTAAGTATCAAGTTAAGTATGTTTCATTTAAGTAATTTTTTTATCACTTTTTAAACACTAAAATTCGGTAACTTGTCCTTGTGCAATGTCAAGTTTGACCATGTACCCTTGCTAAGATAAATGATCACATTCAAAATCCAATCTCCTTATCTCTTTAGCTCTTCTACAACTTGCTTATCTTTACACTTTGCTTTGTCATTATTTTTGGAATATTATTTAATCAAAACAACATAAAACCTTTGATATTTATGACACAACTTTTAGTTTTGGTATCTCTCTGGTTTGAAAACGTATGGAAGGGTTGGGATGTAGGTTCCGGTCTAGGCTGACCTATATGCCCCCCCCTCCCCCCCCCCCCACCGACTATGATTTCAATTTCAAATCATTCTTTGGGTCATTTCATCTTCTTAGGGTCGACCTTATTAGAATATTTCACCTATGGAAGACTATATAAACAAGTCATTCTTACAAAGTAACTCACTTGACATTCTTACAAGTTACTATTGTAAATCTGTCTAAAAGCACTCAAATGGTTCCTAAATCTTCCTAAATGAACTGCATATCTAGGGCGGTCCCTACTACAATTATAAAACACTCAACCAAGTCAAAGAGTCTAGCTTCATCCATTTCTAAGTATGCAAAGGTCATAAAGCTATGTTTTAATAAGAGATACATCACTCCAAGCATTGCACAATGGTTTCAATCAACAAAATGATAAGGCCACATAGTTGAGACATAACACATCTCACTATTATCGCACTAGATACATATACTACACAATTAACCCACTATCTTGGTGTCAAAATACACAAGGGCACCCTAGGGAGTTGATTAGCTATACACATTAGCACAAACACCTAGGACAATTACATGAGGCTTGATCACGTAATGAGGGCATGTAGTGCAACACTTGGATTGGTTCAACAGTTGAGAGTTTAACCGCCAAGGGTATTTCAACCTCAACCACACACATATTTTCTCCTTTGGTTTGGTAATGCTTTGATGAAGGGTTCTAGCAGTTGTTAGGGTTTCTACATTTGTTGTAGGTTATTACAAGTCATCCGAAGATGTGCAAAAAGAGTGATATTCATCGAAGATCATTTTCGAGACAAGCGAAACTTACAAAAAGTCATAGACCCAAATTATCAAAGGGTTCAAATCGTATAGATCCAAGTTAGGACCGTATAGCTCCAACTTGGACCCATACAATAGTTGCATGGTCTTGGCCCTACTCGATTTCCTAAAGTTCTAGAACTTCCAGGTGCAAAATATGCGAGTTCTATATCCTCTGGTTCCATTATCTTGCACATCCATATTCTCTCGCCCTTCCCCTGAACAACTAAGTTTATTTCTCCTTTTGTGTATTTAAGCAAGTACTTATCGTTTGTCAATCGTTTCGGTCATGTAAAGTTTAAATGAATTTATTTTGATAGTGTATAATTGATGTTGGAAGTTAATTAAATCAAAATAGTCTACCCTTTGCAAACTCTTACATTCTTCTTATTGTTGTGTACTTTATATAACATAGATTTAATTAGGTTGCTAACATTTGGTGAACCCAACTCTTGAATCAAATCCATTGCTCAAACCCTAGTGGCCTTAAAGTTTCTCATTCTAATTTATCCTCACTTGTTATTGTACATCATGGTGCTAAATCTCACGGATCATTATCATCATTTATATCTCATGCCCAAGGGTTCCCACCTTGCTCGATGTAAGCTACTATCCCTCTAATTAGGTCCACTTCTCCTCTTTATAAGGACCATGGACCACTTGCTGATCCAAAACATGTAGACACTTAGGTCTCACTCTTATGAGCACAATAGTACCCCTTATGCTAAAGGCCCTCAAATCCCTTGTTTGTTCTTTCCAAGCTCAACGTCTACAATGACAATAAGAGTCACCTATGCCTTCTCATGCTAACTCACTTGTCTTAATAACTGCAAAGCTACAATTACAACCTTGTTGATGGCAATTCACTCATTTGCCTTGTGCACCCGGTTGCTTCAACAATTGCTTGCGTGTAACCTTCTCTCTCTTCCTCCACCACTTAAGGTTGATATAAGTGCACCTCATGGTAAGCAATTTGATGTTAATGCTCATTGTGACTATCATCAATGTTGTGGCCATCCTACTAATAAATGTCTTAAGCTTTTTCATATTATATAAGATCTCCTTGATGATGGTGTTACTCTATACCAGGTTAAGCCTAACCAAACCCCACTCATGATGATACTTGATTACATGACCTAGGGCTCGATTGTCATATTACTAAACATTCTTTCGATGGGTCTTCAATTATCATGCGAGTACCTCCTCCATCTTTTTATGATCAATTAATGGATGCTCTCTTATCACCGTGTCTAACTATTACTATTGGTAACACCGATATGTCTAGCAATTTTGTTTCGATACCACTATACATTTAGGCATTTGTTAATCAACATCATGTTCATAGTGTTGTGATCAAAGAAGTTGTTACACACAGTTTATGCACTCTTGGACTTTGCTTTGCTCTTTTGGATATAATAAAAATCAATTAACCTTTGATGATACTACAAACTTAGGACATATTATCCTACCTCTCATGATTGGTCATGTTACTATTGCCATCCCCTTTTGGTTTCCAATTCCATTCCTTCATGTGACATGTGCTTAGGTTTTCCTTGGCTACATTCTTTCTTATTGTCCCCTCAATTGTACATCAATGTATTCATAACCAACAAGTGGTTACCATTAGGGATATCCCCATTTTAGAAACCACTACTTCCATGACCTCGCCAAGCTATTGATGTCACTAATTCATATCCTCGTGCATTCTAGACCACAATGATGACTCACATACTCATTTAGATGAATCACTTATTCTAAGTCTAGTTCTCCACCGTGTTGCATTTCATTCTATTAGGCTTCTCTCCCATGGAGATCACGATCAACGTTTTAGCTCACATGATATTTGTACATGATCAATCTCTCACACCCTCTATCACTTCATATGGTGCTTCTTAGGGTCATTTTCTACTTGGGTTTTTTCTTGGTCTTTTTTCACACATGCTCATCGTATCACTATGCTTACAAACTAGTTGCGCACCTCTAGCTCCTTTATTCACATATAATTTTCTACCATGACTACTATGGCTCCATCCCTATCCTAGAGGGAAACCAATACTACATTGATATCATTTTCACCACATAACTATGATCAGTGAGCCATGTTGCGTATCTTCCTTACACTCTATTCAAGCTTCTCTTTACGGTTGGCTTGCCACCTTTTGCTCTTAACTTTTTTAGTTCCCATAGACTTCGTCGTACTTTGTCATATATGGATTATTTTTAGCTATACTTTTCTATGTTTTTCTGTCACTATTGCATAGTTCTTCGGATTTTGTTAGCTAATTTGTTTGAATTTACACTCTTGGTTTTCATACACTTTTCTTGGCAAGCATACACATTCCTTGTTTATACAATTGTACCATATGTTTCATGGCATTTATCACCTTACTCCCCTTGGATTTTTATCGAGACCCTTAGATATGCATATTACTCATTCCCTGCAGACGAACTCTCTTAGATCTTCGACTCGAGCATTTTCTACATCCATTACCTCTCATGGGTCTTCCTACCCCGACTCTCCTACGAAACATGAAATGACTTCTACATATATCATACATGGACACCCTTGGTCTCTTTTGCTACTTGAGGGCTTACATCTCCTCCACTTGCTACATGCGATATGCCTCATCATGAGGCCATCAACAGTAGATCTTGTGTCATCTTGTTACATACCAATATGCGAAACACTCCCAAAACATTCAAATAATCACATAATACAAAAACATTCACATATGAGAAAAATAACAAAATCCGAACTGTTCTAGTTTGTTTAGCTAGCTTGTTACTTTATATATGATGTTTGTCACATTTATTTGATAGATAACATATCTATTCTTTACATACATGCATTCATGTGGTATCTTGAGCTTGATGCAAGACATTCACAAATTGATATATGATGATCAAAGCCAACTTGGTTCCTTACACTACTCACTTAAGGGCATCACTCCATGCTATATAAGTGTTTTTTTTTCATTATATGTTACTTTACACATTCTTCATGATGCTTGATTACATACATAATGTCTATTACTACCTATTGGATCACCAAGACTAACTCGTGTCTTGTGCAATGCCAACTTAGTGCTATCTCTATCATCGCTATTATTCCTGTTTACTACACTTGATTTCTATGTTGATGTCACTAATTGATTACTTACTTGTATGGCTTACTTGTTTGTCTTATCGATTATGATGCTATGACTATTTAATTTATATGGCATAAGGGCCTTCATTGTCTTGTGACATAGTGCGTGTCTCATGTTTGTGACACCATGCTTATCTTGCGTGTATGCACTTGTTTCTCTGAATGTGGCACATTGTGCATTCTAGTGCGATTGTCTTGTGACACCACAGGGGTCCAATGTTTGCGGCTTCATGCCTACATATGACTATGCATCTACACACTATTTCTTACTTGACTATACACTATTGTTTCTATTGCTATACTATTCCTAACTCATAACACACTTGGCTTCTACTATGATGATTACATGACTATTTTTGCTATGGCTTCTAGCATGTTTGCTTTATCTTTGTTTCCATAGTTGTTTTACCATGGAGTAGGACATGATTACTATTTTTCTCTGTTGCTACTAGTTGCTTCACACATGTATTCTTGTTTATTGGTTGTTGCATGTTGCTTTTTATGTGTCATGGTTGCCACTATGTACAACCCCTTTTGTAGATAAAATTTCTCATAGGTGGCCACCACTTCAGCCTTTTATGCGATCCTACAAACATGTGGGATGTGTGCATATATATTCTTTTCACATGTGCGTTCAAATGTTTTTATCACACACCTAAAAAAAGGGGTCATTTATCAAGGTATTTATAAAATATAAACAAATTACATGATGCAGGAAAAAATTTCACAAGACTTAGATCCTCAGAAAAGTTCATGTTGTCCAAAGTTGCCTTAGGCAATTTTGAACAATTTATTAAAAACAACACCTAAGCGGCTTTTGTTTAGGAAAGTCACGAAATATTGGAAGTTAGTGTTATGTGGAATGTAATTGCGTGGTATTCCGCATGAGTTCTCCTAATCTTTGGAATGAAGATGATGAAAGGTCATGTGTAAGTGAGAGGGCGTCATCGGGGCTGAGGCGGAGGAGAAGTGGAAAATGGATAATTCCCAAAGCTGCGTGAACTCTCCCCAATGTTCTACGGAACAAAGAAGGCAAGATAAAGGAAAAGCCTTTGCAATTTTCATTGTGTGTCGTAGGATGTGAGTGCGAAGGGATAAAACTTGCAATGATGTAAGTAAAAGGTTTTGCAGATGGTGAAAAGTCGATATCTTGTGGATTTCTCAATCCGTGGAGACATGCCCAATGTAGAAACCACAGAGGGAAGTCAAGGCCCGTAGAAGCATGTGAGACCAAAAGCCACGATAGAGCCACACAATATCCAAAGGCCACATATTTCTCAATCCCAAAGTGGTAAATAGATCCGCGGAACACAACAAAACATCAAATTTCTACAGAAGTGTAGAATCCACACATGTTTCAATTCATTCATGGAATTCAACACTATTTCAACTACCCATATTTAATGAAGTATGACATTGTCCTATGTAGCCTAGTCGCATGTGATTGAATAAAGGCACCTATGATGTGGTAGTTGGCTCTTTTCAGATGGCACCCATGTTTGTACTAAAAGTTAACACCGCAAAAATCATGGGGCCCATGCTTGATTAGTAGGATTTCATGGATTAGTACTCTAACATGGCGGTCATCGTTTCCCTCTTATCTTTGTATCTCCTTGATGGGTTCTATAAGTGTACTCCAACATTGTAGGAGTTATTCTCCTATTTTTCCTTTGCATATTTTCAGCTTCTCCCTTGTGAACTTGAAATTTCATGCTTTCGACCTTTGTAACTTGTGGATGTGATTTCTCTTTCCTCGACTCTTTTTGTAAATTGCTAAGCATCGATTAATGCAAGCTTGGCTTATTTCTTTCCTCGAAAAATTATGTTTTTGGTGTGAATATCTCCACCATCTTGCGTATTTTCACTCTTTCCGGTTGTTTGCATTAGAGTTGTGTGCATTTTCATGATCTTCATTTACAAACTTGCATCTGTCCCTTGGAACGGAGAAGTTCAACATTTCGATTTGGTGCATCAACTCCCCTTTATTTTCAATTTTCTCCCCTTCTAACTTTGTCCCCTTGGAATTTTTAGCTTATGTTAGATAGTTTAAAGTAGAGAGCTAGTATAGGATTAGTGGCGGTGAATTGGGGTGAAGGAAACCATCCCTTTCATTTGGAGAAAGATCATGGTGACTCAAATACTCATGTTCTAGCATCTCATGTTGAACCCGGTTCAACAAGGATGCAAATTTCAATGTCGTTCTAGAATGCCTAGTGGGACCATTTTGAGGAGATTTAGATCATTTACTCAATTTTGGTGTGTGACTTAGTAGTTTCACATTTATAGGCAACTCCCAAGTGCTAAATTTCTTGGTTTCAAGCAATTCAAACCCTCTGTTTCATTAGAAGAGTGTGGAAAAGGATAAGCGTATCAGAGGCGAACCATTTGACTACCTACAACTCTCTTTCGTGAAGAAGAAGAAAAGAAAGTAATCCGCGGAGGTCCGTGCCGCCTTCAAGTAGAAATTTTTCAACTCCACCTACGGTAGACCGGTCCCCTTCCTTTAGAAGTTTAAGGCCCATTCCCTTCATGGCACATGAAAGAAAGTTGTTGTTTATAAGCTTCGGTGGTGGTATCCCATTGCTCTTGGCCGCTCAACATGATATACCATTAGCTGCCTTGAAGAGTATCCCCTTCTTCATAGGTGAAAAATTTACCACACCCATGGAACATATTCAAGACATTTCAAATGTCTATTCAATACACACGGTCATGGAGGATGATATAGAGGTGTGGCTTTTGGAATCATTTCTCAAGGGAAAGGATTTACAGTGGTAAAAAAATTTGTTGATCGCTTCAATCTACAAGTGGGACAAGCTCGGGACCGCCTCTCTCACAACAATTTGATGAAAAAGTGGATAACATCTCTCTTCTTGAGCATTTAACCACCATCAAGCGATATCCAAGCGAACTTATGACTGATTTAAACTTTAGGTTTTAGAAAACATGAGACAAAATTCCAATCCTTCTAATACCAACCCCTCAAGGTGCATTTATGTGTTTTCTTAGAGCTTTGAATTTTGATATAGCAAGTAATGATTCAGTCTATGGGTGCTATCCAATTACCAAATGCTTATGCAATAGCCATTAGGGCTAAAAACTGTTTGATCCAAGCGGGTAAGCTAGCCCCTAGATTGCTAATGCCCGTTTTCCTAAATTTCTGCAAAGTACCCAACCCATCATTACTCTTATTCCTCAACCATCTGCTTCATTATCCACATCCACATCTAGTTCCTCCATGAAACAAGCAGAAATTGAAAGCCTTAATGTTTAGCTAAATTTTTTTACGAATGAGATTGTATCCCTTAAGAGACAAAAATCTCAAGCCCCTAAAAATTATCCTAATCCTCAGGATTATCCACAACAAGGCTCCCAATACCCAAACCAAATATTTGGATAGATAAACCCGTAGCTCAACAAAAATCCATGGAATGAGGTAATTATTCCATCCAAAGAGATTCCATGGATGGAACAAGTAAGGAAAGAGAATGTCGCTCCCTTATTGCGGATGGCCACATGTACCCTCCTCAACATTGTTGAACAGATGAAAAGGGAAAACTTTAATGTCACAATGTGGGATTCCTTATTTATCCCATCTCAAAGGGATCTCTTGTAAGAATCCTTGAAGTAGCTTCCACCTCCGAAACCCACCATTCAAAAAGCAGACTCCGTGATCAAAATCTATAAGCCCAAACAAGAACATGTGAGTGCAGTTGTCAAACCTCCTCCTTTCTACATGTCTTTGATAGTTAGAAAGCAACTTGTACATAATTGCATGATATATTCTTGTGCCAACACCTCGATGCCAAAAGGGATTGTAGATATATTAGGAAATGAGTACAATATAACCTCAAAAGGTGTTTTGTAGCTTGATGGAACAACAATGCAAGTATTGGGTGCGATCAAAGATCCGAAGTTAACTCTTCATGCTTTCCCAAGCCTAACTATAATGTAAGACATCTCCGTGATTGACTTGCCACCTTTTTCACCCTCTACCTCTCCGAGAGATTTCATAGACAAAGTGTGCATATACCTATCTTCACATTGGTCTCATATGTTATTGAGAACATGGTATGGTAATGTTACAATCAAAGATGAGCCCATCTCAACTTATCATGTTGAAGTTCATGATCCTAGTCCTATCAATGCAAACTGCATGGTCCAAGGAGAAGTGAGTAGTGATCCTGAATCCACCGAGATAATGCATTCACCTCATTCAGTTCCCGATCTCATGCTTGATGAGTGTGCCAAAGAGCATGATGAGTTTTAACCCTATGATACCGTAATTGAAGTAGGTATGGGTACTTATTACATCTACGAAGAAGAATTCACCACACCCATTCCACTTAAAGAAGAGGGCAACACTGTAACATGTGGAAAATGTATTCCGATAGCTAAATGATTAAAAAGGGAGTGGGGTGGGTGTAGTTATTTTCTCCCCAACAAACAAGAAACTCTTCTTTGTACATAGGCTATAATTTCCATCCTAAAACACGTGGTGAAGTATGAGGAATTAGTTCATGGTCCTGCTCATCGCAAAAAAAAGAGACAAAATAAGACTTTACAAATATTTGGAGACACTTTGAGTTAGTCATCTAACAAGTCGAGGGAAGTGTGCAACTAAGAATAAGATTTTGAAATCTTACATATACCGAGTTTGGGACCTTTTGGAGAGTTTTGAAGCTATCAACCTTGGGTAGTATTGTGGAGACAAAATAAAGAAGTAGATCAAATGGTGGCCGTTGGCTCACAATTTTCCCCTACGTAAGACCTTATCAAGGGAAAACAAAAAATCAAAATGGTTGTAAGACCATCCATCCCAGATAATGAAGTCAGTTGGAAAGTGTTTGAGAACAATGAACAAATAGTTCAGTTCATCCAAAATGAAGTTGAATTCTCTTCAAGCTTGTAACCTAGTTTGCAAGAAAGTTATGGTGATCAAATCATCCAACTGCGAACTAACAAGTTGCCTAAAGGGTTGGTAACTCTTGAAGACATCTTCAATCGATGATGATATCAAAAGGAAAAACAAAATAATATTTGCGAGCCAAAAGGACCGCAAACTAGTCACCAATACACAAGGTAAGGAGCTATTGCTTGGAAAAGTGTGTGATAAGGATGAAGAAAAACCTTTAATTTCCTTGTGTCGAATTTTTGTGATGTCTTTTCATGGAACTATTAAAAATTAAAATTTTTGACCTTGAAGTTTCTCAACATGCCATTGATCTTGATCCATGCCAAGCTAGTCAAACGAAGCAAAGGCTAGTGAACCCCAAGATCGAGCCCTCACAAGGAAGGAGTTATCTAAGCTCATTGAGGAAAAGATCATCTTTCCCATTAAATGCTCATCTTGGGTGGAAAACTTAGTCCTCATGCGGAAGAAGAACAAAGAGATTAGGCTCTGTGTGGATTTGAGAGACTTAAACATGGATTTGTTCAAGGATCATTACGCTTTTCCCTTAATAGATCAAATTATTCAAACAATGACAGTGTGGAAAGGTTCTCCTTATTGAACAAATACTCAAGCTATAACTAGAACAAGGTGAAAGAGGAAGACCAACATATAATCACGTTTACAACCAAATGGGAACACACACATACGTAAAAATGCCTTTTTGTTTGTCAAATGCGGGTGACACATTTTGAGAGAACAATGGACATTGTCTTTCGTAGACTCATCAATTAGTTTATCCTTTCTATTTGGATGACATCACAATCTTCTCAAAGTAGAGCCAACATCACATGGAGCATTTGGAGAAATTTTATGAGATATGTAGAGAGTTTAGAGTATCCTTAAACCCCAATAAGTTCATTTTGCAGCCCGTGGAGTAAAATTTTGGCTCACATTGTTTCAAAGGATGAAATTTCCATTGATCCTACAAGAATATATGTCATCCTCTCTTTTTCTTTTCCAACTCATAAGAAGGCCCTTCAATCTTTCCTGGGAAAGATCAATTTTATTAGGAAGTTTATTCCTAACTTTGTAGGATTAGTCAGGCCCATCACCTTGATGTTAAGGAAAGACATAACTTTCAAGTGGACCCCGAAGGGAAGAGAAAGATTTTCCAAGATAAAATTGTAATTGCCCAAGACCCAAAACTCATCAATCCAGAATTTATAGAGGAATTCATCATGTACACCTATGGGGATGACCTTAGTGTTGCTGCAATTTTGACACGTAAGAATGACAGAAACTTAGAGCAACTTGTAGCCTTTTTTTTTGACCTAACGCTAAAAGATTTTGAGATCAAGTATAGTCATTTAGAGA
The DNA here is from genome assembly GCA_018340775.1 of Taxus wallichiana var. yunnanensis. Classification (NCBI taxonomy): domain Eukaryota; kingdom Viridiplantae; phylum Streptophyta; class Pinopsida; order Cupressales; family Taxaceae; genus Taxus; species Taxus wallichiana. Next base: position 703,940,867 of record CM031244.1, read on the forward strand.
AACATGTCTTCGCCATCTTATGAGATCTTAAAAAATTCAAGCCCATGCTATCGCTAACCACATCAAAGTTTTAGTCTCGCACCGTAGTGTGAATATTTCATCATGGGGGAAAAAATCAGCGAGAAGAGAGCCGACGGGTAACCAAAATCATGGAGTTTAATGTGACCATCAAGGCCACAAAGTTGGTTAGAGGAAAAACAATTTGCGACAAATTTCCTTGGATGTAAAAAATGATCGGGAAGACTCTTTATTCATGGGGAATAACAAAGACAAGCCATTGGGAACCAACCAATTTTGGCGGATCATCAAGTTGGAGACCCATGGAATGGCGGAGATCTGCACAACGTAGAAGAGTTACAAAATGATGAGTTTCCAAAGAACACAAAATTTCCACGAGACGAAAGAGGTCAACCTAGCCGTGATAGTTGGATAAATGACATGGAAACCTTTTTGCAAGCGGTGGTTACCCTCCTAGTTTGAAAGCAAAGCAAAAAGAAGTCACTTGAGGTTGTAATCAATGCCTTATAATAAAATAGATGGGATTATTTTTGGGAAGAATCTGGATGGTGTCTGTTAAGGTGTATTGAAGGAGGAAAAATATATAAGGTCTCGATAGAGTTCCACAACGGTTTTTTAAGTGGAAACTTCTCATCTCGGGCCACGAAAAATGAAAATTCTCAAAGCAAGGCACTTTTGGCCCACTTTGTTTACAAATGCACATATTTGGGTCAAAAATGTAAATAATGTGCTTTCTTCACTGGTAAAAAGAGAATGAAAACCCTCCCCTTCATCCCATTCGGGAAGATGAACCCTTTCTCAATGGGAACTCAAATTTATTGGTATGATTAATCTCGGGTTTCTCTTGTGCTATTTGCCATCAGCTTCTCTAGATGAGTCACCATGGATGCAATTTGTGCCTGCATGAATGGATGAATCCCGTATCAATACTAATAATTGCTTCAGACATTGTGCTACTTCTAAAGCTTCGTGGGGGTCGATAAATGTCTTTGTCGATAATGTGCACTTGAATGACATGAGTAGTTCCCCTATAAACCACTCCACATGTTGTGAATGATGTTCTCATGTGAAAATTCAAAAATTAGGGTCTTGAAGTGCACATCATAAGTGCGTACACTCTTAGTGAGTTCTTGTTTGGTATCCTTGAGTTCTTAAATACTTTACTTCTTGAACTTTGGAATGTGAGAATATTTTAGGAATGCCACATTTAATTGATCATAATTTACCACAAATTGCAACAGATCATGTTTCCTATACCATGTATGTGCATGGTTAAGTAATGTCGTCATAAATTAGATCACTCGCCATTCGGACAAAGTTATCCCCATTGCATGTCATCTAAGCTCACACTTGTGCACATGTTCCACAACATATTCAACAACGTGACAATCTTGTAAGTGAAAGGGCATTTTGTAAAATATATTTGGTATAAATACTTTCTTTGGGTGGTATTCACAACTCTACCTGGACTGGAATAATCATTGTTGGAGTGATGTTCCCACTCCCACTTCCACTCGTAGGTGAGGGATTATTTCCAGTGACTTGTTGTGTTATTACGTTTCCTTACACAAGAGTTATTTCCAGTGTTGTGGTAGTGGCACTCATCATGCCAAATCTCTACGCTTTTTGAAGATGGGGGTTGAGCTATATTTTTCGTAGTGTTGGGTTTAGTGATTTTAGGACACATGGAAAGCTACTACTCAAGTTCTCTCTCTCCTTATCCTTTTTAACCTTTTTTCACTCTCACTTTTATTTAAAACTTATTCTTACGTATCATTTGGCCCAATTTTGTGAGAAGGAACAATAAGTTGGATTAGGATACCATTGACATTAGACTTCCCTTCCTCATCTTCTAGATCTCATATCATCTATTGACACATTGTTATTTCCCCATAGCTCCTTATCCTTATTTCCTTCTCCATGCCTTAACAAATGATGTTGGTTATCTCCGTTATTCATGGAGTTGAATCATGTAGAAGTAGTAGCTCCTTCTCCATTTACTTGCACCTTTGCTCTTAAAATCACATCCTCCTAAGGGTGCACTCATCCAGGGGAATTCATGGCTTGATGTTGATATATTAATGTCCTTCTTATATCCTCCACCTTTGTAGAGCATTTAGCCTTCCATTGGGAAAGTTTCAATTCCTATGTCAACCATCCTTTTCTTAATCTCTACAGAATTTTCTTTTAAGTGTGATCCTTGCATCTCCCTAAAGAAGTTGAACTATGCTTCATCTACATAAGAGAACATTGAAACTGAATACTCAATGATATAGCTCCAAATAACTCCTTTCCACCAATAGTATAGAATGCATGTCCAAGTTACATTATGTCTCATGAGTTTCCTCATGTGCTTTAAATTCCAAGAAAGCTTCCAACCCAAATTATGATTTTTCTAGGCAATAGGAAGCTAAACATGCATACATATGTACCAGGAGTTCATAAAAAATGTCTCGTATAATGCATCATAAAAGTTGGCTTCTACCCACGCTTTTGGCGAATAATCTTCTCATCTCGATGTTGTTTGGCGAATGTGTCTTCAATGGTATGTAGCTAAGCCTCAATGTTCTCCTACATTAACCAAAACATCCGTTGTCCACTTCATCCTTGCATTGTTTTGAGGGTCCCAACAATGGAACCAAAATGTTGAGAGTCTAGTTAAATTATTCCTATGTACTCATGCATGCAAGAATATGGTAATTGTAAACACAAGTTTCCCCTTACCCTTCACGCTAACCTATCATACAAGTAGTGTGGTCTAGGTGTGATCACCCAAAGCGCAGAAGGTTTCTAGGTCCCATCAAGGTTAATAAGGTCAAATTTGTTAGTTAATGAATAAAAACTTGCATCTATAAGTACCTTAATAGAAATTAATAACAAAGTTGATTATTGACCAAAACACACGACACTCATATATTAATTAATAGTTTTACAAATTACATACTTAAACCATTTGTGCAGTAGCTCAAGTGATATAAAGTTTGTTCTCTCAAAATCTAATACACATCTCTATATCTCTGTCTATAATGGATCCCTTATAGGTATTTATACTAGCGGGAAATTTCCCATCACTATTCTTCCAAAAGCTAATAATAGTCCTTGAGTTACAACTTAACTAGTACATCTAAGTGGTGGATAAATATAGCCACGCACCGCCTTACCCCTTCTCTGCATGGTGACACTCCTAAAAGATCATTGTTTATCCTTAGCCAAGTTCTAATTTTATCCAATCTCTTCGCCATATTCATGCAAGTGGCACAAACTACAACTTGAAGTCTATTCTTAGACTAATTTTATCCTCCTTTTCCCTGTATGTCCTTATCGATACTTACCCTTACTGCATGTCTTTCTTCCTTTTTCGGTGCTATCCTTTCCTTGTGTGACATTTAGTTCCTTTCTTCCATGCTTGTACCTTATCCTAATTTCTTGCGTGCATACTCCTTTTCTTGGCGTATGTACTTCTGTCCTTTATATCACACATCCTCTCAAAATTTATGCACATCCTTCAAAGAATAGTGGAGCATGAAGAAATAATGTTTAGTCCATGAAGAACTTAAAGAATAAATAATACAAAACTATAGGCCCAACATCTAGGTTTTAACATCTGATAAATAAAGGGGGGTCCATTAGTTTTTCAAAAGGAAATGGGGGTATGTTGGTCACAATTGTTAGTATGTCATGGAAAATCTATATTAGATTTTGTATTTTTCACATAGTGCTTTAGTGTCTTTGTTTTTCAATGAGAAGTCACCAGAAATGATCTTGGTAGGGATACAAAAGTAGTAAATGATGTTGTACGGGATGAATTTAAAAAAATTGTATGTGTGGTGCATGCGAGGGGGTGGCATCGATCCCTTTTGTAAAGTTCTTGATGGAAGTAATGATAAACACATAACCATTAGAAGATAATGATGTAAACTTTCCAATAAGGTCAAGTACCCATTGAGTGAAAGGCTAAATGGATCTGAATAGGTTATAATTCTTGTGTGACAATATGTGATATATTTGTAAACCACTCGGAAATTTTTACAAAATTTGACATAACAACAAGAGCATTGTTCAAGAGAAGGCCAATAACATCCTATACATATAATATGATGTGTAATAACCATGTCGCTAGAGTGGCCCCACATATATCATCATGTGCATATGCAAGTGCAATGATAGTCATATGGGGTAAGAGGCATCACAAGATTATGTTATCATATCCATGTTTGTAGAGGATGTCCCCCCCTATAGGTACAATGTGAGTGTCCTTTAGAGGAAAAATATGGTGTCATGTAGTAGGTAATTAATTTTATATACGTATTAAGTTCCTCACACCAAATAGGAGGTGGTGTGGTTTGAATGCTAAAAATGTTAAGGGCATGGGTATAAGAAAAATATGCTTGTGATAGAACATGAATGTGAACATGGAGGAGGTAAATTTTTCTTCTAAATGTATATAAGATCATAGTAAATCCATGGTGTATGTGAATTTGTTAAAATTTCATGGGAAAATTTGATTTAAAAATGTGTGAATCATGCAAGCAATGGATCTACAAGGGTATTACATTGTTGTAGTGTGTCATTATGACATTGATATGACCATAGAATTTGGTTGATGATGAGTTGTGAGTCACCAACTATGTGTAAGCACTAGATTTTTAGGGTAGTGGCTAATTGGAGACCTATGACAAGTGCTTCATTCTCAACCATGTGGTTGGTGCATGGAAAATCGAGCTTGAATGAAAGAGGGATAGAGGCACCTTGGGGTGTGACAAATATAATTCCTACACCACCCCCTTGGTTGGTCTTAGAGCCATCAAAATGTAAATTCATGTAGAAATATTTTTGATGTCGGTGTGGTGTTCGATTTAGATGTGGGCATGTGGAATCATTAGGGAGGTCAAGATTGAGGAATCATGACTCGGTAAGTAGTGCTTTGACTAGTTGATCAACAATCACTTGCCCCTAATGGATTTTTGAGAACAAATTTCAAGTCAAATTCGATGAGCAACATTATCCATTTAGATGTATGACTATTATGGTACGTTTATCTCATCATATAGTGTAGGGGGTATTTTTGCTACAATGTAATTTTTATGATTAAACATGTAGTGAAAGAGTTTTGAGTGGAAAATATGATGGCAAGAAAAAATCTCATTATGTGTATAATTAATTTTGTAGGTAACCAATGTATGATTGATATAATAGATGAGATCCATGTTTGGCCATGTTACATTGAGAAATCATATTTCCGTAGAAAAGTTAGTAGCAATAATGTATAGGTGGAAAGGAAAATCCATTATGGCAAAGTGAAAGAAAAAAAAGGTGCAAGGAGATATTGTTTGAATTATTTGAAGGCAATTTGACACTCTTCTCCCTAGTAAAAGGTAACACCTTTCCTAAATAAGTGATTAAATGACTAACAACGTTTATAAATCGAGTTATGAAACATCAAATGAAATGATTATAACCTTGAATACTAAATAGCTTTTCAATGTTCTTGGGTGGTGGTATGTCTACAATGGCCTTAACCTTGGTTAGATCTACCTCAATACCATGACGTGAGACTATGAAGCCAAACAACTTTTGTGATGTAACCCGAAAGACACATTTCTTGGGATTAAATCTATTTTTATATTCCAAGAGGTGCATAAGGATTTTGTGTAGGAAACCTAAATGGTCCATGCGTAGTTTGGATTTGGAAAGAAGGTTGTCAACATAGTCTTCTACGATGTCATGAATGTAGTCATGGAATACATAAGTCATATCACGTTGATAAGTGGCATCGACATTTTTAATGTTGAAATTCATGACCATACAAAAGAATTTACCACAAGGTGTGGTAAATGTGGTCGTATGTTGGTCTTATAGATATATTTTGATTTAATTATAGCTATAGAAACCATCCATGAAAGAAAACATTTTGTGACCGATGATCTTATTGTAGATAGTTTCGATGTTTGGTAAGGGAAGTCATCCTTGGGACAAGCCTTTGAAATCCCTAAAAATTAGTAGAAATACATATGCCCCTAACCAAAATAAGCTTACACTTCATTTTAGGAAACTAACATCAAATTCTTCACTTGAAGACATTTGATCTTGATTTTCATGTTTTTAGCACTTGGAAATCTTCAAGATTTTCAAATTCACTTGCACATATCATCCCTAGGATCACATAATTTGAATTAGTATAAAATTTTATCAAATCACTTATTTTTGGGGCTTAGACGGGAGGTGACATCCAAATGAACATACCCCATTTGTTCACTTGGATGTCAAATTTAACCTAGGGGTGATCTAAATCATCAAAAAATGACTAAGGATGGATTAAAAGGGTCTTGGACCCGAGAATCACGTGGAATAATGATAATGAGGGGATCAAAAATAGGTCATGGGATCACTTCATGGTTTTCATTTTGTAGCAAGGATAAGGCCCTCGAGATCTCAAAATTTAAGGAAGGAAGAGTCATCAACAAAGGAAATGGATGGGTCTTAGGATATTGAGATAGTGAGACCCTAAGAATATAAATAACCCCCTTTCTATAACCCCCATGAACACGGGAGGGATGTGATTGGACCACAAGGAAAAATCATGACTATTTCAAACTTTGAGGACTCAAAGTGATCCTTATGATCCCGAGAGCTCATAAATCTTAAAAACATGAGAAAGCTCGATCGAATCAAAGAGTGACATGTGTCACAAGTCCTGGGAAGAGAAGAGAATAAGGAAAAGATTAAAACCAATGAAAACAGTTGACATGCAAAATTTTTTTGGGAGGGAGGTAGAAATATGAGAAGGCCAATAAGAGCAATACATGCATGAAAATTAGTCATGAGCTTAACTTTGATGGCCTCATGGATGTCAATTGCACCAACGAAAATAAGATATTTAAATGGTCATATATTTTTATAAGAATATCTAAATCACACAAAATCAATCTTGTGAGGAGAAGATCATGGTGGAGTGGTTATGAATCCCAAAAAATGGATTTTATGATGAAAAAGCAATTCAAAATGCCCACTTCCATTTTGAGACCTGATCTATGTGGATATGCTTTGGGTCTTATTTGTTGATCATATCTTTTGATCTAGAGCACATGTTCACCTTCACAATACACCATTATAAAGATATCGTAATGTATTTAATCTAGATTTGGTTTCATAGAGAATGGTTGAGGATTCGAGATAACTTCATGATAGAATTTGGGGGCATTTTCAGTTGTTTTCTCAATCAAATGCCACTAAAATCAGATCAAATTAACTCTAACCACTAGAATTTAATGATCAAAGAAAACACACCAGGACATGATATGATTTAACATCATCTAAGGAAATAAATGGTTCCCATGCTTGATACGAGCATCACTACTATTGATTGGTCATTGTTGGGTGGAAATTGGCTGATTTTTTAATCTCTCATTGATTTCCATATCTCCTATCTCTTACTCTTCTAATTCTAAATATTGTAACTTATTTTTCATTAAGAAATATCCTATTCTTAGTGAAAAGTTACCATGTAAAAATGGTGGTTGAGATTTCATGATTTGTAGACCTTTAATTTGGTTCTATGTAATGCACTCAGTGCCTTCCCCCATTGATGTAATAGATTTTTGTATATTTTGGATCAATCAAATCTTGTTATTTTCGCTTCTATCTACCCTATACTTGTGTTTATTGCATCACTTACATCTCTGTTTATCAATGACATGATGTGTGTGAAATATACTTGCATGTGTTTTCATTTATCTATTTATAAAATGTGCGAAATGAAATGGTTCTTAAGAGTTGATCTATGGAAAGTATCTTCCCTCTCATCACTGTTTTTTCCTTCCCATTCTCCCCTCATGGAGAGATATCCCCTTTCTATTTTGGTGCAATCACCACTTTTTAGCTTAGTTTGTTTCATGCATCTTCTTCCTCCTTTCCCCTTATAGATCAATATTTTATCTTATGAGTAGTGTTAGCATTAGGATAGATAGGTATAGGAAGTTTTCCTTCTTCAAAGGTCTATCCCAAGGAGTAAGGTACCACACCTTGGGGACATTCCCATTATTTCATTGAGGTTATGAGCCTCTTGGCCTCAACAAAGGGTTCAAATTTAGGTGAAAACATTTTCTAACATGCCCGATAGGAAATTTTTTTAGTCACATGTAGCTCATTTCACTAATAATAGTGTGTCTTAGTGATATACAACCTTTGGATGCACTTTCCCAACACATCGATGACTCCACCGATTCAAAATCCATTTCTCTTATTTACTGAGACCATTTCCATTCTTCCACTTTCATTATTTAAATGAATTTATGTAGTCATGATCCTTTCCCATATTGCAATTATCAAATGCAATATCATTCCCCTTATTCAACTCCATTCATCCAAAAATTCCCTCAAATTTCTACACAAGAGCCTTATTATAATGGTCTCACATATACCCCAAGCCCAATTGATCCACATACATACCCTACTAATTTTTTTTTGTAGGAACAAAGACATGCTTATAATAATGGGGATAAATTCACCTATGATTATGATTTTCAGCTATGAGTTCAACACATGGAGAAGAGAGTGCAAAGAGCTAAGGAGTTATTTGAGAGCATGGAAGCTAAACCACTTGGAATAAGAAAACCCTATCAATGGGGTGGTCCTCTACCAAGTTGGTACAACCCTGAACAAAAACTAGAGGTAATGGATGAGAATTTAAATAACATGCTATTATTAATTAATGAGATGGAAACTAAAAATATAGTTTTAAGGAGCCCAATCAATGGGAAAACATTTAACCATAATCATACAACCTCCCTACTCATCCATACAATCTCATCCTAAATTCCATGTTCCTAGCTTTCTCTCAAGTCCTCTTGACATTTATTCTGCTTTGAAAGGAGATAATATACCTCATTTACCATTAAAAAATATCCAAAATAAGTGAAGAGCCCAATCCTTTCCCCATTCCATAGATCCAAATTAATTTGTGTATGAACCTCATGTTCAAACATTTGAGAAATTTGATCTTCCTTCCAACACTCTCTCACTCTCAAAAAGGTGCCACCCAATCCACAAGAGCTTCATGATGAACCATGTTAAGTGAACTAAAAACAACTAAAGGAAGCTCCATCATTGCTGAAAATCAAGAGATATCTATTTTAGATTCGGTTGAATTTGAAGGTGTGGATAAGAGATAACTCAACTCTTTCATTTTAAGTTTCCTATGCTTTACTCTAATAAATCTATAAGTAAAGCCGAGTTTACTAAGCACAAAGTGGAAGAAGCAAAATTTTCCAATGCCAAGGAGGATCATTTGAAGGCAAGGGATGAACAAAAGGTTTTGATTTTCCTAAAGGTTATGTTCTTGATAAGATAGAGGGGAAATAAAATCCAAAGGATGAATACGAGATCATTGAGAGTTTCTCACTCTTTTTTGAAGGTGAATATTCTTATCAATATTTGTCTTCACACATGAGATCATATTTTGAGACATCTTTGGGGCTGTGAAACACCATGTTTCAGTCTAAGATAGAGGAGGATGTACCAAAAATTAAATAAGAAATAAATACAAAAATTAGCTAAGAAAGTGAGATCAAAAGAGAGTTTGACCCAAGCGTGGATGATGAAGAGGCATATGTGTTATCGATCTAGAAGATTTGAATTTTGAAGAAGATCAAATCAAACTTATAAGTATTCCATTCACATCATTTTTCTTCCTAAACAAGAACCAACTTGCTATTGGATCTTCCCTTAAACCTGAAATAGAGCAAGAAATGCCAACAAATTTCGAACATGGTCAAACAAGGTTGCATAAGAATGACAAGGAAAGTGTGGGTGATAGCTCTCTTTATGGATTTAAATGCAAAATAGATGGGAAAATCAAAGAAATCAGTCCATTAGTTATGTGTGTTGGGTGTTCAATCATATTTCTAGCAAGAATGAAGTCAAGATTAGAGTTGCTATCAATCATGTTCACTTCGAGAGAATGAGGAATATTTTCAAGGCACCAAAGATCAACTCCAATACTTCCCAAACCCCAATGAAGATCAAACATAGGTATTTTTTCTCTTTTCATTTGTTAATGTGAAGGGAAATCAGTTTCAAAACAATTTTCCACTCTCATTAATGACCATATTTATTAAAAATTTGATCTCATGGTGGTATTTTATCGAAAAGGAGTTATTTCTCCCAATCGGTTAGTGACTTTGTTTGAATTGGTTTGTTTGGTTAGATTAAGATTAGTTTAGGTTTGTTTTTTACAATAAAAGTGTTTACACACAATCGCATGTCTCCATTTGGATCATGTATGATTTCATATTTTGTATATAGTTTTTGTGAGGTATTTTCAGCTAGTGCACAATTTAGATCAGTCAAATTCATGGGTGATAAATCAGATATTTTTGGGGTATATTTTAACATGAGCAAGTGTTTATTTAGAGCTCCAAAATTAGTTTTGCATAAGGAAAATTTGAAAGTTTCAAGCATTTCTAGGGAAAGGTTTCAAAATTTAAGATCAATTTTCAAATTATATGTGGACTCCATGCCCAATCGATATATCATGCCACCGATCATTCATCTAGCAGTCGATATTGTCTACGAGTCATCAAAAATGTTGACCAAAATGAGCTCAAACTTCACTTTGGGCAACTAACATCAACTTCTTCACATGAAGGCATTTGATCTTGGATTTTCATATTTCTTATCACCTAACAATCTTCAAGATTTTCAAATTCACTTGCAAAGATTAATTCTCGAGATCACATAGTTTGAATTAGAATAAAATTTGATCAAACCACTTGTTTTTAGGGCTTATATGGGTGGTGACATCCAAAAGAACATCTCCCCTTTGTTTGCTTGGCCATTAAATTTAACCTTAGGTTCACATGATCTAAAAGATAAAAATCATTTGAGGATGGCATCAAAATGTTATTGGACCCGAAAAACATGTGGAAAAATGATGGGGAAGTGATAAAACCAGGTCATGGATTGCTTTATAGGTCAAATTTCACAATGAGGACAAGGCCCTCAAGATCTTAGAATTTAGTGAAGGTAGAGCTTGCAACAAAGGAAATGGATGGGGCTCGGGATCCCAAGATCCCAAGATCCTCGTAATACATGCGACACCCTTCTTTGACCTATGTGAACACCAATGGTCCATGGTTGGCCCATGTGGACAAATCATGGTTGTTTCAAACCCCGAGAGCTTAAATTTTTGATAATGTGAGCGAGCACAATCCAATCAAAGAGTGACATGTGGCATGAGTTCTAGGAAGAGTAGAGAACAAGGGAAATCCAAAAATCAATGAAATGGTGACATATGACACAAGACTTGGAAGGGAGGTAGAAATATGAGAAGGTCAATTAGAGTGAGAAGCATATCAAAAGTGGTTGTGAGCTTAAATTTGATAGCCCCATGATGTCAATTGCACCAACGACATTGATATTTTATTTTTTTTGATTAGAAGCTCCAAATCATATAAAATCAGTATTTTGGAAATATTGTGAGGATAAAATCATTATGGGTTCCAAATAGTTGATTTTGTGATAAAAAACAATTTAAAAGGCCCACTGTTATTTTGAGACCAAAGATCTATGGACACATTTTGGTTTTGATTTTTCAATCATATATTTTTATCCAGAGCACGTTTTCACATTCACAATACACCGTTAAAAGTTCTTTATAAGAAATTAAATATAGGTTTAGTTTTGTAGGGGATAGTTGAGGATTCAAGGAGAACTTCATGACAAAAATTTGGGCAATTTTCAGCTATTTTATCAACCAAATGGATCCCAAATCATATCAAATCAATTCCAAGCATTGACATTTATTGATATGGGGAAGCCACACCAGACATGATATGATTTCACATCATTCAAGACAATAAATGGCGCACATTCTTAATATGAGAATCACTATTGCTGATTGGTTCTTGTTGGGTGGAAAGTGGTTGATATTATGATCTCTCATTGATTTCCAGATCTCCTCTCTCTTTCTCTTCTCATTCTATATATTGTAACTAATTTTCGTTAATAATAATCCTCTCGCAAATGTAAAGTTACCATGTAAAAATAGTGGTTGAGAATTCATGAGTTACAATCCTCTGATTTGGTCATATGTAATGCACTCAGTGTCTTCCCCCATTGATGTAATGAATTGTGTATATTTTGGATCAATCAAATATTTTTAATGTGAATCATATATGCCCTTTGCTTGTTTTTATTGACTCTTATTACCTCTCTTTTAATCAATGACATGATATGTGTGGGATATACTTGCATGTGTTTTCATTTAGTTGTGTCTAAAATGTGTGCAATAGAATGGTTCTTTAGAGTTGATATGTGTAAATTATCTTCCCTGTCACCACTATGTTTTCCTTCCCATTTTCCCCATCATAGAGAGATATTCCCTTTCTATTTTGGTGCAATCACCACTTTTTAGCTTAGTTTATTTCATGCATTCCTCCTCTCCCTTCCCTATACAGATCAATATCTTAGCTTAGGAGTAGTGTTAACATTAGGATAGATATGTAGATGAATTCATCCTTCTCCATATTTCCTGTCCCAAGGAGAAAAGGTCCCACACCTTGGGTACATTCCCATTGTTTCAATGAGGTGATGAGCCTATTGGCCTTAGTAAAGGGTGTAACTTCAGGTGACAATAGGGACCATATTGGATACCCATTTTATATAATCAATGGTTTATATGAAAACTACATCAAGAATTTTCTGTAATTCATCTTTAACAAGTAACACAATGCTTGGATGCATTTTCCATGAGTTTTGTTTGATAGGTTTTGCATTGTTCTTGAGTACTAGATTGATAGATACATTTTTTCTCAAGATGAGACTATCTAGAGAGGTGGGGGACTAATGGAATTAGTCATGTCATTGAGTGTAGGACATGTATTTGAAAATAGAAAAAATAATGTCAAATTGAAATAATTTAGAAATGGTAGATTTTGTGATCTTAAAATTAATTGGGTTATCAATAATCATGTCAAATCTATTCTTGTCATGTCGATGTAAGACCAATAAAATATGTTAATGAATTCAAATAAGAGTATGGTGTAGTTAGCATATTCTTTTTCTCATAGGTATTTATTGAGGATAAATATGTGAATTTCCTCTAGTGTACCAATATTGATCTCGATAGTTTCCTTAATAAGCATAAGTGAAGCTTTGTCAAGGTAGTCAAATGTTGGGAGTTTTTAGTCTCATTTAAGAGGAACATATTTAATTTCCCCAAAGTAGGATTCATTATGTAGGTGGGAATCTATTTGAATGGACAACTCGATTGATTTTAGGGATTTAGTAAGATCCTCACGATGATTCAAAGATTAAATGATGAGGTCATACAACAATATTTATTGTTGGTATGTTCTTTAATTAGTTTATCATGTTATTTATAAGTATGGAAATTTGTTGTGAGTACAAGGATCTATTTTGTGATGATGTTGATATGGGTTTCGATTCAAATATTGGTTTGGATTTGGAATGTACACCTTGATTCATTAGATGATGTGGATCATGCTAATAAAATATTGATGATATAAATATGATGCATCATGGATAAATTTATTGGTTGAAGCCAATTTTGATGGTAATGTATTCTTGAAAACATCCAAGTTTTGGTTTTATGGGGCCATAACATTTTCAACATGGATAACACACTTATCTATGATGTATTAAATGTAATTATGTAACTAATGAAATTTTTATATTGTGTGACCCACAATTCTATGATAGGAACACATATTAATTGATTTTTTTCACAAGAGTGGTTTTGTTGCGTTAGGATCCTTTTTCGTATATGGGAAGTGTGACGAGTTTCATGTTGAGGAACTTTTTCAAAATACTAGGGAGTCATTTAATTAGGAGAGTGTATTGTCAATATTTATTAAAGGAATCTCGTGAGGTAGTTTGTGTTGTGTCTCATAATTTTTGGTTGTGAGGAGTAATAGATAAAGATACTTAATTATCCGGAGAGTGGAGAACTATCGATTGACTTGCAAAGTGATTTTAGTAAATGTGGAAAAATGATTCTTCTTTTGAAGTTTTACATCACCAATACTGACATGAACATTGTCAATTCATTTTTCCATCAATATACATTCCTCAAATGACTAAAATTGTTGGATATGTAGAGTATGTAATAATTGTTTAGAATAAATTTTAGCAAACAATTACGTGAGTTTTGGTTGAGGATTGGGAAATGTTATTTCATGGAAAACTGCTCACCAACATGACACATATTCAATAAGAGTCTCATCATCAAACTATTTTAGAATGTATAGGTGTGATAATGTGGTATGATTTTGACATTAATTGAGAAATGTTCGAGGAATAACCCAAAAATTTTCAAGGAGGTGAACTTATGTTGTTCCAAGCTAATGTACCAATTCAAATCTTGGACACTTATAGATAATGGGAATTTTTTCAACATGAGGGCATAATCATGACTTATGAGATAACATGCATAGGTGAACATGCGTAGATGGTTATGAGGGTCTTCTTTGCCTTTAAATTTATCAGATTTAGGCATGTTGCAATGTGCAAGATATTATCTCGTAGGAACCATCGATGAATGGGTAATTGACTATATGTGAGTTTTATAATTCCCATACCATAGTTTTATAGTTCAAGGTTACGATTCCTATCCAAAATATTCATTAACATTAGGTATATGTTAGAATGCGTGGTTTTGAGATGCTTGAGTGTATGGATATGTAGAACTATTAAGTGCACATGAGCATAGGTATGGAAAAATAGAGATGATGTGTAGGAAAATGATGAAGGATATGCAATTTTTGTGTTGGAATGGAATTCAAATGGGTTTTCAATTCCAGTGGAAGAAATAAGATATGCATGTACAATTGGGGAGGATGTCCATTTACCATAAACAATGCGAGGTTACTCTATAGTAGGTGAAGAGGGATAATTTTCCGAGAATATATTTTCATATCATATAAATCAAACTTGTAATAATGTCTTCTTAAATATACAGTGAGATCTTCCAAATTGTGGTCTAATGCTTCCTCAAACTTAGGATCAAAAGGTGGGATTTTAACAAGGTAAGAATCATTATCATAAGGAAAAGAAATATGTGGAGGATGTTCCCTATATGGGTCACAAATATATTGGATTCTCTTATGATCCTTCCATGGTTGGAAGCACCCTCACGTGAGTGGGAAGAATGATCCATGGTGTGGGGTAAACTATATGAGTTTTTATGGGTAGTAACCATACAAGGAGAGGCTCAAAGTGGTGTCAATATTATGTGAGCGTAGATGATTTTTCCAATTTGAGCTATGGGGATCTTACATTCTTAGAAAAATTAGTGAAAATAATGAAAATAATGATATAAAAGTATAATAGAGCTACATATGTAACTATAATAAAATGAATTGATGAAATTTGGGAGATATTGTATTGTTTTTAGAATTTTCGCTTTTAGTTTTTTCTATTACTTTAGTTTTGGATAAGATTCAAAAGTATAGGTATATCACAAGAGAGAAAAAAATAAAATCATGACCTATCTAGTCAAAAGGGTGTAAAATCACATAGGATCCCATATATATACTATATATAGATGGCTAGACCACACGTACATGTCACTACTAGCCAATGGTATGAATGGGTATCTTGGGAATGTTGTGTTCCTAACACTACTACATGATCTGCGACAAGATAGATCCTTATAATAAGTTGAACAAGGTTACTAGAGATTCCTTTATATAATTTTTAGTACATGAGACCCACTATCATGTTTATGGGAAGTACTGTTTAATGGTATGGTTTGGAGGGTCAAATCACCTTGTCCTTCACTCTCACCAATTTAGTGGATCTTAATCAAGAACAATAGTTACAAACCAAAGATTGTTTTCTAAGGCTTGGGTATTGGTGGAAAATGCATGCCTCACTTCATAAGAGACATACAAAAGGAACTCCTACTTATCCAAAAATGAAAACTCCTCAATGAATTTATATACCCCATCAAGAACGTGGTTTGTCCAAGTTGTTATAAATCATGCCCACCTCACCAAACCATAGAAAAAAATGTGCTTCAATAATTTTTAAATCTCAAGGTCACCCAAAGGAATGATGGAAGAGCATATGTAGTTTATGTAGGGAAGGGAATAACAAACAAAACATAGAATAAAAACAAGTGTTGAAGAGCAATGTTTTTATGTTTATGTTTTTTGTTTTCAAGAAACTTTGATAAGTGATCCTGCAAGCAATATGCGATCACGGAAATACATGTGTGTAATGAAATAAAGAATGTTATCTATTGAAACAAAGTGACAAATGACATATGTAATGTAAAATGATAACAACGTAAGTAAGATGCACATGTCCTAAGTATGTATTTTTACAAATATTTGAATGATTTTGTATTATCTCAATGCATAGATATTTACAAAATATGGATAACAAGAAATATATCTAATGAAAACCTCCGAGGAGGTGAAGAATATTTCATAGAAGATGGAGATTCTATCTTCAATGGTGATGTAATTTCATCGGGAGTGTTATATTAACATATTCCAAAGAAGGTTTAATATATGTAACATGAACATGCATAGAATGGTTTTGATGTAATGGATTAGAGGAGCGAGTGTGTCAACCAATAAGAGGGTATCAATAAACTATGGGGGTAGCATGTGCACATTGAATATTTTTAGCTTAACATATCATTTATTGGAAGTGAAGATTTAGTAGGCTCATCCTATTCAATAATGTTTGATTTGATAAGATCCGGAATAACAAGATGAAGATTAAAAAAATGTTTATATAGTACCTAACACACCAATGATGATCACAATGGGTATTGGCATTGAAATTATTTACTTGATGTATACTCATATCAACCTTGAATGGTGAAGGGAGAGATATGAGATTTTACTAAAGAAATTGTTTTAAGACAATGTGAGGAGGACTTGGAAAGTGAGTAAATTGATGACACACAAGATATGGTTATAGATTAACGAGGGTGCGAGATGGCATTGTGTCTTTAGGAGCATATTTGACATCATTAACCTTGATTTTGAATGTGGGTTTTCTTGAAAACTTAGCAGTAGATGTAGGAGGAGAGATAGTAATGTACTTGAGTTTGTTCATATGGCATAGATGGTTGAAAGATCTAAACTTGTCAAACATGAATAAATATTGCAAAGGGGATAATAAGCTTTATGTGAATATGTCTTGTAATTCATTATTAGCTAAGATATTGTTCATCTTGGTGAATAAGGCCATATAATGTAATGCATAGGCATTACGAGGCTCAATATGCCTTTGTCTTATTTGAGACAATTATTCCTAAGAAAGTTTTTCGTTGATATTGATAGAGAATTGTGCCAAAAATAAATTATCTAAAGTAGTGAATGCACACACAAGTGAGTGAGGAGAGTGTAAAACACTATAATGCAATGTATTTTTAGAATTTGGGGAAAATATTAGTAAGAAATATGTCATTAGTATCATTATTGAAGAAAATAACATGGTATGAGAAAATATTCTCAGTTGGATCCCATTTTCCATCATAGATAGGAAATTTAGGAGAAATAAAACCAACGAGGTAATGGATAAGAAACCACTTCGGATGCAAGTGGATTGTGAAGTAACTATGTGGAATCTATAATATTAGAGGAAACAGATGCACCTTGTTTTAACTATAATATTTGTGCTTGTAAAGTATGAACAAGGGATTTAAGAGCCCACGTGATGGAAAAAGATACATGCATACCATGAGGAGTAGGTGTAGTAACAATTTTGGTTGCAGTAAGTGGCATTCATAGATGAGGTGCACCCAAATGGGTATACGAGATGTGGGAATAAGATATGTCATTAAAGTGGAAGAAAGTTTTTCCAAGAAGGGACCTTTCACTAGAATCTTAATGAGCCAACTTAGTAAAATAAAGAATCTTAATGAAATGTAGTGAGGAATATGATTTTTTTTTCATGAAAACTAGACACAAGGTTTACTTAATTAATATAAAAATGTTATCATCATCATGGGAAAATTCATCGAGAATGCTCATAATGAGTTTTGAGATCTCATGCAATGGAACCTCATTAGCTTGGTACAATATGGAATAATTCCTAGCAATATGCATTGGATATGAGGCCATGAAATTAAAACAATTGTGAATAGGAGGAAAAATATCAAGATGTTCAATGGGATTATTAGAAAGTTAAGCACTACATCAAAAGGGCCTATGCGTAAAGCATATACACTTTGAAATAATAGAATCCAATGAAGAAGGCATACATTTTTTCCCCTAGGGTATATAGGGTTGGAAGATCAATAGGCCTAATACACAAGAAATAGATCCTATATTAGGTTATGAATTCAATAAAAGAAGGTTCACAAATTTTTTTAACCCTTAATAAAAATTTGGATCAATTTAATTAGTTATTATATTAAATTATATTTCATTACATATTTCACAAAGATGCTCTGATGGAAGTAGTAACTCATATTTGTAACTTATATTATATAGAAATAATATAACATACACCAATTAATAGAACATGCAATTAAAAATGTGTATAAAGGATATTAGATACTTACAAATGAACTTCTTTAGAGATATGGGACTATATATTGTTGGAAATGGGTAATCTTAACTTGAATAGCCTTTGGGCTGGAATTGTAATTGTGGATCTACCTAGAGTTGAACTATACCAAAATACCATGATAATATTGTATGGTCCTGACCAAACTATATGGTCTTGGACCTACTCGATTAAGCTTCTATAACTTTATGTGGGTTCACCTTCTTGGATTTATCTATCATTTTCAAATCCTAGTTGTCATACATGTAGCAATGATCTCTATATGAACTGATTATCATCTCAAAACCTATCCATGGATGAAGATTCATATAAAATAAACATTATAAGGGTTATACGAACCCTCGCACACCTTTTATGTTTGTACTACTCTGAAGAGGCCTCAAACCACATGTCATTCTCCACCTAACATGTGATATCTAGATAGATAAATTAGATTTGGCATTCTCTTTGACCATGTTTGCTTTGATTTTTATTTTGCTAAAATACCTAGAGAGAGGATGTTTGATTTCTTTTGGATGAGATATATCACTTTCTTGATATAGTTTATAGATTTAAAATTGATCTTGTTATTAATCTAATGAATTTAGATGTGACAATGTGAGATTTAGGGAGCTTTGGATGCCTTTTGTAAGTGTATGAAGTGAGTTCTCTAGTGTATTTCCTTAGGAGTTCCAGGTTAGCAAATGAGGTAGTGTTTACTTGCTTATATAGGGTTTCATAGATGATTTATCTAATAAAGGCCAACCTAGATGAAGTATAAGACCCAAAAAAAAGATATTAATTTGAAAGTGCAGTTGGAAGACACTTGTTCATCTAAGACTGTACAAATGGGTTAGGACCGGATATAAATTCCTAACTAGACTCGTGTACATTCCTATTTGGAAGTAGAAAATATGCAAAGTGAAGTTTGGTACTTTTCAATTGATATATTTCTATTTATTTTTTTCTTTGTATTCTCAAAATCTGTTGACATGCCAATGTACAAGGACACATAAGCTAAACAATAGACCTTGAAAAGTGCTAAACGTGAATGGAAAAGTTGTATTTATCATAGCAAGAGTGCATAGTAAAATCAAGGGTTGCTAAAGTGTAAATTACCAAATTTGAGTGTCTACAAGGGTTAATTAATTTCTATTAAGAATAATGAGAAATTAGGTAGGTGAATAGTGATGAATAGTGACAAATTTTGAAAGTGGGGGAAGGTAGGTGGTGAATAGTGAAGCATATTGAAAAATGGAGGGAAGGTGGGTGAAATAGTGAAGCATATTTGAAAAATGGAGGGAAGGTGGGTGAAATAGTGGAGCATATTTGAAAATAGAGGGAAGGTGGGTGAAATAGTGGAGCATCTTTGAAAATGGAGGGAAGGTGGATGAAATAGTGGAGGATCTTTGAAAATGGACAATTAATTAGATTATTTTATTAGGTAGTGGGGGTCATTGGGATAGTGAAATGTTGATGTGGGCAATGATGTCTTTGGGGATGATGTGGTCGGTGAGTAGGATGTGATTATATTAGCTAATCATTGATTAATTATCTTCTAATCACTTATGGGATTTAAAGTGGGATGAAGAAATTAATTAATTGATGTGGTGGTAGAATTAGGTTGTATAAAGTATTGTATTTCTCACTCATGTAGATGGGGTGAGTAAGCTATGACATGAGCGATTTGGCCATCTTAACTACCACTACTTGGAACAACTCAGTCAATATGATCTAGCTATATGATTTCCTTGTGTCTACTTTTCTAACCGTGTTTTCCATGGTTTCATGATTGGTAAACATCCTGCAGATAATTTTTACATTGGTAAATCATGGAGAGATACACATATTCATGACCATTCCCACATCCTTCATTCAACATGACTAAATACACTTTTACCTTTATTGATAACTTTTCCATATATACTTGGGTATACCTTCTTTGACAAATTATGAAGTTATTGAGAATTTTCACAAATTCAAGAACTTTGTAGAGAAACATCCAAGGACATCCATCATAGCTATGTGCACAAACCAATGTGAGTATGTTAGCTATCATTTTGAGTAGTTATATACTTAATAAGGGATTTATTTTCAACATACAATTTCATATAGTTCTTGGTAGAATGGAGTGGCATATAATAAGAATGAGTACTTCAAGGAAATGGAAAATTGCATAATACACTTTAGTACTAGGAAAAGACCATTATTTATGCATATTACATCTAAAAATGTGTCTCTTATCGAGCATTGAAAGGTATCACTCCTTTTAAATTTTAGAATGGTTTGGAACCCATGGTTAAAAAAATAATATTTATTGGTTCCTTAGTTATGGACCACATGCCTAAGAAGAAACATAATGAAATGGAACCACAAAGTTGGTATTACATCTTTAGATATACTGATTGTGTTAAACGGTATACGATTATTTATCCTACCGTATATGAGTTATTCATCAAGAGGATTGTTCATTTTTATGATGGTCTTATAAATTGACACTTGAAACGTATCCCCCTCCTTGGATTAACTGGAATTTGATGATAGTTTTTCTAGTTCGAGATCATCTTGAGAAAATTCTTGATGATGAGGATTCTTATTTTGGTTAAGATGTTGAGACCAGCAATGAGGGACCACCTCTTCCTTCTCTTAGTCAAATTTTAGAGGACGAGGAATCTCCTTTTGGCTCTCTAACTTATGGTCCATGTTGGGATATAAATTTTTTGGGGTGTAGAAACTTGGGTTAGGAATCCATTAGATACCATGCAGACATGTTCATAGTTCTAAAATGTTCCACGAGTATTTTTTTCTTCTGCCTCTAATCCATAGTCCTTTCATGAGGCAATTGGAACTCCCAAGTGGTATATAACTATACATGAGGAGTACATTTCCTCTATTAGGAATCATACTTCGGATTTGGTTCATCTTCCTAAGGGAAGGAATATTTTTCAATAAAAGTGGATCTATCAAATAAAATTTATAACATATGGGTTTGTGGATAATTACAAAGCATGAATGGATGCAAAATGTTTTTCACATGATCCAAGAATTGAATATACCAACACCTTTGCATTAGATGCCAATATGAACTCTATCCGACTCACTCTTTCCATCATCATAGCTCATTTATGGGAGGTTCATCACATGTATGTGAAGAGTTTATTTTTTTCATGGTGACCTTGAGGAGGAGATATATATTCCAAGTACTCAAAATGGTTATTAATTGATTCATTTATAAATATGATACAAGGACATGTGTCTTCTACTAAGGATATAATGAGTGGTTTTGTGAGAATATTCCAAGTAGTGAACACCATACTACTTACATTCCGAGGTGGAGAAAAATTTCAAGATATCGAGAAAGACATGTTGTCAATCAAAACTATTATATAACAAGTATAAAAAATATCACTAGATCAAAACAACTAAACACACAATGATGACATACATATCCAATAATGCAAGTTGAAAAACCAAGTTATATGTGTATTTATCTAAACTATTATGTTTCTAAATGTATGCCTCCATATACCTCCCTCTCCCTTATGATGACCTTCCTTTGGGAGTAACTTCTATAATGGTGAAGCCCTATGGTAAATGCACTCAAGTGACAAATAAAAGTTTTTATAGATTGTGGAGTAAATAATCAAAGAAACGCCAAATAAAAGTAAGTTACTACATAATACTATAAAAATATATGATCTCCATGCTATAACATAATTATCAAAATGACAATATCCATAAATAAATGCTACTACATGATAGTATGGCTCACAAATTTGACTAATACTTATCCTAATTACACTCAAACATAAATTAAATCAATATACGATTATATCATTTTTATTAAACCAAAAATCAAGCCCCTTTATTTATATAACATTTTTGGGAGAGAATTTAGAATCGATTATGATAGAGCCTCCCAATATTTTCTAATCACCACCATTAAAATTCTTGAGAATCAAAATATTTGATGAAGATCTTCACCTCATAACGTGAATTTCTCTTAAGTATCTGCTTATAATCCATAAGAAGATGACGTGGTCAAAATGAAACTTTAAAATGTGTGAGATTGTTGGAATGAAAACCCTAATAAATATTGGGGTTTCCCAAACAAAAATATTCTAGTAAAGGGAGATGGCTTCTAAGGAAGCTGTTTAAAAGTGATTTGAAGAGGCAGTTGGTGAAAAATTACTTTTCTAATTCACAAAAATGAATAAAGACTTGCCTCATTCACTTCATTTTTGGTTTATTGCAAATGTTCTAGGATGGAAATATATAATTTAATAGTCTATTGATATAAGAAACTCTTTATGAGAAATTGATTTTTTGGTGCTTATGAGTAAATATTTGTTACATTCCATAAAATATTTATTAGGAACAAAAATTTCAATTTGATCCCTTAGTTATAGTATCAACATTAAATTATATCCCATTATGTCGATGGCACATTTATTGTTGCAATATTTGGTTAATTAGAATGATATTTTAGCAAGATAATTACTAAATATGAAATAAATTCATAGTTGGGAAGATTGGGTTTTTCGCTAATCCATTTATTTTCACTAGGAACATGATTGATTTCCCTATAAATGTGTAGAGGATAAAATTATTTTGATGGTGAATATTTTTGTAACTCAAGAAAGTGTGTAATTTCTTTACTAGTTAATCAAATTATGGTTCTATACTTGATTATAATTCTTTTTTCACTTGCAAGAATGTCAACTATTCACAATGGATATGGTAAAGGAAATTTTAAGTTTATACCTTTTTTTTATTAGGTAAATAATGAGGATTTTGAAAGACTTCCAAAACCTTTTTCATAAGAACATATAGTAATAAATCTTACTCGAGATCAAGATTCTAATAGATTACACACATCAAAGCTTATAACCTACATCCCTATGTCTACTCTTTCATTACATAGGTATCCCACTTGAAACCTTAAGAGTATAAATTAGTCCACCTTAAGTGCTCACCTTTATGCTTTAATTTTCTCCTTGTTTCTAGATAGAAGATTCAATTTGATGGTACAAGGATCCTCTTTGTGTATCCTTCTTTCCTCTTACCCACTACAATCCAATATTTAGCCTTGTCATATGGGTTTATTGGAATTAGGATTTAGAAAACTATTAAGGAATGGGGTTCCTCTAGGAACTTTAGTGGAAGGCCTCCTAGGAAAGTACCACAAACACCTAAAAATTATGAATCCTTCACTTTATAATGAAGTAAAGAATAAGAAGTCAAATAAATGAAAATTGTGTCCTTGCATTCAATAACTTGTTTTTGTCACCAAAAATGATTTGGAAGTCAATTGAGGTGAATCTACTACTCAACATGTAGAAAATTTTATTCAACCATGAGCTAATATCATTTTATGATGTTTTACAAGTACTATCTGAGTCCTTAAAATGGACTTGTAAACAACTCATATTTTCAATCAAGCTGAATGTCACATAAAAAAATTGACAAATGCATTTTTCAAACATTTATACCAAGATTCATAGTTTTAAGTCTCATTGATGGCTTTAAATTTCTTTCCAAAACTTGATTGACTCACCATAGGGTTAAAACCCATTACAAATTCATCTATATTTTTTTATATCTTCTCGGGGATCACCAACCTCACCAAGAATCACTTATGTTTCTCCCTTATCGAAATCTTGTATTATTGTTGATTGTTATCTTAGTCTAGCTTGTTATAATCTAGAAAGGTTAGCAAATATCTTTGTAAATTTTGAAATTGGGTTAAATGATTTAGAACTGATTTACATGATATAATCAATGACTACATATCCAATTGTAATTGAAAACATAAACAAATAAATGTAAAATGAAAAAAGTTAAACCACGACTTTAAAATCACCATCACTATTTTTAGTGTACAAGAAAATCTAATTTAATCACGTACATTGAGATTTTCATCCTTTACCCTCTCATCACCATTAAATATACACTATAAATCATCTTCCTCTCCCTTTGATAATTTGTGAGATGTTAGTAGGACATTACATATGATAATAAAAATTAAAATCTACTCATCAAAATATCTCTTTATATATATATATATATGACTCAACATTGATAAACAATTACTTAAATTGAAAAATAACTCAAATAACAATAACTACAATTTTGTCACCATGACTCTCAAGTAGGATTCTAGTGGCGAAATGGGGGATGGTTGGATTAGGGAAAATTTTAGTGGTAAATATTTGTTAATTCATGAATATTTTGGTTTTTAAAATTTGAAATTGGTGATTTTTAGTGTAGGAATTAGGATCGAGCCACCCAAATTTTCGGCTACAAATTAATTTTAGGGGTCATTCGCCATTAACACCAAATGAAAATTCATGATATTATCCTTTATGTTATCGGTTGGTGGAATTTTTTATGCTACCATCGACATTATAATATATCTTTATCGAGACGGTAGCATAAAACATGCTACCGTCTGAAAACATATTTTATACTACCACCTAGCAACATACAAAAATGCTACCACTAGTAGCATTTTTCAGTGATGTTGTTAGACTGAAAAAAATAGTATGGTATTTTTTTGCTTATGCCATATTTTGGGAGGACATATTTCTCATTGAGATGATCATTTTAATTGCTAACATAAATAAATTGCAATTTATTTTCCATACAAAATTAGCAAAATTTGTATTTTTTCACAAAAATCACTTTTTTGAATTTTTTTCTTTGTGCCATATTTTGTGAGGATAGATTTCTCGTTGAGCCGATCATTTTAACTGCTATTGTCAAAAATAATTTTTCAAAAAATTACATATGCTTTTGGCTGACATCATATACTATCAGTAGACAACATATAATATTAGTAAAATATTTTTACCGAATGACACCATTATTAAATAATTCACCATTCATACAAAAAAGCGGTTTTTTCAAAATTCACTAAATACTTTCTACGGTTATTTTTGGAGGGACCCTTAAAATTTTCCCTAGGTTGGATGCAATGTTGAGTTCTCTTTGGATCTTGATAATTTATTAGGAGTTATCTCAAAATTATATTTATGTTTATAGTTGTGTTCTTGGATGTTGTATAGGCCTCATAATGCTCAAAATTCTACTAAAAAAGTAAAACATTGAAAACGAACAAGAATATGTGGACAATTGGGAGGACATACAAGTTTGATTGGGCTGCTAAATTTTATTTATCGAACATGTATATCCATCTAATTTATAAGAGATCCCATATGAATGTGCATTTACAATATGTACGTGGAAATTGGGAAAGCAACAAAAATGCAAATGAAGATGGACACCATAGAAAAACATTTGTGGAAAACAATATTTGATTGTAATTGGGGAGATGGCCAAAAATCAAAACACAGGTGGAAAACTGAAAAAGAATGCATGCATGTTAAATACGTAGTAGAGTATGAAGTAGAGCAGAAAAAATGCACACATCTCATGGAAAAGGGAGGAACGATCACATCGTAAATTGGTAAGATGAATCAAACAAATATGCATGCAAAACTCATACAATTCTCTACTTTATTTCACATACTAAAGAAAGGAAGACTGATTTCAGATTTCCTGGATTTCAAAGTTTTGCATCAATATAATCAAATGCCCAATGTTCCTCGGTCTCATTGGTTTGACAGTAGTGCATGGGAAATGGAAAAATGTCTTTCGATGATAGAGAAGGAAGATTTGAAAGAGAATGTAAAAAATCAAAGTTTATCTCTCTTTTTATTGATGAAGCGATAACAAATGACAACACCTTTGCATGGGTATGTATTCACATCTATACTTTATAAAATTATATAAGGACACCTCATCTATTGGATGTTATGAAAATGGTTGAAAAATGTAATGCTGAAAACCTACATAAAATAGTTGTTTCTCATTTGAAATATATTGTTGGAATGATTGATTATGAAATTGCTACGAAGTTGGTATGCGTCGGAGCAGATGGTGCATCAATCATACAAGGTCATCGAACATGGTTGTGTGTTAGATTGTAAACAATAGTGGCCCCTTATATGCTAGTAATTCTTTGTATGGCTAATACGATGAATTTAGCGTATAAAATGGCAAGCAACTACAGAAATGTTGCTAAATTAGAAGACCTTATAAGAGAACTTCATGCCTATATGGAAAGCAACCCAAAGTGTTTTCTTGAATTCTAGAAATTCACAATTGGAAATATAGATGGAATTTTTTTTTGAAGGATGTTGAGATGAGATGGATTTATTTGTATGAACATGCATGTAGAGTTTGTGAGGAATATCCTTTGTTGGTTGGTTACATGTAAAAATATCATTATGAAGTTGTTAGAGAGAGGGAATTGTTCCATTTAATTGATTTGGAGACATTGCTCACATTGGTTGGTATTCTTCCAATGTTACAGGAGATCAATAAAATGATGAAGCATGCATAGGGGAGATTAATCTATATTGTGGATTTTATATGGATGAGAAAAATAGTATGTCAAAGTCTTGATGTCTTGTACTATTCCCAAGATAGTTTTGATACATCTGTTTTCAAGAATTGGAAATCTTTATTAGATATTAAAAATCTTGGTAACTATTTGAGATTTAATATCCATGATCACCTCTACATAAATGTTAATGGGAGGGACATACCACTTCACATTTTACAAAAATTTCAAGATATTACAGGATTAGAAAGAGAAGATGTTCCTATGACAAGTAATATCTTTGAGTCTATTACGCTTGAAACAAGAATAAAGCTTAAAAAATTTTCAAAATCCTTATCATCAGAAATTAGAGAATGTTTCTCTAAAGATTAAATTCTTGAAGCAATGGGTGTGATGAATCCTAATTTTTAGAATACTGAAGGTTAGCATGTAGACTTTATAAGAAAGAATTTCCATAAATCCATGGGTATAATAATGGAACATTTCACAAAGACTTCATAGGTCAAGGGTATGGAAATCAAAGGTATACTAAATGTTGATTTATTAAAGTCTCAATCAACAAATTTTGCAACAACAATGAGGAACCAATATAAAAATTTAGATGAACCTTCTGAGAGTGGTGTTATTACAAGGATCTGGCAAGGAATCTATCAAAGTACTATCTTATAAGAAGACATTAGTGAATATTTCAGATTATATGAGTTATGCCAAACAATGATTTTGGGGTCTATGGAGGATGAAAGGGTTTTTAGTGCTTTATCATTTATAAAATCAAAATTGAGAAACAAGTTGGATAAAAATCTAGAAAGTTACATGAGGTGTTATGTTTCTCACTACTCCATGGAAATATTTCCTTTCGATAGAGAAATTACACATTGGAATTCCCTTTCGAAAGAAGAGGTGTAAATAATATAGCTACAAGTACAACTATTCCCAACGATGAGACTGGAATTGGTGTGTCGTCACACTCTACAGAAGAGAACATCGAATTTGAAGAAGCTATTGATAATGGATTATTTCAGCTTTAAATAGGTATCTCCTTGACCTTACTTTTATTGTTTGTCACCTTACATTTTAACTATGGTTATTTATTCAATTTCATATTAACTCTACAGATGTAAATATTGACTGAGGAGGATTTTTATCATATTTTGTTTCAGATCTTGTTATCATTAAAGATGTTACAGGTATATATATTTACATTTATTTAAATACAATTATTTATAAAAAATATGTTTTATATAATTACTATTTTGGATTTGTCGAATACCAAATTTAGTTTTAAAAATCTGTCTGTTATATGGATTTTTCAAATACTAATTTACAAGGCTTTCAGAGTTCAGATCTACATATTCTTCCACTGTTATACTCTTCCAAACTTCTAGACTTCTACTGTCCAGACATGTATAGGTTATCATTTGCATTTTCTTTAATCTTTTTGTTTCTTCCTTAATCCGCTCAATCATTATTTCATTTTTTTTTCTTGAAAACGTGGGTTGACATCCATCCGAGGAAGCTCTCACTTCTCGAGACTAAAAATGTCAGGAAACTCACCCATTTATATACTAATCCATTTCTCATGTTGAGTTTTCTTGAATCGAAGATCTTCTAGCATGCTATAAAGGATGATTTCTCATTTTCCTTCCATATGCTTTGTCACAACCATCTAAAAGACAAGAGGTAACTTAAACCCTATCATATGACATTGCTTGAGTTTTTACAATTATCTTTAATTTATTTTTGTATTTGTAAAATGCTTTGATAAAGTGTTTAAACTTTGTGGGATAAAATCATACATTCAAATTTTACAAGTAGAGAGGAAGATTTTTCCATATTAAGATGTTTCTATCATAACACATTCCAAATTTTCTTAAAACAATTATCCATTATACAATTCATCATCCTCGATCGTGCTTGAAGCTAAATCTACATCCACATACAATTCATCATCATCCATATCTATTTTAATGTCATCATATCATTGATTCATTACAAGTAGAGAGAAGAAGATTTTGAGAAGGTTTAAATGTGAAGAAACCTGATACAAAGTTCTAATTTTACAAGTAGAGAGAAGAAGATTTTATTGTATTAAGATGTCTCTGTCCTAAGACATTCCAATTTTTCTTAAAACAATTATCCATTATCATCATCCATGATTGTGCTTGAAGCTAAATCTATGTCCACACAATTCATCATAATCCATATCTATTTTAATGTCATCATCCACATCTAATGTCATCATATCATTGATTCATTACAAGTAGAGAGAAGAAGGTTTAAATGTGCAGAAACCCAAATCCCGATAGAGAGTTCATTACAAGTAGTGAGAAAAAGATTTTGAGAAGGTTTAAATGTGCGTAAACTTTGGATACGAGTTCAAATTTTACAAGTATAGAGAAGATGTCTCTATCCTACTCCTAGACTCCTAACACACTCCAATTATTCTTCAAACAATTATTTATCCATTATTATCATCCATGATCGTGCTTGAAGCTAAATCTAAGTCCACACAATTCATCATCATCCATATCTATTTTAATGTCATCATCCACATCCAATGTCATCATATCATTGATTCATTACAAGTAGAGAGAAGAAGATTTTGAGAAGTTTTAAATGTGCAGAAACCTGATACAAAGTTTGAATTTTACAAGTATAGAGAAGATATATTTCCTAACACATTCCAATTTTTATTAAAACAATTATCCATTAACATCATTCATCATCATATATATCCATTCTAATGTCATCATATCATTACAAGTAGAGAGAAGTAAGATTTTGAGAATGTTTAAATGTCTCTGTCGTGCTTGAAGCTAAATCTATGTCCACATACAATTCATCATAATCCATATCTATGATTCTATTCTAATGTCATCATCCACATCTAATGCAATCATCATTACAAGTAGAGAGAAGATTCTGAGACATACAATTCATCATAATCCATATCTATGATTCTATTCTAATGTCATCATCCACATCAAATGCAATCATCATTACAAGTAGAGAGAATATTATGAGACATACAATTTATCATAATCCTTATCTATGATTCTAGTCTAATATCATCATCGACATCTAATGCAATCATCATTACAAGTAGAGAGAAGATTCTAAAAAGATTTAAATATGAAGAAACTTGATATAGAGTTTGAATTTTAGAAGTAGAGATAAGAAGATTTAAATCTATTAGTATTAATACGTCTCTTTTTACCACATTCAAGATTTTATTAAAAATAATAATTAACCATTATCATAATAACATCACATTCAAATGAAACATAAACACCATATATACATATATCTAGAAATATATATATATATATATATATAAGATATAAAATTGCAAATTATAAAGTATTTCAAATTTTCAAACGCCATCACATTCAAGTTTCAAATATAGATAATAAAGTATTTTAAATTTTCAAACGCCATGACCATCACACTCAAGTTTCAAATTTTCAAATCCAGATTATAAAGTATTTCAAATTTTTAAATTTAAAGTTTCAATATTTCAACCCTCAATCATGAAATTTTTCAACCCTCAATTTTGTGTACCCCTTTCCCCAATGGCTTCCAGTCCTGTACTCCTTTCCTCAATGGCTTCCCCTCCTATACCCCTTACCCCAATGGCTTGAATAATCCCAAAACTAATCAGATCTTCCGCAACACTCTCTAGATTCTTTATGATTCTTTGTTCTTCCTTTGTTGCATCTCCATGGGATAGAAAACTAGCATCTACAGCTACCTTAGTTTTGAATAAAATTTCAGGGTCGAAGCCATTCTCTTTAATTATCCACTTTAGTGTATTGTTTTGTTTGTTAACTAAAAAAATATTTTCTTTCATCTTCATTGCTGCGGATAGAATGTTTTTCGTGGTTTCCAAGTGAACTTGGAATACCTTTGCTTGACTCTTAAAATTTTCAGATTTCAATTATACATATTACTAAAATAAGAAAATTTCAAATTAACAAAAAATATTGTTTCAAAGAGATAATACTTACGACCACTCTATCTCTCTCGGCATTTGCAATTGCCACTAGATCCTGATCTTTAGACCATTTATTAAAATATGCCTAGGATTCAAAAATAATATTTTCCAATTTTTTTAATGCTTTATCTAAAATATTGTCTTTATAATTGTTGTTATACGTGATAGTCCCACTTCTTACTTGGGTAAGTAAGGAATCCATCTTCGCAAGTTGATTATGGATTGCAGCGTATAAACTGTCCCTTTGCCAATAATTTTCAAAATGACTTATTATCTCATTGATTAGTACTTTTTTCCCTTCTCTCCCATTCTATGAGTTGACTGATATGAGGTACAATAAACTCTTGGACATGGGATTGAAAATCATAACCAATCAAGTTCTCTAAAGGAAATGGTAGCAATTGTTCACCATTTGTATCTGAAGAAGATGATGTCGCTGGAGAGGTATGGGGGATTTCGGGTTGATCATCGACTGCTACCTCTTTTTCCTTTGGGTGGCCTGATCCTATTTGCGATAAAATAAATTGAAAGTGAAATGTAATGAAAGATGAATAAATTACATTGAAATAGAAGTATACTTGTTGGCCTTGAATCATCTCATGTGTATTGAAAAATCCTGTTGGGTCATTGTTATCAATGCCCAAGTAATCTTCATCTAAATTTATATTATTTAAAACTAATACGCCCGTTGCGTTGGGCAAGCCACCGAGAGAGATGGTTGGAATTCGAAATGAGGAGGTAATGTTTAGTGTCCCACTAGGGGCTGGAGGAATTGGCATGCATTTACCAATGTTATTTTTTCTTGAACCTCTGGTTGGCATTTTGAATCGTATTGGTGGAGGAGGTGGTGGTGCCATTGTTTGTACAGAAGGTGAAGGACTGCAATGTACTAAAAAGTGCAAGAAAAATCATATGAAAAACTATTAAACTATGTAAAAACTATTCAAAACTTGTACTAAATAAAATCATACCTTGTTGTTGAGGGGTAATGTGTTGTGGTGCTTGAGGTGGCCGTGTTGGAGTAGTAATTGGTTGTGTTTGAGTTGTGTGTGGCTGGGATTGCTGAGCAGGTTGTTGAGAAGAGATAATTACATGTGATTGAATTGAGTGAGTTGGTGAAGATGGTTCACTTTGAGAAGCACGCGTATTGTCCAAAGTCCCTGCAATGTTAGCAACAATGATTGTATGTAAATTCAATATGGTAAATGGTAAATTGAAAATAGAAAATGGGAATTTGTAAATAGTAAATGTTAGGGTATTACGTCTCTGATGTTTAACTAATTCAAACGCTTAGTGGTTCAGATATGAGTGAAATTCCATTTTAGATTATGAATCTATGATGCCTTAGTGTTGTTGGCCTCTTCTTCTTGATGCTGATTTTTTCATGGAAGGGCCTCAAAAAATATTTTCTGCAAAAACGACAATATTTAATCGATACTAGATGAACATAATGTTAGTCTAATGTTGAAATATAAACTTTATATTGTTGTTCTTGAAATGGAATTGACAAATTCTTCATTGTCCTATGCAAGTAGGAATTGATTTTTTTAAATTAAAAAAGCCTCATAATAAAGGCCGAGGAGATAGTTTTTTTAAATATTGGTAAATAGTTTTTGAAAGGGACTATACCCTTGTGTACAAAAGGAGGCCTAAAATGAATAAGAGAGAGGAGCAGAGAAGTCGTATCAAAGCACAAAAGTCTATAAACTAGAAACAGCAACACCGAGACTTAACAAAGCAAAAACAACGACAACAAATGGAATTGAAGCAAACTGGACTTGGCCGCTGATCAATACTCATCTTTACTTTTTCCAAGCATGATACATACCAGCCGTGGTCATATGAGCAGCAAGATCCGTAGGTTCTTTTACTCTCTTTCTCATTGCCCCAAAGAGTAATCGGACGGGACACCGAGATGCGAAAAGCCTTCGATGAAATCCCTCTATGGCCCCAAGGCCGAGGAGATAGTTTGTGGAGTGAATGAATGGTTTTTCCGAAAGCGATGCATTTGTAATGTTAGTTTTTATTTTATTGGATAAAAAGGTGCACCAATCAAATTTTAGCTTTCCGATAGTTACAAGAATGTATGCAATAGCCTAGTTTGGTATATCCATTTTTCGACCCTACAAAACAATTTTGGCTTGAAAGAAATAAATCATAACAACAAGAAAGTGGTGTGAAATTCCTTGCGTATCCACACCACATCTTGATTTATTGACATGAGCTGCAAATGCTAAAAATTCATTGGAATTAATATTGATTTGAATTGTATGAAAATAAAAAAATGAAAATATCAAATGAAAATGAAAAACAGATTACGTACAATCAACATGGAAACCAAAAGTAGATTCAGTGCACGTATCATTTTCTACGAGGGTTGTTTTCATTGTAACAATGGGGGAATTTTTTATATAGAAGGCCTATCAATTGATGGATATTAATTTGGATCAACACAAAATTGAAACATACGACCTTTTTCCATAGTAACAATAAAAAAACTTTCCTCTTTATTGTACGAGGAGAGAAGGTAATTTAGAATATCATGATCAATTTCAAACTGGGGCATCTTAACAAGCCCATCAAAATCACATGCATCCAAAAATCCTTGTATTTTGTGTTCATCTGCAAAACTATATGAATGTGGGGGTACAACAAGTTCTGTAGAGTATCTTTCCCTTAGATAGGGCTTGTGGGTTGACTTGTATTTTCTGATTGATCCTGGTCTTGAGCTTGGGCTGCACTTGTAGTTGCCATTGTACTTGAGCTTGATTTGTACTGAGCTTGATTCTGTAAACATGAAAATTTGGGATTCGGGAAGTGTAAACACAAAAATGAGTGGCAAGAGGGTATATATAGGACAAAATTAGGGTTTCCAAGCTTTGTTGTCACATAACAACAAAGCTTGTTGATGCATCAACTATGCATCAATGTATGTAGAAAATTTTCCTTCGGTTCATCACTATCACTCAAATAATAACATGTGAAAATTTAGTTCTCAAAAATTGGAAAATTCACCTTTATGTGAAAGTGGTTCTAGGTATATTCCTCGGGATTTTCCACCTCCATTTTACCAGAGGCTTCTTAAAATGAACCCGATTTTTGTATATATAAACAATTTGGTTAAATTTAATGCTCAATTGGAATTATTTTTAAGTGTATTTTATGCTCAATTGGAATTATTTTTAAGTGGATTTTATACTCAAATGGAATTACATCTTTAAAAATATTTTTCAAATTTTATGATGAATTTTAATTAATTTTGTATTAAATTATTTTATTTCTTGTAGATTGCAAACTATAAAGATTACTAATGAAACCCATAAATGTCTGATTATATCTTTGTTATTGATAGCGTTAACCAACTCAGACTATAAATGTGGATTTGATTGTAGTTTTAGAAACTTGTATTTGATCTAGAGTTCAAAATTTAAATGCATATTTAGTCTTTTTATAGTATTAAAAACTTGGAATAAATGATGGATCTATAAGTGATTTAAAGATCAAAACATGTGTACAAAGTATTGTTATTAATTCAGAGATCGTACCATTCATACTTCCACTCTAGACCATTCATACTTCCAGCTCTAGACCATTTCTACCATCAAATATAGAATATTTCTACCACTAACTCTAGATGATTTTCCTCTATTAACTCCAAACTTGTCAATAATTGTAGACCACTTCAAAGCAAGAAATGTTAACAAGAGCCTAGTTTGTAATATGTATTTTAGGCGCTTCTATATACAAATTGATATAAGAATGGAAATAGTTTAGTATAGAAGCGATGATTATAACGGATCTTGTTGCCAATAAATATCCACTTCCTTGAGCAAAGGAAGTGGAGATATGATCGATTGTTCTATTTTGAGCTTTTTGCTACGATTTCTTAGGCAAATCAGTTAGTTTGTTTTACAAATTTGGTATAAATAAATCTTCTTAGATAAAGATCGAGGTCGGTGATTGAGCATATAATTTCAGGAAGAATTTTGTATTCAATTTTTAATCCTTTTTTTATTAATGAAAATATGTTGAAGATCATATATTTTGTTAAAGCGTTCAATTCCTAATCCAAGGGAGAGTAAGGGCCCACTCACCTTTGGAGGATGAATTTCATTAGAGTAGTTTCATTTAAGTTTTTGTTTTCATTTACATTTCTGTTAGTTGAATTATACTATTTATTTCCTGTGTGATTTCATATCCAGTAATTATTTACATTGTAGTTATTCTATTTGTCATTTATTTCTTTAATGCTTTTTGATTTATGATTTGTTATAGATTATGTTTCAATAATATATTTTTGTTACCGCAAGATTGTAAATATTTTTTTCCTATTGCATATAGCTTTAGGCATCCACCTTGGATTTGAAAATTAAATATAAGTGAAGGGGTAACAATGCCCCAAAAATTACAATTGGTTGTGTTTGAATTAAATATAGTTTATCAATAGAGGTCAATATTTCACCTTGTTTAAAATAAAAATTTCCCACTCTCACATGTTTTGTGAAGATTTTTTTATGCATGAAAATTTCATAGATGTAGGACAACATGTAAGTAAATTACATTCAATTAATGTTCAATAAAACAATAAGTATTTGCTATTATTTTTACACTAAAAACCATAAACCCTAAAATTGAAATCCAAAAAAGATGATATATAATTCCAATAATAGTAAAATTGAATTCCAATATTTGATACAAATAAAACCAATATAGACAATTTCAGTTTTTAATCTAGACTGGAATATGTCCAAATTTAATGAAATGTTGGTTAAGAACCCTAAGATAAAAAATTATCCAAACTTTGAGGGATTCTTTATCACAACCTATGTCACATTTGAATGTCTTGTTTAAACCCATAGCTGGGAATCTAGTCCATATGTGGAAACCTCTCTTGGGTTTTCCCATCTCCTACCTTTTATCATGATCAAAATAAAAAATGTGGAAAATACCATCAATTTGCAGACTTGTTAAGGTGTATAGGGTGATATTTTATGATATCCACCTCATTGGAAAAAAACTAATTTTCTCTCACATCTAAGTGGGATATTGGATGTTTTTGAAGGTTTCTTTATACTTCCCAATTGTTTTAGTTCTTCACAACTACATTGGTTGGGTGATGTTTCTTAAGTTCCTTGAGAGAGAAAAGTAGCCAAAATTTGATGGATGATTTCGCAACCCATAACACCCGAGACCTGTCTCATCTAAACCAATAGCTAGGAATCTAGTCCATATATGAAAAAATATATTTCTTCCCCATATCTTTCCTTTTTCTCATGGTCACAATAAAAGAAACATGTTAAAAACTTCAATTTGTGTTAGTGTTAGGGTGTCTAGGGAACAATTTTGTGATCGCCACCTCATAAAACCAAACCGATGCCACCCATATGTTTGGGTGGGATTTTAGAAAATATTCAAAGGTGTCTTTATACTATCCAAATTTATTTTTCCTTCATGACTACACTAGTGAGGGGATATCTCTTAATTGCCCTAAGAGTGAAAAGTAGCCAAAATTTTATGCATGATTTATTGTAACTCATGACACATGGGAATATCTCGTATGAGCCTACACCTAAGAATATGGTTCATCTATGATTTTTTTTTTGCATTTTCTCCCATCTCTTACCTATTTTCTCATGGTCACAATACAGAAATGCAACAAATACCTTCAATTTACATCAGTGTTAGGGTGTCTAGGGTGATATTTTGTGAATCGTGGCACTAAACCGATGTTGCCTACACATCTTGGTGGGCTATTATAAATTATCAAAGGTGTCATTTCATTTCCCAAATATGCTGGTACTTCCAAAATACATCGGTTGGGAGATGTATCTTAAGTTACCTATGGAGAAAAAATAGCCAAAATTTGGCAAATTATTTCTCCCAACCCATGACATTTGGGAATATCTCATCTAAACTGACACTTGTGATTTAATAAAATATAACTATTACTTTATTTTGTTGAATTCAAATATGTATTGGCAAAAATGATTAAAGAATGCTACAACAAAAGTATATAAGAGTAATAGAACCAAAAATCTAATTACAATAAAAAGGAAGAATGAATTAGCTGATAATTGCTAACATCCGAAGTGTTTAATGCTAGAAAACTGGTAATCAATAATATGAAACTATCACAATGATGCACATACATTTACAAAAGTGTCGGATGTCCCTGGACTAAGGTGCCAGGTAGGTACTATTGCGCTTGAGCACTAAGATCCCTTCCGGGCACCATAGTCCTGTGTAGAACATAAAGAACTAAATTTGAGAGGGTCATGAGGTTGTCTTTGATATTCACCGCCTATCATTAGTATGTCGCATAACCCTTGCAAATTTCACTAGAAAATTGCAATATGAAATCCACCTACAAAACCTTACAAATACATCAAATTTTAAAAACAAAGATGCAAAATGATGGGTTACACTGGCCTCAACTATCAAACTAGGGATCTTACGAGTAAGTGTTGCACTACATCTCAGACCCAATGTATTTTTATGTGATTGTGTGTGCAATAATGTCCTTAGGTGCCCTGGTGCCAATGATGCCAAATATATTGTGGCATGTGGCTAGATAAAATGTAAGAATGTGTGGATTTAATAAAAGAAACCCCTCTTATGTAGTGTCTACATATGTAAGAATCCCAAAGAATGAAGTCCCTTTGTATGTAGATAGCCTAATATTTACCAACCCTTAATAATTATATGTAGGATGTGTTTATATAGAGATATGTTGTTTATATTTCTACACTAGTAACATGACATGACGACTAGGACCTCGGGATAAGGGAAGGATAATAAAAATGCCAACCAAAAAAATAAAGATAAGAAATAAGTAGGAAAAAAGTGCTTGAGCACTAGATTCTAGTATGGGGCACTAGTGTCCAAGAGCAAGTGATGAAAAATGTGAAAATATTGATAAACAAGGATCCCTATGACCTGACCAGAAAGTAGTGTAGGTGTGACATAATCAAAGAGATGAAAGATATAAAAGAGTACTAAAAGGAGATAATAGAAAACAAAAGGGGGATGGATAGGGGATGTGTTACCAGTGAATACTCTTTTCACTCAAGATCCATACATAAAACATCATACTTACTGAAATAGTAATATAGTAGTAAGTGCATGATTTTGTGTCTACATTTTCCCCCTTTATGTTATTTGAATGAAATTCAAGTAGTGTAAAGGAAGTAAGGAACATACTTGTGTGAAATTTGGAGAATCCCTTGTTGTAGAAGTATACACAAAATAATGTGTGGCATGGAAAACCATGGATCAATGTGTCAATCCATATGGCGTAAATAGAAATAGAGAGTTGTGATGAAGGAGCACTATGGAGAGAATTGATGATTCGAGTCCGAGAATGTGGAGATTTTGATTTATTATGAAGTAGAGATTTTGAAGGGGGAAGGGAGTGATCAGTTCCCAACCTAATTTTGTATGTTGTGTGAATAACTGAAGGATTTGGGCATCCTTTCCACTAGAGGAAGAGTGTAGAGAGAGAGGTCTAGTTTTACCCTCTAACTTTAACTACATCCTTGAAAGGTCAAACCGTTGAAGATGGTATAAAGACCAAATTTTCTTAATTTCAATCCAAGATTGAATAACCCACATATGAACCATATAGGAAAGGAAATGATGTCTCATTTCCCCCACTCCATGGGTGTAAAATGCTAGAATACTTCCAAGTTAGGCCATCTGGA
The DNA here is from genome assembly GCA_018340775.1 of Taxus wallichiana var. yunnanensis. Lineage (NCBI taxonomy): Eukaryota > Viridiplantae > Streptophyta > Pinopsida > Cupressales > Taxaceae > Taxus > Taxus wallichiana. The sequence continues at coordinate 703,979,514 of CM031244.1, forward strand.
AGTGGTAGAAATGTGATTCCCAAGTTAGGTCATTTGGGAGGACTAATGATGTAACATAGCTCCCATGTTAGGTCATCTGGGAGGAATGATAGAATGTGTTAATTATATTTATTGATGATTCTCTTATTGATTGAATTTTGATTGAAGTAGGGTACTCATAAAGAGATTTTTTTCTTTTGTTGCTCCCAAGTAAGGTCATGAGGGGAATGAATTTTGACATGATTAAGAGAGTATTTAGTGAAATTTGTGTTTTATGCCCCTAGGTTAGGTCATTAAGGGGAATGAATTAGCCATGAGTAATAGAATGCTCAAAGAAAATTGCATTTGTTTCCCCCAGGTTAGGTCATTAGGGGAATGCAAATGTATTTTAATGAATAGATTGAATGAAATGGAGTAAGAATTATCATGGTGATATATATAGGATGTCGATTAATTTCTTAAAATATGGAGAGGGATCATGATGTGATCTAAATTATATGGCCCCTTTTAGTGAAAAGGGTGAAGGGACTGTTGACAAGCATTGAGCCAAAATTAAAGATGCAATGATGAAAAAGTGTATGAATGATAGATAAAAGAGTGGTTGTAAGATTGTGTGAAAGTTGGTGAAATATGTGCTAGATTAGAACATAATGTTATGAAATGTATTTAGTGCAATAGTAGGAGGAACCCTAAAGTGAATGCCACAAACAGGGATGAAAATGGAGTAATGAAGCTCAAGATATGAGTGAAAATGTATGTCATGTATTAGTGTGAGAGGTGGTAACAAATAATAAATATAGTATAGGGAAAATTGAAAGTTACTATATATAAAAATAGTAAAAGTGAATAGTAACTTCATTTGTATTGTGAGTGAGTTGGAAATTTGAGCTCTGGAATTCGATGATGCTATAAATTAGAGAAGCAAGGAGGACTTGATTCGAGCTAGTGGCCGAGGCCGTGACAACACAAACCACTGATGAGTTGGTACGTATGAATATTTTTGCAAATTTTGATAAAAATGTGTGTTTTTCAATTTTTGTGTAAATTTTAGATTTTTGAATTTTTGAGCATTTCATACCTAGATGGTAATGGCCAAGGAATAGATATTCTTTAGGACACTAACACTCAGTTCTGGGTGCCAAGGTCTTGAATCTAGGCACCATGGTCTTGCTTCTAGGTGTTGTAGTCCTGGGACTAATGATGGCCTGTGTAGTGCAATTTTTTACATTTTTGATGAATGTAGATGATGTTTGTGATTGGAGCTAGACCTACATGAGTTACTAATACCGATATTTGTTTTTTGTTTATGTTTTGTAGTGAGATATCTATTATAGGGAGTCCAGTGGAGGTCAAAATTTGAGTGGTTTGTTGATGTTAGGGTTTTGGATGAGGAGTGTGATGTACTAGACCATGTCGGCTTGCAGCACATAATGAGGATGGGGATGTGCCCCATAATATGTCAATGATAATTGCATTATGCGAGAGATGGTGTGTAGATATGTGCACATTTTTGTTTCCTACGGGAGAGATGACTGTGACTTTGGAGGATGTTTATCACATATTGTGATTTCCAGTAGTGGGGGAGAGAGTATAGGTTATGGTCATAGATGATGCTACGAGGCATATGTGGGAAGATAGGATATATTTAACGAGGTTGTGGCTGTAGAAAAATACCCATATTAGTTTGGATGCTATTTTGAGATCTAGCATTTCGTGATTGCGAAGTTTATCGCGAGTGGTGATAGTGTCGTCGGTGGCGGTGGTAGTAGAGGGTGGTGGTGTGGGAATCTTGTATAAGATGCATGATATATGCTAGAGTATTGAGGAGCATGGTATGAGGTATGCTTGGGTGAGATGTGTATTAGCTCATTTATATAGGGACTTATATAGGTTTACTCATGGTGAGCATGGGGGTGGCCTAGGATCCACCACATTATTACATGTATGGGCATATGAGCATATTGTGATATTGAGACCACTTGGTAGGCCACATGAAGATTGGGAAAGACTAGAGATAATTAGTATGAGATGGGTAGGTGTCTAGAGTAGGAGGATGGATACTATGACATATAGAGCTATGTTGGATCGGATGGGGCCAGGGGCCATTATATGGATGCCATACGGGGGAGTATGGTGGTTGGGACGAGGGTGTAGTTGAGTTGAGATGTATTCATCACACTATGTGGTTAGAGGATCACTTTCCTAAGGTAGTGAAGCTATTTCAGGCTGAGCGAGTATTGAGATAGTTTGGTATTTCCCAATATGTGCCTCTAGAGCCATATGTGTGGTTGAGATCCATTAGGGCACCGAGGAGGCTAGGTGCAAGACCGGGATCCATAGGAGCACACTTAGAATATCTAATGCCATATGAGAAAAATGTAGACATTGGGCCGATATGTGTAGATGATGTAGGTTATACCGAGGCATATACTACATGGTGGGCTACCGATAGGTGGGTACTATTATTCCTTGTGATGGTAGATGTGGTAGATGAGCCAACAATACAAGGAGGAGTGGAAGCTCTTGCTCCCGATGCGAGATGTTTTAGAAGCAACGTGGGCTAAATGTGAGTATGATTTATTGTTATATTTTATGAATTTGAGTTTGTATGGTATACGGTATGTGTGGTTTTTTTGTAGGGGATGTGTTTTGGATGTTGATCGTTGATACATATATCCAAAAATTGACATGAAATGTACCTCTTGATGTGCTCCCAAGAGGTGGACTATTAGATTAAGTAGATGTAATTGTGGGAAAGCATGCACATTTTTTGAGATATTAGTGGTTACAACAACCACTTATATTGTGTTACTAGGTGAGTGAGAAAAGGCTCCAATGTAAATATAACAAGTGAGAGATGCTGTAGGTGATGGGGATTTAGCCCAAGATGTATTTGCTAGCTTTTTGGATTTGTAGTGCTAGTATGCAATGCAAAAAGTGGAGCTTTCCTTAACACAGAGTCATCTAGAGTGATATAGGAGTTGTGATCAACAACGTAGATTGAGTGGAGAAGCATCTAGTTCTAGGGCTCCCATGATTGTATATAGTGATAGTGAGGATGATGATGTATGACCTATTGATTGTACGTTATATTTTTATGTATCGAGGCATGGGGACTTTCCCCCGGTGGTTGTATTATCGAAACGATGATTTTGATTGATATACATACATACATACATATATACATACATATGGATGTTTTCGCACTATTGTATGTTGTTGTTGTTGTCTATTGATGTATAATGTGATGATGGTTGTTCGATATTGATTTGTTTTGTGTGATGTATGATGATAATTGTTGTAGATATTTATGTGTGATTTTGATTTTCTTTGCATAATTGATGATGATATAAAAGTGGATGATGATGTATAACATGTGATAGATATACGTATGAGATAGTGATAGAATAAACATAACATAGTATGATGATGATAGGAAATAGTAAAATGATGCATGGTAGATTGAAAAATATGTATCGAGATGTATGTAAGTATGCGTAAACGTGATGAAGAGATAAGAGGGGGAATAAGCGTGATGCCCCCAACGTGTGTGTAGAAAAGAGGATGAGGTTCATTTATATAATACCCCTCAACAATCAAGAATGAACCATAGAACAAGAATGCGTCATCAGGAAATGGTTTGATAGCGTATGTGAGAAAGATAGAACATGAAGTGCAGTGCATATATAGTGAGAGATGTGAGGCTATTATTATATAGATCCCTCAACAGTCATGTAAGAACCTTGAGAACATGAGTGCATCGTTGGGAAATGAGGTGATTTCAAAGAAATCACCTACCAGAGATGGAGAGGCTGATGAGGTGCGGTGGAAGCATGTGAGATGGTAGCAATATGAGCATATGAACCAAATTGAATGTTTGATAAAGTAGCAGTGATGAATGGAGATGTGGTAGTAAGCAATGGAGATGCCAACAACTTAGGAAGCCAATGAGAAGATGTAGCATCATGTGATGGTGCAGTGGTAGAACCATTAGGTGGAGGACGTGAGTGTAGAACAACCTTATGTTATGGAAGAGCAGTAACCTTAGGTGGTGGAGACAAGTGAACTAAGGTAGAAGCACACCTATGTAGAATAGGAGTTAAAGACCACTCACGAGATAAAGACCGCTATGAGAGAAAGGAAAAAATATAATGATACCTTGATCTTTGAGTTGTAATTTTTCTTATAGAGAAAAATAGTCATTGTCTCGATGGCCATTAATGCAATGGAAGTTGCAATAGGGATGATCATGTTGATGTTGCAAGTGATGAGGAGGATGGTGCTGGTTAGATGGAAAGAAAATTAAGTGTTTATCTAATAAAGCATGCAACACATCATGAGGTTTGGTAACATGTGGAAATTGCAATGGTTCTCAAGTAGTAGTAGAAGGAGTCTTTTGTGGAGACCTATGTGGAGTAGAGGGAGGATGTTGACATGGTGGCCAAGATGGAACACACTTGTGTGGTGGAGGAGAGGAGACCTAGGAGGATGCTCAACTGTTGGAAGAGGAGAAGAGACCTTAGAAACAAAAGTGGAAGCAAGAGAAGGAGGATCTATAACATGTGCAACAATCAAGTCTTGTTCTAGATTGATGAATCTATAACATAAAAGTGTAAATGATTCACATGTGTCATATTGCAATTGTTCTTTGAGTGCAGGATCAAGCCACAAAAAAAGATGAATTTATTTTCTAAGTCAATTGGCTAAAATAATAATTGATGCATGCAAGAATTGAAGTGTAAGATATAGTCTAAAATAGGCTCAATTTTTCCTTGATGCAATGTAGGAAAGTGATCATGAGTGATTCTAGGACCATTTTTAATCATGAATCTCCTAAGAAAAGTATCTTCCATGTTGTAATATGTGCTGATAGACCCAAAAGGTAAATGTGTATACCATTGGAGAGCATCATCGATAAGACTATGGTGAAAGGCCTTGAGTAATAATCAATCATTGGAATAAGAGGCCATAGCAAGACGATAATGCTTGAGATGTAAGTAGGGATTACCAATTCCATCAAAGCAAGTGAAAGTAGGCATAACAAAATCCTTAGGAAAGGCCAAACTATGAATTTTCTTAGGAGTAAGATTTCCATGAAGAGAATTATTATCAATAGATGCACAATAGGATTTTCTTTCTAAAGTGAGAGATTGGACCTGAGATTACAATTAACCAAAAAAATGCATGAGTGATAAGATATCATGTGATGGAATGGTAGGTGAAAGAAGAGGCACATTAAGTGGTTGAACCTTGCCATTGTGAGTTATCATTGGAATTTGTGGAGGAATAGTGGATGTGGAAGGAGGTGTAGAAGACGTAGGCTCAATAGGAGTGCTGTTAGGTAATAAGAGATAAAATATGTAGAATAATCCCTCACAAAATTGCAACAAGTAGAAACTAATATGCAAAAATATTATAGATCTCAAATAAAAGTGCAAAATAAAATAACACAACACAAAGAGATAATATTTAATGTGGTTCACCCAATTTGGGCTACGTCCACCAAGAATCACTTGCTCAGATTTTATTACAAGCCACCGCTCTCTCAATACAATACCTAGATCTATTTGGAGCTATGCTCAACAAACTCTACATAATTCACACCTGAATTCAAAACACATCTGCAATGTTACATCATACCTACCATATGCATAAAACCATATAAGTAGACAAATGCTTAAGTAGTTTTACAAAACCGTGGGTATCAAAACCATGGGCCAAAACCGTCCCATAAACCTATGGGTCAAAATCCCGCCCATATGAGAAAAATGTGTTTCCCAGTATATCGGGCACGTTTTAAGGCCAATTTTTTTTTCCTCGGGGCTGTGCCCCAAACCCAGTGAGACAATTGTGGAAAGTGTATAGTACTATTAGTGTATAGTCTTCAACACTTTCTCACATGAAAATAGGCTCCACAACCTAACAATGCTAGAGGGAACCTCCTATGAGACAATGAAAGGGGTGATGATAGGAGTAGAAATAGGAGGTGAAGAACATGCATGATCGATAGCAATGCTAGATGTAGATTCAGGAGTAGCAATGAGAGGAGGAGAATCATCATGCATGACATTGGAAGAAATCTCAGAAGTAGAAGAAAGCAGAGTAGAAAATTCACACTCAACAGTATGTAAAGAAGGATCATCTTGACTAATATGCTCATGATCAGAAATGGAATCTATGTCACTATCAGCCAAATTTTCACAAGCAATTAATTCTTCTAAACTATCATCAACATAAAAAGAAGTAGAAGAACTAGTATGAGATACATCATTGCAAGCACTAGGAACAATATGAGATAAAGCATTAGATTCATCTAGACTATGAGTAGAAACCACATCATGTACATGTGCATTTACATTTTTAGAAATAGAATTACTTGCATCTAGAGGAGAATAAATATCACCAAAAATAGCATCTATAACATCAATATGCATACCAACAGTGGAGGAAAACTCAATAGCATCAGGAGATCCTTTGGGATAACAAGGTTTGCAGCTCATAAAAGTTTGTGCATCTTCAGTGAAAGGATGTGAAGACCATATTCATTAGGAGTAGTAGTGGGAAGGTGGTCTTGCTAGTAGCAATATTGTGGTAAGTTTTATTAATAGATTTAGGACATCAATAAAGATCAATAAGTTCAGCCATAACAACCTCATCATCAAGGATAGGGTTCACACTTTCATGAGACATAGCTTGCCTAGGAGGAGAAGATTGAGCCATGAGGATCCTAGGGAAATGAGTTCAACTATGATTGGGTTCACCAAATGATTTAACAAAATCTAACTATTACTTTCTTTTGTTAAATTTAAATATGTACTGGCACAAATGATTAAAGAATGCTACAACAAAAGTATATAATCTAATAGAATAAAAACCCTAAGTATAATAAAAGGAAGAATGAATTAATTGATAATTGCTAAAATCTAGAAGTGTCCGATACTATCTTAGAAAACTTATAAAAAAATTGTGAAACTATAAAAATGATGCATAGAAATTCGTAGAAGTGTCGATGTTCTGAACTAGGGTGCATGTGCAAGTATTGTGGTGCACGGGCGCTAGGATCCATTCCTAGGTACCGGGGTTTGTGTAGAACCTTGGGAATTGAATTTCACATAGTTGTAAATTTTTCACCGATCTTCACTTCCTGTCGCTAGTATTTCACACAAAGCTCACAAATGTCATCAGAAACCTGCAATATGAAATCCACTTGCAAAACACCATAAACACATCAAACCCTAAAAATAAATATGAAAAATGAGGGTTTGGGCTAGCCTCACTATCAAACTAGTGATCTTATGACTGAGCACTACACTACATCTCAGACCCAATGTAATTCTATGTGATTGTGTGTGCAATAGTGTCCTTAGGTGCCCTTGTGCCAATGACACCAAATATATAACATGCTATGGCTAGATAAAATGCAAGAATGTGTGGATGTAATAAAATAAACCCCTCTTATGCAGTGTATGTAGATGTAAGAAGCCCAAAGAATGTATTCCCTTTGTATATAGATAGCCCAATAGTTGTTATCCCCTAATAATGGTATGTATGATGTGTTTATATAGGGATCTCTTGTTTAAATTTCGACACTAGTAACATGACATGCCGACTAGGACCTTGGGATAAGGGATGGATAACCAAAAAGGCCAACCAAAAATCTGAAAATAAATATAATAAATAAGTAGGAAAGAAGTGCCCAAGATCTTGGACATAAGCACATGAGTGCTAGAGTCCAATATGGGGTGCTAGTGTCCCAGAGCAAGTGATGACAAATGCGAAAATACTGATAGACAGGGATCCATGTGACATGACTAGAAAGTAGTGTAGGAATGACATAATCAAAAGAGATGACATATATAAAAGAGTAATAAAAGGAGATAATAGAAAACAAAAGGGTGATGGACGGGGGATGTATTACGGTGAATACTCATTTTTTCTCAATATCCATACATTCAACATCATACTTGCTTTAACATAGTAATATAGTAGTAGGTGCATGATTTTGTATCTACACACTGGGAATCTGGTATGTATATATAAATTTCTCTCATTTTATCCCATCTCCTACCTATTTTGTTAGTCATAATAAAATAAATGTGGTAAAACCTTCAATTTATGTTAGTGTTAGGGTGTCTAGGGTGATATTTTTATTTCCACCTCGTAGAAATGAACCGATATTGCCCATGCATCTGGATGGGATGTTAAATACTTTTGAAGGTGTTTTTCACTACCAACTATCTTAGTCCTTCCCAACTACATTGGTTAGGTGATGTCTCTTAAGCTCCATAAGAGTGAAAATTATTCAAACTTTGACACATGATTTATCGCAACACGTGATACCTAATAATGCATGGTATGAACCTAGAGGTGGTGATTTGGTATTTCTAAAAAAACCTCTCTTATTTCTTCCCATATCCCTCCCATTTTCTCATGGTAACAATAAAAGAAACACAACAAAGACCTTCAATTCACATCGGTGTTAGGGTATATAGGGAGATATTTGGTGATCGCCACCTCATGGCACTAAACCAATGTTTCCCACACATTTAGGTGGGATGTTAGACATTATTGGAGGTTTCATTCTTATGTCCAACTATCTCGGTCCTTCCTAGATACATAAATGGTGAGATGAGAGTGTTCTTGATGTTAAAAGAAATGTTCAAAATAGAATTTTCATACAATATGACTGGTGAAATGATAGTGTGTTCTTGTTATTAATTATAATGTTAAAAATATATTTTTCATATAATATAGGTGGTGAAATGATAACATGTTCTTTTTAAAAAAGAATGTTAAAAATAGCATTTTCATACAATATAGGTGGTGAAATGAGAATGTGTTCTTGTTATTGGTTTCCAATTAAAATTTATCATCCCTCTTCTCTCCCACTCTCAATTCCCTCCTTCTCTGTCTCTCCCTCCCCATATCTCACTCTCTATATCTCTCTCACTCTTGATGTCTCTTCCCTCTTCTCTCTCCCCCTCTCTTTCACATTCAATCTATCTTCCCTCCTCTTGATGTATTTCTACCTCACCTAGTCTCTCTTGCTCTCACTCTCTCTACCCTCTCTCTCTCTCTCTCTCCCTCTCATTATCTCTTCCATCCTCTTTATTTATATCTCCCGATATGCCTCTACTAATACCATAAGATCAAGTTTGAGGAGGATAAAGAGGAAAATGAGTTGGTGTGCAATCAATGAAATGGATTAAAACTAAATGTATTAAAATAAAGGAATAAAAGGGTCATTTTGTAGAATATGTTAAATATTCTCTTTGCTTCAAGAATAAAAATTATTTATGATGACACAAACCACATGAAGGTGGAAGTTTGTTTAGAACTAATAACCTACTTTAGTAACTTTAGTAGAGATAAAAATAAATAAAAAATTACTCAAACACACAAAACTTAAGAATTTAACAATATACTTATAAACTATAAAAATTATGTGACATTGTACCAATTCAATACAATTAATCATCGAGTTTGATTTAGTCTTTAGGGCGTTGAGTATTTCTTCATGGTTAGACTCAAGAATTTTCCACAAGTTCTTATTGTGCAGTCTACCCTCATATTTGATCAATTGAACATTAGATGCAACAAAAAGGTGAGAATAATGAATAATCTTTCTATGAGTTTTAAATTCCTCAAACAACCACATATTGGATTTCTTCATTGTGTATCTTCTAAGACATGTTTTAAGAATAACCGAAAACCTCGTAGGATACTCCGGGCCTTCTCCAACTAAGATTGAGGCTATCATTTTATTTTTTTCCTCAACATTATGAGACAAATAATCATTTTTCCTTCTTCACTATTTTCGTTTACATAAATTACATAAACATGACATGCATCAAATTGTACAAAATATTTAATTTCAATAAATGATTCATAAATACTACATAATGAGATAAAATATTAATTTTAACTAAACAATGCATCTATAATACCTAATTGCACTAGATATGATACATGATTAAAGTCAACTAATGATTCCATCACTGTGAGTTGTAGAGATCATGAAATTTGATACATGTCAAGTGGATGTAAAGGTCTATAACACCATTCATTGACCCACTCTTTTGACTCACACTTATCCCAAATAAAATACATACATGAATAAAAAAGCATGACATTTTCCATTTATGAATAGTCCATGAATATGCATTTGAACTTATAAAAAGAGTACAAATCACTCGATGTTGTTAGTGTAAAACAATATTCATATTTTGCAAATTTAGTTTATTATACAAAAAAATGAAGCTGTAGAATTACCCTCATCACCTAGACCCATTATTGAGTTACACCATTCCACTATAGATGGTGCATCATCAACTTTGCATCATATTTAGAATTCAAATCTTCTCTTGTCGGGGTTTTAACACATGCTCCTACACCATCATGCTCCCATTTTCCATGCACATACGCAATGAAATTATAAATATGCTAAATGTTAGTGTGAGGTATTTTCCACATCATCAGGTGAGTCATCTCACTTAGGTGAGATTGTAGGTCCACATGCCATTTAGGGGTCATTATGATATTCTCATACGTGTCAGTGCATCATATGCATCATTCGGAGCTACACTTCTATTATGGGAATGTAACTCCCCCTCTCCACTCGAGTTGTCATAATTGCAGCACTAGGGGTTACTCTGCACCTCCTATATGTACACCCCTTTGGATATATGATATAGAGAGAGTTTGTGGATTGTAATGAGGTTTTTCCCCTATTTTGAATCCTTACATGCACATTCGGTTAATGCTCACTCCTCCGAGATCTCTTCACGTTACCATTCACATGTCCGTTGATGTGCACGTCGTCCCTCGTGATCCTCACATTTCAGGTTTCAAATCCTCTTTCATGGTGTCGAGAAGATCTTTTGGATCCATACACTCTTCGGCGTTGCTCATGTATTTATCGGCCTTATGGCATGATATGAAAATATCGTTGCATGTGTCATAATGGATATTTCACACGTGCTCTACTTGCATTGATTTGGGCTTCATACCTCTTGTTTAGGCTTTTATCCGTGTTCGTGGTTTCAATTTTTGAGTTTTAAGGTTCTCCAGGGTTACATGCATGTTTTGGAGGTGTTTTTGTAGTTAGGTTGTAGTTTCATAGGTTCATATATGGTGTTTTACATTGGCTTTGTGTAGTTTTTGAAGTTTGAAGGAGTTTCCTAAATACCCAACTCGACACCCACTCATCTAGCTAGAAACCGAGCTGGTCTCCCTAGCCCGTCGCTCCTTTCTTCCAACTCATTTGCCTTAGTCACTACACTAGCTTACCCTTGTTTGGTGTTTTACATCGGATTTCTGCTCGATGAATTTGAGTACTCATTTTCCGAAACTTGCCTCATTCTACTTGATGGGTGTTTTTAAATGTGTCTTAGATGATTGTGTTATGCCTCTTCCCGAGATCTTAGTTTTTGTTGTAAATTGGTTCTTTTTCCTTACATCGATTTCCTTTGAGCTCGCTATTTAGACTCCATCAAATATGCTTTGCATTGGTGTTGCAGCTTTTGTTCTAGTTTCCTTAACACATTTCAAACCCCGCACCCCGCCCTCCAAATCATTCACCTATTTAGACTTCTCTGTTGATTTGACTTGTTGTGTGCATTGGTCCTTACTCCATCGGTTTATGCTCATCGGGCTCTTACTTTGTTGGTGCCATGCATTGCATGTTCATGTTTTACCTCGGACACTCCCTTAAGTCTTCAATGGTCATTTATACGCTATCATTGTTTGTTTGGCGGTCTCAACCCATCTTCTCACCAACCTCAACACAGTTTCCAAAGACCAACTTGGCGCTCCTTACACACTCTTCATGTGTCACAAACCTTCGTTCAATTCTTGACTCAACAACACCTTGACCGCTACCTCTCTTGCTCAATGGCTCTTCCAACTTGAGTGCGAATCTCACCGATCCCTTGGTGAGTTTTTCAATGTTCAATGGTCGGCTTGGCACTCCACGAGTCTTCGACACATTTCTCCACTCCACACAAGTGGACCCAACACCGCTCCCCACTCTCTAATGGTCAAATTGCAGACCGAGCTCCCTAACTCAGAGAACAACTCGAGCTCGCCCAACTCACTGAGTTAGGCCTTTGCATTGCCTAGCCCATTTGAACTGTTTTCTCCTCTTCACACCCTTAGAGCCCTTCACATCCCACATTTATTTTGTTTTTTCTTCCATTTTTGACATTTTCAAACATTATAAAGGGAATATTGTAAAAATAAAAAAATCATTTCCAGAAGGGGATTTTTTCCGAGCTCATTGTATAGGGTTATTGGGCTTTCCAGGCCATTTTCTAGCTCGTTACTTTGTAGTGTTATTTTCTTGCAACTAGTGGACGCATCCACCACAACCTTGCGGAAAGAGAGCCTTCTATTTTGTATTGTGAGATGCCATTTTTCTCACATTGTGTAGTGTTGTTCCTTGTCACTTATGCACTTTGTGCTTGATTACATACGTCCCTCTCGCTTCCGACACGGGACTCCATTGTGGCCTCCACTCTCACGTGACTTGTCACCAACCTGCAAGGTGGGTGGTCAACTATCCGAAGTCACATGAGTGCACCTTATTCAGAAGTTGCGGACTATCCACTTCCACGAGCATGGGGGTTACCATTGCTCTTCTTGGGTGTTACATTGCTTGTAAATGAATTATTGGATGAGTCCAACATCTTGCATTCTTGCACCCTTCTTCTTCATGCACCTTTTATTTATTTCTTCCACATTATGGAGGGTGCTCTTTCTAGACTTGAGCATCGTAGGATCTCCTTATAGCCTCCGCCACTTCTTATTGAGAGAGATAACTATTCATCTTGGTGTGATTCTATGGAAATGTTACTTCACCCATAAGGGCCTTTCACACTTCTTGCTTGAGCCAACTCCCGCACCCGGTGATCATCATCATCTTGAGGAATTTCTTAACACTTGTGACCATATTTTTGGTCACTTGATGATGCATGTCTCTAGACCTCTCTAGTTTTATGTGGAAGACTCGAGATCCTCCCCACCACATCTGGAGCATCTTTCACTCCCTCTATTAAGACCCTTCACATACTACCACCATTATTGTTGCTGATTCGATTGTCTCCTCTTGTTATTTGTGTGATGGAATTTACGTTGACATAGACTCACTTAGTTCTTCTTCTAATGACTAGGATTGTGCACCAAATTTTGATGCACATAGTACTATAGAGGAATTCTCTCCTCCTTCTCTCACTATTCCAGAGAGTATTTACACTTCCCACATCTCATGAGATATCGAGCGGTATCCTACTTAGCATCAAACAATCATTACGCTAGCCTCCTTTCCACTTCTAGTGTGCGAGGTCCTTTCCACTCATCTACCTTCATTGGATGACTTATACTTGTCTGACATCACTCTTCTATTTTTTGAGACCCCTCATTGGGATGAATATCTTCCATAACTTTGTCATCTTTTCGCAGAGTCCACTTGTGATGCACTACAAGTTCCTCATCCATCTATATGTGTTTTGGAGGAGTTTATCAACTTTGCTATTGGGAGTTCCCCTTATGGTACTCTTATCACTTCCACTTTTTGGAGACCTTCATTGATCCACCCTCTCTTGTGGATCCCTTTTCTATTGTGGGTTTTGTTGTGTTTCCTCCACATCACTTGGAAATCCTTTCTGCAGGTGTTCCCTCTTCACACTCTAACAATTCTGTGCTCATGGCATTACCTTCGGTTCTTTGGTGCTCATCTAATATACCTATGTCACACTTCCATGGACCAGACTTAGAGTTCTTCATGCTGCTGCTTTCATTTTCCTTTACGAAGTGGGAAAACTTCCAACACGTCATTTATGTCCCTCCTAAAGGAAGACACATAGTTCGATGCTAGTGGCTATTCTTTAGTCTAGAGGTAGAGGATCTAGTCATCAACATTCTTCCGGGAGAATTCCTAGAGTTACAGAGTTCGGATCCGTCCATGGCATCTTCAAAGCATCCATATCATCACCTCTCTTCTTCTCTCTTCTTCATCTTCCGAGAGAATTCCCTTTTGTACATGGGTACCTTTTCCAGCTTGTCTATGGCCAAGACCCATCTTTGACATCTTTCTTAGATTAGAGAGTGATTTTTTCTCTTGTGGTGAATGTTTTTCCTAGTAGGTTTTCCTTCATTGCTTGGGATCTCTTAGTTGTGCATGGGTACCTCATTAGGCTTTATGTCGAGACCCATTTCTCGTTTCGACTTTCTACCTCATCCTAAGTTACGATGAAGGGGGTGTTAGTGTGATTTATTCTCCACGTCATTAGGTGAGTCATCTCACTTAGGTGAGATCATAGGTCCACATGTCATTTAGGGGTCATTATGAGATTCCCATATATGTCAAGTCGTCATATGCGTCATTGGGAGTTACACTTCTATTCAAGGACTATAACTCCCCCTCTCCACATGAGCTGTCATGATTGTAGCACTATTGGTTACTCAACACCTCCTATACATACACCCCTTTATATCTATGAGATAGAGAGAGTTTGTGGATTGTAATGAGGTTTTTCCCATTTTTCAAATCCTTGCATGCATAGTCAGTTGATGCTCGCTCCTCTTGAGATCTCTTCATGCGGTCATTTGCACATCCATTAATGTGCACATCCTCCTCGTGATCCTCACATTTTGGGTTTCAAACCCTCTTTCGATGAACGCCACTCATCTTATATATCTACTCAACTAGTAGAACATTTAGAAATTCTTGAATTGAGATGTATACTTATTTAGCCATATGATGTTAATGTTGATCAAATTACCATATAAGATCTCAAGTAACCTTACACCAACCCTATAAAATATGTATGATCATAAATAATATAGAAACAATACTCTCTCAATATATTTCTATCTTCTTATGTCTTTATCGGGAGCATGAGTGAACATTATATACACAAAAATAGAAACTTGAATTGAGTTGTAGTACGGTGATTGGATTTCATTCTATGGTTATAGTGTATAGTTTTCTAAAAACCAACAACTAATGTACAATGGCACCAAGAGGAAATGGGTTCTTGCATAACTTGAATTAGTCATCTAACCATCGAGCTCTATGTGTATGCCTTGCATACTCATAAACTATCTCCTTTCGAAATATAGTCATAAAATATGATGCACTTATTTCTTTACTCGCTAAAACACACATGTTGGCATCTTTATCATCTTTTGAAGTGTATACCATTGGATTTTATTTCCCAAAACTAGCTAGTTCATTTCCAATTGCATGTGTATTCTCTATGTGTTTATAATTTTGCAAACGTCACAAACCTTCACAATTATCACAAGTTCCTTCCAAACCGATTTATTACAAAAAATATTACCCTTATTCTCTTGTACAAAAAAACACTTGAGATGAAATATCTTGCTGATTTAGGTGGAGCATTTATCATACACTCCTAAAAATATTATCAGTATGCAAAGTGAAACATATGTACTAGAAAATGTGGACAAAACCAAGGAAACACTTGTTTAGGATTTTATTGATATAAAAAATAAGAGGTTACAAAATGGAGAAGGTTCATAGGTGCTTATATACATTGTACAACCATAACAAAGTAACCAAAATGGTTATAAAAGTTCAACAAACCAACACACACAAAAAAATTATGTGAATAAAATTCCCAATACAAAACAAATAGTGTTATAATACACTATAAAAATAACTACATAAAAATTTTACCTAATTAAATGCAAAATTACTATTTAGTAGGATCTTTTACCAACATTATTGCTTAATTCTACATAGTCTCAAGTGAACAGGAGATAAATTCTATGAATGATTCAAATTTATCTTGTGTACGTGAATTTGTGAAGACATTAACCCTAAGAAAAAATATTAACTTAAAAAAATCTTAACCATAAATAGGGTTATCTCTAAAGACAAAATTTTAGATGAATCCACCATTTTGTAGAGGCTCAACAAGGTAGGTGGTGGGCCCAAGGAGAATGATTAGGAATATTTATTTTCTTTGATTGCATATTTGGTTGAATTTGATAAATATCAACTTCCAATGGTTCTTCTTCTTTGGAGATACCTTTGTGTTTTTATTGTGGGTGCCTTTTATAGGTCAATTCAATAGTACCCTTTCCTTTAAAACCACCATGAGATGAGTCTTTTCTTATATGTTGAGTGTGAAGTAATAGCCTAGGCCGTAGTTGTGAGGGCATAGATTCCTGCCTACATTTTGGCTTGGAGTGCATTTACAACCTAGAGATGGATTAAACGCCTTTCTTTGCGAGAATTAGTTTTCCTTGGAAGCCATTTGGAGTGGTGTTTTACCTTGTTATCTAATTTTGGCATGCTTAGTTTTTAGGGTTGGTCTCCTAGATTCCAATTATTTTTGAATCTACCTTGGTCATTATTGAATGGATCTTCCTCCTTATATAGGGATACACAATGGTAAAGGCATCTAAACTCTAATGCAAAGTGTAATTTTCCAATGCCCAGACTTGCCAAGAGATGAGAATGAATCAGATGGGGAGGAGCTTGATTTGCAATGCTAGAAGGATATGGAGGTACCTCTAAATTTAGGGGGTCCTCTAGAATTAGATGAAGCTAAAAGATTCACTAAATATAGAGATAAAACCCCTAACGATATTTTTTTGATATATATTTAACAAATATAATTATCCAATTCTTACAAAGGAAAAAAAGTATTGTCTAGGCCTAAAAACATATGATTATACTCTCATAATTCAATTTAAGGATGAATGAAGGCTTCAGGGGGTTAAGAATGTGGAGGATGGAGTGTAGGAAGGGGTAAAAGACAACTTTTGATATCCTTTTCTTGCTCAATATTCTCAAAGGATCCTCAAACTATTGCTACAAAAATATTAAAATCCTCCTATTTAAATAAAAACATTCTCTATTACCACATGTGGATAGAACCAAGGAAACACTTTTTAAGGATTTTATTGATATAAAAAAACATGTTATAAAATTGAGAAGGATGTAATACTTATATACATTGTGTAGAAATTATTTTTTGGTACCCATAGGTGACCTATCTCGCACATCTCATATCCATACATCAATCAATATATCTAAGTCCTAAATCATATTCTACCCTTGTAATACCTATTTGCACCCATAAATAGTCACTTACCACCTCCTAAACCTCATAAAACCCATTTTAGCCTAGTAAGACCAAACCATCATAACCTCCCTACCTCCCTAAAACACTCTCCTCACTTTATTTTCTCCTTAACTCGAAAATCACCATTTTTGAGGTGGTTCCAACCACTTTCAAGTGAGTTTTCCTCACTTTTCTTGGATTTCCAGCCACTCCACAAATCGTTGGTGATTCCATATAAACCTAACATCTTCCTTGGATTGGGATCCCTACACATTGTATTAACACTCTTCCATTCGGGAGACTTAAACGAAATCTCAACACCTTGTGGAGCCACACCAAGCCCTCAAAGAGTTCATACCATTATAAGGATTCTCTACAACATTAAACATCTACATTTTGTACCATAAGAAAGGTATTATCATCTCTTTACATTCCTTTTTATCTACACATCATTTTAAAGAGTAATCTAATTATTAAATCATTCATTCAAGATCAAATATGGATTTCATTCAAAATCAGTAAATACAATGTAATCATTAGTGATTCCTCTAAATCACCCACAATTACCTTGAATCTCCAACGTTTGCTCGAATCATCGGTGATTCCTACTTTTAAGAATTTTAGTCACATATTCCTATTTTTAATCCATTTTACAATATTTTTTCTACTAGTTTTTGTGTTCCAAGTGTCCTATGTTTGTAGATGACCCTTCCAGGTGAAGGATATGACCTAGATACAATATTTGACTTATTGATCATGTGTCGCACCATTCATGTAAGAGAAGTCAAATGTTGACTACAAGCTAAGTCTTTGTATCATCACACTCACACCCGATTTGGATGATATCAGCGAGTAATTGGAAGTCCTCGAGTAGAATGATGAATCTAACCATTAATGGGAGAACGTTTTCAAGCCTCCCAACCTATCATCAAGGATTTCAACTAAGTTCATCCATCAAGATTCTTTCACATTATTTGTACTTGTTATTTATCATTATTTATCACTTAATTTTCTAAAATGAGTTGACACCCATCAAAGGAAGCCCTTTAGTTCTTGGGATTTACCTTTGTCAAGAAACTCATCATTGTATCACCTAATATATTTTGTCAAGTTATCTATTTATGTGTAGGTTTCCTCATTCTTTGGAAGAAGGATTCACTCATGCCCACTTTTACCTATACATCTCGAAATTTGTTGACACAAGTTTTACTAAACCATGTTATTTTCTAATTTTTTGTGATTTGTTCAACATAATAAAAGTAAATCAAAATATTCCATGAACATTCTAGCACACCCAATGAGACCTGAGTCCCATTTTCAATCAAATTTTACATTTCCATAGTAAAATATATTTCTTGTTTCATTTCTTACTAATTTTTCAGTTTGGAGTCCTTTGGTGGCTTTCTCAAAATGTTTAAAATAATTAAAAAGGAGTATTTAGAGAACAAAGGTACACTTTTTTCCTTTTTATTTTAGTATCCTTTCAACATTACATATTGCGTGTTTTGTCTTCATCGAAACCAATCTCTCTTTTAGGTCTTAAAAGTAATATTTATTCTTTCATGTTTCTTTAACTTAAATAGGGCTTAAAATTCTACATTCACTTTGTCTCCCTTCACACATACCCAGATCACATTACAAATCAAATTTTTATTCTAAAAACTTCCTTCCAAGTCTACCTAATTGGATTTCATCACCAAAGGGAAGTTGACTCGGTGTTCTGACCAAGTATAAACAATTGGTGGGTGGTATATCGACTAAGCACCTAAAACCCTTATCACTACATGATTGTGAAGAGAGGGGTAGGCCCAAATATCATACCTCATATTTACACCGACACAAACCTATGCCTCTTTTACTCTCAAGTATATCGAGGAATCTAACCTTAAACACACCCGAAACCAACCCTAGCTGGCCTAATTCTTAGCGCCCTTATCATCCATCTTTTTCTTTTCACATGTTTTAACTTAAATTAAGATAATTTAAATCTCTTGCAAATTGTGTGACTTGTGTATTAATTAAACATCTTCTTGTCATTACTTATTTGTTGTTCATGGTTTTGGCTAGATAAAAATCCCATATTTAGAATACCACAATCATGTTAAAATCATTACAACAATCCCACGAATCAAGTCAAGAACCTCTATAGTCCCCTTGTGTATAATTAGATACATTCAAAATTCCCTATGAATCCCTCCCATAAAAATTTCACAATGGATATCATGTATTTGAAGAACTTCCAGACACCAATCTGCTTTTCGGGTAAGTGCACCAATCTAGGGGGCCAAAAGGGGGTCTTAAGTGGACGTTTTTCTGAAAAATAAAAATCTTCAACTTGTACGAGTTATTTGAAATAGTTACACTCAAAATTAGAAGATGTTGTAAGAACATGAATCGTAGCATTTTGAGTCTAGTTTCTAAGTGTTATTTTATTTGAAAACAGTTAAGTTTAAGTGGGTCAAATAACTAAAATACTAACAAGTGATCCTATTTTTGTTAAAAAAACATAATAGATAGACTTTCATGCCCCCACCATTTTTGAGCACTATTTAGTATTTTTGAAAACCCTTTAGTAGAAAGATAGCTAGGAGCATCTAGTTTGTGCTAGATTTTTTTCTATATTTTTAGTGAGTATTTTTATGGATTTTCTAGTACAAAAATTTTAAATTTTGAAAAATAACGGAGCTCTGACTGTGCCCCCCTAACTACCTCAAAAATATTGAAAATTAGTTTTTTAATATGTATAGAATTAGTCCTAGTTTGTGCCTAAATTTTTTTTATTCAATTTTGATGAGTTGAAAAAAAGATACACGATGAAAGATAGACATGTATAAACTCAAAAAAATAGCTACAAAAAGGCATAGTTAGAAAATAATTAGTATGGAAACCTTATATTAGTTAGAAAATTTGAAAAATTATATTTTTAAAAAGAAGAAAGTTTGCTCGACGTCGTAGGCATATTTTTATTAAATGTATCAATCATTTTAGTGTGATTTATCATGACGAAATAGCCATTTTACCAATTTTCTACCAAAACATATTGTTTCTATGTGTTTTTATAGGTCCATGCCTTAGGATTGGGGATCCAAGCCTAGAGGCATGCCTTGGAAAAAGGAAAAACACAAAACAAGTATGTGCTTATAATGAGTATGTGTACGTATTTTGCATAGTATAAACATTATATGTATTTTTGACATAATTCTATTTACAAAATAAATGTTTAAATAATAAATAAAAAACTTATACTTTAATTTTTTTTTGTAAATATAAGAAATTAGGGTCACTCTACACCTTATAAAACTAGTCTCACAGTCCATGAGTCACGATTTAGGAGATAGTTTTTATAATCTAATCTGGTCAGTACATAGGTAATTTTTAGGATTTCAGCATTCAACCTAAAGCTTTTAGCATTTAAATTCTACAATCGATGTCTATTTTGGCAATGAATATAGTCATTGTTTAGGTTTTGGGGCCTTTTGGATTGTTTACTGACATTTGTAGGAGTGTTAGATGTGTCAAAATTAGATTTTACAAACCTCACAACTCTCAAAGGAAACAATAAATGCTCAAATATATGCACTCATGAAATTCCAAGTTATAATACATAACTAATTGAAACACATGTGTTATATATAGTGTCACTGGTGTTATCATTGATGTCACGTTACATTGATGGAAAAGAGTGTTTAGGTGACATAGGAGTCAACATGAGGTGTCAATCATCAAGAAGCATGAAGGTTGATTAGTAGTTCCCTATTTTTGGTGTCATGAAGTGTTGCATTAGTGAAACATTGGTTTGGAACCAAAAAGGGCAGCTTCACTATTTTGAAATTCTTCATGACACCTTCAAGCCTTAGAGAAAAATGGATGTCTCTAACATGTAGAGGATTTATGTAGCTTTCCAATTCCTATTTTTTCCTTCTAACTCCTTATAGAGCTCCTGGAATCTTCCAAAGAAGTTAGGTTTCACCATTAGAGTGTTTTTCCTTGCACCTAGAAAACCCGATGTTGAGCAAGATAGTCCTTGAATGATCAAAACTTTCCTAAATATTCCTAAATTACCTTCAACACTTCCAATATTCCTTGACATCACCTCTAGATGCTTAAGATATTTCCTAAACTCTCCCGAAGGGTGTTTTAATAGCTCTAGAATGGCCAAAATAACTAGCATGGAAATTGAAAATTTTGAAGCATGAAAACTAAGCCCTTAATTGAAAATAAGGATTCTAAGTCATTGTGCATCCTTCCTTTGGTGATGTAGGAACATCTTGTTAATAATAAAATTTGGATTTCTTAGGTGACTATGGGTATCTTGGGTCCACTTGAGATGGTCATAGCTTGTACTAGTCCATTTGGACTCCACAAGAAAAAATAGGGAGTTTCCCTCCAAATGTATAATTTGAATATTTGAACTAGCTCTAGGTATGTTATAGGCTTAGGTGTTAAGTGACAGTCCTCTCAAATTGAGATATCAGATTTGGAGGTTAGAGACTATTTTGTAAATCATTTTCATGTGTAAATATCTTGTTTTGGATTGTCTTCTTATCTATAATGGTGTTCAAGGCTTCATGGAACCCTCATAGTGTCTAGGAATGGAAAATAGATAGAAAGAATTACTTACACCATACTATACCTGTTTTAGAAGTTTAGTAGTATGTAGCATGAACATAATGATTCAATGGAATCCTTGAGTCTATTTCAGGAATTGATCACAAGGACTTGGTGTTGTAAAAGTTAAGAAAAGGTAATAATCCATCTAAAGGAGGATTTCTTAAATTAAATTTGTGTGAACACAATCCTAACTATGTGTGCCTAGTCTTAAGGGCCTAGAGTAGAACATTCATTGTAAAAGTTAATAATTATGCCTTGTAGAGTCCTTGATAAGTGTGGAGGAAGGTAATAAGAATACCAAGAGTTTCAAAATCCCTAGTATAGGTTGGAATAAGAATAAAATAAAAGGAACATGCAAATATAATCTAGCAATGTTAATGCCAGTTTGAGGGCTAGGAAAGATGTACTTTTAGAAAAATAGTCTTTATTCCATTTTTTGAAGTTGGTGGAGCCTCTGACAAGTTGGAGGAAGGCCTAAGGGAATTAAGGAATCATAAAATTAGGGCATAAGGACATATTATTGAGTGGTTAGTAGGTAAAGGGAGAAATGTATAATCATGTTTATTTCTTGTGACTGTCAAGACCAACCTTCGAAATAGTTGTCTTAGGAAATAAAATCATAAGGAAGTTGTATCTATCATTGAGGGAGTGGTGTTAGAATGTTTTGAATCCTTGAGGAACATGGGAAAATCCTTATAAAAATTTAATCAAGAAGACCTATTGACTGTCCTGCATAGTTCCATAAAGAATCCTAGAGAGAGTAAGGGTTTGTATGAAAATCCTTAAGTGAAAGAGGAAGAGTTGAGTGATTTGCATTAGTGATTAGGAGAGGGGTAAACACAATGAGATGAGTGAAAATAATATTGATTAAAATTCAATGTGAAGGTGAAAAACAAAGTTGAGAAGATTGTTAGAGCTTGAGAAAACAAGGAGTCTTAAAAATCCAAAAGTTGAAAATCTAGCAAGATGATGGATAAATGAGTAATGGAGCATTGAGGTGTGCTTGAGTAAGGTGTATGGGTGTGTTGAAAGGTGGATGTAAGGATGAAATAGGTGGTAATCCATTAAACCCTTAATTTTTCTTTCAAACCCTAACTAGACCTACTTGAAACAAGGGAAAAGGAGAAAGTTGAATTAGGGAAGTTGTATTTTGAGTTAAAGTTATATAAAGAGGATTATAGGGTACTCTATATCATCTGAAAATCTTGTCATAAGTTTAACATTTACCCTAGCTCAAAGTAAAGTCCTAATAATATCATTTAGTGTGTTTCATTGTGTAGGGAATAGTTTCTAGAAGGTGATTGATCAACTCATTTAGTTTTGATGAGACTACTTCCTCTGAAGGCCTAAAAAGGCCATTTTTGGCCATTCAGTAGCTAATTGAACACCATAGGGAAGTTTATAGAGAAAATATAAAGCATATGATGGTGATTTAAGAGAGAATTGAAGATGTCTAAGTAAATTTATGAAATTTTAGGAAAGCAAATCTCATTCAGGAGTAATCTATTTAAGATCCGGTTTTCAGGTGTAGGGAATGCAAGCTAAAATGATGAAAGATGATCTTTGGATGATTCTAAGAGTTATGAAAAGAGTTAGGATGAAAAAAAGTCATTTAAAGGCTATTATAAAAATCTACAAGGTGGAATAATCAACATTGATTCTAGGCTTAAATGTTTCTATAAGTACTACAAAACTCTGTGTTGCTATCCCGATTCAAAATGAAATAGGACCTAAATTTTGAGTTGCGGGTAGAATTATATTTTAGAATAGTTTCATTGATCATAAAATTTGATTTTTAGTGTTTTTTGAAGTATGGAGGTAAGAAAATGTAACTCATCCTCAAATTTCATTCAAGGATTCATCCCCTATATGGAGGAGGAAACCCATTTCCATGAGGAGCAACTTGAGAAAAAGGTGTCCATGTACCATAAGCATGCTTACACCTAGGTGTCATCTTGGTCAATAAATTTAATTGTGAAGGATTCATCATGTTCAAAGGTGAAATGTGGATCTCAAGGAGTGACTTAATGATCATCATATCCTGACTTTGTCATTGTACCCAAATCTCTCCAAAGAACAAGCTAAAATGAGCTAGTCATGCCACCGAGGTATCAAGGACCATCATGTGTGAAGTATTAAGGCATCATCTATCTCCATGAGAGACATATGAGTAAAAACATGTATGATAATCATGAATTTTATTCTATGAAAGGATGATTTTAGAGTTATGAAAGGTGAGGGGATGATCTTTATATAGAGCACCGTGTTTCTAAGAATGAGCAATCATCTAAGTTCACTTGATGCAATTCACTTGGTAATGTTCATAAAAATTCATTCAACATCTAGTAGTGTGATCACACCTTAAGGATGAGGCACATTACAATCACCTCATTTTGGCCATAGGAAAGGAATCCCATTCAGGGAGCATTCCTCTATCTACAAAGTGATGATCTCATTTTAGTAAGAAGTAGACAAACATCATAGAGTTGATTCATAGTCTCTAAACTGAATCATGGAACAAATTTAAAAATTGGTACCAATTCAAGCAATGGTAGGGAAAAAATCCAATCCAGAAGGTAAAAAAACCTACAAAACAACTATATGCTTTCCTAAAACAAAGAATGACTATAATATATATGCCCTAAAAGTTTTAGATCCTTTGATGAAATCCTAAAAATGAGCAAGTACTAACCAAATTAGATTTTGAAAAACTATCTTCTATATTATATCTCTTGGAGCTACGAGACCACTTCCATTAGGTGCAAGAGTGACCCCGACTTCTTATATTTATTTTTGTAACTATAAGCCCTAAAAACACATATATAGTCCATACTATGTAAAATATGTACCCGTTATAGTGTGTACGCATTTTTCATGGTGCAAAATGTGTTTTGGGTTACGTAATTACCATACTAAGAAAAATGAAATGTGTATGTGTTATGGAGAAATGCATACATATTTTTCTTGTTTTCAGAAATTTTTCAACTTTTTGCCCCTTAGATTGGTGTACTTACCCTTCCCTTAGCAGTTATCTTGTTTCTTGGGCTATCCACCTCCCCCCTTACAGTCTTGAGCCTTCACCACCTATCACCACTATCACATTTGATCAATCCCAAATTTTCAATCCCTATTACTAACGTGTTATCAAGAAAATTATGCAATATCCTACCATTATTAATACATGGACATCATCATCACTGGTCTCATAGACTCCCATAGTTAGGCTTTCAACTCAATGTAATCTCATCACATAATACATATGCTCAACAAGGGACCTTGCCATCTGCATCTTCAACTAACCCATAGGGTGTCTAAAATCCAACATTTACTTCATCTCCCATAACCATTCATACCCCTTCCACTTCTCTTCTTCCCATGACAAGCTATGTTAGCAAGCTTAGTTCCAAAATCCCCTTGGCCACATCACAACCCGTAAACTCATTCCAATCCATATACGTAGTTCAAATTTTTTTAGTATCCATACATCCATACATCCATACAACCCATTAATATGAGTGTTATCACTAGCGCTCATCCCTTATCACAACCTATCTCCTTGATAAGTGTGCTACAAAGATACAAATACATTTCGATTCAACATAATTCATCATTTTCGCAGCCCATTTCTTCACTTTTATCCCTCACCCCTATAAATATATTCAATCTTCCTTATAACCACTTTGGTTTGACAACAAACTTACAACATACCAGGGAATCTTCCTCCTTTTCAAAATCCACTTCCACTATATCACACATATCAATAATCAAACCCCTTATCTTAAATCAAGCTAATACCTCAAATACCCAACCTCCTCAAAATTATCTTATGGAAGCACTATTAAGAAGAATCGTGAGTCTCGAAGCTGGCACCATGGGACCTACAAATACATTTTCTTACGAGCATATCTGTAATGAGCCTATCAACCCATCCATACCTTTTAAACCCTATCCTCCTCATTGGGAACTTCTAAAGTTTATCAAGTTCTATAGTAAGGAAGATCCACAACAACATATACAAGTATTTTGTTATGCTTGTTATCTTATAACTCACAATCAGGATCTTATGCTAAGGACATTCCTGATGTTGTTAGCCGACCCTACTCTTGATTGGTATAAAAATATCCCTTAACATTCCATTTATTCAATCACACACCTATAAAAACTATTCTTGAAACATTTCTCTATCAATATCACAAATAAGATATCTATCACCGACTTGTACACTATCAAAGAGTTTGAGGATGATTTTTTTGCTAATTTCATCACTAGATGGAGGGGAATTATTAATTGGTTATCCTTTTATTTACCATGGACATATTTGATCGATTTATTTTATTGATCATATGTGAAACACATATCATCCACCCTTTAGATCCATTCATTTCAAACATTCAATGAGGCCTTTACCATGGCTTAGAAATTGGAATTTGAGCCCTTGAGGATGGTAAGGTTAAATTACGATCTAAAAACAAAAACTAGATCTCCCTTTAAAACCTTCTCTAGCAGTGAAAAATCCAAAAGATAAGAAAATGTAGTTGTCTTGAAAACCATATCTAAAGGGTTGTCATATTCAGAATGGTACCAACTTCCACATAAATACACACCTCTATGGGAGTCTTACAACTCTATTTTTGGAAAATGTATGGTAGCTTGTATGATAAACTCCGTCCCATCTAACCCATTGAATAATTTGACCCTAAACCATCATGGTATAGGGGTGATGCCTATTATAAATATCACTAGGTCCGAAGACATGATATTGAGAAATGTCATTCTTTTAAAACATTCTCCAAGATCTCATTGATCAAGGTGAGCTACAACTTAACAATACAAATGCATCCCCCAATCAAAACTTAGATGTTTTCAAATAACCTTTTCCAAACCATCCCATTTCTAATAATTAAAATAACTCCATGAGTTCAAAATTCTACCGCTCATATCATCAATACCATCAAATAAATTTCACCCAAACCTACTATATCTTGTGTCTTATTGTGACTGAAACAATGAATATACAATTAGAATTTTGAGATATCCTTATTAGTGGGACCTCGAACCCACTTGTGTCACAAATTCCAAACCTAGCCATATCCACTCACACAAATATTATTGATACCATCACATCAAAATTATAATAAAATCAATCTGTAATCATAAACACCCCTTCCAAAGATAAGATCTCACAACATCAAATCAAAAACCTTGATAGTCCTATACAAAAACTAATGAGTCATCCTCACTATAAGATAGAACTTCCAAAATCTAGATGGACATATCATAGAATAAAATTTCCCTACACTCTATTTTGTGACCACATCCATCATTAACACTCATGGTCTCCATCCTATAATCTAAAAATGCAATCAAACCCACACCTAAATGTGTCACACAAGGCATGATTCAAGAATCTCATCTTTCTAAACTATCAAATGAAATAAAAAGCCCTATTCTCTTGTTATCATCTCAACCAACTTCATCATAATATTACACAAAATTACTTGAACAACTATTAAAATCATCAAACATAGTATTACAAAAAATCAAGCCTAGATGGAAACCTTCTTGGTATAACTACGAGGTAGTTTTTGATTACCATCAAATACCAAGAAAATATATAGAGGATTGTAAATTATTTCACGTAGTGATTCAAAAAAATTCAACAAAGGAATCCTACGAGCCAACTAGAATCATCCTCATCCACCTGTGAAATCTAAAGCAACAAGATCAAGCCACCAAATCAAACCTACCACTACACTTGTCTATCCCAAAACATCCTCTAGTAATTTAACAAAAAAGACATGGATTCTTCTAGTAAATAACATCTCTTCCAAATTGATGTTATCTGTATAACCATGAGATCTTGTACCCATGATTAGAAGGTATATAATCAAAACAAGTCAAAAATATATATCTCTTCCAATCCTCTTGATCCATCAATTTATCATCTCCTAAGGCCAAGGTTTCCATTCTTGTGGGACCCCAAACTCGATCCACAACATATATACAAAATACTATCCTCGGAAATTGCATCAAGTTCATGTCAAGAAGTCCCTTTATAAGCTTATCTAAAAATCCCTACAACATAAAAAAGCTATGATAAAATACCTTCAAGCCATCTTGATACCATAAGATGAGTCCCAACCATTTTCCAAACTTGGTGGTGCCTTGAGAATGTATACAACCATCACATTAGATGATTTTGAGATTCCATCACTACAACCTGAGGATCACAAATCATTTATTCCATCACTATAACTCAAGGATCATGACCTCTTCCTCTTCGTCACCTCCAAGATTAATAATACTCTGGTCAAAATATTTATGATTGATAATGGTGCTAGGATCAATATAATCTCATCTCACGCCTTCAAACAACTCCAATTACACGATACTAGTTTCTCTCAATCTCCCGTTGTCCTACTGAGCATTTAACGATAATGTCACTCCCACCTTGGGAAATGTTATCTTTATTATCAAAATAGGTGTCAAAAGCCTCCATGGATTATTCTACCTTGTAGAAGGAGAGTTACAATACAACATATTACTATGCCATCCATAGATCCATGTTACACGTAGTGTCCCATCTACCTTGCATCGGTGTTTGAAATATGAACATGAAGGTAAGAAATTTATGGTTCCCACCGATCCTAATCCATTTAAAGCATGTTGTCATATGAACTACAAGCCAAATGATGTGTTGCTTATGTTACAAAATTCTACATCTTCCAAATAAGAATCTATAATTTCCTCTATCATTGCATCCAAATTACCATATGATTGATCCTTGAGGATGTCATGTAACATCTCTCATTGGGGAGTATCACCTCCTAACTCTTAATGCACTCCCTACACCTAAAATGTATGGGAGACCTGATAAAAACCCCTCTATGAGCCTAATGTTAGAAACATCATTTCCTTTGGTCCCTCATTTCTTCAAATGTAACTTGTTTATAGAGGCATCAATCACCTTCCTCTCATCTTGATAGTCAACTACATGCTAAACAGTTCTCATCAGACTTTTCATTCCTAGAAAAACCTCAATTTTCTTAAACTTACCTTCACTATTGTGCATGGAAAGGTTTTGGTCTTGGTAGGTATGAACAAGGTCTAGATTTACCCTTTGAAGACTTGAGAAAACCTCACAAAAACATGGCCTTGGTTTCAAAGAATCATCTTCAAATCCATCACCATCAACATTAGAACTTCAACCACACCCATTACCATCATCAGACCTATCCTCTGATAATGATGATACCATATCCATCCCTTCAAAAAAATTAATTAATGCTATCACATTAGGACCAATAAATTACTAGGATAATGAAAAGATGAAATCTCTTAACTTAACACCACCTCACATGATATAAGAATATCCCCCACTATCAACATTATCCTTTTCACAAAATTATGATAATATCTTAACCTATATGGGTGCTAAGGATCACTATCTTTAGAAAACCTTACCCTTGACACATCTATAGTTATTAATGAATTTACCATCGATGTTAATATTGGCACATCATAAGAACCACATATTGTCAAAATCAATCAAGCTTTAGACCCGCATGAACTCTAGGAATTCACCATGTTCTTATCCAAACACAATAAATCTTTCACATGGTCTTACAGTGATATGCATGGTATAAACCCTAACATCATTATCCATAATATCATCACTATCCTAGATGCTAAGTCGGTGAAGCAAAAGATTCATAAGATGCATCCTCGCATCGCACTATTAGTTAAAGAAGAAATTCATCATCTTGTTTCAGCAATTTCATACTACCTATTGATTATCCCTAATGGGTTTCCAATATCATACCCATCACTAAAGCCACTGGAAAATTCTTCATATGTATAGAATTTCGGGACCTTAACCTCGCTTGTCCAAAATACTATTCCCCTACCTAGAATTGATCAACTTGTCAATATAACAACATGCCATGAGATGTTGTCTCTTATGGATTATTTCTTTGGTTATAATAAAATCCTCATCACACCATAGGATCAACATAAGAAATCCTTTATCACCCCGTGGAAACCTTCTACTATAGAGTAATATCCTTTATCTTGAAAAATGTAGGAGCCAATTATCGGTGAAATATTACATACACTTCCATGACCTTATTTACAAATCCATAGAAGAATACGTAGATGATATCTTAGGAAAATCAAAACACCAAAAATACCATCTTATTTTCCTCAACGTGATCTTTGCATGTCTATTACAATTCTTTATCCATATCAATCCAACTAAATGTGTATTCGGATTTATCACAGGAAAAATCTTAGGATTCATAGTATCTATCAGGGGAATTGAAGTCGACCCTGCTAAGGTCAAGGCCATCATCAAAATGCCTCCTCCATCTAATATTAAACAACTTCATAGCCTTCAAGGAAAAATTCAATCTATCCATCACTTTATTTCTCAACTATCAGACCATTTCCAACCTTTTCATTATCTTCTAATAAAATACATCCACTTTAAGTGGGATGTGACTATCAATAGGACTTCGATGACCTCAAATAATATTTTTTATCACTTCCGGTTCTTACACCACCACGTGAATGGGATCCATTCTATCTATATATATCCGATCTGGTCATGCCTTGGGAGTCATGTTAGCACATTGAGACAACCAAGGTATGGAGTAGGCCATCTACTACATAAGCCGTACCCTACATGAGAAAGAAACTCATTATTCTTAAGTAGAAAAGTTATGTTGTGCCTTATACTTTGAAACTTCCAAACTTCTTCATTATCTCCTCAATCACAAAACCTATGTAGTCAAAAGTTTTAATCCACTAAAATCCATGCAATCTAAACCATATACAAATGATCGTATAAAAAATGGATCATGCTCATGATAGATTTTGATCTTGAATTTATCTCTTAAGAGTCCATCAAGGGGAAGGTCATCATTGATCAAATCATGAAGAACCTCTCCCCTCCCATCATTACCTTCTAAATAGTTTCCCGATGAATCTATCAACATGCTTGTACACAATAACACCCCTCTCAAAATGACCTTGTTTTTAATGGGTCCAAATGTAGATAAGGGGGTTCGGAATAGTCATAATACCCACTTTGGACACCCCTATTCCATTATCGTTAAAATTCAACTTTGATTTCAAAAACAACATGGTGGAATATGAAGCTCTCATAATGGGACTTCATGCCGATGTATACTTGGGAATAAAAATCCTTGACATCTAAGGGGATTCATATCTCATAATAAATGAAATCAAAGGGACCTATCAATGTAAATTTAAGCTCTTAAAAAATATAAAACCATTGTGGATATATCCGAAACTCTTTTATCATTACGAAATCCAAACTAGCCCTCGCTCATCTAATAAATTCATAGATACCATGTCTTCCCTTGAGTCACTTATACATTTTTCACCGAGATGATTCTAAACTCTTTTTCATCATACACAAACTTTATCAACCATTTTACACTAACATTGATCTTCTACCTATCAATCATATAGAATATAGATAATCGATAATTGATACACTCAGACATACGACTATCTTTCCACAAGAAAATTACATTCAGATCTATCTAGATATGGTAAAATATATTTTCAACAATGTGCATCCCACTACGTCATACTAGGGGTAATCCTTTATAAAAGAGGTTTTGATGGCCTTCTTCTATGGTGTCTTAAATCTCCAAAATCTCATTTATCTATGTAAGAAGTCCACGACAGGATATGTGGTGGGAAATTTAACATTTTAGTTGTTGCTTAAATGGATCCTATGTATGGGCTACTATTGATCTATGATAAATCAATATTGTTATGACTATGTATAGAAATTTGTCAAATGTCAACAACACTCAACCTTACACATGTCCCTAGTCATGCTCTCAACCAGATCAAGACCTATGGCCTTTTTCACAATGGGGACTCAACCTCATTACTTATCAATCCTCGATCATCACAAAGACATAATTCCATCATCACAACAAACTGAATAATTTACAAAATGGGTGGAAGTGATCCCTCTTATCTCCACTAAAGTAGATAAAATCATCGATTTCATTCATCATCACATTATTTGTCACTTTAGCATTCCTCATAAAATCATCACAGATAATGGTAAATCATTCAAAAATAAGAAATTTTAAAAACTTTGTGACACTTACAATATCAAAATCATCTTTTCCACACCTTACTATCGACAAGATAACGGTCAATCCAAAGCATCTAATAAAACCCTCAACAAGATCCTTACCAAACTTTCGACCGGGATGACTTAGAGATTGGTACCTTCAAAGCCATTTACATTATGGGCCTATAGGACTAGCATTCTCAATCCTACGAGTGCTACACCTTTCTCCTTGGTACACAACACTAAAGTTTTCTTCCCCTTGAAGTATAGATCCCATCCTTACGTGTTTCTCTTAAATATTTCATCCCCAAAGAAGAATATCATCAAGAATGCTTATCAAAACTAGAATTTTTAGATGAATTCGACTAACTACCCTTGAACATATCAACATATATCAAGAATGAATCAAACATGCATACAAAAAACACTTCAAATAATATGAATTCAATGTTGGTGATCTTTTCCTCAAAGAAAATCAACATGTTACTAACATGGAAAAAAATTGAATGCGGGAAGTTTTCTCCAAATTGGCGTAGATCATATATTATCACTCATAAATATGGGTATGGAGCTTATCTCTTAGCTTCCCTTGATGGTAAACCTAAAAATGAGACTCTAAATGCCTTACACTTTTGGTTATTTTATTGTTAAAGTATTAACTCACATGACCTTAGTCAAGTCTCCACACATTCGTCTACTTACTCTCCTAATGATTTGGGATCATGTGGTTTCCCATTAGCATATCAATCATGACCTTAAATATGGGAACCATGTCTTTTATCATAACATATTCTACACGTAAAAGTTCTGGTCAAATTTAGGGAACCCCAAAATAATTACTATCCACTATATCCCTATCTACCCAATTGACAACATGCTAAGGATATACGTGTAGCTTGTACATTTACTTTTCCCCTTCTAAATGGTCACCTAAGGCCCACCCTTAATCTCTAAAATCTAAATATCTATGGGATGTACATGATAAAAATAAATATAGATCCCTCAAAGGATGATTATCTATAAGAAAATATTCATACATGTCAACACGTAGACCACTCCCTTGAAGGATGGCTACCTAATTAAAGTATACACATATTTGAATGAAAAGGGCTTCATGCATTAATCAACCCTCATATTAAAAAAATAAAAAATAAACCATCGCAAGAAATCTTCCTGCATCGATTGGATTTCCCATAAAACACAAGCTTCCTACATTGACTTACACAATATACAATAAAGTTGGGGAAGAACCAAGGAACCATAAAGAAGGACCCTTTTCCCCATACACACTACACACAAACATTTCTCATGTTATAAAATAGTAAATACAACTATCTCATATGCATCCATGATCCTAATATGACTAACCATTGTGGGTTATATGTTAAAATTAATTATAAGGTCGCACGTGCAATGTAATTACCATCATACATTATATATGCTAAGAATAGTACGGAAGAAAACATCCCACAACATGTTCTCAACCATCATAAAATGCATAACAATAAAACAAGATCATCATTTTCACAATCATATCTAAAATATCAAAACCATATATATCATCAACTCATAACACATACATCTAAAAATACATTTCAAATATCCCCATAACACATCACATCAAATCATAACAAAAATATGAAATTAGACACACACACACACACACACACACACACACACACACACACACACCAAATGTCCAGTACATCATCAAGGCCTTCAAGAGCCTCATATATAAAAAAATATCATACATAAAAATATCTCAAAAAGGGCCTACAAAACTATGTAGTGAATTATAAACTGTCAAGTGAATGTTCCCCAGTCTTTGGGTCTCCCGATCTCCATCGGGGTCCCTTGGTGGTTATCCCACACTTGCGATGATCCTAGATGGATCCTATCACCTCCGAACCATATACTCACCATATCTAGCCTCATATGGAAGCCTCCACCTAGCTATTCTCTTGTTTATGATTCCCAAAATCACCTAAAAGGTGTGAGGGAAGAGAATACATGATTCTAATAAGAATGAAACATTCATTAACCTTAAACAAGCCAAATTAGCAATAAATCATGAAAATATACCCTAAAAAATAGAAGTTAATCTCAAATAAACCTATAAGGAGTTAGCACATCAAGATAAAAAGCTTGTGCAAATTTTAAAATAACACTAAGATTTATACTATGATGCCTACATGCCCTTCATAATTTATGCGTGCCCTTATAAACACGTGTTTGTGGATAACAACATATGCATGCCTCTACCAAAAATAGCAAGTGAGCTAAGCATGTGAGCAAGTACGAGTTATATGTGAAGGCAAGTTGACAGTGTATGTGCCTATCAAATAGAGGGTAAAATAGAGGCTAGAAAATGTGTGCGCACCCAGAGAGAGGTACCTCCACATGAGTTCAAGCATATGTAAAGACAAGAAAACTATAGGAAAACACATAGAGAAAAATTTCAAGTGCGTGGGAAAGAGGCATATGCGCAGCCTTTCCAATGTATGTGCGGGTCGACTCAAACCGACAAAGGGTATAACTAGTAGTAGGATAAGTACATGGACCAATGTGCAAGTGTGTGAAATTTTGGACACACTGTGCATGATTTTGAATGTGTGCATGGCCCTGAAAAATTACACTAAGTCATCCCTCTCTCCGAGAATCGTGTCTCGCTCTCGAGTCATAAAATCTTGAGCAACTATAAAACTATCCCACTCAACAATTAAAGTGTCCCACTCGATCATCCATTGGGCCCTCTCTACCTCTAGACTCAACACTACCGAATCTAGTAAAGTCACTCCATCATCCCCCTCATCCCCCTCAACACCACCCTCTTATGGATCCTTCACATGTGCTCACGAGTCACCTCTCAAAACTATCCACTTGACCCTTCCACAAAATAACATATGCCTCTGTAACCCCAACATCATCCATATCTATCTCAAACCCATATTCTTCCACCCTCACCCCTACTCTCACCTTATCCACTAGCGAAAGTGGCTCATGAACCTCTAAATGTTCCACATCTACATCCCTATCATCATGCATGTAGGCCAAAACCATCTCAAGGAAATTATTTACTAAGCCAAACTATCACTTGACATGCCCAAATATGATCAACTCATAGTGGTTAGCTTACCTACCATTCACCAACATAATTTTATGATTCACCTTCAGCTTCCCCTTTTCCCCTACCCATACTAGGAAACCTATATAAAACTTCCAAATTACATCACTTGCCTTAATCCTACCAAGAGTTGGCTGCAATGCTCCTATCCTCTCATGGGAACTCTATCCATAAAATCTAACTATCATCTCATGAAATTCTATAGTGTAGGATAACCCATAGGGCCCATGGTAATTCTCTCAAACAAGCCACTACTATATCCTAGTATTCCCAACACTCCAAAAAATCCACATCCATCCCAAATCTCCTCATTGTCCTCCAAGCCCATAACTTCGTATTTATTTGAGCTAGTAAGGTAAGAACCCAAAAACACTATCTTGTACTCTAACATATCACCCACCATCCCAACCAACATCCAAGAAAACCTACCACCCATTGAATATAGTAGGGCATAACAACTTATACCAATCATCATCATAGTCACTAGAGCTCAACCATCCTTATCATCACTGAAAAAAGAACCATATGCAAATCCCCAAAATTAATAGACAACATCCAAAGCATCATCACCATAAATACGTTGCATAGTAACACCCATACATGTATCCATGTATTAATTAGTTAAGCTAAGAGAATTGAAACTAACACCTAATAGTTCCAAAACAAAGCTAACTAATCATAGATCACTATGTTAAGAGCTTAAAGAGGTTAAACATCAACAACATGCATAGAACTTTGAAGGAAATCAAACTAACATGTTAATCAATATTCTCTACTCTTTGAAAGCTAACTAGAAATGGACCTATGTAGATCTTTAGCAATCAAAATGTGATTGTTTGTTTGATCCCAAGGGTTTGAGAATGGAGTCTCATCAAAACATGGCTATAAGGCCATTTTGATTCTCTCCATATTACCCAAAGCTTGGATGGATGAAATGCAAGATGAAGATACCTAGCTCAACACTAATGGAGGATGCTCAAAGATGAAAATGCCTATAGTTTATGCTATATGCATGCAAAGGTGTAAGAAGAAAGGTAGGAGGAGGGTTATTTATATAACCCTTTGGTTTGAAGAAGCTTTGCATCCTATTATATGTGGGATAATAGAAAAGTTAGGTTAGTTAGGGATAAACATACTTTAGAATAGTTAAGTTTTCTTTAGGAGAGTTTAATTTATCATTAGTGATTCATGGGAGTTGAGGGGGTGTATTAATTAATCAAGAGTGATTAACTAATAGGTAGGTGTAAGATTATAGAAGATTTTTTAGAGGAAAGTTAGCATGATTTGGGTTATGAGAGGAGTTTAATCCAATAAATGATGATTTATTGATTAAATAAAAGAGAGCTAATTAATTAGGAATAATTAATTAATTCAGACAAAATTGAACACTAATTAACGAAATGTCATTAATCAACGTATTGAGTAATAGGAGGGTTAATTAATTAGCGTAATGTAACTAATTAATGGTGATAGAGGAAAAACTGGTGTGTTATTGACGATATGTCATCAATTTGTGGGAAAGGGGATAATTAGCACAATTTAAGTATTTAAATTGCTCGATCCAAATTATAGGCATCTACATTTTCCCCTCTTTGGGTTAGTGTAAGCAACGCCACTTCAAATATAGTAGACAAGTACAAACACATGAATTTTGAAGAAAAATTAGTGGAGTGAAGGATGCCCCCTCGAGTGTCAATGGGGTGATGAAAGAGGTCAATCGATGATAAAAAAGATGAAGGAAATAGATAGAAGAATGAGGAGAGGTAGGATGCCCTAAGTGAAGTAGAAAAATAGTGTTGATAGGAGAATGTTATAGAAGAAAAATGAGGATGGAGAGAAAAGAACTAGTTTTCATCCAAAGTGTATTTAAACAACTTTTGTGTCATATTGCAAAGTGATCTACATCATCGGTCCTCACATTAAAAATATAAACATACAACAAAACTATAGAATGATGTGAAAATCCATAATACAAAAATTATACATTCTTGAAAAACACCAAGTCAATGCAACATACAAAATGCAATGTAATACGAGAAGTAAACAAGTTGATTTAACAGGGAAATAAGTACAAACAAACATACCTAAACCAACAATGGTCAAGATGGTTGCACAAATGTTTTGTTATCAAGATGAAGATCCCACATGTTCATGATTGATGACAAGGGTTAAAAATGATGTCCCAAGAAAGGATACATGCGAGGGGAATTGATGAAGGACATAGGGTTCAATGATAAAGCATTGTGTGTGACGAAATAGTACTAGGTAATTCATTGTACCCTAAAGTACAAACGAAGCAAGTAGTCTAGATTTGTAAATGGTTGTAGATCCACATGATCCATGAGTAATTTGTTTCTAAAACACACTAAAACACTAGCAAGATATGGGATGAATACCATGTGTGTGACATAAATTTCAGCTGTGTATCAGCCTTTTACCATTTTTGCAAATTTTTGAATTTTTACAATTTTTAGGATTTTTGGATTTTTTTAAAATTTGATTTTTGTAATTTTTAGTGTTTTTCGATTTTTTAGAAGAAATTAGATGAGGGAGGATCACCTGAAAGCAAGAAAAATTCCCAGGGAGAAGAAACAAGAGCCAGGTAGCAAAAATATGCCCCAACGAGATGAAAATGAGCGAAAAATGATTATTTATTTAAAAATAAATATCGCGGTAGGTGATAGAAGAAGGTAAATCAACCACGGTGGCCAAATCATGTTGTAGGTTAGCACAATGGGTTAAAACAGATAAATATACCCCTCCAGGGGGGTAAATCATCGTGAATAGTTCATTTTTGCAGACACTTACAATTTTTTTATCGTGAAATACCATGAGCTATGAGCGAGATGGCGAGAGTGTAGAACTGTAGGAGGCATGCTAAAACCAATTGGGAGTATGCACAAGAGGAGGAAAATGGAACCTTCATGAGTACCCTATCCTTCTTTGTCAATTTTAGCATTTAATCACATTTATTAGGGTAATTAGGGTGTGAATATGTGTGGACACCCTAGGGACATGCATGTGTCATTGGGCGCACACATGCATCCAAAAATGCATGTGCACGCATGCGTACATGTGGAAAAATATGTGTGTGTAGATGCGAAGTATAAAAATGGGTGCAAATGTATGCGGGGAGGGAAATGTGTGTGCGCATGCACATGTGTAAAATGTGTGCGAATGTGTCTTAAAGGATGCACATGAGAAATTCGGGTGGGGGTAGTTAGGTTGTGCACACACATGTAAACATGAGCATGAAGGTGTCATAGATGGAGCACACATGCCCTAGGAACACACATGCTAGAAAGGGCATGTAATTTCCCAAAAGGGTATGTAGAAGCGAAGAAGGAAAAATTCAAGACTTAGAAGAAAAACATGAGATTTTCAGAAGAATGTTAGTTGATGAATAGGATAGTGTAGATGAAATATGAATTAGTACTTAGAAGAAAATAGATAGAAGAAATTAAATTAAGTAACAAGTTTGCATTATTTTGTAGAGACGACGATCAACGCTACAAAATAGAGAGTGAAATGGATTTCAAGCTACCTTAGAGGCCATCTTCCATCCATGACATAGGCGGATTATAGATATCCTATTAGAGGTCACATGGATAGATTACGTGGCGTAGATGCCCTAGATTACTCTAGATCATGGCTTACCCACAACCTTAGTTAAGAGATGGCACAACGAGAGCCATTTCTTCTAGCTCCCTCCTCGAGAGATGACCATCACATTAGAGATGATGACACATATGATGTGTGCCTATCCAGGGGTAGTTGATTGAGTATATCATCAAAAAAATTGGATCATTGACTATTTGATTGAGGTTTTGGTGTGATGAGATACCTCCTCGAGGTATGATGGTGCAGTTGTACCAATGTATTATAGATCCAAGGCTACATTGTATGCCCATGTACCTAATGGCTCTTGTCAGTGGCTTTCTACTTACTAAAAAGATAGGTACTTCTTTTCCACTAGGCCTCATTAGTGTTATATGAGGATTACTATGAGGTGAGAGATACTATTGGGGCTAGTGCATGCTGACACATCTATATTGGGATTTTCACCGATTACATACGATGATTAGAAGATTTTGGGTTCTTCCACGCTACTACAAATATGGGTGTAGCATCACATAGCCACGGTTGCTCTTTAGGCATTCTACGAGTTTGAGCTCAAGATGAGCCATCAGTGATGGGATGGGTCCCAGTTGGGGATGACATCCGTGGGCACATGGGGGATACCTACCATTACCGTAGAGTTTTTGATGACATTCAACAACATATGATAGTGTGGTGGCCCTACCGGTAGTATATGTGGGATGAGGATGCACACGAGATGAGTGTATGCATGGTCAAGCTATTTTTGATTGGTGTCCGGGGATACATCATAGAGTATTACAAAGGATATTTCTTTGTTAGTGATAGTTTGGGGTAGTGCAAGATGTACCTAGTCCTAAGATGTGCACATCGAGTCAAAGAGATTTGATATGGGGCCATCGATCTAGATAGCTAGGGCCCGACTCAGATTTGATCAGATGGTACCACTGGTATGGGCTCCTTTGAGATAGATTAGGGATCCTAGAGTGACAAAAAGTATGGACACTGATACATGACAATTTTCCCTCTCTAGTTAACTATTCTCAAGGCCGCATGATATACAAAAGTTAGGCCACCTCCCGAGTATATCGGTGGTAGTGATGATGGTTTTGATGATGATGATGGATTTGATGGTCAAGGCCATAATGGCGGTGGTGGAAAAGGTCCTCCACCATTACAATGATAGGGATAGGGGAAGAGACCAAGATAGAGATAGATCCCCATAGCTCCATAGATACATATGCCCTGAGTGGGCATAATAGTTGGGATCTAGGCTCGTTTACAACATGTGCCTCTTTAGAGAGTAGCACCATAGGGTCCACTGTAGAGAGTAGTACCATAAGAGGGGCTGGTTGGGATCTAGCCAAATAGTCCATTGAGAGGTGGAGAGGGTGGTGGTGATGGAGGTGGAAGAGATGGAGCCGGTGGTTTCAACAGATTCAAGAGATGGCAGCCCAGATGCTACAAGTGATAAACCTATTACAATAGTCTATGGCCCAAGTACAACAGTTGAATGTAGAGAGAGACCAAGCTAGAGCATGTGCACAAACTATTCCTGCAGAGAGGATGAGTTGAGTGCCATAGGGGCACAAGATTAGGTAGTGATAGTAGAGAAAGATCAACTCTAGGATGAGCGTGTAATGGGATGGGTCGAGATTACTAGAATCTCAAGTAGAGGTGGCCTCATTCTCGAAATAGTGATGGAGTCACAAAGTGACACCACACATGGACATGGAATAGGTGAAAACAATGGGAGGGCATCGTATTATAGATCATTATACTATGAGGTTGTCCCATAGGCATAAAGAGCACCTAGTTATAGTCAACAAATAATGAATGTCTATCAGATCACAAAGATGATCAACATCTCTGCTAGATCAGTTCACGAGCCACCTAGTTCCCTCTAGATCAAAATCACGGTCACACCACCTAGTTCCCATGAGGGATCGAGTCATACATGACTCATTGTGATGTACACATAAATATATGTATGTATGCCTCGATATGAATGCTCATTTTTGATTGATGTACATGATGAATACTTTTATTATGCCCTGTGACGAAGGCTTATTTTGTATCTTGATGATGTATACCTTGAGACACATATGTATATGGACATTTATTTTTGACATGTATGCTGATTACAATGTTTGGAATTTATAATATGATGTTGTTGTATATGTATCACATATTTTTTATTTATGATATATCCTTAGATGATATCATTTGTATTGCACATCAGATGCTTTTTAATATTCCTCTTGACAATTTTTTGATATCGACATGGGGGATAGATTTGTATATTTGCAACCCCTCTTGCCCCATTGATGATACGATATGTGATGATTAGCTTAGCATACATGTATGATGTAGACTTAGCATTTTATTGATATATGATGTATATGATGTTATGTGATGATTTAGATGATGATGTGATAAAAACAATGTACAAGTAACAAACAAACAAGCACAAACAAAAGTTAACAAATCTACCAAATATACACACTAAACAACTTAACAACACAACTATGTACAATCATTCACAAGCATGCAAAAACACACTCCATATGTACAAATAAGAATGAATCTAATCTAAACAAGAAAATATCAATCTAAAAGGTATGTTTAAGCAACACACTATACAAATGTACAAACAAGATAACTATACAAACAATGTTCACACAAATAAACAAAACAAGAAACAAACAAAGCAACTAAAGCAAGTAAACTGCAACTATGTTTTTGTGTTGTTTTTGGAAATTTGGAGAAATAATTTTCTATTGTTTTTGTATTTTCTGGTTTTCTAATGTTTTGGGGTTTTCAATCATATTCAAATGTTTTTGTGATTTTTCTAACAGTTTTCTGAAGCTATGTACAGGAAACCAAGAAACATGGATACCCCCAGTGTTAGATGGGAATATATAAAGGTAGATGCCAAGTGTTATAAACAAGAAGGTGAAGATTCCCTAGCGTTAGATGGGAATACAAAAAGGCAATCTCTTCACCGATTTACAAGAGGAGAAACAACTATATCAAGGCTTTGACAGGATAGGCTCACAAAGAATCTCAGATGCAGGTATAGAAATAGCTCTAAACTAAGAAAATGTACCCTTCCAGACACAAGATGCTTGTGAACAAAAATCCTCCCAAGGTGCTTAAACTGGTTTATACCAAGGGACCTATCCAAAGTGCCATAATTGCATGGTTTTCACATTTGGATGACATGTTTTCTCCTTTTCTTTTTCTCTTTTCTTGATTTTCTTTGTTTTACATGTTTTTTTAACTTTTTTGTTTGTTTTTCTAATTTTTGAGCCATGTTCAAGCATGGAACCGCTTGAGGTGCATGGCATTCATGGGATCTCACATCTCATCTCCATTGAGATAGGAAATATTTTATGCTCCTGACATGGATTCGACCACAATGACATAGGGTCCTAACCAATTAGGTTCAAACTTGCCTTTCTTTTCTCTCTCCTTCACTATGTTGAATTGATTTTCCTTCAACACCAAATATCCCGCCTCAAACTAACAGGGGATGATTATTTTTTTGTTATTCTATGATACTCTATTCTGATACACTTTAAGGTGGTTGAGCATGCAGATGTGACTTTAATCCAGTAGCCCCGGTTCGCCGGCCTAGCCACTATGTAATCCTCATCTTTATCTAGATAGTCCCTAAGAGATATTCTTAGGGAGGAAGCTCTATTTCCATGGGGGTGATGGATTCAATTCCAAACACTAGGGAATAAGGTGTCACACTAGTAGGGGTGTGAATGGAGGTCCTATAATCCCAGAGGGCAAGGTGAATTTGCAAATGCCAATTGTAACTATTTTACTCACCATCTTCTCCATGATCCGAACAAGTGTTTTATTAGAGGCCTTTACTTTCCCATTACCTTGAGGGTAATATGGTGTGGACCACTTTAATCATATCTAAAAGCACTGACATAGAGATTTCATTGTCTTGTTCTTGAAATATTTTCCATTGTCAGTGACAATGGTGGAAGGAATTCCATAATGACAGATGAGATGGTTCATGATGAACTTTGATATTTGAGCCCCTATAACATATGTCAATGGAATAGCCTCCATCCACATGGTGAAATATTTTGTAGTGGTTATAATGTGTGTATGACCATCAGATGAAGTAGGGGTAAGCTTCCCTATTAGGTCTAATCCCCATTTAGAAAATGGACACGGTGTTGTGTTTTCTTTGTAATGGTTGTGATGGTACATGGATGAATTTCCCGTACTTATAGAATAACACACTTATTTACATAATTGTAGCAATATGTCTCCATGGTAGGCCAGTAATAGCCTACCCTCAACAACTTCTTTGCTAAAACCATCTCATTTGTATGGGCTCCACACACTCCTTTGTGTACCTCCTTGATTGCATATGGACTTTGTTACATCTAAACAATGCAACAGATTCCCATCATAGCCATGATGGTAGAGGGTGCCTCCTAGGAGGGTATAACAAGATATTTTGTGGATAAGGCTTTATTTTTAGAATGGGTGATGTTGGGAGGAAAGGTACCGCTTTGGAGGTAGTTAAATATGGGTTCATACCATGGGGAAAAGGGACCAACAACTTCACATGTCAGGCACAATTTTGACATGTCATATGTAGGTTGACGTAGATTTTCAACAAAAATGACATATCATTGTTCTCTGGTGGAATCTATAGCATAGAACCCACTATTTCCATTGCATCTACAATATTTTTTGTGCCCTTATGTGCACAAAATATTATTTTAGAGTTTCTACCAACCTTTTATATGGGATGAGTTTTTCATCCTTGACTTTGTATTCATCATTGACTTTCTTGATAATAAGTTGTGAATCACCAATGACCTTAAGGTGGTGGATATTCCATTTTATAGCCAACTTCATCCCAGCAATGAGTGCTTCATATTCTGTAATGTTATTTGTGCATGGAAATATGAGATGGAAGGCTTGGGGTATGGGGTCTCCGTAAGAGTGATTAACACTACACCTGCCCCTGAACCATGGAAAGTAAATGATTTATCAAAATGTACTTACCATATGATAGATTCCTCAATGTACATTAGTGATGCACCATGCAAGAACAAACACATTGGCTCTGTTTGTAAGGGTTCCTTTGCAACCGGTCTGCGTGAACACCTATCCTTTTAATGAATTTTGGTGTACATACTCAATGTCAAATTCATTGAGTAGGATGATCTAATTAGCCATCCTACTAGTAAGGGTGGTTTTGATAATAGGTACTTGAGTGGGTCAACTTTGGATATAAGATTGGTTTTTTTATTCAATAGATAATGGAAAAGTTTTTGGAAGGTAAAAACAACGGCCAAATAAGGTTTTTTTGATTTGGGGATAGTTGAGCTCATATGCAATTAGGGTATGACTGAGATAGTACACTTATTTTTCTTTTTGGCTTAGGTCATACTGAGTAAGAAAGGTGCCAATAACAAATTGGGTTGCATATATATATAACAAAAGTAGATGACCTTGGGATGGTTGCATGAGGAATGGAAGATTTTCCAAATATTGTTTGACCAAGGAAAAGGCTTGATGCTAATTAGGTCCCCAAAAGAAATCAATTTCCTTTTTAGAAAAGATCAAGGGAAAACATTTTTCGGAAGCTATGAGAAAAAGTGGCATATGGCTTGGATTTTCCTTGAAAACTACGCATTGCTTAAGGTTTTTTTGGAGGAGGAATTTTTGTAAAAGTATTTACTTTAGCAGGGTCTACCTCGATCCCTCTTCTTGATACAATGAAGCCCAATAGCTTCCCTGATAACACTTCAAAGACACACTTCCTCATATTTAACCTAACCTTATATTCTCAGAGACGTTCAAAATGTGCCTCAAGACCTCAAGATGGTCTTCTCTTATCTTTGATTTTCCTAGGATATCATCCACATAGTCCTCCATGATGTCGTTAAGCATGTCATGGAATATTATGGTCATTTCCCTTTGATAAGTCGCGCTGACATTTTTAAGACCAAAGGGAATTACCTGATAAAAAATGTCCCCAAGGGGATGTATAGGTTGTCTTATGTTGATCTTCCTCTGCTATTTTGATTTGGTTGAGCCAAAAAACCATCCATAAGAGATAGCATTTCATAGCCTACAATTGAATCGACAATCATGTCGATGTTGGTAGGGGAAAATCATCTTTAGGGACATGCCTTGTTGATATTTGAAAATTTAGTGTAGATTCTTA
This sequence comes from Taxus wallichiana var. yunnanensis, assembly GCA_018340775.1. Classification (NCBI taxonomy): domain Eukaryota; kingdom Viridiplantae; phylum Streptophyta; class Pinopsida; order Cupressales; family Taxaceae; genus Taxus; species Taxus wallichiana. The sequence continues at coordinate 704,024,255 of CM031244.1, forward strand.
TTCCAATATATTTTTTTGAACTAGAAATATGTTAGATATCCACTTTGAGTATTCAATGGGTCTGATAAACCCTGCTGCTAACAATTTTTCTAACTCTTATTTGACCAGAAGGGCCACTCGTGGATGTATTTTCCATAGCTTTTATTTAATGGGCTTCACGTCTACATGCACAACTAAGTTATGCACCACCAAATATGGATCTAAGATCAACATATCTGCATAAGACCATGCAAATATGTCCACAAATTCTCTTAGAAGCATAGTGAAAGTTTTTTTCTTGTACTAAAAGTAAAGCTCCCAACTTGACTATCTTTGGTTTCTCTTCTGTTCCAATATTAACGTCAATAGTTTCTTCCAAAAGCATCTTTGACATATCCTCCATACACATGGGATCGAGAGGTAGGTCGAGATCTTCTTCTAAGGGTGTTTCTATGATATTTTCACCCTCAGCGTGGTAACTTATTTTGTCCATTGATTTTTTTATTTGTTTGTTGATAAAGCACCTCAAAGATGTTAGAATTTGAGGATTCAAAAATTTATAGATTAATTCAACATTAATGTTAAATATTAATACATTATGTAATGTTACCATAAATATTTAAATAAACATTACATCATCACATAAGTAAATAAATAAATACTTACAGGAAATAAATAACACATGTGACACAATATTTATAGTGGAAAACCCCAATAGGGTAAAAATACTTTGAAAATAGCCTTTTATTTCAGAGAGCTTATTTTAGATATAGTAAGATCACCTCTTCCTTTGAAACCCTCATTAAAAATGGTAAAACCAAATCACTTGATTTACACACCTTTGATATATTTCCTAAATATATCAAATGAGGACATAAAGTCCTCTTTATATAAGGTGATCGGGTATGTCTCTTGACCCACATTTTCAACCTAAAATGGTTGACACATATACCTAGGTTAGTGCATTTAATAAATAAAAACATAAATGATTCACATTATTAAATACTTACCTAATGTATATTAATAAGGTATGAATATTTAATAATAGAAACACATTTCATATTATTAAATATTTAGCCTATATAATTATGATGGACCATATTAATTAAGGGGTGGCTAGCCCACTTAATCATTATGTTCCAACATACCCCCTTAATGTTAAGTGGGATAACATATGATAATATATTACATGTCTTTGGTACACTACATGATTTACAATCCTTAAACCATAAAGTTTTTAGGCTAGTATATAGGTTGAAGGAATTATAACACCTTCATCATAATCAAGTTAAATTTTGGTACAAAAGGATTTGGAATCCCAAAGATCATCCCATGATCAGTGTCTAAGTATGATTTGTGAGTTTTACATGTTCTCACAAGTTCTCATAAAAGGTTACTAAACCCAAGCATATAGGATTATTTTATAACCAAGGACCTCCTTAACAATATGCTTGTACTGGATGTTTACCATTAAACTCAATAGCCCTAGAGAGTTTACTGAAGACCACCTTTAAGATCTTTATTCACATTCCCGAAGGTCCATTTACACACCTCGAAGGTCTTTATACATTTTCCCAAAGGTATTTTACATTTGTATTTTTATTTTACAAATACCAAGTTCCATTAGGAGGTGGCATTTTCATGCAAACTCTACCTTAATAGAAATTCTGAAAATCCAAGTTTTTCACAAAAGTGAAAAAAATTTACAGCACTCAGGGGATTTGTGAAGATGTCAGTAAGCTACTCTTCATTCGACACGAACTTGAGATCTATCTCACCACTTAGCACCTTCTCACAGATGAAGTGTATATGTATCTCAATGTGCTTCATCCTTTCGATGTTGACTAGTGATCAAGGGATCATTTTTATATCAATAGTTCCCTAAACATCCCTAAATTGATGTAGTTCGAGAAGATCATTTTGAGATCTTTCGATGACTATGAGAATGCAAAAATGGACATGGGGAGCTCTAATTATGTCCGGTCAAAAGTTCAATCAACAAAAAGTCAACTATAGTCAACATGTCAATAATTGACCAATAACATTGTGACACATAGAAAAAGGGCATTGGAAAAATCAGAGGTTCAAGAGGTTTTTACCACTGGTCTTCAATGAAGGAGAAGTTGTGTGTGGGAATAAGAGACTCAACTTTTGTTACAGACCTGGGAGCCTAGGCGTCGTGAGGACGATTATTATCACCGACATGGTGGGTCCTCAAACCACCATGTGGCTTGCCACCATGAGTTTGATTTCCAATCGCAGGTCGATAGGTGGTCTTATTCATCATACTTCATGTGGGTCAAATTTCATATTACTTTGTAATTATTTACCACACATTATTGCCAAATACCACGCATTATGCCAAATACAACGCATATATCCCAACCTCCACATATTAATATCCAAACATTAATTCATTCACCCCATGTAAATCCACCCCCACACATATGCAAAGATCACGTGGAGCATGTTAGGGTAAACAAAGCCCATACGTGGAGAAGCCCACGTGATAGGTGGGAGGCTAAGGTTTATTAAAACCTTAGCAAAAACAAAAGGCCGCCAAATGTGGGATTAACCCACTTGACCTTAGCTGCCAACATGGGGATTTATCCCATTAAACATGTATGCCACCCTCTATGGGATTAATATCCCATCCAAATGCTACGGTGAGGCTAATATTAGCCTTAGGATAAAATATGTGGCATTAATTTTAGGGGCCTATTTTAGTATAAATAGGGACCCCTCTTCATTGTAAAACACACATACAACTTGGAAGCTCAAAGCAAGAGCTTGAGGAATATTTCACGAGTGAGCGGAGGAGCGTTTTTATTGATAAGACCTATTTTTAGGATTATTATAAATTTGTGAAGACCTATTTATTTAAATAGGAATTATTGTGACTAGGAGTTTTAATACTACCTATTTGGCCCATAACACCACACTAAATTATTGTGAAGCTTGGATTTTTGAATGGAGTGCCATAGGGTATTACAAAGTGTCTAGAAGGTTGATCGAGATCTGGAGGATTCCGATCAGTGGATTTGGTGCCATAGAGCTTACCGAGTACATGCCAGGAAAGGGTAAGTTGGGTGCTATATTTCACCCTTGTCATTTGAAGGTCTTGTTATTCTTATAAGCAAGTTCCTAATAGTTTCCATTAGGTTTTCTTATGAAAGTACTTTTGTAACTTACAAGTTTTGAATAGTTGAATGGTTCGAAAGAACCCGAAGATATAGGCAATTGCTAATTTCCGTAATCAATCATTGTGCAATTTTTCATTATATGCTTGCATTAATTTTAAATTGATTACTTAAAAGGAGAAAATTATTGCAAATAAAATAAACAGTTAGGGGTTTGAGATCAGGTGAATAAAAACTTGATAATTTTAGATCAAGTTTGGTATCAAAGCTGGTTTAGCTCCATATTTGCTTCAGTAAATTTGATTCATAGAGTGATTGATTTAAGTTGGTTCAGTTGGTTCAGTTTGTGTGAACAGGAACAAGTGCACTATGGGAAAGATGTCTAAACAGAAATCTCGAGGAAAGTGAAGCTTATAATCACCGCATTCAGGAAGATAAATCTCTCCCACAATCAATGTATTACTCCTTGGAAGAGGAGAATTCTCACTTGAAAGTAGAACTGCAAACCAAGGATGAGCTCTTGATAAGGTTGCAGTGTGGTGATTAGAGAAAGGAAATACCTTCAAATTCAGATGTAGAGACCATGGCAGATGATTGCACTGTAATTTTTTCACCACATGAATCTTCTTCCTCCCATTCGGTTTCAAATTCAGTAATGAAGTATTTGGTTTGTTTGAAAAGAATACTAGAGGCATTAGATCCAAATTATTAGATAAAATGGGATTTGATGGAAGAGGCCTTGGTAAAAATGGCCAAGGCATTGCTAACCCAATACAAGTTGAGGATCATCCTCGTTTTGTATGTTTGGGTTTTCCTAGTGCAGAATAGAAATTGGAGAATGCTCCAAGAATGCTGATGGGAAACAAGCTTCCAAAAGTAAAGTGAATACCCCACTAGTCCTGCAAGAAGATTATGAGTAGGAAAGTTGTTCTTCATCATCATAGGTAGGATGTGGTGAGAAAAATCAGCAAAGAGATAATGAGATTGAAACTCAATAATGCTCTGTTATTAAATTCATATCACGGATTACACATATATAGGAATATGCATTCCTAAAAACAAGGAGGTTGTTCAACAACACTCCCACAAATCTCTCTCTCAACACCTATATACGTGAGTTATTAAAACTCACCCAAACTAATATTGTTATATGAGTTGTTTATCAAACAACTCACATTAACATTTACATCACCCATATATATTTACCTCTAAGTAAATATTCAATCATAAATATTAATGGAGCACTAAATAAATATTTCCTAACATTTCCCCCCTTAGTGTGAACATGGTAGAAAAACATCCACACACTCCTCTGTAGTATGCTCACCCCTGTGGCATGTCCAACTCTATGACTCATGACCTTGATCCAAAAGAAAGGCTCTCTCCTTCCATGGTTTTAAACAGGCTTACCACAAACCTTGACGTGACAGGAACATCATCAACTGTCCACCTCGTGTGGTTTTCTGGATCCTCCCACAAACCCTTTCAAGATCCATGAACTGACTTACTCTAGTGTTACTGTTCACCACTATGCTTATACATCAGGGAATTATGTAGGAAACACAATTGGCATATTACAAAACCACATAATAGAAGAAATACTGAAAATATTTCACATTACTTCCTATAAGAATCGTAATGTTCTTAATCGTAGTCTCTGTCATTGATCCTTGCCACTCGATCTTGAACAACATAGAAAACTGCCACTACCACTAGAAGCTTTCCTTGACTAAGTTGTTTTGGGTGCAGAATGGGAATGGAACATTGATATGTATTCCGCCCCACAATGTGAAATTCCACTCAAATAGATACTGAGAAGAAAAATGCATCGAAGAACATACTCCTGAATGGATCTTGCTAGTTAGGTCTTGCTGCACATGGTCACTAATGCTAGTGAACGTATTCTTCTAGCTAACCATCTTCCAAAGAAGTACGGAAATTAGAGGACCAAGTCGGCCGAGGATCACCGATAGTCATCTTGCGCTCCAACACAAATCTCTTTCCAACATCCATCAAATACCACACAAAATAGGAACACTGCAAACTGAAGCATACTGAGAAAATGGAAACCACACTGAAAATCATATACTCACACCATACATATGCCACCACAGCTTCTACGCGGCCCCATCATTGGTGACTGATGAGAGGTCGCCGATCAACCTCCTTCCTCCATTGGATCTACTGCTAACTCAGCCGAATGTGATCATGGGGCTCAATAACATGCCTTGAATGTCGGATTCCACCGAAAATGCGTTCGTGAGGCAATTTTTTTATTTTTACAAGTTTTGACTCACAAAACAAAACTTTATGGTTTGACTAACCATATAACACTATTGACTTGGACAAGAAGACATGACTAGACAGATAACCTAAAATCACCTATTTTAATTAACTTGACAATAACGAAACTTTTACAATATACTTTTGACTTGACTAGACCAAAAATACTCTTTATCTTGATGAACAACAATATTTAGACCTAAAATGAAAATTACTCACAATTGTACACTTGTGACCCAAATGTTTTTGTAGAATAAATTAATAATCTATACATAATAGATTATAATTTTTACACAAAAATAACATAAAACGACATGAATGCTACCTTACAAACTATAGTCAATGGAATAAATGGAATTGCATACACCAATACGAATGGGCACGACTTTAACTAACATGACTAAAAATGACATTTAAAAAAGACAAACCCACTTGTTTTAAAAAATCTTCCTATCACTAAAAAATTAAACAAATACTTAAAAACGATTTGACACAGACATACTCAAAGTCGATTGGGAACCAAATCGAATAGAGAACCAACTGCAAGTTGAACTAAATCAGGTGAATGCCACTCAAAGGTATGCAAATTTTTTGACACGCAAGCACAATAGTGATTATCAGAAATATACGTGGGATGATAAAATTAAATGCCAAATGCCTTTTCAATGCCTTTGCAATAAGACTGTAACCCGTGCTACCAAGTATTATACAAAAGATGAGATATTTACGTCGAGAAGGCCATGAATGTTGTGATCTAGTCTCCATGGGGAGCATTTCTCAAATTCTTTGATCTTAAGTATATTTAGCCTGCAATAAATAACTTTATTTGCTTCTTCCCAAACGGATCTTCTAGAAAAAAAATGTTATGCGCAGGTCTGCACGTGAAAAATTACAACAGATTGAGAATTGGTGAAGAATTCTAAAGTTGGGTGCTAATATCTTCACTTCCCTTGGTTGATGGACAAATGCGCTAAACTGCCAATATGTTAGCAGGTATATTCACCACGTGCCAGATCTGATGCTTGCACATCCCATCTATATAAAAATTTTAACCAATACTTCAAGCTTAACAAATCTAATAAACTGGTTTCCTTCCTATTCTGAAGTCCACGAATCTCTTAACACAGATATCATACGCCACCTGGAAGATGTCTCATAACTCAGGACAAATGAAGTTGTCCCTGCAAGAAAATTATTCCTCCATCTAACATTCAAATTTTAACCTTGCTGTGATACCAAATGAAACTCAATAATGCTCTGTTATTAAATTCATATCACTGGATTACACATATATAGGAATATGCATTCCTAAAAACAAGGAGGTTGTTCAACAACACTCCCACAAATCTCTCTCTCAACACCTATATACGTGAGTTATTAAAACTCACCCAAACTAATATTGTTATATGAGTTGTTTATCAAACAACTCACATTAACATTTACATCACCCATATATATTTACCTCTAAGTAAATATTCAATCATAAATATTAATGGAGCACTATCCTAATAGAGATTCCACCTCCAGTTTCTTACCATAATCATAAGCACAATAAAAATTATGATCCACTTTTTTAGCTTAATAAGTATGGTTATGATTTTCAGAAGATGTGGAATTCCTTTCCATGTACTTTTTTGGATTGCATAATCATTCTATGGCCATATGCTAGAAGAGAAGGACACTGATGAAGAAGTTGATGTCATTCGTTAGGAACAAGGCAAACTAGAAATACCAATCTCATCATGCAGAGTCGAGAAATGGTAGAAAGAGTTCCTCATCCCATAAGAAGGATATTAAGAGGAATTTTTGTGCTCATTTCCAGAGGAATGGGCATCGGGTGGATAATTTTTGGAAACTACATCCATCTCACCATCAGGGTAATGGCAAGCCAAAGATGGAATGGAGGCCTATTACAAAGGAAAAGAAGGTTTCTACTCCACCACTAGTTGAAAATTCAACCCAAGACCAGGTAATACCTGAAAGTGAAAGTCCTTTAAAATGGGTAAGTCAACAATTTTTCAATTATATATTGCATAATTCAGATTGATGAATAGTATGCAATATTTGTTTGGAGATCATATTTTGTGAGAAAATTTTGAGAGAAAGGTTTACCATACTTAGTGGATTTTCTTAGAAAATTTGATTAATACTCCAAAAATATCTCCTAATCACCCTATGAGTACATGTTACAACTTGAATACTAGATTTAAATCTTGGAGATTGATATGCCATTTGTGTAAATAGTGGAGTTCGAAGGAGTCAACTAGCATCATGCATTAGAGGCATTGAAGTCTAGAAAGGAGCTCTCAAAAGATTAGCTCGTAACGTCATTCGAAGTCAAGGAATTACAACCGCACATTTAAATGGTAGCTAATCATTAGACTTAACATCATGTAGAGGCATTGAGGCTTGAAAGAGACTTAGCATTGAAAAAAAGAGGCGTTGAGGTCCGCAAGAGACTTAGAACTACATAGGGGAGGTGTTGAGGTCTACAAGAGACTTAACACTACACAACGGAGGTGTTGAGGTCTACAACAAACTTAACACTATATAGTGGAGGCATTGAAGTCTCGAAAAGGGACAAGTCATTGTCCATCATCAACATCGGATCAATCATAGCTCTAAGTAACATGGAGCTCCTTTAAACCAATTTGGATTTTACAGAATCAACTTAGAGCCAGGAGTTGTGTTATAGAGTAAAAGAAGATCCTTGTTGTCAGATATCTGGAAGCTTAGCAATGCACAATAGGAGTGTTGAGGTTTAATTCATAAAATTATCACCATATATCTAAGGCATGGAGGTCTTCTTCGGATATCAGAGTGATACGGTGGAAGCGTGGTGGGCCCATAACCCACAAGTCCTAGGATCGGAACCAAGTTGTCAAAGTGAGGATGTTGTAGGGGAAGAGACCAAAGGGTCTACTACAGTAGCACTTCCGAGGTGGCAACAAATTTTCCAGATTTAGGACAGGATGGAAAAATTTTGAATATAAGCTTTTTAGGACAAAAATCCTTTCCCAATGGGGAGGTGTGATCAAGGGATAATTTTTGATATCAATAGTTCCCTAAACATCCCTAAATTGTGGTAGTGTAGAATATATTTTTGATAGCTTTCGATGACTATGAGAACATGAAAAATGGACATTGGGAGCTCTAGTTATGTCCGGTCAAAGTTCAATCAATGGGAAAGTCAACTCTAGTCAACAAGTCAATAATGGATTAATAGCACTGTGATATGTGGAAAAAGGGCATTGGAAAAATCAGAGGTTTGAGAGGTTTTCACCATTGGTCTTCGATGAACGAGAATTTATGCATGGGAACAAGAGGCTCAACTTTTGTTACGGAGGGGAGCCTGAATGCCGTGAGGATGATTGTTATTGCCGACGTGGTGGGTCCTCAAACCACCACATGACTTGCCACCATGAGTTCAATTTCTAATAACATGTCGAAAGGTGGTCTTATTCGTCATACTTCATGTGGGTCGAATTTCATATTACTTTGTAATTATTTACCACACATTATTGCCAAATAAATACCAAATACGCATATATCCCAACCTCCATATATTAATATCCAAACATTAATGTAGCCACCCCATGTAAATCCACCCCCACATATATACAAAGACCTTGTGGAGCATAGTGGGGAAAACAAAGGCCCATGCGTGGAGAAGCCCACGTGATAGGTGGGAGGCTAAGGTTTATTAAAACCTTAGCAAAAACAAAAGTCTACCAAATGTGGGATTAACCCACTTGAACTTAGCCGCCAACATGGGGATTTATCCCATTAAACATGTATGTCACCCCCTATGGGCTTAATATCCCATCCAAATGCTATGGTGAGGCTAATATTAGCCTTAGGATAAAATATGTGGCATTAATTTTAGGGGCCTATTTTAGTATAAACAGGGGACACCTCTTCATTGTAAAACACACACAAACTTAGAAGCTCAAAACAAGAGCTTGAGGAACATTGCCCGAGTGAGTGGAGGATCGTTTTTATTGATAAGACCTATTTTTTTAGGCTTATTATAAAGTTGTGAAGACCTATTTATTTAAATAGGAATTATTGTGACTAGGAGTTTTAATACTACCTAGTCAGCCCATAGCACCACACTAAATTATTGTGAAGCCTGGAGTTTTGACCGGAGTGTCATAGGGCGTTACGAAGTGTCTGGAAGGCCGATCAAGATCTAGAGGATTCCGAACAATGGAGCTAGTGCCATAGAGCTTGCCGAATATGCCAGAAAGGGGAAGTCGGGTGCTATATTTCACCCTTGTCATCTGAAGGTCTAGTTATTCTTCTAAGCAAGTTCTTAATAGTTTCCATTAGGTTTTCTTGTGAAAGTACTATTGTAACTTATAAGTTTTGAATAGTGGAATGGTTTGAAAGATTCCAGAGACCTAGGCAATTTCACCTTTCTACCCCATTAGAGAAGTGGTCACAGAAGAAAGGAACACTACCTGTATGCTTCATCTTCATCTCATCAAACAACCTCTTTAGCAATATAGCCTCTTTTGTATCTTCCATTACACTTCTATACTCACTTGATTGAAGAGATAAAAACTCTTAGGTGCTTTTTGTTACACCAAGTAATGACATCTCGCATCAAATTTAAACACATAACCGTAAGTATATTTTCTATCTAATACATCACCAAAGATGATCCAAATCACAAAATCCATACAAGTTAGCATTTTAATTTTTAGTATAATGCAACCCATAATTGATTTTTCCCTTAATATATCTAAGAATTCTTTTTGCAAGATTCCAATGATCTTTATAAGGTTCCTGCATAAAACTTGAATCAATTCATACTGCATCAGAAATATTTGGTCTAGTTATAGTTAGATAAATCAAACTACCAACTACCTATATAAATTAGGATTAACTTTGTCACATGCAGCTTAGGATCAAGTTTTAGTCCAACTCCCATAGGAGTAGAAATTAGTTTATAATCAATCGTGTTATACTTTTTTTCAAGACATTTATTGCATATTGTGCTTGAGAAACAAAAATAGAATGCTTATCTTGAAATACAACCATGCCAAGAAAATGATGTAAGAGACCTAAATCAGTCATTTCAAAGTATTGTTTCAATTTTTCTTTAATTCTATGAATTAAAGCAGGACTATCACCAGTCATAAGAAAATCATCAACATATATACATACAATGATAATATGAGATCCTTCTTGCTTAATGAATAGATCATTTTCAGAAGAACAATTAAAAAAACCTAACTATTTAAAGAAGGAATTAATTTTCGCATACCAAGCTCTAGGAGCTTGCTTTAAACCATATAAGAATTTTTCAACTTACAAACATATTTTTCTTTACCATTTTCTTCAAATCCTTTAGGTTGAGACATGTAAAGTTCTTCTTTTAAATCACCATTCAAAAATTATTTTTCACATCCATTTGGTGGATTTCCCACCCAAATTGAGCAACAATAGCAAACAAGGCCCTAACAATACTCATCTTAGCTACAAGAGCAAAGGTCTCAACATAATCAATACCAAGTTTTTGAGTGAAACCTCTAGTAAAAAGTCTAGCTTTATGTTTGTCAATACTACCATCAACATTATATTTTACTTTGTATAACCATCTAGACCCTATAATACTTCTTTTCTTTGGAGGTGGAACCAACTCCCAGGTTTGATTTTGAATTAGGACATTATATTCATCCTACATTACATTGATCCACTTATCATCCCACAAAGCTTCTTTAAAAAATTTGGCTCAGTTCATACAAGGTCATTAATGCATGGTACATATGGTGACTTAAGGTCATTTTCCTAAGATAAATAGAATTATAACTTTATAACACAAATTGAGCCCATTTTGGTTTCTTAACTAGGGAGTTAGGAGATTCAAAAATATCCATAGTATTAACATAAGAAACATCATCATGACCATTTACCAAATTTTCATTATCAGAATCAAAACCATCATTAGAATTATTGATAGACTTAGGAATATCATCACCATTTGTAGATGAACAAAAACATTTTTCCAACACAAAACATTGTGATTTTCAGTTACTTCCCTTTTTACAGGGTTGTAAATCCTTAGACCTATAGTGTTAATACCATATCCAATGAAAATACAAGAAAATGAAGTCATATCAAGTTTCTTTCTTTTCTTTTTAGGAATATATAAAGAAGTAGGACTACCAAACACTTTTAAATGAGAGTTTTTTTTTAGACCACTTCTCTAATGGGGTTGAAAGGTGAATAAATTTTGTAGGGACCCTATTTAGGATGTAGATTGATGTGTCTATCATTGCATCTGCCCACATAAATTTGGGAAGACTAGCAGAATGAAGCATAGTGCAATCCATAACTAAAATAGTCCTATTTTTATTTCTACAACACCATTAGATTGGGGAGAATGAGGATAAGTTGATTCCCTTTTAATACCACAATCAATATATAATTTTTCAAATGTCTTACTAGTATATTCACCCCTTTTATCTGTTCTAAGTCTTTTAATTTTATAATTTGATGAGTTTTCAATGATTTAAATTCCTTAAATTTTCTAAATACATCAAATTTAGTATTAATTTTTAATATGTTAGGTTGTGGAGCCTATTTTCATGTGAGAAAGTGTTGAAGACTATACACTAAGAGTATTGTACACTTTCCATAGTTGTCTCACTGGGGTTTGGGGGCGCAACCCCGAGAATTTTTTTTTGGCCTTAAAATGTGCCCGATATACTAGGAAATGTAATTTTCTCATATGGGCAGGATTTTTGACCCATATGTTTATGGGACAGTTTTGGCCCATGGTTTTAATACCCATATTTTTGTAAAACTGCTTAAGAAATTATCTACTTATATGGTTTTATACATATGGTAGGTAGTATGTAACATTGCAGATGTGTTTTGAATTCAGGTGTGAATTATGTAGAGTTTGTTGAGCATAGCTCCAAACATATCTGGGTATTGTATTGAGAGAGTAGTGGCTTGTAATAAAATATGAGCAAGTGATTCTTGGTGGACATAGCCCAAATTGGGTGAACCACGTCAAATACTGTCTCTTTGTGTTGTGTTATTTTATTCTACACTTTTATTTGAGATCTGTAATATTTTCTGCATATTAGTTTTCTATTGTTGCGATTCTGTGAGGGATTATTCCACATATTTTATCCTTTATTTCCTAACAATTGGTATCAGATCTTGGTTTGGTTTTGAAGTGTTGAATCATAGGGAAAGATTTAGCTTGAGTGAGAGCTATGATAGATGATGGAAGATCAAGGGTTGATAAATTCGATGGCTAGAATTTCAGTCTTTGGAAGATGCAGATGAAAGATTACCTTTATCGAAGGATCTTTATATTCGCTATCTCCGAGAAGGTGAAAAACCCTTAAGCATGATGGATGTGGAATGGGATTTTCTAGATAAGAAGGCACTTGGGACAATCTAGCTATGTCTTGCATCTTCGGTATTATTTAATGTTTCATAGGAAAATACTACAAAAGAACTGATAGATGCATTAGGGAAGTTGTATGAAAAACCCTCTACCTCAAATAAGATATTTTTAATGAAAATTTTGTTTAATATGAAGATGTCTGAGAATGGTTTAGTAGCATATAATTTAAATGATTTTAATACGGTTGTAAATATGCTAGCTTTAGTTACAATAGAATTTGATGAAGAAGTTAGGGCTTTATTAATTTTGTGCTATTTATTTAAGAGTTGGAATAACTTGGTAATGGAAGTAAGCAAATTAGTTCTAGCTAACTCAAAGTTGAAGTTTGAGGATGTTGTAGGGGTTATTCGAAGCAAGGAAATGTGAAGAAAAATCTCGGTGAATCTTTTACTTTAGGGAATGCTTTGACATTGAAACTAGAGGGAGACAGAAGAATAGAGGAAGCTGTGGAAAATCAAAGGATATAGCAAGGTTAAAATCCAAAAACAAGATAGTATCTGGCATGTGGAAAGTCTCGGGCATGCAAAAAGGACTGTTGGGAGCTTTGGGACAAGAAGGAACAATATGAAGAAAAAAAGGAGGTAAATGTGGCAACGAGTGATGTATGTCAGAGTCTTTGATTCTTTCTTTTGACAATATTATCGAATCTTAGGTTTTATATTCGGGGCTTCTTTCCATGCTACTCCACATAGGCATTATATTGTTGATTATGTTCATAGAGGTTTTGGGCATGTTTTCTTGGTGATGATGATCCCGTAGCATAGTTAGAAAAGGTTTTGTTCAAGTTAAGATGTTGTATGTGAATACTTGGCTATTGAAGGATGTCGATGTGTGCCTACATTAAGATGAAATTTGATATCGACAAGGTAGTTGGGAAGTGATGGTTATACTGTGATATTTACAATGGACTCTTGGAAGGTTACCAAGGGTGCTCTTATGGTGGCAAGAGGTAAGAAGGTTAGAACCTTGTATTTAACCACTTATAACACTAATGTTTGTAATCTTGTGGCTTTAAGAAGTAGATACAACATTGTGGCACTATAGGCTCAGTCATATGAGCCATAAGGGCATGGAGATCATAAATAAGGATTTACTGGATATACAAAAATAGGTTTGACGTTCTCGTGATGACCGCATATATGGGAAAAAAAGCGAGTAAGGTTTCTCAAAGTTGGACCTACAAAGAAGAGAGTAAGTTAGAGTGGTGCATTCGGTGTATGGGGTTGGCTCTGTATCATCTCTTGGGGTTCAAGTTATTATGTTACTTTATTGATGATGCAACAAGGAAAGTTTGAGTTTATTATATTAGAAACAAATCTAATGTATTTGACACTTTTGTTAAATGGAAAGCCTCGGTGAGAAAATGAAACAGTCTTAAGCTAAAATGTCTCAGTTAGATAATGGAGGGGAGTATTACAACAATAAATTTGATGATTACTGTTCTAAGAATGGAATCCGCAGGAAAATATGGTTCTAGAACTCCACTACGAATGGGGTGTTAGAAAGGATGAACAAAACAATAATGGAACGTGCTTAGAGCATGCGGTTACATGCAGGATTGCCTCTTTATTTTTGGGTATAGAAGCGGTGAGTACATCCATGTACTTGATAAATAGAGGACCCTCAAGTGCCTTGGATGGAGGCATACCTATGGAAGCTTGGTATTGTAAGAAAGTTGATTATTCATTTCTTAGAGTCTTTGGATGTGAGGTGTTTATCCATATAGAAAAGGATGATAGAACCAAACTAGAGGCTAAATCAGAAAAATATAATTTCATTGGTTATGGTGGTGATGAATTTGGATATAAATTTTGTGTAGTATTAAGGAAAAGAAAATCATTCGATCTAGGGATGTGGTCTTTAATGAGAAAGTCATGTACAAGATGGAGTTGCATAAGAAAACAGGAAGAATCCAAGAAAGAATATGCAATAGTAGAGGATCTTTCGGATGGGAAAGTGGTTGTTCAAAGTCAAAGAGGAAGGAGGAAAGAAAAATACAAGCCCTGGTTGGTGGTCAAGGGTTTTGCACAGAAAAAAGGTATAGATTTTGATGAGATTTTTTTCTCCTATAGTAAAAATGATTTCTATTAGAAATGTTCTATGAATAGTTATAGTAGAAAACTTGCACTTAGAACAACTTGGTGTAAAGACTACATTTCTCTATGGTGATTTGGAAGAGGAACTATATATGCAAAGAAACCAAAGGGCTATGAGGTCAAAGGTAAAGAGGAGATGGTGTGAAAACTCGAAGAAGATTTTGTATGGCTTAAAACAAGCTCCACGTCAATGGTATAAGAAATTTGATAGCTTCATGATGGAGCAAGGTTATATTAGATGTCATTTTGGCCATTACATGTATACAAAGAAATTTGAGGATGGAAATTATATTATCTTTTTTCGTATGTGGATGACATGTTGGTTGCAGGTAAAAACATGCAGAAATAAAAGTACTCAAGAAACAACTAAGTGAATCCTTTGCTAGGAAGGATTTGGGGAAGCCAAACAAATCCTTGGTATGAGGATATCTCGTGAATGGGAAGGAACGGAATCTGAATTTATCTCAGAAGAGTAAATTAAGAAAGTCTTAGAGAGGTTTAATATATAGGATGCTAAACCTGGTTGGGACTCCTTTGGCAAGCCATTTCAAGTTATCAAAGGATTAGTCTCCCAAGACAGACTCAGAGAGAAACTAGATGTCCAGTGGTACCTTACTCATTAGCAAGTTGGTAGTTTAATGTATGCCATGGTGTGCACCGTAGAATAATATTGTCCCATGCGGGGGAGCGGTGAGTAGATTTATGAGTGATCATGGTAGAGATCAATCACAGAAATAAAGTGGATCCTTTGGTATTTAAGAGGGACCATGGGGACAATTTTAATCTATAGTGGATCAAACACCACTTTATGTGGTTATGTAGATTCAAATATGGCTGGAAATATAGAAAATAGGAGCACAACAAAGTTATGTTTACAATGTAGGTGGGAAAACAAAGAAAGCTGGATTTCACGACTACAAAAGATGGTGGCTTTTTCAACCACGTAGGATGAGTATGTTGCTACTACATAGGCAAGCAAAGAAATGATTTGGTTACAACAATTTCTTGAGGAGTTGGGGCATAAGAAGGAGGAAGGAAAGATGCATAGTGATAGTTAGAGTGCTATACACCTAGCTAAGAACTCTGCTTTCCACTCTAGGACGAAGTATATACAGTTAAGGTACCATTTCATCAGAAAAAAATTTGAGGAAGAGAAGTTGAAGCTGGAAAAGATTCATACTATTCAAAATCCTACAGACATGATGACCAAGGTTTTCACAAGGGAAAAACTAAAGTTGTGTTCAACTTTGGTTGGTCTTCACATAAACTAGTGAAGGGTTGAGAAGCTTGCTCAGATGGAAACTAGTTTCCAAGTGGGAGATTGTTAGGTTGTGGAGCCTGTTTTCATGTGAGAAAGTGTTAAAGTCTCGTATACTAAGAGTACTGTACACTTTCCATAGTTGTCTCACTAGGGTTTAGGGCGCAACCCCGAGAAAAAAATATTTGGCCTTAAAACGTGCTTGATATACCGAGAAACATGATTTTCTCATATGGGTAGGATTTTTTACCCATATGTTTATGGAACGGTTTTGGCCCATGGTTTTGATACCCACAATTTTGTAAAAATGCTTAATAAATTGTCTACTTATATGGTTTTATGCATATGGTAGGTAGTATGTAACATTGTAGATGTGTTTTGAATTTAGGTGTGAATTCTATAGAGTTTGTTGAGCATAGCTCCAAATAGATCTAGGTATTGTATTGAGAGAGCAGTGACTTGTAATAAAATATGAAAAAGTGATTCTTGGTGGATGTAGCCCAAATTGGGTGAACCACATTAAATAATTTATCTTTGTGTTGTGTTATTTTATTCTGCACTTTTATTTGAGATCTGTAATATTTTCTGCATATTAGTTTTCTACTATTGTGATTCTATGAGGGATTATTCTGCATATTTTATCCCTTATTTCCTAATAGATGAGTTTTCAATAGATGCTTTAAATTCCTTAAATTTTCCAAATACATCAAATTTATTTTTAATAAAATATGTCCAAATCATCTGGTGAAATCTTAATTAAAGTCAAACATATAAAGAACCATTTAATGAAGCTACTTCAATAGGTATTCTAACATCACTATGAATAAGTTCTAGAGGAGAAAAATAATCTCCTTGGGATGTGAGTGAAAGGGTTTATCACTTTTTTTCAAGCATAAACACCCTTCACACACATCATGAGAAGAAGACAACACAGTAAACCTTTACTAGATTATATCTAGACATTTCATATAATCTTCGATAATTAACATGTCCTAACCTTTCATGCCATAGTTTTGAATTATTCAAACTTTGAGATACAAAACATGATGCAGAAGAGAAATCATCAAAAATATACAGACCATTTCTTTGAATTCCTTCAACAATTATATTATCATCACTATCCTTGATGTACCAAGTATCCTTCAAAATTTGAATAGATAAACCATCATGAGTTAGTTGCAAACATGATAATAGATTCTTTTTAAGCTTAGGAACAAATAAAACATTATTCAAAACACCATTTGCAAATTTTACTTTTCCTTTTCTATTGCTTCTAAGGATGAGTTATCACCAAGATATACATGTTCATTGATTTTCATAACATCAAATAGAGAATTGGAAATACCAGTCATATGATTTGAAGCACCTGAATCTAGAATCCATTCAGAATTAGAGGAAGATTATAAAACAACATATAATGCAACAATTTTAGGAGCATCATTAGAACTATCCCTTTTCCTTAAATTATATTTAGAAGAGACAATCTGTTTCTGGTTTTTACGGATTGGTTTCTTATATTTTCAGTCTTCCTTTTTATGTCCAAATTTACCACATTTATGACATTTACCATTAAAGCTTACACAAAATTGTTCAAAATATATTTTTTCTTATAAGAAAATGAAGATTTATTTTTATGCTTCTGATCAGGGAAGGACTTGTGAGACTTGAAATTCAAATTCTAAGCGAGAAGTTCTTGAGAGGCATTCTCCTTAGAGTTGAAGTTCATCATCACTTTCTCTTCTTGTATCAGAAGAGCACTCAAAGTATTTAAATCTGGAAATTCATCTTCATTATGATATTTAGAATTTAGGATAGAAATAAAATTCCTAAACTTTTCATGAATATTTAACTAAACAATAAAGTAGATTAGTTTTTCACCAATTAAGTCACAATTGCATCCATCTAATTGTGCTTTAATATTTTTAATCTTGGCTAAGAAATTAACTACTTTTTCATCTCCTTTCATAGGAGTCGTAAGCAATTCTAAAACAAGCTTAATAATCTTAGATAAGCATGTACCTTCATGCATGGATTCTAATTGTGTCCATACCTCTTTCGGATGTTCGATATTACCAATGTGTAGAATATATTCATCATTCACATTACACAAAATCATGGAAAGGGCCTCTTGCGTATGTTGTGAGAATGCATTCATATTATCCAGTTTCTTGATGAATGATGGATGCAAGCTCAGCTTCCTAAAACAATCATCCGAGTTTCCTCATAATAAGTTCTCGATTTGACTCGATCTTCCAAATGTTGTAGTCGGATCCATTTAGGATATGAGATTTTTGAGGGAAAAGTAACTAGACGCCATTGTTTTCTTGAACCTGTAAAACACACCCCATTATAATATACAATGCACCACAAAGTTAGATACATATTTATCAAAAAAATAAACAATTTTAATAGAATCATATTTAAATTTTATATATCTAAAGAAATTATTTGATTATAACTAATTATTTTATTATAATGCATACTAATTAACCTACTATGATCAAAATAATAACCCGCAATATAAAGGGATTTGTATTATACCCCAGACTTATATAAAAAAATTCCAATCATATAGAAGTGAAGAAGAAACCCCTAAGAATGCACAATAACTTCAAATTTCTAAAAAAGTTAATGTAGACAAAGATCCAACCAACTTAAATTTGACGTCTAAATGACCATCATTTTACCTTATTTTTGGTTTGTTGTGATGTCATTTGATCGTCAATTTTAACGGAGTGAAAATTTCGAAACTTACTAGCTTAAATTTGACATCTAAATGACTGTCATTTTGTCTTATGTTTGTTCTATCGTGACGGTCAATTGACCTTAAAATTTAATGTATTCAAAACTTGCTATGTATTTCTTGTTGGTCCGAAAATCTATCAAGTGGTGACAGATCTATGGATAGACGAGCCAACAAAGTGTGTAGGGCATAACCCCTCTTTGAGATAAAGCAAAGTGAAACCGTTTATTGCTATTCTACCAGCAAGAATCTACACAAGTCCTACAGTATTTTTCCTTCAGGGGTTTGGGATCTCATCCCGTTTGGGGTATTTCTGACTGCAAAGAGAAGGGAATGAAGTGGGGAGAGGAGATAGGATAGATCTGAAGGGAGAAAAGAAATGAATTCCAAAGTAGAAAAGTCAGAGGGTTTATGTTTTGGGCTGGTAGTAAACAGAGCCAAACCTACTTGCATAAACGAATAAAGCAATATTGATGAACAAATGACAAAAAAGTAGAGATAGATCCAATAGAATAAATGCATAGATCTAACATAAGAAAGATCAGATGCCCATGACACACATATTCAACACAAAGTCTTAATATTTGTATTATGTTTTCTTCTGTTACAAAAGTACAAAGCCTTTTCTTCTCACTTCTATTTTTTATCTAAAAAGTGTCCACCCTTGAATACAATGAATATTCAAGTATTTATAGAAGGAGAAGAGGAGAGAAGGCAAAAAGAAACCAACAACTAATTACAAAATATCTAAAAGTCAACTGTTGACTTTTGGGGCAACTTGGTGGATAACAACATCCCATGGTGTAACATGGATGATGTCATCATTTGTGCCAACATACTTTTAAATATTACAAAAATAAATCCAAGAGGAGGAAGGCTATTCATCATCGTCTCATGGCTGGAAAGGAGTACCTTCTTTTGCTCAGAGAGGCAATGTGGAATTGGGCCCAGTACTCCATGAATTTGCTGATCATCGGTTGGAGTTGGTCTTGCAGGACCCTTGGTGTGGTCATCGATGACTTCACAAGTCTCCCGTTCATCTCTGAGTTTTTAGGGAACTTGAAGTACTCATTTCCTACCTCCATCAGGTATCCCACAAAGTTGCGGTAGGCCAGAAGGTTGTTGATGGATTCAGCGTCAAAAGTAGCTCCTGGCCCTAACCCTTGCGAGATGATCTCTTTGAAGATTCGAATAGTTTCATCTGCCTTCCTCAAGGTGAATGATGGAGTGAGCAAGCCTAGAGACATCCTTAGGATAATTTTCTCCATTTGATGCATTGCATCCAGGGCTTCCTCCTTGACCTTATCTATCTTCTCCAGGACAAATTCCATCTGATCGACCCGGTAGTCCAAAGCAGCAAGGACTTTGTTGGGTGCTCTGGGGTGATCGAAGATGCCGAATTTAACTAAATCATCGACTAAGCAGTCAAGCATCTTCTGGAATGTCTCATGTTGCAACCTAGCATGGTCTAACTCTTCAGAGATAGGTCCTGTAATCGCCTGGAGTTCCTTGTTCGCCGACCAATGTTCTGATATAACTCGGTGAACTTGACGATTACTTCCTCACTATCTTTGAGGATCTGGTCTCTCCAGGTGGATACTGCCATGCCTTGTTCACCAATCTTGGTGTATTTGTTTATCTTATCCTGACTAAGGGCCTTAGGAGTCTCAGTGGCAGTTGTAGGAGGTGCACTGCCCATTTTCTGCAGGGCTTGGAGAAGATGTTTATTTTGCTCTTTTAGTAGCCTCTTCTCTTCCTTTGCTTCTTGAAGCTTCTTGCAAAGGGCATCCACCGTGGATAGGGCCTCTCTCTTGAAGGCTCTTGGATGATGTTCCCATTGTGACCGTGTCACCGTATAAATGTAGGTGAAAGATCCTTTTATCCTTTATGGGATGGGATAGGTGATCTCCATTACTCTTTCACCCGAGGCGCTCTCGAGAGAAGTGGGTTATTGATTTCGCTTCTAGCCCCTTTTTCGGGATGACAGAGAAGTCCATAGGTGCAATGGGGACTTTCCTCTTGTGTTGGCTCAGGTGTTGGGAGATCCATGTTGGACTTAAGGGAGAAGAAGGAATGGGCAAAAGAAGAAGGAGCAACTACAGTGTACTGGGGAAATGGGTTGAGACACTTGGTGGCGGCATTGATAAAGAAGCCAAACCTCCAATGCTCACAGGGGTAGGAGCTACTATAGGAGAGGAAACTATGGGAGTGGAAGGGAGATGAGAGATGAGGGAAGAAATACTGGGGGACAGCTCCACGAGGGAAGAGAAGATGGAAGAAGAGGAAAGGGGAACAAGTAGAAGATGGGGGAGAAGACACAACCAAAGGAATGGTTGCTTGAGAGACATGAGGAGGGGAAGGAGGAGTGGGAGAAGGGACGATGGGAACCTCGGTGATTGTAGTAGTGGCAACATCCTGAGTGGATGTGCCCATTGGAACACTTTCTGCCACTCCTTCCTCTGGAGATACCAGGGTTACAACTTGTTCCTGTGCGGCGGAGGGAGGGCTCCTAGGAGCTTCTTCTTGAGTGGCGCTTGATTCTCCCTCTTTGTATTTTCCTTTTCCCTTTGGAAAATGCTTTAGCCTGGTAGGTGCATCACCCAAAGGGGACGTGGTGAAGTCCACCCCAAGGTAAATAAGCCCGTTATACCTGCACTAGTGCTCTGTGCACTGCAATGTGCCCTTAACCCTCTCCTCAATGGTCTGAGGTGCTTTTGTCTTGTCTATTTCGGTGAATGGCCATTATCTTTCGTGTCTAAATATACCTGATCAACTTCTTGATCAGTCATTTGGAAACCTTTTGGAACAATGGCCACGCCATATTGAATAATTTCGCCGGGCTAGATGGGAGTGATCCTTCCTCCTGAGTTCAACCTCGTGATACAGGTCAATGTAGATGTCCTCGATCTATGGAACGTGGATCGGATCGAGTGTTTCCTTTGTTAGGAAATTTGTGGATCAAAGGTCAGCCTTTGCTGGAAATTGTGCTTCAGGTTGAGCAGTTCCAGCTCCATGAACATTTCCCAGGCCTGGTGTGAGAAGTGCATGTGTACCTACCCACTGTGAGGGGGAATGGAGTTCCACCCTTCTTTCTTTTTAGGCACTTCTCATGATATGTTATGAGCTGTCTGGATAGCTCCAACAAGATCAACTTAGGGCCTGCATACCTTGGTAACTTGGTGGGCTCCCCAAGAAGTTGGCTGCTCTATGAGATAGGTAAAAGTGGGGAATTACGTAAACAACACCCCCCACTTCTCCGTTGTATTACTATGCTCTTGGTCATCCGACCGTGAGTCATATTTGGCCTCAATAGGCAGATGATGCCATAGAAGAAGGCATCGTTGATCTTGGTGAACTGTGGAATGCTATTTTCCAGTCTTAATTCTGGATAATATTCAAATATTTTTACCTGGGGCCATACCCCACATCGGCTCAGTGCTGGATAATCTCTCTGAGGTAAAGAGTGTAGACCACGTAGGAGTTCATGTAGAACCTCCCATTGTTGTGAGTTGTTGGAGCTGCTCAGAGATGGTGCTGTTGATGATTTCTGCCCACTCAAAATGCTGATCAGGCACATTTTTGTTCATTGTTTCCAGATACCGAGCATCCATTTATGGAAGTAGTGGGTGTCAGGAAGCCCAAAACCCTGCTCATGAAGGTAATGGTGTCGCTCAGCTCCTCCGAAAAGTCACTGCGATGAATAACCTGGGGCCACCTAGTTATTACCTTCTTATTTTTTAGATACACCTCATTCATTAACTGCATGCATTTGTCTTCATTTTCCTCCCATGCCTTAATGCAGTCTTCCTGGCTTATAGCCACAAAATGCCGATGGTGGGGAATACCCAACATGATCTCAAAGTGCCAGGAAGTGAGGTTGATTATAACCTTGCCCTTCTCATTCTCGACACACCTTGTGTTTTTTTATAGCAGTGGGCCACCACCATCATGAACTCATTATTCACCGTGCTAATGGGATCCTCCAGCGAAGTGTAGACCACTACCCACTAGTTTGTCCATCCATGGACTGCCTGTGACCTTTCTGGTTCTAGCCCAAAAATCTTCCATGTCTATATGGCCAAGCTCGGAATCTCTGATATCTAAGTCACATTCCGCATGGGATTCGCATCCTGACCCTTTGATACTTGTATTTCATTTCTTCCTCTGTGAGTTTGGCCTTACCCTTTGACTTGGTTGGCCTTTTGCTTGATGTAGACATATGCGAATCTGAGTTTAGTTGCTGATCTGCAAGAAGAAGGAGTGAAGTCCAACGCAGAAGAGCCATGTTAGTTGTTAGATTATCCATCAAGGCTTTACAGAATGAGGAGTTAGCAATTTAGATGCTTCTGGGCGCAGGGCAGGATATTGCAGGCTGCAGGGTCAAAAAAGGCAAGGCACACTGAAATAGAATGTCTAAGGAAGAAAATAGTGCCAAAGGGCGCAAGGCGCAGGAAAATTACACATAACATCAGTGTTGTTGTAGAAGGATTTGCGCCTGCACCATTGTGTATGTATGGTTTAAACTAGTGCAAGGAATTTTGGTGTTGCATGGCAAGCAGGATGCGCCAATGGCACAGATATGGAATGTGTTGTAGATTATTTTGTGTGCCAAGGGGCACAACATTAAAGGATGTATCACTGACTTTATGCACGCCAAGGGGCCTTTGGCGTAATGACAGAAGAGCTTGCATGACACCCTTTGTTGTTGTAAGTGGGATTGCACTGCGCATGTGTAAGGATTTTCTTAGTTTTATACGGTGCAGGAAGGATGTGTGTTGCAAGTAGGGACAAGTGCGCCTCTTGGCATGACTATGTTTTATGCAACAAGGATGGCGATTGTACCAAAGGAAAACCACAGGTTTGGAAATGCAACAACTTTACATTTTCTCTCTTCTTGGACAGTTTGTGGTTTTAGGCCTCTTTCGACATGGATTTTGACAGTGAGGGGAACAAGTGAAGAGGATCTTGGGTTCATTTCTATGAGACAAAGCCCTCCAGGCCAGCAGATCTGGAAGGAGGGTAAAACTGGTTTGGGGGAGAGAAGATTGCAAAATGGGCTGGAGGAGGCATATTGTTTTATTAGATTCATTCCTTTGTTTTTAAACAACCCCACTGACAACCAAACAAAACAAAACCATAAGAAAAGCAAGGACCACTTACCCGAATATATATAGAATGAGAGAAACAAAGTGGGGTCCACGAACGTGACACGAGGATGACAGAGCGCTGACAGGTGCAGAGGAATAAACTTTTCACGTGTTTTTTCAATCGTGAAAATGACAGGTGGATGCGCCTATATATAGCAAAAGGTGCAATAAATGTGCCACCAACTTTTTTAAAGGGCACCAAAACACATGTCGACAGGAAAATATTTGTGCCCTTTGGCGTGGTTATGCATCTGTCAACAAGAGATTACCTGCGCCTTTAGCATGAATTCATGACTGTCAACATGGGGTTTTGAGCGCCTTGGCGCACCGCTTAAGGGCGCAACATTTTTAGTGTTGACAGGTCGGCGCATGCGCCTTGGCGCAGCAAGAAAGGTGCATCATGGGGAGGTGCAACAATTATTGTGTTAACACTCCAAAGGGTGCGCCAAAGGAATAGAAGGGGTGCAAATTCATTTGTGTTGCATGAACAAAATATGCGCCCAACCAAAAAGGACCAAAATGACTAAGTTCGAAAAACCAGACTTTTCGGAAAGGGATTTTACGCCATTCCGAACGCTGAGGGACCTTGACGAGGAACCAGAACAAAATTTTGGTATGGTTACCTACAAAATTGCCCTTGTCAATTTTACAGATAACAATGCTTAGCTCTTTCTGGGGACTATCTTTGAGTGAAGCTTAAGGGTAGAGAATCCCAGATCAACATGTGCCTATCCATTGGGTTACAGAGAGTCAAAAACAAGGGCGACCGGAGGGTGAAAAAAGGAACAAAGAAAGGGAACACACAACAACAGAAAGCAAACACACAACAAAAGAAAACTGTACAAAGAAGAGAGCAAGCTCTACTTCCTGAAGATCTTTGAGATGCTGCCCGCTATAGGGAAGTGGGAGCTTGGTTCCATCCAGATACGAGAGATAGAAGCTATTCTCTCCATTGAGCTACTTGATCTTGAAAGGCCCTCTCCATAGAGAATCAAATTTTCCATGCATGCCCTTTGGCTCTCTTCGCTTGTCCCACAAAAGGACAAGATCTCCCACCTAGAAATCCCTCTGCTTGGCCTTTTTATCAAACAGTCTCTTGACTTGATTCTGATGTTTGGTGATCCTGTGACCACTCTTACTCTCTTTTCTTCAAGTTCTGTTAGAAACATGATCCTTTTTTCTAGAGAATTCTGGAAAGTCTCATCTTGATCGCTCGTGCCAAGCGTAGAGCGGGGAGTTCCGTGGAAATGGGGAGCTCAGCGTCGATTCCATATAACACTTGAAAAGGTGACATACCGAGAGATCTCTTTGGAGTAATACGGTCTACCCACAAAGCATCATAAATGACTTGTGCCAGGACCGTTGGTTCTCATTGACCAGCTTCCGTATGATGGTCACTAGGTTTTTATTACTGGATTCTACCTGACCATTTCCCTGGGGGTAATAATCTGAGGCATGAGCCAAGGTTATCCCGTATTCATAGAAAAAACCTATAACTTCCCATGATGAGAAGTTGGAAGCATTATCAGTGACGATCTTGTGTGGGATGCCAAACCTCACGATGATATTTTCTTTGATGAAGTTACAAACAACTTCAGAAGTGGCATGTTTGATAGGTATGGCCTCCACCCATTTGGTGAAGTAATCTATTGTTGTTAGGACATAACTATGTCCAGCACTTGATTGGGGATGGAATGCTCCAATAAAGTCAATTCCCCATTGCCTGAATGGTTCATCAATAATGACGGGCCTGAGGGGAAAAGTAGCCAATTTTGGCTTGCCAACAAACTATGGCAGAGCTCACATTTTGCTACCCAGGTGGTTGTATCCTAAAATAGTGTTGGCCAGTAGTACCTGGCCCGAATGATCTTATGTGCTGTGATGGAAGAGGAAAAGTGACCACCATAGGCTGAATCATGAAAGCTTTCTAGTAACTTTACCTGTTGTGGCTTGTCAACGCATCGTAAGAAGATGCCATCAATCCGCGTTTGTATAAACCATCATCCCAGATGACATATCTGGCTGCCCTGAGCTTTACAATCCACTTTTCCTTTGAAGTTAGATGAGCTGGACACTCACCGTAAGTGAGAAAGAAAGTGATATCGGAATACCATTCATCGCTAGTCGCAACAAACAAAACCATAGGTAGAGAATCAGCTTTCTCCAGCTGGCCTTGCATTCCATCGATGCAATCATCTTTTCTTTAGGGACCTCTGAATCTTTGTTTTCAGCCATAAGCTGACATAGGCCCTTGCCTCTTACTAGCTTGGTTGGTTTTATGTCTAGATCATACTCTTGGACCTTTGCGATCCAATTCCCCCTGCAAGCTTCCTAACTCTGTTGAGTTAGGATAGACTTAACTGCCGTGTCGGGAACCAGCACCACCGTATGAGAGTTCAGGATGTAGTACCAGAAATTCTTGACTGCTTTGACAACGGCGAAGGCATGTTTTTCCAATTGAGACATCTTCAATTCATGAGGCTTGAGAGGAGAACTCATGAATGCTATTGGAGATTCAACATCTTTAGAATTCTTTTGCATTAAGATAGCCGATACAGTATGCTCAGATGCATAGTTGTACATGATAAAATCCTTGGAGAAGTTGGGACATACTAGGACTGGTGCATGAGCAACAGAGGCTTTTATCTCCTTGAATGACGTCTTTCCTTCCTCGCTCCACCGGAAATTTGGCGACCCTTTCATCATATTTGATATGTGGCGAGTCTTTTCAAAGCAAAGTTGGGGATGAAAGCTCGAGAAAATTCACTTTTCCGAAGAAAGAGTGAACGCCGGTCTTGCTTGTGGGTAAAGTAAGGCTCTGAATAGCCCTAACCCTTTCGGCATCTATTTTTGTCCCTTCCTTGCTAACAACGTGTCCCAACAACTTTCCTTCAGTGACCCCAAAAATAGACTTTTTTGGATTTAGGGAGATCCCGTGTTCTCGGCATCTAATCAATACTTGCTCCAAATGATCACAATGATCACTTCATGTTATTTAGAGAACACAATTAAGTCATCTAAATAAACTACAATAACCTTTCCCATCATACCTTTGAATGTAGTCCATTTCCCACTGAAAGGTGGCACCAACGTTGGTCAAACCAAAAGGCATTCTACTATAGGTGAATGTGCCCAGGGGGTAGTGAATGCTGTCTTGAATTGGTCTTCAGGTGAGACTTCAATCTGATTATAGCCCTAAAAAACCATCAAGCATGGACAACATTTCTGAACCAGTTACTGCCTGCAGAACCTGATCCATTATGGGAAGCGGGTAGTTGTCCTTCAAGGATGCTTGATTCAGGTTGCGAAAATCTACGCAGATGTGTATTTCACCATTTTTTTTTTCATACTGGCATGATGTTTGTGACCCAGGTACTGTGATGGATAGGAAAAATGATCCTTGCATCCAACATCTTCTGTATTTCAGCCTGGATGGTACCTGAGACCTTGGGATTATAGTGCTCTGTTTCGGCGTGAAAAGGTTTAACATCCTCTTTTAACGGATGTCATGTTGAACGTCCTTTGGCTTGAAAGACTTTAGATCGGCATAAGACCATGCCAATACATCCATATATTTCTTCAACAATTTGACAAACTTCCACTTTTCTTTGGGTGTGCAACATTTTCCGATGTTCACAAACTGCGGACACTCCACAGTACCTAGATTGACCGGCTCGGTCTCTGGAGAGGAGTTAGGATTATCTTGCCTTTTCTTCCTGACAAAATGGTCATGTCTATCAAACAAACATTCTAGAGAGACCAAACCTTTTGGAATTTTATTTCCTCTGAGCTGACATATGCCATCACCTTCTTTTGATTCATTCACTTGACCAGTGATGATTCATTCACGACATGTAGAAGTAGATCCTTCAAAATGAAGCTCACTAAAATTTTCTACCTTTTCCAGAAAGGCAATAAGTTGATTGTCATCATTGAATACCTGCCAGTGCTGAGAATTGTCTAGCACGCTTGGGTGGAAGACTACCTCAATGGTATATGTGTCTGTCTTCAATCCTGGGTGAGGGAGCATGAGGGACGCTGAGACGGCCAATGAATCGGCCATATCATTCTGAGCTCTCAGAATGGCTTTAATTGAGAAGGTGTCAAATTCCTCAATGTTGTCCCATACTGCATTGCGGTAATGCCTGAGCCTTTCATTCTTTACTTGGTATATCCTTTTACTTGATTCACGACTAGCTCGACATCACCCTGTACTTTTAGGTTCTTGATTCCCCTTTCTTTTGTGGCTTGCATGCCAAGTAGCAAAGATTCATACTCAGCAGTATTATTCATGTTGAAAAACTACAACTTGAAAGAGAGAGGAAAAATCTCCTCCTCAGGAGATATTAGCACGGCTCCAGCACCGCATCCGCTAGTTGCACAACTGCCATCAAACTGTAGCATCCATATCTTGTTAAGGTCCTCCTCCGGATGAGAACGTCCATTTTGTCAGACTCAGTAGATAAGAAGTAATTCCCCATCCTTGATGATTCAAAGAGAATTTGGGCTTGGGGGTCGTTAGAATTGGTGACCAAGTACTTCTTTTGTGATTCAGGCTCCAATGTCTGCATTACACCTTTGATGGGGATTTTAGCTTTAGACCAGTCCATATGAATCTCTCCACCAACTTCACTACAAAAGCTCCTTCCTAGTAGAATTCCATATGCTACAGGGATATCGGCAACGAGGATGGTCATCTTTACTCTTTTCTCTGGGAATGCCGCAAATGTGAACTACGCATCTTTGATTTGACCAATCAATGGAACCTGTTTGGTTTCCAAGGAGTAACATCTGCCAAAAGGCTTGGTAAGAGTGAGGCCCAAAGCATGGGTGACTTTTGCCGGCATGACGTTATCGGAAGCCCCAGAATCAATTATGCAATTGCTTAGCTTGTGACCATTGATTAGGAGAGAGAGATAAAAAGGTTCAATTTTTCCTGATGCGGAAGTCGAGGCGATATTGATGCGAGATGCATGAGGAGTGGAAAGGATTCCTTTTGGGGAGACTTGAGAAGTTATGACAACTTGGCTTTGAATATATTGATCAATCTTACAAGTTGTTGGGGTTTGACTGAAGATACTTGGCTTTAGACATTTGGATCTTGGTCTTTTTAGCATGATCGATTATGTCGAATGCGGCCAAGGGTTGCGTTGATGAAGGAATGAGTCCCTCATTTCGCGATGGTAGGGTAGGATTACCGGTCTTTATGGGAATAGAAGAAGGCTGATTCGGAGGGGAGATAGGGGAAAAGGATTTCTTCGTAAAAGGCTTAATAGGAGATTGAGCAGGAAGAGGATTACCTCTTTTAGCAATGGTTGGAGGCGTGTTCAACACAATCTTCTCTTTTTGTATCCGGCGTAGAACTTCTGCTTCTTTTCCTTGAGAGCGGGTGAAAACAACATATGACTACCCACTTGCATATCCTTGGGTACCCTCTTCTTCATCAGATTCCTCCTCATCAAATTCCATATACCGATCGTAGAGTCACTAGTCGGTTCACCGACATCTTGATCATCTTCATCTTGGGGTGAAGGTTCTTCATAATTTTTCTCCTCTTCTTCAATCTCAACTAGGGCATTGACCGGAGGAGCCTCGAGTGCCAAACACGGAGCAGTTGTGGGTAAACGCGGCCTTTGGGGGATGTTGTTGGAAGTAAAATTTCTTCGTGGGACATCCCGGTATGAAGTGTTAGGAGAAGCTTGAGCTAACTACTTCTTTAATGTGAGCAAGTCATTCGCCATCTTCTGGAATGCCGATCTGATGAAGTGGCTTGAGAAGGAGTTGAAATTTTGGCTTGGATGGCTCTCATTTTAATTCGCTAGATATGAGCAAGTTATCTTCTATTCGAATGGCAGTGGCTTGAGCAAGAACCAGAGTAGTGACTTGTTCTTGCAAGAGTAAGAAACTTACTTTTGAGCTCATGGCATTTACGAAGAAACACTTTTGATTTTTAGTGTTGGCAGCATGGCAGGCAACACATGGTTGATTAGTGAATTGAAACGGGTGATGAAATCATGCATGGTTTCATTGACTTCCTTCTTCAGGTGAGTGATCTTTGACAGTAACGTGAACACGCGTCTCGAAGGCTTATACCTTTCTTCGAATGCAGTCCGTAATGTGGCCCAACTAGTGATAGATCCGTTGGTAAATGTTGGAACCACTCCACCGTGGGTCCTTGCAAGGTCTCTAGAAAGAGGTGAACTGACACATCTTCGTGGGTCACATCTAGGATGTTGCATGACATGATGAATGTAGATATATGTGAGTCCATGCTTTGATTTCCACTCCCATCAAATCTTGGGAAATTCTTGTGATTTCCATGAGGGAGTGCGTGAACTGGATGTGGTAATGCGAGAGGGCCCATAGCGTTTCCCCATGGTACTGCCATCTGAAAAGCTGGAAAAAGGACACGAGCTGGAAATGGTTCCACTGAGCAACAAAGCACTGCAAAGGGATGTGGATGTTCCTTGTGAAAAATGGCTCTTTCGCGGAGGCGAGACACTTCTGGCTAACCGATCAAGTTGAACTCAACAGTGATGAGAAACGTGCTGGTGTAATCCTAAAGTTGTGCCTTTGAAGTAGATCGAAGATAGGATCAACTTCTCCACGAGCTCTCCTGCTACGAGTAAATGGTTCACCCGCTAGTGTATCTTTCAGATCTGTAATATTTTGGAGCGGATTTAAAAACTCTTTTTGGTTGTACTTGCTGATTTTCTGATTTTTTGGCAAAAATCAGCAGCATGTACTTTTTTGAATATTTAATTTTATCCCTCTTTTGAAAACCGATTGTGGTTTAATGACAAAGAACAATGAGGATAAAATGATGGTTAACTTAGCAAGCTGATTTTCGGATCTTAGAGTTGACTTTCTGCAAGGGTTTTAAATTTTTTTGTAAACTGTCAGAATCTCAGATCTACGGAAAAATACGGGTTTTTGTAAAAACTCAGTGAACTAAAGATCTCTAACTAGTCCAGATCTATGGATCTCTGAAGAAAATTTTTAGTTTGGAGCACTTTTGCAAAATTTTGGATTTTAAGCAAAAAGTTAAAATTTGCAAACAGGTAGTGGTTTCTACGGTTTTATTGATTTTCTGACAAACCACAACCATAGATCTGGTTCGATTCCCCAGTAGAGTCGCCAAAAACTGTTGGTTTGAAAATCTATCGGGTCAAAAATATATCTATGGAGATCTATGGATAGACAAGCCAACAGTGTGCAGGGCATAGCCCCTCTTTGAGACAACAAAGTGAAACTGGTTTATTGCTATTCTACTAGCAGGAATCTGCATGCAAGTCCTACAAGTATTCTGCCTTCAGGGGTTTGGGATCTCATCCCAGTTGGGGTATTTCCAATGCGAAGAGAAGGGAATGAAGTGGGGAGAGGAGATATGATAGATCTAAAGGGAGAAAAGAAATGAATTCCAAAGCAGAAAAGTCAGAGGGTTTATGTTTTGGGCTGGTAGTAAATGAGCCAAACCTACTTGCATAAACGAACAAAGCAATACTGATGAACAAATGACAAAAAGTAGAGATAGATCCAACAGAATAAATGCATAGATCTGACATAAGAAAGATCAGATGCCCATGACACACATATTCAACACAAAGTCTTAATATTTGTATTATGTTTTCTTCTATTACAAAAGTACAAAGCCTTTTCTTCTCACTTCTATTTTTCATCTAAAAAGTGTCCACCCTTGAATACAACAAATATTCAAGTATTTATAGAAGGAGAAGAAGAGAGAAGGCAAAAAGAAACCAACAACTAATTACAAAATATCTACAAAATATCTAAAAGTCAACTATTGACTTTTGGGGCAACTTGGTGGATAACAACATCCCATGGTGCAACATGGATGATGTCATCATTTGTGCCAACATACTTTTAAATATTACAAAAAGAAAGCCAAGAGGAGGAAGGCTATTTTCATCATCTCTCGCGGCTGGAAAGGAGTACCCTACTTCTGCTCAGGAGAGGCAATGTGGAATTGGGCCCGATACTCCATGAATTTGCTGATCATCGGTTGGAGTTGGTCCTGTGCAGGACCCTTGGTGTGGTCGCCGATGACTTCACAAGTCTCCCGTTCATCTCTGAGTTTTTCAAGGAGCTTGAAGTACTCATTTATTACTGCCTCCATCAGGTATCCCACAAAGTCGCAGTAGGCCAAAAGGTTGTTGATGGATTCAACGTCAAAAGTAGCTTCTGGCCCTAACCCTTGCGAGATGATCTCTTTGAAGATTCGAATAGTTTCATCTGCCTTCCTCAAGGTGAATGATGAGTGAGAAAGCCCGGAGACATCCTTAGGATAATTTTCTCCATTTGATGCATTGCATCAGGGCTTCCTCCTTGACCTTATCTATCTTCTCCAGGAAAAATTCCATCTGATCGACCGGTAGTCCAAAGCAACAAGGACTTTGTTGGGTGCTCTGGGGTGATCGAAGATGCTGAATTTAACTAAATCATCGACTGAGTAGTCGAGCATCTTCTAGAATGTCTCATGTTGCAACCTAGCATGGTCCAACTCTTCGGAGATAGGTCCTGCAATCATCCTGGAGTTCCTTGTTCACCCGACCAATGTTCTGATATAACTCGGTGAACTTGACGATTACTTCCTCACTATCTTTGAGGATCTGGTCTCTCCAGTGGATACTGCCATGCCTTGTTCACCAATCTTGGCGTATTCATTTATCTTATCCTGACTAAGGGCCTCAGGAGTCTCAGTGGCAGTTGTAGGAGGTGCACTGCCCATTTTCTGCAGGGCGTGGAGAAGATGTTTATTCTGCTCTTTTAGTAGCCTCTTCTCTTCCTTTGCTTCTTGAAGCTTCTTGCAAAGGGCATCCACCGCGGATAGGGCCTCTCCTTGAAGGCTCTCGGATGACGTTCCCATTGTGACCTACGTCACTGTATAATCTATAGGTGACAGATCCTTTTTATCCTTTATGGGATCGGGATAGGTGATCTCCATTACTCTTTCACCTGAGGCGCTCTGAGAGAAGCGGGTTATTGGCTTCTACTTCTTAGCCCTTTTGTTGGGATGATGAGAAGTCCATAGGTGCAATGGGGACTTTCCTCTTGTGTTGGCTCAGGTGTTGGGAGATCCATGCTGGACTTAAGGGAGAAGAAGGAACGAAGAAGAAGAAGGAGCAACTACAGTGTACTCGGGGAAATGGGTTGAGATGCTTGGTGGCATTGATAAAGAAGCCGAACCTCCAATGCTCATAGGGGTAGGAGTTACTATAGGAGAGGAAACTGTGGGGGTGGAAGGGAGCTGAGAGATGAGGGAAGAAATACTGGGGGACAGCTCCGCGAGGGAAGAGAAGATGGAAGAAGAGGAAAGGGGAACAATAGAAGATGGGGAGAAGACACAACCAAAGGAATGGTTGCTTGAGAGACATGAGGAGGGGAAGGAGGAGTGGGAGAAGGGACGATGGGAACCTCGGTGGTTGTAGCAGTGGCAACATCCTGAGTGGATGTGCCCATTGGAACACTTTCTGCCGCTTCTTCCTCTGGAGATACCAGGGTTACAACTTGTTCCTGTGTGGTGGAGGGAGGGCTCCCAGGAGCTTCTTCTTGAGTGTGCTTGATTCTCCCTCTTTATCTTTTCCTTTTCCCTTTGGAAAATGCTTCGGCCTGGTAGGTGCATCACCCAAAGGGACGTGGTGAAGTCCACCCCAAGGTAAATGAGCCCATTATACCTGCACCAGTGCTCTGTGTGCTGCAATGTGCCCTTAACCCTCTCCTCAATGGTCTGAGGTGCTTTTTCCCTGTCTATTTCGGTGAATGGCCAGTTGTCTCCATCCGTGTCTAAATATACCTGATCAACTTCTTGATCAGTCATTTGGAAGCCTTTCGGAACAATGGCCACGCCATATTGAATAATTTCTGCCAGGGCCAGATGGGAGTGATCCTTCCTCCTGAGTTGACCTCGTGATACAGGTCAATGTAGATGTCCTCGATCTGTGGAACGTGGATCGGATCAAGTTTTTCCTTTGTTAGGAAATTTCGTGGATCAAAGGTCGGCCTTGCCGGGAAATTGTGCTTCAGGTTGAGTAGTTCCAGCTCTCCGTGAACATTTCCGGGCCTTGGTGTGAGAAGTGCATGTGTACCTACCCACTGTGAGGGGGAATGGAGTTCCACCCTTCTTTCTTTTCAGCACTTCTCGTGATATGTTATGAGTTGTCTGGATAGCTCCAACAAGATCAACTTAGGGCCTGCATACCTTGGTAACTTGGTGGGCTCCCCCAAGAAGTTGGCTACTCTGAGATAGGTAAAAGTGGGGAATTACGTAAACAACGCCCCCACTTCTCATTGCAGTTACTATGCTCTTGGTCATCCGACCGTGAGTCATATTTGGCCTCAATAGGTAGATGATGCCGTAGAAGAAGGCATCGTTGATCTTGGTGAACTACTGGAATGTTATTTTCCAGTCTTAATTCTGGATAATATTCAAATATTTTTACCTGGGGCCATACCCACATCGGCTCAGCACTGGATAATCTCTCTCAGAGGTAACAACGTAGACCACGTAGGAGTTCATGTAGAACCTCCCCGTTGTTGTGAGTTGTTGGAGCTGCTCAGAGATGGTGCTGCTGATGATTTCTACCCACTCAAAATGCTGATCAAGCATGTTTTTGTTCATTGTTTCAGATACCGAGCATCCATTTGTGGAAGTAGTGGGCATCAGGAAGCCCAAAAACCTTGCTCAGGAAGGTAATGGTGTCGCTCAGCTCCTCCGAAAAGTCACTGCGATGAATAACCTAGGGCCACCTGGTTATTACCTTCTTATTTTTTAGATACACCTCATTCATTAACTGCATGCATTTGTCTTCATTTTCCTCCCATGCCTTAATGCAGTCTTCCTGGCTTATAGCCACAAAATGCCGGTGGTGGGGAATACCCAACATGATCTCAAAGTGCTAGGAATGAGGTTGATTATAACCTCACCCTTCTCGTTCTCGACACACCTTGTGTTTTTGTTATAGCAGTGGGCCACCACCATCATGAACTCATTATTCACCGCGCTAACGGGGATCCCTCCAGTGAAGTGTAGACCACTGCCCACTAGTTTGTCCATCCATGGACTGCCTGTGACCTTTTTGGTTCTAGCCCAAAAATCTTCCATGTCTATATGGCCAAGCTCGGAATCTCTGATATCTAAGTCACATTCCGCATGGGATTTCGGCATCCTGACCCTTTGATACTTGTATTTCATTTCTTCCTCTGTGAGTTTGGCCTTACCCTTTGACTTGGTTGGCCTTTTGCTTGATGTAGACATATGCGAATCTGAGTTTAGTTGCTGATCTGCAAGAAGGAGTGAAGTCCAACGCTGAAGAGCCATGTTAGCTGTTAGATTATCCATCAAGGCTCTAGAGAATGAGGAGTTAGCAATTTAGATGCTTTTAGGCGCAGGGCGCAGGGATATTACAGCTGCGGGGTCAAAAAGGCAAGGTGCACCAAGCAGAATGTCAGTAAGGAAGAAAATAGCGCCAAAGGGCGCAAGGGCGCAGAAAATTACACATAACATCAGTGTTGTTGTAGAAGGATTTGTGCCTGCGCCATTGTGTATGGTTTAAACTAGGCACAAATAATTTTGGTGTTGCATGGCAGCAGGATGCGCCAATGGCGCACAGATATGGAATGTGTTGCAGATTATTTTGGTGTGCCAAGGGGTGTAACATTAAAGGATGTATCACTGACTTTATGTGTGCTAAGGGGCCTTTGGCACGGCATAGAAGAGCTTGCATGACACCCTTTGTTGTTGTAAGTGGATTGCGCTGCGCCGTGTAAGGATTTTCTTAGTTTTATATAGCACAGGAAGGATGTGTGTTGCAGGCAGGGATAGTGCGCCCTCTTGGCGTGACTATGTTTTATGCAACAAGGATGGTGATTGCACGCCAAAGGAAAACCACGGGTTTGGAAATGCAACAACTTTACATTTTCTCTCTTCTTGGACAGGTTTGTGGTTTTAGGCCTCTTTCGACATGGATTTCGATAGTGAGGGGAACAAAGCGAAGAGGATCTTGGGTTCATTTCTGAGGCAAAGCCCTCCAGGCCAGCAGATTTGGAAGGAGGATAAAACTGGTTTGGGGGAGAGAAGATTGCAAAATGGGTTGGAGGAGGCATATTGTTTTATTAGATTCATTCCTTTGTTTTTAAACAACCCCACAGACAACCAAACAAAACAAAACCACAAGGAAAGCAAGGACCACTTACCCTAATATATATAGAATGAGAGAAATGAAGTGGGGTCCACGAACATGACACGAGGATGACAGAGCGCTGACAGGTGTAGAGGAATAAACTTTTCACGTGTTTTTTCAATCGTGAAAATGACAAGGTGGATGTGCCTATATATAGCAAAAGGTGCAATAAATGTGCCACCAACTTTTTTCAAAGGGCGCACCAAAACACATGTCGATAGGAAAATATTTGTGCCCTTTGGTGTGGTTATGCATCTATCAACAAGAGATTACCTGCCTTTAGCGCGAATTCATGACTATCAACATGGGGTTTTGAGTGCCTTGGCGCACCGCTTAAGGGCGCAACATTTTTAGTGTTGATAGGTGATGCACATGCACCTTGGCATAGGCAAGAAAGGCGCATCATGGGGAGGTGCAACAATTGTTGTGTTAACACTCCAAAGGGTGCGCCAAAGGAATAGAAGGGGGTGCAAATTCATTTTGTGTTGCATGAACAAAATATGCGCCCACCAAAAAGGACCAAAATGACTAAGTTTGAAAAACCAGACTTTTCGGAAAGGGATTTTACGCCATTCCGAATGCTTTGAGGACCTTGACAAGGAACCAGGACAAAATTTTGGTATGGTTATATATATATATATATATATATAATTAGAAATAAACACATATAACCCTTATTATGGGGGCCCCTCATGAAAAAATATTTAAAACATTTACAGAAGGGAATTTAAATTCTACATTAACCTTAGAATTTACAAAGGAGACAACATTTTTCACGCTTCCAATGGAAAAAATTCAAATCCTATTTTGATGGAGCTTTGTCTCCTCCTTCATTTACCATTGAAAAATTCAACCTGCACATATTAAAACTATAGAGAAAAAATATTTCAAATATTTTACCCTTACATGTACACAAGTTTTCACAAGAGGTAAGAAGTTTCCAAATTTTCCACCTGTGAATTCACCTTGATTCTTCACAAAGCAAAACTTTTAGGTTGCACAAAAAAATGGAAAGAAGGGGCCCGATTATTTTAAATACCCTTTTGGGTTGGTTGAAAAAACAAGTAAGAATTAAATAGAATAAATACAACATTATTAGATCTAAACTATTTAATTCAAACCATGTTCTGATACCATGTTAGAATTCGAGGATTCAACAATTTATAGATTAATTCAACATTAATGTTAAACATTAATACATTATGTAATGTTACCATAAATATTTAAATAAACATTACATCATCACATAAGTAAATAAAGAAATACTTACATGAAATAAATAACAAATGTGACACAATATTTATAGTGGAAAACCTCAATAGGGTAAAATCCACTTTGAAAATAACCATTTACTTCAGAGAACTTATTTTACATCTAGTGAGATCACCTCCTCCTTTCAAACGCTAATTACAAGGGTAAAACCAAATTACTTGATTTGCACATCTTTGAAATATTTCCCAAATATATCAAATGAGGACCTAAAGTCTTTTTTATATAAGGTGATTAGGTATGTCTCCCAACCCACCTTTTTAACCTAAAATGGTTGACACATATACTAGGTAGTGTATTTAATAAATAGAAACATAAATGATTCACATTATTAAATAATTACCTAATGTATATTACCTAGATATGAATATTTAATAATAGAAAAGTATTTCATATTATTAAATATTTAACTTATATAATAGTGATGGAACCATATTAATTAAGGGTTGTCGGTCCACTTAATCATTATGTTCCAACAAAATAGTTTTTCACTGCGTGAATTGGAATTATAATTTTGGTGAGAATTCATAGAAGAATTTTTTCCTTACTTTTTCTTATATTTTGCTAACCACGAAGCTCGAGCCTCCTCACCGAAGTATGTGTAGGTATCAAGTCAATGGAGAAACCCTTCTTGTGGTCTCCAATAGGAATAGTGTCACGTATGCCCATAGATTTTGTAATATCCTCATCGTTCTCAAAGTTGTCTAGCAACACGTGACATTGTTGGTCCCAATCAACAAGGGTAGGGTATAAAGGTCAATTTTTGGATTGACAGGGGTTATGGTAAAGATAACGGTATCCATAAAAAGGTTCGTAGAGGTAAGATCCTCATATTGGCTATGGTGGGAATTTGCGCGTATCCGAATAAATAGAGCTATCCTCACATTCAGAGGAGGTAGCATCTTGGTCCATGGGGTGCACCCCATAGGGCTGAATACTGACACCATATCCTTTATTTTGAAATGTGGAGTTGGGACTGGTTCCCTTATCCCTTGTTTAAAATTTCCACATCCACGTGCTTTGTAACCCATGGAAACATTGTTCTACTAGATTTTGTGTATTCTGGAGTTTTATAGTAGATAGGCTTAGTGTCCTCGAGGACCCAAATTGTAGGAGGGTCTAAAAATTTCTCTTCTACAAGTAGACCACCAAGTAAGAATGTCCCAATTGTTTGTTCATCTTGAGGCCGTTTGTACAGGTAGTTGGGTTTTTGTCTTGTTTTAGGTGAAAAGGATAGGTCGAGAATAAGAGAAACTCGTTGAATATTATATTCTCCACAACCGTACTCAAAAATCTTCATCTCCCATGAATCAAAGGGAGAGGCAGATGTAGAAGCACCGTGAGCACAAGAACTTAGAGAGTCTAAATCTACCCGTGAATCAAGAGCTTCAAACTGAAGGGGGGCAACAATATTGGTAGAGGGACATACATATGAATCCCTATACACAAATATATTGAGATATTTGTAGTGGGTGAAGGGTTCTAGATCTCCTTGAATAGTAATAGTGTGTCCCTCATGTTTCAACTTGATACATTGGTGGAATGTCGATGGTATGGCTGCATGGCATGAATCCATGGGTGACCAAGAATCATATTATATGGAAGCTCCAAGTCTAAGACATGAAACTTCATGTTGTGACAAGTGGGCCCTACTTCCATCGGTAGTGTTATTATACCAATCGATTCCCACTTTGCATTGTGTAAGTGGTTATGGTGATAATGTGGGACTCTATATCTTCTTCTATGCATCCCAACTATTTAAGTAGTTTCAACATGCAGATGTTTAACCCCAACCTGTTGTCCATAAGCACCCTCTTTATCTTTTTCAAGTAACAAATATTTCTATATAAAGAGAAAGGTTATGCATATGATCTTCATTGGGGATTTAATTGTGGTTAAATGAAATATGTTCACTTGGTGCAATATTTTCCACCACAATGTGTAGGTGAGAAGGATCTACTTCAGTTGACACTCCTGACCCTTGGAGAGTTTTATAAAGGATTTCCTTATGTACGTTTGATATTTTAAGAAGATCTAAGATTTAGATCTTATCAGACGTCTTCTCAAGTTGGTCTAGGATATTATGCTGACTATCCTGAGGGGTAGACAAAGGAGGTTCTGGGATCACAAGATGAGTGTAATTTGTTACCGCAACAAGATATTTTCCCTTAATCCAAATGGTATTTACACATTCATCAGAAGAACAAACACATTAAATAAGTGAGTCATATTTATTGTCAGATTGGTTATAAACATATTTTGTAACTTTTTAGCTTTGGGAAGACTCTCTCCAATCCGGATTTTTCTTGCTTTGTCTACCATGTTTTGGGAGATGCTCTTTAAATATTCCCATATTTTGATTTGGCATTTGATTTGATTTTGGTGAATCGACTTCTATCTCTCCACTATCGATAAGGTCTTGGACAAAGTGGCATAGTTTTAAGCATTTGTCCATCTTATGTCCTTTGACATGGTGGAAGTCACAATACTCATGTTCTTTATACCATGAAGGTTTAGGGGCATTATCATCAAAGGGTATCATTGTGAGGATATGTCACTAGGTGTACTACATCTAGTTGTTTTAAGATTACGGACAATGAGTCCAACAAGGGAGTGAATTCTCTTCGTTTAACTGGTGGTTGGATTGGCCCTTTGGTTAGTTTAAAAGGTGGACCAACTTGGACTGCTTGTATGTGTTTAGAATCATGTGATTCCATCTCCTACAACATTCTTGTTTTTATTAAATAATTTCATCTTGT
This sequence comes from Taxus wallichiana var. yunnanensis, assembly GCA_018340775.1. Taxonomy (NCBI): domain Eukaryota; kingdom Viridiplantae; phylum Streptophyta; class Pinopsida; order Cupressales; family Taxaceae; genus Taxus; species Taxus wallichiana. The sequence goes on from CM031244.1 coordinate 704,064,561, forward strand.
CTATAGGTTTTGAAGATTGATTGTCTTTTGAAAAGGGTTTGATTGTCCCTTTTGCGATTAGAGCATTTTCTATTTGGCTTCCTTTCTCAATTACCTCTTCAAATTTTCCAACACAATGCATTTGTAGGTGAAAGGAAATGTCTGGATTTAGGTTTGGTACAAATATGCTAACGAGTTGTTTTTTAGGGAAAACACAAGGAAACGACTAGTTAATGCCCACCATCTTTGTAAGAAACTCGTAAAGGTTTCATTTGGAATTACATAGGTCTAACATGGTTATGTCACTTTCCACATTAAATGAGAAATGTCACACAAATTTTTCCACTAGTTCTGGCCATGTGAAGATAGACCCATGAGGTAAGTGAAGGAACCACTCTAGTGCTTGTCCTCCTAGACTTCTTAGAAATAGTCATATGAGGTAATTGTCATTGTACGCCACTTCTTGGCATGCCATGTAAAAATATTTTACATGATCCCATGGGTCACCTTTCCTTTGTATTTATCAAATTTTGGGCAATCAAATTTCTTAGGAAAAGGTGTATGCAACATAGCCTTATCAAATGGATAAGGGCATAGCTCTTCATATTGATATTTCTTGTTATGTCCTACATTACTTTCTTGAAGGCTTGTGAGCATTGCTTTCATAGATTGTAACTCTTGTGAAATAAGTTGCTCTTTAGTGGGGGAAGCTGGCATATACACATGACTATATTTTGACGTTTCTCCCTCTTGGTTTTCTGTGTGAAGCTCACTATTTCTAACCTTAGGTTTTTCCGATGCACATTTTTGTTTGTCTCTTTTTGCACATGGGAAGCTAGGTAAGCTAATTGTTGACTAAGGTGTTGAATTTTTGTTGTATAGTGACTTCTTCATTTTGAGGTTCCTCTTTGTTTTCATGTTGAGGAGGTTGTTCTATGTTTTCATGTTCCACTCTTACCCTACGTGGTATTCTAATGAGTGGCATTTTAAAACCACTTGTGTTTTCATTTCTAGTGTTTGAGGTGGAATATTTTCCATGTCCTAAAATTTCATCCATATTAATGAGGGGGCATTCTTCCTCATTAGCATTTTTGGTGGGTGGAATAGATTCATGTTCAGTTGACATTCTAGCACCTAATTCCATAACTCTTGCAAACACTCTATCTTTTTTTAGAAAGAGGAACTCATCTAATTGGGTGGGATCAAATTTGAACTCCACATGTGGTGACTCTAATTCATCACCACTATGGTCTACCATCTCATCTAATTCCTTTTCTCGTAGAGAATAGAGGTCCTAAATCATGACCGATAAAGGGATTTGACCCTTGTTTGTTTGATGTTTCCCATGCTTGTCTCTTGGATCCCATTCTTGTTATGGGGGCATGGAAAATGAGAATTTCACTAAGGTGTTTTTTTAAATTTTTCCAAGGGTATAATCAAACCTAAGTGTGAACCTAGAATGAGATGTTTACTAAGGACACATAAAGAATGTCAATAGCCTAAAGAATAATGAAGGTCAATGAATCAAAGGATTGAAGTGATTGTCCTAAATGGATAAGTCAAAATGATGAATAATCACAAGACACAATCACATAAGGTTTGTTTTAAACCAATCAATCAATGAACTACTTCCTAAGTGTTTTCAAATGGTAATTTGACATCAAATGATCAATGAAATGTCACCACTTATGTCAAGTTCAAAATGAAAAAGGCATAATTAATAACAAGAGGTCAATATTATTTATGATTAGATTATACTTAAAACAAGTTCAAATCCAAGCAAGACCTAAATCTCAAAAAGTGGAGGTTACAAATATGAACAATGTAACAATACCACTAAGATACATTAACCAAAATTTATGGAAAATTAAGGTATTAGTATCAAAATAATATTAGTATGACACACACAAGGTAACAAAAACACCTTTCAAAATTGAGGTAATGTTTGAAAGAAAACCAATGCTAAAGTATACTAAGGAATTGTTAAGGTGCGCATAACGTAACATTACAATCTAGACACTTAGGTCGAGTTTGCAAGAAACAAGTCATAAGTATCAAAATTAGTATGATATTATACACACAACATAAAAATTAAAAGGAGAATTGAGTGAAGAATCAATACTAAATACAATGGTGATATTGACTTGGGTATCAAGATCAAATGGATATCAAGATATGAAAACATACCAACACACTTTCAACATTTACCATCCAGTCTCAAGAAAGGATGAATGTAAATTGGTGCAAAATTGGTGGACACGATCAATTGATAACACATATATAGTTTCTCTTATTTTGATCAACAAAGTGTCAAAATAAAGAAAAGGAAGTAGGTCAGTGAGGTTGAAATTTTTTTGGCTTCACTTCAAAAAATTTCCACCTTGCCTTATGGTGAGTGAAAAATAAGCAAAAGTAATGCCTCACAAATTTTGTGGAGAATGATGTTTAGTTTGAACTTTAATAGACTCTCCCATTGTTCGAAAAACAAGGTTTTGATTCCAAGAAATTTCTCACTTTCTGAAGGCTCTTTACAATAACGATTGGCTTGATGTGATCAAGTTGGCTCTAGGAAAAAATGGATTTTCTAGGTGGTTCCCTAAACTAGGCATCACAAGATACCCTTACGAGCTCGGTTTTCCAAGAAATTTACACTGACTAGTCTTGGAGTATCCTGTATTTACTCTACCCCCTTCAAATACAATGAGAAATCAATGCATTCAGTTGTATACTCATTGGGGCTGTTATACAGATAACTTTGACGTTATATCTCACATGTAAACTAGTCAAGTAGGTGTGTGGAGCACTTCTCGATTTTTTCCACAAGGTTACCTCTTGTATGGACTACTTTGGGGTTCCTAGGACCACCCCCATTGTTTCGCTTAAGGCTTATGTTAAAGGGGTTATGTACTAGTTTAAAGTAGATGGGGCGTACCCTTATCCAAACCAGCATATACAATGTGATGAATGTGGTGTGTTTTTTAATCTTTTAGACTTAATGTAGTTTTTGTCACGCACCGTTTGGCTGAAACACACATGTAATTAGAAATTTTGTTTTGATTCTCCTTTCTTTGGAAAGCTTTTTTAGGTCCTGTATGAATATTTTAGTAGTTTTCCACAAACAAAAAGAGGATAAAAACATCGTTTCTGATTCTCAAGATCATCCTAAGATGCAAGAGAAGAGCATACGTGACGTAGAATCTAACAATTTTACTAATAATGGAAATTTTTTTTAACCTAAATGCACAATTTGTTTATTTTAGCCAATGGACATTCATTTCCTTAGAAATAAGTGTAATGAGATGATTTCCAAAGAATAGAAAAGATGTAGAAATCATTTTTGATTCCCAAGATCACCTAAAAGGTGCGAGGGTACCCTAAAAAGAAAAATTTAATCTCAAATAAACTGCAAGGAGTTAACAACAAAAACACAAGCTTTTGCAAATTTTAAAATAACATTGATTTTTACTATGATGCTTGTGGGTCCTTGAGAATGTATACGTACCCTTTGTAACATTTTTTCATGGATAACAACATGTGTGCACCTCTTCTAAAAAATGAAAGTGAGTTAAACATGTGCATGGGAAAATATTTATATGTGTGGGAAAGTTGACAGGTGAGTGAGCCTATCTAACAGAGGGTAAAACAAAGGCTAGAAAATGTGTGCGCACTTAGAGAGGTATCGCACATGACTTCAAGAATATGCATGGATAAAAAACTACAGGAAAAAATAAAGATCTAAATTTCATGTGCGTGGGAAGAGAGGTGTATGCGCAACCTTTCTAATGTATGTGTGGGTTTGAACAAAACTAACATAGGGTATACTGGTAGTAGGACAAGTGCATGGATCGAAGTGCGTATGTATAGATCAAAGTGCACATGCATGCCCTTTTAGACATCTACGCACAAGTTTGAAATTGTCTCTGCACCCATGTAAAAATTACACTAACTCATCCCTCTCTCCAAGAATCAGCTTGTGTCTCACTCTCGAGTCATAGAATCTTGAGCAGCTATAACAATATCCCACTAAGCAATTAAAAACTCCCACTCAATCATCCATGGGGCCCTCTCTACCACTAGACTCACCACTATTGCATCTAGCACAATCACTTCATTATCCCCTCATCCCCCTCAACACCACCCTCTTATGGATCCTCCACATGTGCTCCCAGTCACCTCTCAAAACTATCCACTGACCTACCACAAAATAACATATGCCTCAGAACCCCAACATAATCCATACCTAGCTCAACCCCTACTCATCCACCCTCACCCCTAATCCCTCCTTATCCACTAGAGAAAGTGGCTCATGAAGCTCTAAAATTGCCACATCTACATCCCTATCATCATGCATGTAGGTCACAATCACCTAAGTCACATCATGTACAGTAGCCGACACTAAAATTTTCCTCCGTAATTTCTATTTCATTAATGTATGTATTAGGAATAGGATGTTGTTATGTAATTAGTAGTAGCGTCGATATAAGACAACGACGTCATCGATGCGGTGCGCCAATAATGTAGAGTATGGTAACAATCAAAGTACAATAGGAATGTTGTAAAAAGTAAATATTTGTCGTAAGTGGTCCGGTAATGTTAAAATGTCAAAGTTGGGATAAGTAGAGAAGTAGGGTCTACATGATTAGGAATTAGAAATATTATATTGGTAATAAGGACAAGGAGTGAGGTCATAAATATTTTGTGTATTTTATTTGTAAAAAGTCTAAAAATGTGGAACCCATGTGAAATGATAAGGTTTATCTTATCTTAAGAGATAAGCTTACATGTACAGATAAGAGTTAAGGTATGGAATATGATTTGTCAGAGTGGATTTCTTATCCTATCTTAGAGATAAGATGGATAAGCCTGGAAGTTCTATAAATAAAGAGGCCACCCCCCTCATTTAGCATAGAAAGAAGTAGTGAGAAATATTGTATGAAGTGTGTAAAGGAAGCCATCAGTTTAAAGGTGTGTTGAAGAAGCCATTAAGAGGTGTAATTGTAAAGTTTCTTCCATAGTATTGGTGGAAGGCAAGTGAAGTCAATAACACTTGAAGTACCTCATGGGTGAGATTGTAACAATTTCATGTTAATATTATAATTTACTTTGATATTTCAGATTTGTCATCATTTCATCTTATCATAGTCGATGGTATTCTTGTGTTACATTTGTTGCTTTATTTTTAGATTACATCCACTAAACTAAAGGCTATGCATTAGTAAATAATCATAGCACAAGGAGTTCCCGGTGAAGAATTATCATAGTGCCGGATTGGTGATGATAGTACTAAGCCAAATTATCACTCAAAATGACCAAATATGATCAAATCATAGTGGTCAACTCACTCACATATTTTTATGACTCACTTTCAGCTCCCCTTTGCCCCTACCTAAACTAGGAAACCTATGTACAACCTCTAGATTATATCACCTTCTTGTAATCCTACCAAGAGCTTTTGTAATGCTCCTATCCTCTCATAGGACCTCTATCCCCAAAATCTAACTATCATCTCATAAAACCAATGCTATAGTGTATCATAACCCATAGGTCCCATGGTAATTCTCTTAAACAAGCCATCGTTATATCCTAGTATGCCCAACACTCCAAAAAATCCACATCCACCCCGAATCTCCTCATTGTCCACTAAGCCCATAACTCCATGTATGTTTGAGCTAGTAAGGTAAGAGCCCAAAAACATTATCTTGTACTCTAATATTTCCCCCACCACCCCGGTTAGCATCTAAGAAAACCTACCACCCAATGAATCTAGTAGGGCATAACAACTAATACCAATGTCATCATAGTCATGAGCTCAACCATCCTTATCATCACTGAAAAAGAACCATATACAAATCCCCAAAACTAATATACAACATCTAGATCATCATCACTATAAATATGTTGCATGTTAGCACCCCTACCTATATCCATGCATTAATTATCTAATCTAAGAGAATTTAAAGTAACACCTAATAGTTCCAAAACAAAGCTAACTAAACATAGATCATCATGCTAAGAGCTTAAAGAGACTAAACATCAACAACATGCATAGAAATTTGAAGTAAATCAAACTAACATGTTAAGCATTATTCTCTACTCTTTGAAAGATAACTAGAAATGGACCTATGTAGATCCTTAGCAATCAAAATGTGATTGTTTGTTTGATCCCAAGGGTTTGAGAATGGAGTCTCATCAAGACATGGATACAAGGCCATTTTTATTCTCTTCGTATTACCCAAATCTTGGATGGATGAAATGCATGATGAAGATACCCAGCTCAACACTAATGGGAATGCTCAAAGATGAAAATGCCTATAGTTTATGCTATATGCATCCAAGGTGTAATAAGAAGGGTAGGAGGAAGGTTCTTTATATAACCCTTTGGCTTGAAGAAGCTTTGCATCCTATTGTATGTGGGATAATAGCAAAGATATGTTAGTTATGGATAAGCATACTTTAGAATAGTTAAGTTTGCTTTAGGAGAGTTTAATTTATCATTAGTGACTCATGGGAGTTGAGGGGTGTATTAATTAATCAAGAGTGATTAACTAATAGGTAGGTGTAAGCTTATAGAAGATTTTTAGAGGAAAGTTAACATGATCTAGGTTATGAGAGGAGTTTAATCCAATAAATGATTATTTATTGATTAAATAGAGGAGAGAGTTAATTAATTAGGAATAATTAATTAATTCAGACAAAGGAACACTAATTAACGAAAGGTCGTTAATCAACATCTTGAGTGATAGGAGGGTTAATTAATTAGCGTAATGTAACTAATTAACGATGATAGAGGAGAACTAGTGCGTTATTGATGATATGTCATAAATTTTTGGGAAAGGGGATAATTAGCACAATTTAAGTATTTAAATTTCTCAATCCAAATTATAGGTGTCTACATTTTCCCCTCTTTGGGGTGGCGTAAGCGATGCCACTTCAAAGATAGTAGATAAGTACAAACACGTGAATTTTGAAGAAAAATAGTGGAGTGAAGGATGCCCCCTCGAGTGATGGGTGATGAAAGAGGTCGATCGATAATTAAAAAGATGAAGGAAACAAATATACAAATGAGGAGGGGCAGGATGCCCCCAATTAAAAGTAGAAGAATAATGTTGATAGGAGAATGATATAGAAGAAAAATGAAGATGGAGAGAAAATAACTAGCTTTCATCCAATGTATTTAAACAAATTTTGTGTTATCATATTGCCAGTGATCTACATCATTGGTCCTTATTAAAAATATAAGCATACAAAAAAAGTGTAGAATGACATGAAAAGCCATAATACAAATAATTGTCCATTTTTGAAAATACCAACTCAATGCAACATACAAAATGTAATGCAATACAAGAAAGTAAACAAGTTGACTTAATAGGAAACAAGTACAAACACACATACCCAAACCAAAAATGGTCAAGACAGTTACAAAAATGTTTTGTTATCAAGCTGAAGATCCCACATGTTCATGATTGACGAAAAGGGTTAAAAATGATGTCCTAAGAAAGGATACATGCGAGGGGAATTGATGAAGGATGTAGTGTCCAATAATAAAGCATTATGTGTGATGAAAAATACCAGAAACACATTGTTCCCAAAATAGGGTTCATTTTAAGACACCCATAGAAAATTGGAGGTGGAAAATACCTGGCGAATATCCCCGGAACCGGTTTCAGTGAAAGGCGAATTTACCAATTTTTAGAACTAAATTTTCACCCATTTTTTTGAGCCAGAGAGACTGCATATTTGCAAACACTGATGGCTTGTTGACGCATGTCAAAAATCCTTGTTGACAACCATGTACTTGTACACAACAATTTATTTTTAACAAATTTAGAACACAAAACAAAAATGATAAATTGTGGTGTAAATTCATGAATATAACTGTTAGCGAACATACAACTATCAAAAACATAAATACAGAAACATGCATTCCAATCAACTCGCATAACCCCAGAATTAATTTGGATATCAGGGGAGCACCGTTCTGTTCCATTTCATGTATTCCTAATACCTAAGGCTATGAAGTTATGAACACATAACCCTATCAAGATACTTTATTTAGCAGACTCGGTGAGTATTAATTACTTGTAAGTGAATTTCATGGCAACAAATGCCATGTAACTCAATCCAGTCAAAATTATTGTGAAACCAAACAGGAATCATGGCATCTTATGTGGTGCCACCACTCCAAATAGTGTTATGAGGAAGGCTAATGTCACTGCCATCCATGCAGCTTCACCAAGTACCCCATCTCTTTTTTCAAAAGAAGCCAAAGCACTATAATCTACACCCATAATCAACCTGCAACTCACCTCCTTCCAACCAATTTTCATTTTATCTTCATCCCTTGCCATTTCAATTAGGATATATCTTTGGCTATTGAAAAAAATATCTTTATCATTCAATTATGAAATGGGGAGGGAAGCATGTTGCATTCCAGTACCTAACCCCTCCATTGAAGTCCCATCTTGAGCAAATCCAACTATTTCCATATCAAGATTCATTAAAAATTGTTATTCAAAAAACCCAACAAGCTGCTTAAATTACACAGTCATTATCCATGCATCAATGAGTCATATTGATGTGCATCAACAAGACTTATTGACGTGCATCAATGTGATTTGTTGACACGCATCAACACGACTTGTTGACGTGCGTCAATTACTTAACCCTTTGTCACGCATCAACTACTTTACCCTTTTTCATGCATCAACTGCTTAACCCCTTGTCACATGTCAACTACTTAACCCCTTGTCACCGCTTAACCCTTTGTTGCGTATCGCGTATGCTTTACCCCTTGTCATGTGTCTGCAATACCTCCTTTCCGCGTATCTGCAATACCTCCTTGTCGTGCATTTGAAATACCTCTTTGTCTCACACGCCTGTAGCCTTTTCCCTCCTTTCGTGTGTTTACTATACTTGATAATACATATACCCCAAGTGGTATGAGTGATCTAGTAGTGTTCTACCTGGTGAATAATCTAGGATTATATAAGGGATAGTTTAAATGGGTAGGCGAGCTGACCCCTAAAAAAATTAAATTGTAATTTTTAGCGAACAGTCATCGACCCACGCTAGAAATTTCACCTTTTCCAATTTTTCAAAAATGGAATATTCACCATATTATGAATATTCGCCACTAAAATTATCCTTATCCCCAAAGTAAAAACAAAGCTAATGAGTCTAGCTTTGTAAATGGTTGTAGATCTAGATGATTCACGAGTCGTTTGTTTTTAAAACACATGAAAATGCCAACAAGATATGGGATGAATACCATGCATGTGAAATAAATTTCAGTTGTGTATCAACCTTTTACATATTTTTACAAACTTTTAAATTTTAACAATTTTTTTAATTTTTTTAATTTTTAGTATTTTTATTGCTTTTTGATTTTTTTTTAAATTTTGATTGTTTAGTTATTTTTTATTTTTGAGAAGAAATTAGATGAGGGAGGATCACCTAAAAGTAATAAAATTCCCTAGGGAGAAGAAATAGGTGCCGATAGCAAAAATATGTCCCGACGGGATGATAACGAGAGAAAATGGTTATTTATTTAAAAATAAATATCGTGGCACGTGATGGAAGAAGGTAGATTGACCATGGCAGCCAAATCATGTCCCAGTCAGCACATCAAGTTAAAACAAATAAATATACCCATCCAAAGGTGGGTAAATCATCGCGAATAGTTCATTTTTTACCGTGAAATATCATGAGTTACAAGCAAGATGGCGAGTGCGAGCCATAGGAGGTACACTCGAGACCATTTAAGAGTACACACAAGATGATGATGATGGACCCTTTATGAGTACCCTATCTTTATTTTTCAATTTCAACATTTAATCTTATTTATTAGCATAATTAGGGCCGTGAAAACGTGTGAACACCTTGGGGGCACACATGCGTCATTGGGTGTATACATGCATCCAAAATGCATTTGTGTGCACACGTAAAAATTGAAAAATGTGTGTGTAAGAAGAGGTATAAAAATGGGCGCACATGCATCTGAGTAGCAAGGAAAATATGTGCACGCATGTGCAAATGTTAAAATGTGTGTGCATGCATCTTGAAGGATGTGCATGTGCAAGTCGGGTGGGGGTATTTAGGTTGTGCCCACACATGTAAACATGAGCATATATGCGCCCTAGAAGGTGCACACATGCCGAAAGGGAATGTACTTTCCCAAAAGTGTGCGTAAATGCTAAAGAAGGGAAAATTTGAGATTTAGAAGAAAAATATGATATTTAAAAAGAATTTTAGTTGATGAATATGATAGTGTATAGGAAATATGAATTGGTAATTAGAATAAAAATATAAGAAAATAAAGTCATAAGTTTTTGTTATTTTTCAAAGACGACGATCGCATGCTTTAGAGACTAGAGAGTGACATGGTCATCTAGCTACCTTAGAGGCTAGCTTCGCCCATGACATAGGCAGATGACAGATATCCTGTTAGAGGTCACAGGGTTAGCTCACGTGGCATGGATGCCATAGATTACTCTAGACCATGGCCTACTCATAGCCTTAGCTGAGAGATGGCACAACGAGAGCCAGTGCTTCTAGCTCCCTACTAGAGAGATGACCATCACATTAGAGGATGTCTGGTGCATATTGCATGTGCTTATCTAGGGGCAGTTGATTGAGTATATTAGTGATAGATATCAAATCGATGATTGCACGATCGAGGTTTTTGGCCATGATGAGATACCTCACGAGGTATGATGTTGCGGATTATCACCGATGTATTACATATTTGGATTACATCACATGCTCGTGTACCTAATGGCTCTTGTCGTGGCTTTCGCTTACTAAAAAGATAGGTAATTCTTTTCCACTAGGCCTCATTGGTGTTATACGAGGATTTCTACGAGGTGAGAGATACTGTTGGGGCCAGTGCATGTTGGCACATCTATATTAGGATTTGCACCTGATTACATACCATGGTCGAAGACTTTGGGTCCTACCATGATGCTACGAGATATGGGCATGGGATCACGTAGCCATTGGTTTCCCTTCGGGTGTTCTACAAGTTTGGGATCCAGATGAGCCATCAGTGATGGGATGGGTCCTAGTTGAGGATGACATCTAAGGGAACATGGGGATACCTACCATTACCACAGAGTTTTTGATGACATTCAACAGCATATGATAGTGTGGAGGCCATACCGATAGTATATGTGGGAAGAGGATGCACATGAGTTGAGTATATGTATGGTTGAGCACTTTTTGATTGGCATCCAGGATACATCAAAATTATTACATAGTAAAATGATGCCAACAATAGTTTGGGGGGTGCGGCAGGATGTACCTAGTCCTGAGATGTGGTATACACACCAAGCCACAAAGAGATGTGATATGGGGTCGTTGATCCACACAGTTAGGGCCCAACTCAACTTTGATTAGATGGTACCATAGGTATGGGATCCTTTGAGATAGATTAGGGATCCTGGAGTGACAATAGAGTATGGACCATGGTACATGATAGTTTTTCCTTATTGATGATAATTCCATAGGCCACATGGGATGTAAGAGTTAGGTGCCTCCTAAGGATATTAGTGGTAGTGACGAGGGTTCCGGTGATGATGATGGATCGATGGTCAGGGCCATGATGGCGGTGGTGGATAGGGTCCTCCACCATTACAATAACAAGGATAGGGATAGAGACAAAGATAAAGATAGATCCCCATAGCTCCACGAGATACTGAGATGCCTCGAGTGGTAATAGCGGTTGGGATCCAGACTCCTTTACTGTAGGTACCTCCTAAGAGAGTAGTACCACAACAAGGACCGATTGGTAGCCCGCCACATAGTCCACCGAGAGGTGGAGGGGGTGGGGGGATGGAGGTGGAGAGATATGGGGGCAATGGAAGAGATGAAGCCGGTGGTTTTAGTAGATTAAGAAAATGGCAGCCTAGATGCTACATGTAATAGGCTTATTATAGTAGTTCATGGCCTAGGTATATCGGTTGATTTCAGAGAGAGAGACCGAGTAGAGCATAGGTACAAACTGTAACTACATAGAGGGATCAATTGAGTTCCAAAAGGGCACATGTTTAGGTAATGATAGAAAAGTGAGATCAGATCTGGGTTGAAGCAGCAATGAGCAAAGCCAAGATTACTAGACTCTTCATAGAGGTGGTCTCATTCCGGTGTACTGATGGAGTAGCGGTGACACCTTGCATTCACATATATTTGGAAACAACCAATTGGAGGGCATCCTATTATAGATCATTATATTACGAGGTTGTCCTAGAGGGCCAGAGAGCACCTAGTTATAGTCAACATCACAAAGACCGTCAACATTAGGTAGATCGGTTGAGCAATCGGGAGGACAAGCAGATAGGGTAACCATTATGCTAACAAAGTCCATAGGTTATGGGTCATCCTCCGGATCACAAACCACCTAGTTCTAATGAGGGATTGAGTGGACATGGCTCAATTTTATGTACACACAGATATATGTATGCATGCCTCGATATAAAGTATTAGTTTTGATCGATGTACATGATGTATCATTTTTTGTTATGCCTCATGATGAAGTCTTAATTTTTATCTTGATTATGTATACCTCGAGACACATATGTATATGGACATTGATTTTTGACATGTATGATGATTGCGATGTTTGGACTCTATATTTTGATGTTGTTGTATATGTATCACATTTTTTTGATTTATGATATATATTTAGATGATATCATTTGTATTGTAAATGAGATTCTTTTTATTAGTCCATTTGATGATTTGTATGACTTTGGCATGGTGAGGATAAATTTTGATATTTGTAACCCTTCTTGCCCCATTAATGATATGATATGTGATGATTAGCTTAACATACATGTATGATGTAGAATTATCATTTTATTGATATATTATGTATATGATGTTAGATGTGATGATTTAGATGATGATGTGATAACAAATAATGTACAAGTAAAAAAAAACAACCACAAACAAAAGTTAAAAAATATACCAAACATACACACTAAATAGCTTAAGAACACAACTATGTAGAATCATTCATAAGTATGCAAAAAAACACTTCATATGTATAAATAAGAATGAATCTAATCTAAGTGATGAGGGTTGTCAATCCCCACCATTAAAAATGTCAATCCGGGTTGGTGTCCGAAGGCTGTATGCATTAAGAGAATAAGATCTTGGAAAGCAACTCCTTTAAACACAAACCAAACTTGCATAAAATAAATCACACTTGCAGAAATTAAAAGGCACACTTGCAGAAATAAAGTTTGCATGAAAGAAACACACTTGCATGAATTGAAATGCACACTTGCAGAAATAAAGGCACACTTGCATAAATTGAAATTGCTAAATTGAAAATAAAGGAAAGAGGAAAGGACACCTGCAGGTTCACAAAAGAAATTACATAACATAAAAAAATAAATTTACAACAAAAGGAAAACTACAGAAATAAAGAAATAAACATTAACACATTGATCCATCTTCCTTGGAATGAGTGGCCAGCTCATTCCTTGGAAGAGGATTTAATTCATACTTTTAATTCAGAACTTGCAGAAAAACTTTACTTCCAAAGATTGGAAAGAAAGAACAGATCTTGATTACTTGGGAAAAGAAATTACATATCTAAGTGTGGAAGGTTGCATTTATAATTTATGCATCCAACCAACTCCTTATTTTAGGAAATAAAATCTGATCTTATCTTATTCTAATCCATCTCCACAAAATATGGAGAGAGATATATTATCAAGTCAAATCTTATCTCACTTATTTTAGGAAGATTTTCTCCCAAATCTTTCCTTGCGCTGTAATAAGAATCATAATGATTTTATTCCTCTACATTATTGGAAGGAGTATTTCCTAAAAATATTATTTTGACCAAATACCTTTCTCAGATTTTCCATTTGACTTTGTTGTTTTTGATTGTGGAACTTTTGATGCTTGTCAAATACATTTTTTCCTCGGACTACAGTTCACTAAAAGTTAGATTTATCTTGATTGGTAAAACTTATAGCAAATATGAATGAGATTTTTGTTAAACACATTTCTATGAACAAAAACCTCTCTCATATTTTCCATTTGAATTTTTTGTTTCTATTTATGGAACTTTTAGTGCTCGTCTGATACACGTTTCCTCGAACTGCAGCTCACTAAAAGTTAGATCTCTCTTCATTGGTAAAACCTGTAACAAATCTAAATGAGGTTTTTGTTAAACACATTTCTATAAACAAAAACTCTCTCATATTTTCCATTTGACTTTTCTGTTTCTGTTTATGGAACTTTTAGTGCTCATCTGATACACGTTTCCTCGAACTGCAACTCATTAAAAGTCAGATCTCTCTTGATTGGTAAAACCTGTAACAAATATGAATGAGGTTTTTGTTAAACACATTTCTATGAACAAAAATATCTCATATTTCCCATTGGAATCTCTAAGTTTTCACAATCCCTCAAAAATTGTCATTTTGTTGATGCAAGTTCTGGAACTAAAGTTGTCATTCCTTTTATGCAAGTTCCGGAACTAAATCTGCAAGTTCAAACTAAATCTAATTTTTCCATGAATTGAAAGTTCCAGAACTAACTACCATTCAATTGATACAAGTTATGGAACTAAATTTTTGAGTTCCGGAACTAAACCTACAAGTTCCAACTAACTAACTCTGTGAGTTCCGCAGCTAACTCAAAACAACTATAACTTTTGCATGCGACCTCAGATTGAGATGATTATTTTTTTGAACTTGCATAATTTTTCAAGAGAAATCTAAATATGAAATTAGATTTGATTTTAAATATACTATTCATGATCAATTCTAGTTTTCCCAATACTAGCATTATCTTTCCTTTATGGCCTACATACACAAGACTTTGCATCTTTTCCTAAATAATCAATAGGATTAGTCAACAAAATAGATAAAAAAATATTTATAAAGAATGAACAAGATATATATCTTATATTCTATCTTAAGAAAACTATAAGTTCCTAGATTACATTTAAATCCACTTTCAAAGGTAACTTGGAAGGACAAAATAATGGTAATTTATGGCTAATTTATGGCCTCATCACTAAGCAAGAAAAGATCAATCTAAAAGGTATGTTTACAAAACACACTATATAAATGTACAAGCAAGAAAAACTATACAAATAATGTACACACAAATAAACAAAGCAAGAAAAATAAATAAACAAAGCAAGTAAACTATTACTATGTTTTTGTAAGACTTTTTCAATGTGTTTTGTGTTGTTTTTGGAAGTTTTGAGAAACAATTTTCTATTGTTTTTGTATTTTATGGTTTTCTAATGTTTCGGGGTTTCAATCCGATCCAAATGTTTTTGTGATTTTCTAACAGTTTTCCGAAGCTATGTATAGGAAACCAAGAAACATGGATGCCCCCAACGTTAGATGGGAATATACAAAGGTAGATGCCATGTGTTATAAACAAAAAGGTGAAGATGCCCCCAACGTTAGATGGGAATACACAAAGGAAATCTCTTCACCAATTTATAAGAGGAGAACCAACCGGATCAAGGCTTTGATAGGATAGGATCACAAAGAATCTCATATGTAGGTGCGGAACTAGCTCTAAACTAAGCAAATGTACCCTTAGATGTGAGATGCTTGTGAACAATGAATCCTCCCAAGGCACCAAAACTGGTTTTCACCAAGGGACTTATCCAAAGTGCCATAATTGTGTGGTTTTCACATTTGGATGACTTGTTTTCTCTTTTTATTTTTCTTTTAAATTTTTTTTTTCATGTTTTTTACTTTTTTGTTTGTTTTTCTGATTTTTACGCCATGTTCAAGCATAGAACCACTTGAGGTGCATGGCATTCATGGGCTCTCGTAGCTCATCTCCATCAGGATAGGCAAGCTTGTATGCTCCTAACCCAAATTTGGCCACAATGACATAGGGTCCTAACCAATTAGGTTTGAACTTGCCTTTCTTTTCTCTCTCCTTCACTATGTTGAATTGGTTTTCCTTCAACACCAAATATCCTACCTCAAACTGACGAGGTATGATTATTTTTTTGTAGCTCTGTGATACTTTGTTCTAATACACTTTAAGGTGGTTGAGCACATGGATTTACTTTTCATCTAGTAGCTCCAGTTCTGCTAGTCTAGCCACTCTGTAATCCTCATCTTTATCTAGATAGTCCCTAAGAGATATTCTCAGGGAGGGAAGCTCTATTTCCAAGGGGATGATGGATTTAGTTCCAAATACTAGGGAATAAGGTGTCACACTAGTAGGGGTGCAAATGGAGGTCCTATAGATTTACACATCCCTCATAAATTACACACTTTCAAATTATGTACTTCCTTTTTATGCCTTAAGACCCTCTTAAAACCCAAATTCATCCTATGGCTCCCGTATGGATTTTACACCTCTCGGGAACCTTTTCCCCTGTCATCTCCTTTAAGTCATATTTCTATAGGTTGAGAACCCATTAGTTCCCCTATCACTTGAATCCCTAGTTGCATGTGCCCACCTTTGTGGCAACACATTTCATACCGATCCAACATTTCCCAACACATCGTGGATTATGTAGATTTCTGGGAACCTTTTCCCACCATTTCGCATGTCAAGTCATAAGTATATAGGTTGAGAACCCACTGGGTTCCCTATAACTTTACTTATTAGTCGCATAATCCCACCATTGTGGAAATACATTTCATGTCCGGTCTTGGGGCATCTTAAATTGAAACACATCCATTTACATATGAAATCTTACACAAGCCCATACGCTCCTATATTTATTCATCCACCATCAATTTAAATCAGTGACCATTGCACTTTATCACAATGACCCCTAGTTTGAGGGGGACCACCTATCCAACACAAATCCAACCATCTCACTCATTTTTCCAGTGGCTTATCCATTACAAACCACTTGAAAAAAGGGGAAAATGTAGACACTAGTTTTTTGGCACCCCTAGGTGACCTACCCACACAACTCATATCCATATATCAATCACTATATCTAAGTCCTAAATAATATTCTACCCCTATAATACCTATTTATGCCCCTAAATAATCAATTACCACATCTTAAACCTCTAAAAACTTATTTAGCCTAGTAAGGCCAAACCATCATAACCTCCCAATCTCCCTAAAACATGCTTACTCATCTTATTTTTTCCCCCAACCTAAAACTCTCCATTTTGGTGGTGGTTCCAACCAATTTCAAGTGAGTTTTCCCCACTTTTCCTAGATTTCCAACGAATCCCAAAATAGTGGTGATTCTATATAAACCTAGCGACTTCCCTTAATGGGGACCCCTACGCATTGTATCGACACTTTTCCATTATGGAGACTTAAAAAACATAACTCATGACATCTCAAACCCTATGGATCCACACCAAGCCCTAAAAGAGTTCACACCATTGTAATGCTTCCGCAACATTCAACATTTGCATTTTTCACCACAAACAAGGTATTATTATCTCTTTACATTCCTTGTTTATCTATGCATCATTTTTAAATGTAATCTAATCATTAAATAATTCATTCATTCAAGATCAAATATGCATTATATTCAAGATCAAATATGCATTATATTCAAAATCAATAAATTACATAGTGATTACCTTAAATTGTGAGTGTCTACTCTGAATAATCAATGATTTCTAATTTTAAGTCTTTCAGTCACATATTCTGTTGGTGTGTGTGACATGCCTAATCATCATCCACATCACCTGGTGAGTCATCTCACCTTATGAGAGTCATAGGTCTTAGAAAGTCAAATGAAAAGTGGCTGATTCTATCATAGAATCTATCATTGTCATTTGCGTCGATCGTCATAGGAGTTACATTCCTTATTTGGAATTGTAACTCCTCCTTTAGTGGCATCATATGCGTCAATCACGTCATATGCGTTAGTGGCATCATTGATATTCTTTCCTTGTTTAGGCATGGGGGTTACACAACACCCCTATTTGTACTTCCTTTTTCGATCTATGAGTATGAGTAGACCTGTTTTCTTATTTGCATATTCTCTCCATTGTTTGAATCTTCTTGCTTATTGCATTGGAGCTTGACGTTACCATCGGAGTGTAACTTCGTTGTGGTGCATTGTTTTCGACATCAGTTCTCGTGAATCCCTCTTTCATGGTATCAGAGATAGTTTCGGTAAAACATGCACTCTTCGTTTATCAAGTTGTTTATTACTTCTAGTTTCTTCTTATTTCCTTGTGCAAGTTTTTATTATTATTTTGGAATTGTATTGCTCACCTCGTATTGAGGTTTTGTGATTCTGAAGTTTGAGGGGTTGTTCTTGGTTTGTGGTTTTGGGTTTTCGAGGTTCACTTGTTTTCTCAGTCTTTGACCAATCGATTCTCTAGGGTTGCATGCATGTTTTGTGGGCTTCATGATTGCAGGTTCAGAGTTTGATCACTATTGCTCGTCTTTAGTAACATGCATTGGATTCTTGGATTTTTGCATTGGCCTACATTGTGCTCATGCCATAACACTGCTAGTTCGTGATTACTCACACCTTTTCATGTGAATCACTATCTCATGCTCAATCACCACTGCACTGACTTGTGCCTTGGTTGAGAATACTCTTCTGTCATTGTGCATTGTTCAACTCATGCATTGGTTGAAAGAGCTTGTGCATTACTCCAATAACTCATTTCAAAACCACTTGGCTTTTCTCTTGCCTTGACTCAAGTTTTCCCTTTGGAGATCATTATTTCTATGAGCTCAGATTGTGCATCTCTAGTGATCAGCTCATTTTTTGGTATTTCCTTAGACTGCTGCTGACTTAGTTAGCTCGTGCCTTGATCCCTTCTGAACGTTTTTGGCTTAGCCACCTTCCTATGTCTTGTGTATGGTTGGAAGCTCTTGGTTTTCCCCTCCTTCGTGCTTGTGTATTCATTCTAGAGGCAATCTCTATAGAACCAATGGTTGCAACAAATGTTGAGCTATGGAATCTATTCAAACATGCCTCTACTCTACACTCGATTGTTTCTCTACTCAATCTATTCAAACACGCTATTATAGTATACACATGGGTTGTTTCATTTACCTGCAGCAATAATAGCAGATTACTTGACCATGTTTCATTTAATCTTGGAAAACATTACTATTGGACCGGTTCATTTACCTGCAGCAACAATGGATTACACTTGGCCACGTTTCATTTACTTGACCAAAAATTACCTTCAACGTATAACTCAAATTTCGATTGACATTGCCCTCTTTAGAATTTTTTAATTGGTAATCAATCTCCTTTTAAATAGTTTTGAGGTTAAAAACATTTAATTGGCATTGTAATTTCTTTTTAGATATTTTTTTGGTTGTTTTAATATCCTTCCTTCGAGTGTCGAAGACGAGGGTGAGGTCCGGGGTTGGCAGGAGGCTAATCCCCCTCACAATTAAAACAAACCCTATCTAAAATTTAATTCCATTTCTAATGAGCATACATACGACACCCTTTGCATGTGTTTAGGGCCCTTTATTTAATATGTTTGCGGCTTACTATAATTTTTCCATTAGTTACTGGGATTTTTTTTGCTATAACTTTTGACTCGTTGCTCGGTTTTGAGCACTTCTTTAGTCAAAGTTACATTATTTTTCACACTCTAGTTGATGGGATTATCATTTTTGTAAATGCACTATTTTATAAAGTGTTGCATTTCGAGGGTATCTTTGTATTGATTAATTTAGCTCATTTCGAGCCATGTATCCCTTTTATTGCTTGTGGACTTGTGAGCGCGTCTACCATCTTTGGTGCTCAAAATAGTATCGATTTTTCCTTAGAAAATCTATCAATTTCGGCCTCTGTCACTTTCTTTTTTCCGTGTTGTGCTTGGTTAATCTTTGTTGCCATTTTTAATCTGATCTTGGGTTGTAGATCACTTATGGGTCCATGGTTTTCTCCTTGTTTCTTTGTTCCTCTGGAAAAGGTCTGTAATTTGGGTCTGTCATCACCAATCCGCACTATGATAATTCTTCACCGAGAACTCCTCGTGCTATGATTATTTACTAATGCATGCCTTTAGTTTGGTAGATGTAACTGAAACAAAACAACAACATAACACAAGAATACCATCGACTATGATAAGACAGAATGATGACAAATCTGAAATATCAAAATAAATTATAATATTAACATGAAATCACATAATCTCACCCATGAGGTACTTCAAGTGTTATTGACTTCACTTGCCTTTCACCAAGACTATGGGAGAAACTTTACAATTACACCTCTTAATGGCTTCTTCAACACACCTTTAAACTGATGGCTTCCTTCACACACTTCCTACAATATTTCTCACTACTTCCTTCTATGCTAAATGAGGGGGTAGCCTCTCTATTTATAGAACTTCTAGGCTTATCCATCTTATCTCTAAGATAGGATAAGAAATCCACTCTGACGAATCATATTCCATACCTTAACTCTTATCTGTACATGTAAGCTTATCTTCTAAGATAAGATAAACCTTATCATTTTACATGGGTTCCACATTTTTAGACTTTTTACAAATAAAATACACAAAATATTTATGACCTCACTCCTTGTCCTTATTACCAATATAATATTTCTAATTCCTAATCATGTAGACCCTACTTCTCTAATTACCCAAACTTTGACATTTTAACATTACCGGACCACTTACAACAAATATTTACTTTTTACAACATTCCTATTGTACTTTTCACTATTACTCCACATTATTGGTGGCACCATCGATCGATGGCGCCGTTATCTTCTATCAGACGCTCCTACTAATTATACTTAACAACATCATATTCCTAATACATACATTAATGAAATAGAAATTATGGAGGAAAATTTTAGTGTCGACATCTTCCCCCTTCCTAGCTTCTACTCCGTCCTCGGAGTAGACTATTCTGGTGCTTGGAAAATCTTCAACTTGTCGTGGTTGACCCATTTCGTAATGGGAGTGCCATCCAATTCCTCCAAATCAGACGTACCATTTTCATGCAACTGCTATTTTATAGGGCCCCATCCATTTTGGAAGAAATTTTCTCTGCCTTCTTTTTTTTGTATCTGGAATCATATACTAGAACCAAGTCATTCACATGAAATGGAGACCACCGGATCTTTTGATCAAAGTATTCCTTCTACTTCATTTTCTTCTTATGGCTTGTATCCTTTGCTATTTCTCTCATTTCCTCCAGCAAATGAAGATGTACCAACCTTTCTTTTACTGAATCACTTTCATCCATCCTTTCATTTTTCATAACTCTCACAATGGGAATATCAAACTCAATAGGAAGAATTGGATCAATGCCATAGGCCAACTGAAATGGGGAGTATCTTGTTGCTGACTTTGATGTTGCCCTATATGCCCACAATGCTGCATGAATCCTTTTATCCCATTTATGTACCTGCAAGGCTGCATCTTTTGCTAGAATTTGACACAACACAAAATTTGTTCGTTCCACCTGTCCATTTGTGCTTGGCTTGTATGTTGTTGCCTTCCTGTGCTTAATAGAAAACTTATTGACTAGGGCTTCTACCACCTCATTAATGAAGTGGCTTCCTTGATCTGTTACAATTTCTAATGGGCAACCAAATTTGGTGACAATGCGTTCATACATGAACCTTGCCACTTCATCCATGGAAATTGTTTTCAATGGCCTAGCTTCAACCCACTTGGTTAAATAATCTGTGGCAACTACAATATACTTATTTTGGCATGATGTAGTTGGAAGTGGACCTACAATGTCTATTCCCCACTTTTCAAAGGGACCAAGGGGAAGAATAGGACATAATGGAGCTGATGAAGTCTTACGGTTACCATGTGTTTGACAAATATCACATGTCTTACAATAATTATAACAATCTTTAAAAAGAGTGGGGGTGATAACCTACATCCAAGATCCTTCTTTCCGTAAGTTGTCAGAGAAGTGCCCTCCACATGTACCATTGTGGAATTCTTCTAGCAGCTTCCTTCCCTTGATCACGTCCAATCGCCTCTTCAGACTGTCCATCGTGTCCTATTCGAAATAATACTCCATGCAGAATAGAATATGGACGATCGGCTTGAGTAATCTTTCTCTTAGTCTTTGCATCAAGGCACCATCAGAAACTTGAATTCATTCGTATAATTCCAAATATCTATGTATTCACTAGGATTGTGTCAAGGGATAACAAGGCTGCATCGGGAAATCATCATCATCACAAGATGATCCTAAACCATCATAGGCTCGAGAGAGTGCATCCGCATTGACATGCTTCTTTCCGGCCTATCTATAATATCAAATTCAAATTCTTGTAGCAAAATTATCCATCTTGCTATCCTCCCGATGGGTTAGGATTATTTACAATATATTTTAGAGCTCGATGATCTCTGTTACAACTAGAAATTTTGCCCTAGCAAGTAATTTCTAAACTTCTTTACAAAGAAAATGATAGCTGAGCCTCTTTTTCAGATTACATGTGATAATTTACCTCAAAGATCGCTCATTTGTCTGCTCCCAAAGTAAATTGATGTTCATTCCCATTTTCATCCTTTTGGCTCAAAGTACTTCCTAGTGCTGCATCCGAGGCATCAGTGTACACAATGAATGGCTTGCTCCAACTGGATTCTTCAAAACAGTGAAGACACCTGTGGCTTCCTTCAATTGTCCAAAAGCTTCATGCGCCTTATTTCCCGGTTCATAAGTAACATCCTTCTTCAAGAATGGGTTAGTGGTGTGCAATCTTTGAGAAATTTTGATGAACCTTCTATAGAACCCACATGGCCTAAAAATGATCTCAACTTACTTCTATTAAGAGGAAATGGTAAATCTTTGATTTTTGAAACTTTATCAGATCGCACCAATACCATCTCTAGATACAACATGCCCTAACAAAATGCCTTTAGAACATCCAAAGACACACTTTATAGGGTTTAGTGAGGCTTTGCTTCATCTAACCTTTGAAATGTTGTCTCCATTTGGTGCAGGTGGTCCAACTTGCTCCCATAGATGCAAAAATCATCCATAAATACTCTGATGAAGGTCCCAATGTAGGGTTCAAACACCCTATTCATCAAACGCTGGAATGTTGCCGGAGCATTACACAACCCAAAAGGCATAACTCTATAAGAAAACATTCCCCAAGGAGTGGTGAACGTGGTCTTCAGCTGATCTTTCTCTCGCTATACGAACTTGGTTGTAGCCGCTATATCCATCAAAGAAACTATAAGCACTCCGCCGCCTACTTGGCCCAAGATCCGATCCGAAAATGGAAGAGGGTAATGATCCTTCTTTGTTGCCTTATTGAGCTTCCTATAATCAACACAAATGCGTAGCTTCCCATTCTTTTTTATTGAGATCACAATGGGAGAAACCCATTCTGAATTCTCCACAACAAATATGAATCCTGCATCAAGCAACTTATCTATTTCTTCTTTTACAGTCTTGGAAAAATTAGGATTCATTCTATATGGCATTTGCTTTATGGGCTTAGCACCATCTACCAGCTCAATACAATGTTCTACCCAACTTACTTGACGGAGTTCCTTGTAATCAAAAGTGAATAGGTGTATGTACCTTCGAAAGAGCTGGAGGTAGGATTCCTTCTCACTCTCCATCACAACATCACCAATCTTTATTTGTTGGAGACGATCATCAACTTCTTCTTCAGATAATTTTATGGGGTCATGAGTTGGTGTGATTGGAAGGATATCCATGACCGAAACATCCACCTCACTTTCTTCATCTTCAAAGTGTCCACTTCACCGGTACTAGAGTAATCGAGGATGTCCAATCATCGTTTCATCACTTGAATCCATTGTGTTCTCGCCTTATGATGTCGAGGATCACATTTATCTTCACCTCTCTCTACCACGTCCAAGTGTCATGAAACCTTCATTCCAAAGAGTTTCTGCATGAACTCTCCTTAGCCATGGTCTTCCCAGCAGCATTGGGTACGCAACAGTACCATTTTTCATCACCTGAAAGTCTACCACACATACCACACCCATAACAGATATTGCCACATTTGAAACTACACCTTCTGGTTTAGTTTTTCCTTTATTTAATGACCTTAACATAAGTGTCAAGGGCGATCAATTTTAAACCCAACATATTCATTACGTGACTGATCATTACATTAATCGCAAAGCACCTCCATCAACTAAGACATCATGAATTGAAATACCATTACATAATACCTCAGCTTGTGGAGCATAGGGATCTGCCTCTGCCTCCAAAACAGGGACCTCAACCTCCTTCCTTCTTCGAGCATTGAGTCCACCTCGCAACTCCCGCCTCTTCTCAGAAGACATAGCCAAGAGTTGACCATATGTAATATTTTGCAGCCTTTTGGATAAATCTTCCAAGATGGAGTATGGTCCTTGCCCCGTGAAATCGAAAATCCCGCACACCCAACTTTCTTCTCCTATGTTTCTTACTAGTTTCTTCTTTCATCTTCTTAGGATCATTTCCATCTTGATTATCTTTTTCTTTCTTTCTTTTTGTTACAAACACATCTACTTCATTATTTCGCTCTTATCTACTACATCAAAAGAATTCACAGTGTGCTTTTCCTTTATCATTATCTCCTTTACCGATGTAGAAGCTCTATCTAGACAATTATACTTATAATGACCCTTTTTATAACAACCATAACAAACAACTTCGTAAATATTTCTTTTGGACCTCTATCTCCTCCCGAGAACTAAATTCCTTTCCTCAAGAAGATTAATAGTTAATCGACCCATCTTTTTGAGTAGATCTTCATACTCAGTAGATGTACTAGGAGAAATATTTGTGCTCACCGGGAGTGGTTGTGGATTCTGGACCAAAGGTGCTGGTGTAGGCTCTACTTTAGCAACAATTTCTTTGGGCTCCTCTTCCATGCTTTCTTCTTGCCTTCTTCGCAATCTCCTTTGCTTGTTCAATGGTAGTCAAGGTTGGTCATACTTCACTCGTTGTCTGATCTCTGGCTTTCATCCCAAGAATGAAGTGCTTACAGAGGAGATTATCCATGCCATTCATCAACCCATCCGCTAGTCCTTCCTTCCGGATCTGGGCATCGAGCTTCCTCCTTAGCTCTAGAACATGAGCATGATAATCCCTTATCTTCTCCTTCTCTCCTTGGGATAGCTTTGTGATCTCGATCATGAGATCTCGCATATTTCGTTGTTCACCAAATTCTTCAAGAAAACTTTCGCTTAATAAATCCCATGAATTTTTCACATTATCACCTAGTGTTTCAAACCACCTAAGTGTCTGAACCATCCAAAAAGGTAGGAAAAATTCAGTCCATTGTTCCCTTCTTATAAGGCCATTACAAATACAGATCGCTTAAACTCTTGAATGAAAGAAGAAGCATCTTCATTAGATTGAGCTGAAAAAACAGAATCTTTCCCATTTTCAAAAGTAACCACCGTGAAATACCAACTCACAAGTACAATCAACAAGACTTATGTGTACAAATAATTGGAATCACTATACTAGAAAGTGACTTTACACCTTTCTACAGTAAAATAGAAATGACCACGGTAAACTATGGTAAAACTTGACTTATCGGTAAAAACTCGACTTTACCGTGGTAAACACTATTCACGGTAAAAAAAAGTGAAGTTAAGTAAAAAGTGAATTCACGGTAAATACTATTCACGGTAAAAAGTGACTTTACTGCGGTAAATACTATTCAGCAAAAAAATGACTTTACCATGGTAACTACTATTCATGGCAAAAATGACTTTACCATGGTAACTACTATGCACAGTAAAAACAAGGTTACCCTCCAATTGATTTTTGACTAAGTGGGAATATCTCTCCAGAAAATCCACCAACGAGGAATGGTCCCGGCAACGGAACCAAAATGTCATCACCAATCCGGCACTATGATAATTCTTCACCGGGAACTCCTCGTGCTATGATTATTTACTAATGCACAGCCTTTAGTTTGGTGGATGTAACTGAAACAAAACAACAACATAACACAAGAATACCATCGACTATGATAAGACAATGAATGATGACAAATCTAAAATATCAAAATAAATTATAATATTAACATGAAATGTTACAATCTCACCCATGAGGTACTTCAAGTGTTATTGACTTCACTTGCCTTTCACCAAGACTATGGGAGAAACTTTACAATTACACCTCTTAATGGCTTCTTCAACACACCTTTAAACTGATGGCTTCCTTCGCACACTTCCTACAATATTTCTCACTACTTCCTTCTATGCTAAATGAGGGGGTAGCCTCTCTATTTATAGAACTTCCTAGGCTTATCCATCTTATCTCTAAGATAGGATAAGAAATCCACTCGACGAATCATATTCATACCTTAACTCTTATCTCGTTTATGTAAGCTTATCTTCTAAGATAAGATAAACCTTATCATTTTACATGGGTTCCACATTTTTAGACTTTTTACAAATAAAATACACAAAATATTTATGACCTCACTCCTTGTCCTTATTACCAATATAATATTTCTAATTCCTAATCATGTAGACCCTACTTCTCTAATTACCCAAACTTTGACATTTTAACATTACCGGACCACTTACGACAAATATTTACTTTTTACAACATTCCTATTGTACTTTGACTGTTACCGTACTCCACATTATTGGTGCATCGATGGCACCGTTATCTTCTATCA
This sequence comes from Taxus wallichiana var. yunnanensis, assembly GCA_018340775.1. Classification (NCBI taxonomy): domain Eukaryota; kingdom Viridiplantae; phylum Streptophyta; class Pinopsida; order Cupressales; family Taxaceae; genus Taxus; species Taxus wallichiana. Next base: position 704,091,094 of record CM031244.1, read on the forward strand.
GACGCTACTACTAATTATACTTAACAACATCATATTCCTAATACATACATTAATGAAATAGAAATTACGGAGGAAAATTTTAGTGTCAACAGTCTCCCATTCTCTGTTCATCTAAAAACTCGGGTTCTCCCATGTTTTCTGTTCTCCACGGTCGGGATTTGTTTTCCTTTTCTAAATACTTGAAGAAAAATGAATGGATGTATCTCTGAGGAACTTATTTGAGCCTTGTAACATTTCTAAATTCTATGTCCTTGGAGAAATTTTCATTTTCAGGCTTGAATGATCATTTTTCTGTATTTTACGGTTTGACGGTGTTTCTCCAGTCAAATTTGCATCCTTGCATTGATAGGGAATGTGGCCTCTTTTGGTTGGATGCGGCTCAAGTTGGGTATTTCAAAAATTTCATGAAAAGCCTCAACTCAAAATTTGTCCACGTGGAGGAATGACACTCGTTTGAGGATCTATTTTTGGTTTGGCCTTGGAGTAGCGCCTGGGAGGACATGTGGAGGTTTCCACTATTTTGCCTAGACTTAGAAAATTTTTATGCAGCTAAAACAATGTGGCAGAAAATGGGGACATGTGGCGAGCCCGCACTCATTCAGGGTCTCCACTTTGGGCACCATTTTGAAATTGTGCCATGGAGACACGTGGAGGCTTCCACCGGGTCTTCCCATACTTAGTCTTTTTCAAAGGGTTTTGGGAGGTCTGGGACACATGGAGGAACTGTGCATGTTTGGGGACCGGGCCTTGAGTTTCATTTTAAAGAAGCACCAGGAGGACACATGGAGGCCTCCGCTCACTTTGCATTTTGCTTAGAATTTTCAATGGCCAAAGGAAACTACCTTAGAGCATGACACATGGCACCTTCCATTTGAGCTTCAAGCATTCAAACAAACTTTGTCAGAGCCAGGACATGTGGTGAGCCTACACTCATTCAAGGTATCAAATTTTTGGGACCATCTCAAGGTGCGCCATGGTGACACGTGGTGGTTTGAAAAGTCAAAGGGGTGGGGAGGTGGACCATCGGGGAAATTTGGATTTTTATCCCTTGACATGCAAATGACTAAAAACATCAAAATGGCCCGCAAGCCCGATAAAGGAAAGGTCAAAGCTTGCTCCGGTCAATGGCGGAGGTGTGGACTCTCGAGGGAAATTTGGAAAATTTTCCTTTTGGGAGAAAAGAGTTAAAAGTAAAAGGGGAAGCACGGTTCCACTAAAACCAAATTTCAACACATGTTAGACCCATTTTTCAAGGGAGGAGTTGTGGGGAAAACTAGGAAAAAATTCCTTTTTCCAAAAAGAGGGTCAAATGGCAGAATTTATCCATGGTTGGGACCCACCTCGGGACACTTGTGGGCTTATTTCCCGAGAGCGGAGGTGTGGAGCCAAATGGATTTTTTTCCATTTTTCCAAAAGTTGTAAAAATTCAGAGGAAGCCCTTGGTTTTTTTTTAAAGTTTGAATCTTCCACGTGGATGACCCAAATTCAAAGTAAAGATCAATGAAAAGAGAGGCTGAATCGATTTTCCCCATTTTACTAAAACACGCCTAAAGTGCGAGTATTCATGATTTCTTGGTATTTCCTACATGCCAAGAAGAGAGGGGAGTTAATGTTGATATATGAGTTTGGTGGGAAGATCTGGAAGACATCTTTGCCATTAAAATGGTCTGACTATCATGCTCAATCAGATTTTCTATTTTTCTTCTCCCAAGCATGTAAGGAGCCAGATTTGACAGATTAGGGGTGGAAGTGGTTGGCAAGTTGAAGAAAGAGTGATCTACCAAAGGAAGGAGTTGAATGCGGGAGATATTCGATGAGATCTTCCCCCTCAAGCACCTAGCGACTTTTTATAGATCTGATTTTGAGAATTGCGATCGTGATCATGGCAACCGGCAGTAGCACTCAAGGTCTAGGATTTTGAGGGGAAAAGGGGTCCATGTTATAAATGTTATAAATGGCATGAATTTTTCGTGTAAATGGTTGGAGTGTTAGGGGTCGGGACTGATTTTTCTAATAGAAAGCTTGATAAAGCCCATCTTTTTGAGAAGCGTTTGAGAAGCTTGTATATCTCTTTTGTGTTAAATATGATCATGTTAAGGTGGTTACAAGTGTACAACTATTGACAAGCTCTGAGATTGTTCTAGAAACTTTCCCCTCATTGATAGATTTAATCAAATTTGAGTTATTCTGTGTTACCTTGAGCAAAATGTGTTTGTTTTATTTCTGAATGTATGTGAGTAGGTTTTCTTGTTTCTATTGAAATCTTGTATTAAAATCTGATTCAATCACACAGTCTCAATCCTTGTGACAGTTTAGTGACATCTGCAATTTCATTTCGAGAAGAGCCTTCATCTGGGAGTGAAATAAATTATTTAAAATCACTATTGTTTCATCTATTTGATAGAGATTATCTATAAGCCTCGGGTGTACCTTCGGTGTGATTTGGCTTAGGTCTTGATGTTTTTTGGGTTCTCTAATTCAAGCCTTCATTTTATATTCTCATAGATTGTATGAAAAAGTGTTTATTTGGGCCTCCATCAAGCACATATTCTAGTTAAAGAAACATTTTGGTTGTTCTCAGTAGCATTATTTTGGTCTAAACTTTCATTTTGTAATATTTATCAAGGATCTGGTGAACCAAGTTCATCCTGCCTCACCTCCCACCAAAATTCATTTAAAATAACCAATCCTACCTGTACTACCCCTATTTGTCCTGTGTGCATACAAATGCAAAATCTCTGTTACCAAAACATGCAGAAGCAATCAGGGTCCCAAATGTCTTTAGTAACCTTTTCCTTGTTGTGAAAATATCTCCATGATCTGGAAGTGACAACTCGTGAGAGTCAGATTTGGTGTGTTGATCATATTTTCCCAAGGTCTTCTCTATAAAATTTATGCAAAAGAAGGATTTATCATTGTTCTTCAATAACAGAGGTTACAAAATAGGTTCTCTTACCTTGGTTGAAAGGCATAACCTAAAATAGTTAGGATCAGATCACATCCTTTTAAGGTGCTACCCACTCCTTTCGAAACCTGAGTGCTAACAAGTTAGATAGATTGATTCCCCGACTACAAAATGACATACATGATTATCTATCTACCTTTGAGTGTCCTGTCAAAATCCATGATGTTGCTCAGTCTTTGAAGGAGATTAAATTTGGGTACCAACAGCTTATGGCACCATTACTGGGGATTGTTTTGAATTCATGGGAAATAATTTGCATTGCTGAGACTAATTTTCTGATTCACTGCCAGTCCATATCTACTTGGCCCGTCAACATGCTTCTGATGCCATTATAGAGGAACTTACAACTCACATTTATACCCTGGAAAAAAAATTCTTGTAGGCTCCAAGTCCTATGTGTAGTTATTTCAGTTTTCACACATAGTGCACTAGCTTTCATTTAATAAATCTAGGTAAAGAAATTTTAGAATTTTCCATTTCAGTTTCTAGCATTGATAAAAATTTGTGAGATCATACTTAGTGCATTTGCACAACTAAGGTGGAAATCCTTAGTGGAGACTCCCGTTGATCTGATTTTTAATGAGTACCAGTTGTCTTAGAACTCTGTCAAAGTTAGATTTGTTACAAATATTTACAAAGATGGAAGGAAGAAGATATTTCTTTGCTAGGGACCTTGCTAGGACATTGTTTCCAAAGCTAGGAAAAGCAAAATCAGAAGGAAGAAAAGCCTAGAGAGTTGTGGGAGAACAACAAACAAGAAGAGGGATCTCCGTGGATGAAAGTGATCGGCCTATCATTCAAGACTGCCATTTAAGTGACTCGAATCAGTAGCCTCTTTGTGGAATTGAATTCTTCAGACTAGAGAAGGTCCTTAATTTGATTTTGAATAGTTTGCTTCACGTTCGCACCTTTCTTTTATGAGATTTATAGGGATTTCCAAGAGACAAGACCTTTAGGGGGTATCCATTTTGAAAATTATACTCCTAAGTATTCCGAGGACCCTCAACCCTTATCAATTTGTCACCCCTCCAGGGTCACCTTCTCGAATCAACATGGCCCAACCCCCACCTAGACCCCCTTTTGTTGTAAACACCTTTAGACCTATAAATTTTGTGGGAATGGCTGGATATCCAAATGTAGTACCTCAAGATGTAAGGAACAAAATGCCAAAGTTCTAAGGAAACAATGCTATAACTGGTGATCAACATCTAAATTTTTTTATCAATATGATGGAAGATTTTGAGATTGAACATGAAGATGTATATATCAAGTTGTTTATCCATACCTTGGAAGAAGATGCTAGGGATTGGTATAAAGCATTGCCAGATAACTCTATTGATTCTTGGAATGAGATGAGAAATGCATTTATATTGTAGTATGGTGATAGAACTGACCCTAGGTTTCTTTTGATAGAATTTGAAAACATCAAAAAGAATCCTAATGAGTCAGTACATGATTTCAACACAAGGTTTAATAATAACTTGAGGAGATTTGCTATTAGGATAAGGACTTGTGATGTTTGATCAAATATATTGATGCATTTGATAAAAAGGCTGCATATTACTTAAGAGACAAGAACCCCACAAATTTGAGGCAGGCCTTCACCATGGCTCTACAAATAGAGAACAACATCAAGGAAATTGGAAAGCCTCCAAAAAGGGAGGGTGTAAAATTGATTAACCCAGAAAAACCTCAAACAAGTAAAGTTATTGATTTGGAGGAGGTTGTGAAAACTTTGGTAGGGGCTATCAAAGAAATTTCCTACAAACTAGCTCGGGATGAGAAAGGAATTGGGAAGAGCTCACAAGGTCAACAAAAGCAACAAAGCCAAGACAGGTTTACAAATCACCAAAGATCTAATGACAGAGGCAAAGGAATTTTGGATTTGGAAACAGGCAGCCACAAGTTAGGGAAAATAGAATGGTGCCTGATCCTTTGGCTGCCAAAGTTGTTATTATGGAGGAGACAGATGTCATTTATTGGTGTGACAAATGTTTCATGTCTCATGCTCCTTGTGAATAAGATCAGCAAGAAGAAGAAGAAGTGATGATAATGATGATGATTTCTGCATGATGGGTTGCTCCACAAGCTTACAACAAGGGGCAACTTCAACTGAGGTGATAAGTGCCCAAACTGCTGCCACCTTTTGGGACTACATTCATAGGGTACCTATTCTTTCTCCCTCTCATACTTTAGAAGTAGATATTGTACATGATTTTGAATTTCCCAATAATGAATTTGAATATTTAAGGGCTTTAATGATAAAGAAGTATGATGGAGGAATTCCATCTGAGGAAGATAGGAAGTTACTGATGAATGTTTTGTTGCTCAAGAAAAGGAATATAACACAAGAAGTAAGGCTATCAAAGGGACGGATCCTCAATCCAAGCCAAAATCTCCCTTACTTTCAAACATTCCTAAAGAGACTCCTAAGAAAGATGCATCTCCCAAGAGCCCTGCAATTCCAAACAAAAATCATACCCCTACTCATGCCCAAGCTGTCAAAAATCCTGTACCACCTAATGAGTGTGTTGGCTTTCCTTCCAATACTACCTTGCCAAGGAATGTCCCATATGATATTGCCTAAGTTTTAAGTCAAATCAAAGTCTCTATTCCAATTGTTGAGTTGCTTAGGATTCCTAAGCACAAAAAGAGAGCATTTGAATACTTGGGATTGAAAGAAGAGAAGACTTCCTTAGGCAAAAATGTAAATGCTATGGAGACTCCTCCAATCATTCAAGAATTAGAAACACCACCAAAATTGGAGAACTAGGTGAACTACCTAAGGTCTATTTGGGGACATCCTTAGTGGAATCTTAGATGAATGTGGATCCATTCTTCACCACTTTGATCATTAAGGATAGACTCGATGCACTTTGCATGTTTGAATCGGGGGCATCATGTAATGTCATGCCTTTGGAATTCATGAATGAGATAGATATCAAAGTGAAAACAACATATGGGAAGCGCACTACCATGGATTCTAGATAAGTGCTAGTAGTGGGATATGTGAAGGGTTTGATGGTGTAGCTTGCAACTTACCCAAGTAAAAATTTAAAACTAAAAGCATACAAAGAGGACTGTTTTAGGAAGAGATTCCCTTGGAGTCTAATGCAAAGCCATTTAGGCAAAAGTAGAGGAGCATCAATCCACTCTTATCTCTCAAAATGCAAGAGTAATCAAGAAACCGAGGGATGGAGGGATTATTCAGCCCATAAGGTATTCTTCTTGGGTTGCAAAACTAGTTCCAATGATAGAAGAATGGTGACATCAGCCGTGTGTGTAGATTTTAGGAATCTAAACAGAGCATCAATGAAGGATAATTATCCTTTACCAAATATGGAGAACATGTTGCAATTAGTGACTGGTTTTGAGTTTCTTTCCACCTTGGATGGTTTCTCTGGTTATAACCAAGTTGCGGTGAAGGAATCGAAAGGATCAAGAAAACCTTTACTACTCCTTGGGGACCTATGTTTATGTCGGGATGACCTTTAGTCGATGAATTATGGAGCCACCTTTCAAAGAGCTATGGATGTTGCTTTTGCTAATTACATCTCGTTAGGAAATAAGAGATAAAATATGCAGAATAATCCCTCACAAAATACAACCGTAGAAACAAATATGTAGAAAATATTATAAATCTCAAATAAAAGTGTAGAGAATAAAATAACACAACACAAAGAGATAGTATTTAACGTGGTTCACCCAATTTGGTCTACGTCCACCAAGAATCACTTGCTCATATTTTATTACAAGCCACTGCTCTCTCAATACAATACCTAGATCTGTTTGGAGCTATGCTCAACAAACTCTAAAGAATTCACAGTTGAATTCAAAACACATCTGCAATGTTACATAATGCCTACCATATGCACAAAACCATATAAATAGACAATTGCTTAAGTAGTTTTACAAAACCGTGGGTGTCAACACCATGGGCCAAAACCGTCCCATAAACCTATGGGTCAAAAATCCCTCCCATATGAGAAAACACGTTTCCATGTATATAGGGCACGTTTTAAGGCCAATTTTTTTTTCACAGGTTGTGCCCCGAACCCTCGCTACCGAGGGCTGCTGCCCGGACCCTCGCGCCAGGAGGCCGGCCGATCTCGAACCCGGCGAGACAACTATGGAAAGTGTATAGTACTCTTAGTGTATAGTCTTCAACACTTTCTCACATGAAAAAAAGCTCCACAACCTAACAACATAAATGAGTTTATTGTTGTCTACTGGGGATGATGTGACTGTGTTTTCTAGAAAGAGAAGTGACCACATGCTACACTTGGAGAAGATGTTGATAAGATGTAGAGAATGTGGCATCTCACTCAATCCAAATAAGTTCCATTTTAGAGTGCAGAAGTCAAAGTTGTTTGGTCACATTATGTCAAAAGAAGGGGTGATGATTGATCCAGAAAGAGTAGAGGCCATTAGCAAGGTCCCAATCCCAAGAACCAAGAAAGGAATTTAGTCCTTCTTTGGGCGAGATAAACTTCATCAGAAGATTCATATCAAACTTTCTTTGAGTTGACCATTCCAATCACTTCCATGTTGAAGAAAGACTAGGTCATCAAATGGGAGGAGGCTGCCATCCAAGCTTTCAATGGAATCAAGGAGGCATTAAAACATGCCCCTATTTTAGCAACTCCATATTATAAGAAGCCTTTCCAACTATTTTCCTTTGCTTCAGAGAACACTATTGCTTTTGTCCTATTGCAGAAGGATGATGAAGGGGCTGAGAGGCCAATTTCCTTTTTCAGTAAGGCCTTGCAAGGGGCTGAGTTGAGGTACACTATCATGGAAAAGCAAGCATTTTCCTTGGTAAGAGAAAAAAAGAAAAGTTTTTAGGCCTTACATTCTAAGTTCTAAAGTGGTTTCTTATGTTCCCCACACCAAGGTAAAGGAAATTTTTCATAGATGAAAGTCTCAAGCAAAAAGATGTAGGTGGGTGAACAAGTTGCAAGAATATCATATAGATATCCAAACCACGAAGTTGGTGAGAGGTTTGGGCTTAGCTAAGATAATGGCTAAGAGAAACTTGAAAACTATTGAGGTAAATGAGGTAGAATAAGAAAGGGTAGGTGTTTTTGAAAGGTTGATGAGTTCTGAGTGGTACAAGGATGTAATTTTCTATCTCAGACACTTATACTTCCCTGAGTATTTAAGTAAGAACTAGAAAAGAGATCTTAATTTGGCTTCCCATAAATATGTCATCACTGATTATGGGTTAGCTTGGAAGAACCCAAGAGGGAGTCCTCTTAAGGTGCATTACTGAAGAAGAAGCCCCCAAGATAATTACTAATCTCCATGGAGGAGTTTTTGGGGGCATTTTGCTGCAAGAGTAACAACACACAAGATCATGAGGGCTGGTTATTGGTGGTCAAATCTCTTCAAGGATACAAATATTTTGGTTAGAAGATGTGAGATTTGCCAACACTTCTCTAGAAGATTGAAAGCTTTAGGCTACCTTCCTTTCGCAACTCCAGATATAATTGAAGCCCCATTCATGCAATGGGGAATGGATTTCATTGGTGAGATTTTAGACCCTTCAAGTGATGGCCATAAGTGGATTCTTGTAGACACTGATTACTTCACCAAGTGGGTGGAGGCAATCCCCACCAAAAGAGCAAAACACCAAATTATCATGGACTTTCTGTTGAACCATATCATATGCAGTTTGGGGTACCATTCAAGATTGTTACTTGACAATGCCATGAGCTTTAGAGATAAAACTTTGATGGAAATTTGAAAATAATATGGGATCAACCTCGACATATGCCGCCAATTACAATCCCCAAGGAAATGGACAAGCTGAGTCCTGTAATAAAAATTTGCTGAAGATTATCAAAAGAACATTAGAGCAGAACAAGAGAAAGTGGGGTGACGAGTTAAAGTTTGTTGTTTGGACAGATAGGATCACTGTTAAGAGGGTCACTAGAAAGAGTCCATTTGAGTTGGTATATGGGACTCAGGACCATACTGCCTCTTCATATGCAACTGTCTTCATATTAGTTTATGCAATAGATGGAAGATCAAGAGGTAGGTCCTTATGATGCTCGCATCAACCAGATTGTTGAACTTGATGAAGAGAGGAGGGCATCCCACCAGAGGAATGTAAAGTTCAGAGCAAGGCTGAAGAATTTATTTGACAAGAAGGTCACTCCCAGGGCTTTTAACGTTGGAGATCTTGTGCTGCTATGGGATAGCAGGCATGAAGATAAGGGCAAGCATGGCAAGTTTGACTCATTATGGATGGGCCCTTACTCCATTGATATCAGGATTGGTGAGCATACCTTCTTCCTCAAGGACTTAGATGGTGAACTACTTGAATTACCTATTAATGGTAGGAATTTAAAGCATTTCTTGGATTGATTCCCTAAATCAAGGAAAAAATATTGTGTATAGTGTATAGTTTGTTGTTTGTTTCTGTCTTTTGTGTTTTTGCTCGTTCTGGTCCTCGATGACCTGCTTTTGTTGGTTTCTCTGTTTCTTTGCTCAAGTCAAGTTGACTCCATTTCCCAATGGATATTTTTGGCACTTGGTCTACCTTTGTTCTTGTGGCACTCATGGGGAGTGCCCATCCCGAGTCAGAGCCAATGTTGGTGCTCAAAATAGTCTCACCCCATTTTGCCTTAGAAAATCTATCGATTTATGGCCTCTGTCACTTTCTTTTTCTCGTGTTGTTCCTGGTTAATATTTGTTGCCATTTTTAATTTGTTCATGGGTCGTAGATCACTTATGGGTCCATGGTTTGCTCCTTGTTTCTTTGTTCCTCTAGAAAAGATCTGTAATTTGGGTCTATTGTTCTCTGTTCATTTAAAAACTTGGGTTCTCCCATGTTTTCTGTTCTCCATGATTGGGATTTATTTTCCTTGTCGTTTTCGCCCTAAATAACTTGAATAAAAATGAATGGATGTATCTCTCGAGGAACTTATTTGAGCCTCAGAACACTTCTAAGTTCTCTGTCCTTGGAGAAATTTTCATTTTCGGGCTCGAATGATCATTTTTCTCGTATTTTATGATTTGATGGTGTTTGTCTCGGTCAAATTTACATCCTTGCATTGATAGGGAACATGGCCTCTTTTGGTTGGATGCGTGGCTCAACTAGGTATTTCAAAAATTTCATGAAAAGCCTCAACTCAAAATTTTCCATGTGGAGGAATGACACTGTTTGAGGATCTACTTTTTGGTTTGGCCTTAGAGTAGTGCCGGGAGGACACATGGAGGTTTCCACTACTTTTCCCAGACTTAGAAAATTTTTATGCAGCTAAAATAGTGTGGTAGAGAGCACAGGGACATGTGGGAGCCCGCGCTCATTCGAGTCTCCGTTTTGCACCATTTTGAAATTACGCCATGGAGACACATGGAGGATTTCATCGAGTCTTCCCATACTTAGTATTTTTCAAAGGGTTTTGGGAGGTCTGGGACACATGGAGGGACCGTGCATGTTTGGGGACTAGGCCTTGAGTTTCATTTTAAAGAAGTGCCAGGAGGACACGTGGAGGCCTCTGCTCACTTTGCATTTTGCTTAGAATTTTCAATGGCTAAAGGAAATTTCCTCGGAGCATGACACATGGCACCTTCCACTGAGCTTCAAGCATTCAGACAAAATTTTTCAAAGCCTGGACATGTGGCGAGCCGCGCTCTTTCAAGATATCAAATTTTTGGGACCATCTCAAGGTGCGCCATGGTGACACATGGCAATTTGAAAAGTCAAAGGGGTGGGGAGGCGGACCATCGGGGGTAATTTGGATTTTTTTCCCCTTGACATGCAAATGACTAAAAACATCAAAATGGCCCATAGGCCTGATAAAGGAAAGGTCAAAGCTTGCTCTGGTCAACATAGCAGAGGTGCGGACTCTTGGGGAAATTTGGAAAATTTCCTTTTGGGAGAAAAGAGTTAAAAGTAAAAGGGGAAGCGTGGTTCCGTTGGAACCACATTGGGACACATGTTGGGCCCTGTTTTTCAAGGGTGGAGCTATGGGGAAAACTTGGAAAAATTTCCTTTTCCAAAAAGAGGGTTAAATGGTAGAATTTATCTGTGGTTCCTTTGGGACCCACCTCAAGACACGTGTCAAGCTCATTTCCCAAGGGCGGTGCGGAGCAAAATGGAATTTTTTTCCATTTTTCCAAAAGTTGTAAAAAGTCAGAGGAAGCCCCTGAGGTTTGTTTTTAAGTTTGAATCTTCCACGTGGATGACCCAAATTCAAAGTAAAGATCAACGAAAGTTGAGAGTCTGAATATGATTTTCCCCCATTTTACTGAAACATGCCTAGAAGTGCGAGTCTTCATGATTTCTTGGTATTTCTTACATGCCAAGTAGAGAGGGAGTTAATGTTGATGTCCGAGTTTGGTGGGAAGATCTAGAGGACATCTTTCACCATTAAAATGGTCCGATTATTATGCTTGATTGGATTTTCCATTTTTTCTCCCGATCACGCAAGGAGCCATATTTCATGATTAGATTAGGGCGGAAGCGGTTGGCAAGTTGAAGAAAGAGTGATCTAATAGAGGAAGGAGTTAAATGTGGGAGATATTCGATAAGATCTGTCCCCTCAAGCACTGAGATGAATTTTTACAGATCTTATTATGAGAATCGCGATCGTGATCATGGCAAGCACTGGTAGAACTCAAGGTCTAAGATTTTGGAGGGGAAAAGAGGTCCCTATTATAAATGTTATAAATGGCACAAATTTTTCGTGTAAATGGTTGGAGTGTTAGGGGTCGAGACTTATTTTTCTAATAGAAAGCTTGATAAAGCCCATATTTTTAGAAGCGTTTGAGAAGCTTGTATATATCTTTTTTGTTAAATCTGATCATGTCAAGGTGGTTACAAGTGTCTGACCATTGACAAGATCTCGAGACTATTCTAGAAACATTCCCTGATTGATAGATTTAATCAAATTTGAGTTATTTTATGTTGCCTTGAGCAAAATGTCTTTGTCTTATTTTTGAATGTATGAGAGTAGTTTTTCTTGTTTTGTTGCAATCTTGTATTAAAATCTGATTCAATCACACAGTCTCAATCCCTTGATGAGTTTAGTGGCATCTACAATTTCATTTCTCGGAAGAGCCTTCATCTGGGAGTGAAATAAATGATTTAAAATCACTTCTCTTTCATCTATTTGACAAAGATTATCTGTAAGCCTTTGGGTGTACCTTAGGTGTGATTTGGCTTAGATCTTGATGCTTTGTTGGGTTCTCTAATTCAAGCCTTCGTGTTAGATTCTCATAGATTGTATGAAAAAGTGATGATTTGGGCCTCCATTGAAGCACATATTCTAGTTAAAGAAACATTTTGGCTATTTTGTGGCATTCTGTTGGTCTAACCTTTCATTTTGTAAGATTTCTCAAGGATCTGGTGAATCAAGTTCATCCTGCCTCACCTCCCACCAAAATTCATTTAAAACAACCAATCCTACTGTACTACCCCTATTTTTCCTATGTGCATACAAATGCAAAATATTTGTTACCAAAACATGTAGGAGCAATCAGGATCCCAAATGTCTTTAGTAACCTTTTCCTTGTTGTGAAAATATCTCCATGATTTGGAAGTGACAACTCGTGAGAGTCAGATTTGGTGTGTTGATCATATTTTCCCAAGGTCTTCTTTATAAAATTTATGCAAAAGAAGGATTTATCATTGTTCTTCAATAACAAAGAGGTTACAAAATAGGTTCTCTTACCTTGGTTGAAAGGCACAACCTAAAATAGTTAGGATCAGATCACATCCTTTTAAGGTGCTACCCACTCCTTTCGAAACATGAGTGCTAACAAGTTAGATAGATTGATTCCCTAGCTAAAAATGACATACATGATTATATGTCTACCTCTGAGTGTCCTGTCAAAATCCATGATGTTGTTTGGTCTTTAAAGGAGATTAAATTTGGGTACCAACATGCCACAAGAATACGTAAAAGGGATTCTTTCATGCGGCGTGAGATTTTGTTTCTCACAAAGCCCTCTCTTCCCCTTCTTATTTTCTCTCATTATTGTGCTTACTTACGGTGTCTATCTATTGCACCAAATGAACCTTGATTGTTGTCTCCACTATTACACGTTATTACACTGATTGCAAGGTGAGTGACAGACTGGTTCTTGACACATAGTCACATCTGATTGTAATCAACACACTGAACTATAAAGTTCCAAACCTGGGGGTGTGATATTGTTCTAGGGTGGTTGTTTCTTTTCTCTCTCCTTCCTTCTACATCCTTTGGTTCTATCTCTTCATTATGGATATCTCTAAAGTACTAGTGCTCACACCTTTTAACTTCTTTGAATGGAAATCTAAAATTATATTGGTTTTGTGAAGTAAAGGGTTATACTATGTCACCATGGGGTTAGAGACTGAACCTAATGATGAACTTGAAAAATCTAAGTGGTTTAACCATTGTGATGAAGCCTTAGGTCTTCTCTGTATGTCTATCTCTCTTGAATTTGCTCTTCCACATGAAACTTCCTCGACTCCTAATGCAGCATGGAAAACACTCGATGATATGTTTGGGAAGCAAGATGACATGAGAGCACATGAGTTGGAGAATGAACTACTAGGGTTAAATCCTAGTGACTTTGAAAACTTACATGCCTTCTTCTCAAATTTTGTCCACACTAGACTGCTTCTAAAGGAATGTAAAGTGGAAAAGAAAGACTCTCAATTGATCTTGTCAATTCTTTCTAAGTTAGGTCCTGAATACTCTGTCTTTATTTCAACTTTCCATGCCATGAAAGCCACCTTGGGTAGTGCTTGGACAATGCCCTCCTTTGACAGTTTTTCATCCCAACTCATTCGAGAATAGGACAAACTCATTCAAATGGGGACTCTAAAATCCAAGTCACATTCCCTTGTGGCAAATAAGGGAAAGAAAAATGAAAAGAAGAAAGAAACAAAGGACCAACCTAAGAAAGAAACCAAGAACAACCAACCCCAAAGCTAAGCCCAACACTAACACTTCGACTTCTGAGCCTAAAGCGAAGAAGGAAAATTTTAAATGCTCCTATTGTAAGAATTTTGGCCACGATGAGCATCATTTTTTTGGAAACAAAAGTGATCACTTAACTCATTTACTTGAGAAGAATAAAATAAGTGTTCCTGAATCCATTAAATAAAATGCTCAGAAGGGCAAGTCTTCTAAAGCAAAGGATTCTAAAAATGAAAAGAAGAAAGGCATGGCCCTCGTAGCTAGATTAGCTCCATCATCAACATGGATTATTGATTCTGGTGCCTCGCACCACATGGCTTCTTCAGAGGTTGAATTATCTAGCATTGAACCATGTGGCATGTCCCAAATCACATTGGGTGATGAAACTCATGTTTTGGTTTTCGAGTAGTGGATCGATAGAGATAGAAGGTGGAACATTTAACCAAGTGTTGAGTGTTCCCAATCTCTCTACCAATCTCCTATCGGTTTACCAAATCACCCACCTTGGTGAAGGAATGCGAGTGGAATTTGGTCCTAACTCGGTGATTATTCGTGAGCTTAACTCTAACTACTGTGGCTAAGGGAAAGGTGGATCACCATTCATGGTTGTATACCTTTTCCCACTTCTCTTCTGATTTGACACCCAATGCCTTGCTCACTCATGCAAATGAGGTTAGCAAGCTATGGCATGAGCATTTTGGGAATCTAAATTATCGTTACCTTGAACAATTGAGCCAAAATGAAATGGTCAATGGTTACCCAAGTTAAGTTTTCTAAAGGTCTTTGTGAGGGTTGCACCCTCGAAAAGTACCTGAAAAAAACTTTGATAAGGGAAAATCCTAGAGAGCTACTCGTCCCTTGGATCTTTTCATAGTATTTTTCTGGTCCCTTTCCATCTCCTTCTTTCACTAGAGCTCTATATGTACTAACCTTCATTGATGACTTTTCCGTTATAACTTGGGTATATTTTCTTAAGATTAAGTCTAAAGTTTTGAGAATTTTCAAAACTTTAAGGATCTTGCTGAGAAACAAGTGAAACGGTCTATCAAGGTTCTTCAAATAGACAATGGAGGTGATTATGTGAGCAACATGTTTGAGGATTTCTCGCACTTCGAGGGGATTACTTTGTAGCGTACAATTACTTACAACCCTTCCCAAAATGGAGTTGCAGAAAGAAAGAACCAAACTCTAAAGGAGATGGCTACTTGTATGGTTCACTCAAAGTCCCTTCCTCCGTAGTATTGGGCTGAAGCAGTGAATTGTGCTTGTTACATTCATAATCATGTTCCACACAAGGTAGTAAGAGGGATGACACCCTTTGAAGCTTGGTTTGGACACAAGCCTGATGTTGAGCACTTTCGAGTCTTCGGATCCAAGGCTATGGCTCAGATTCCCAAGAAGAAACACAAGGCATTGGATCCACAATCCAAACCTTGTATCTTTGTCGGGTATCTTGATGGTGTGAAGGGATATCGATTGTTGAACCCTACTACCCATGAGCTCTATATTGAGAGGAGTGTGAAGTTTGATGAGTCATCCTTGACTTTTACTTCCACTGAGGTTCTTTTGCCCACTAATTCAGATTCTAACTCATCAGATGATGATGTTGTTGAGTGAGTTCCTCCTCTCCCTACTCCTCTCGATCCTCAAACTTCTGAGTCTTCTAATTCTGACAGTAGTGATGATGAGGAATATGTCCCTTCTCACTCGAGTGAATAATATTTTGACTCTGAGCTTGAACCTTCGGGACCTCTTTGGGCCAAGAAAAATTTATAGAATCTTTCAAGATTTAGTTGGAGATCCTTTAGATGAGAGACAGACTCACTCGAGTATATTAGACCCCACTCCTTCTTCACCTCTGCTTCTGATCCACCATCTTTCCAGAAAGCTTCTTGGATTCCTGAGTGGGATTCTGCTATGGATGAGGAGTATTCCTCACTCATAAAGAATGACACTTGGGATCTTACCCCTCTTCTGAAAGGAAGAAAAATTGTTTGATGTAGGTGGATATATCGAAAAAGTATGGAGCCAATGGATAAGTTGATAAGTATAAAGCATGACTTGTAGCTAAGGGTTTCTCCTAGGTAGCTGGGTTGATTACTCAAAAACTTTTGCTCCGGTTGTGAAGATGGCTTCCATTTGACTAACCCACACCATCATTGCCGCTAACAGATGGGAAGTCCACTAGATGGATGTTAAGAGTGCCTTATTTCATGGGGACCTAGAGGAAGATATCTATATGGAACAACCTCAGGTTATGTCCATGATCCATCCCTCCTTTACAAGTTAAAGAAGTATCTCTACATCATTAAACAAGCCCCTCGGGCTTGGTATGCCAAGATGGAATCCATTTTACTTGCATCATCGTGGTTCACTCAGTGTCACTCTGACCCAAATGTGTATATTCTACAAACAGGATGAATCCATGCTTATTCTTATTCTCTATGTTTATGACTTGTTGATCATGAGTAGCTCTTCCTCTATCATTGATTTCGTGAAGATCTCCTTGGCCAACAAGTTATACATGTCGACTTAGGATTGCTTCATTACTTTTTGGGATCCATATTTCACAATATGACTCGGGAATTATGATCTCACAGCCTAAGTACTCTCTTGATTTGCTTTCTTGGTTTCACATGTATGATTACAAGTCCTCACCTACTCCTTTTATTTCCGAGGTCAAGTTGGTTTCGATTGCTCTTCCCCCTTAGTTAATGGTACCTTTATCGAAATTGGTGGGGATCTTGATCTACCTTACTCACACTTGGACAGATCTTTCATATGTTGTTGAGATCATGTCTAGATTTATGCAGGAGCCTCATGAGCTACATTTAAAAGCAATAAAGTGGATCCTTCACTATGTTCGTGGCACTCACACCGATGGGATTCATTACTTAGGAGGGACTGAGATTGACTTGGTTAGATTTACAGACTCAAATTGGGTCGGTGATCTAGATCATCGAAATTCTACCTCAGGCTACAGTTTCACTCTTGGTTTAGGTCCTGTTAGTTGGTCCAGCAAGAAGTAGAATGCCATTGCCATATCATTGACAGAAGCATAATATAGAGGAGTAGTTAACGCTGCCACAGAATTTGTTTGGTTATAGGGTATCTTGACAGAGTTTGGCATCCACTTTTGGTGGCCTACCATCATCTACTGTGACAACATGAGCACTATCTCAATTTTTAGAAATCCAATTCAGCATCAGTGGATGAAGCACATTGAGATTCACATGCACTTCATACGGGAGCTGATACATGAAAACATCATCGACATATAGTATGTTCAGATAGCTGATCAGGTTGTAGACATATTCACCAAGCCCTTCACTAAGGTGAAATTTCTTCACTTACGGTATCTTCTTAGGGTGAGGTTTGTTGCAGCCACCCATCTTCTTTGGGCTATATAGTCCTCCTTCTCCTCTTCTTCTTTCCAGAAGATGTTGTTTGTATATGGGCACCTTATCAGGCCTTTAGTTGTCGGGCCCCATTGACACATCTTTCTTAGTTGTCTAGGGAGTCTTATTTTTGTTCTAGCTTACCTTGACCTCTTCCTCGGCTTCGATGAAGGGGGGTGTTGGTGTGTGTGACATGCCTAGTCATCGTCCACATCACCTGATGAGTCATCTCACCTTGCGAGAGTCATAGGTCTTACGAAGTCAAATGACAAGTGTCAGATTTTGTCATTGAATATATCATTGTCATTTGCATCAGTGCATCATAGGAGTTACATTCCTTATTTGGAATTCTAACTCCTCCTTTAGTGGCATCATATGTGTCATTCATGTCATATGCATTAGTGGCATCATTGATATTATTTCCTTGTTTAGGCATGGGGGTTACACAACACCCCTATTTGTACTTCCTTTTTTCAATCTATGAGGATGAGGAGAGACTGTTTTTTATTATTTACATATTCTCTTCATTATTTGAATCTTCTTGCTTATTGCATTGGAGCTTGATGTTACCATCAGAGTGTAACTTTGTTGTGGTGCATTGTTTTTGAAATCGGTTCTCACGAATCCCTCTTTCATATTCCCTATTTTTAATCCATTTTACAATATATTTTTCCTAATATTTGTCTTCCAATTTTCCTCTATCTATAAATGAACCTTCCATGTGAAGGATACAAACCAAATACCATATTTGACTTACCGATCCTATGTCATCCATTCATGTGGGATAATTTAGATATCGAATATGAGCTAAGTCTCTATATCATCACACACACGCCTAATCCAAATGATATCACTAAGAATTTAGAATTCCTCCTTTAGCATAATGAAGAAGCCAATCACATTACTAAGAGAACATTTTCAACCCTCCCAATCCTATCATCCAAGACATCAACCTGAGTTCCTCTATCTAGATTCTTTCACATTATTTTTATTTCTTATTTCATTATTTATCACTTAATTTTCTAAAATGAGTTAACACCCATCAAAGGAAGCCCTTTCATTCATGGGATTGTCCTTTTCTAAGCAACTCGTCATCGTATCATCTAATATCTCTATTGTAAAGTTATATATTTGTGTGCAAGTTTCCTAATGGATGCTCCAATATTAATTCCAAATGGAAGAAAGATGTTCTATGAGAAATGGATGGATTTGTTAATTAAATGGGCAGTCTCATAAAGCATGAAAATTAAAATGGAAAATTGATAGAGAAATGATGAAAATTCCTTAAGCTTCCAAGAGATGAATTGTGAAGGAAAGAGATTCTTATTTATAGTTGAAAGAGAGGTCATGGATTGTGGATCAAGCTTTAAATAAGTTGCATGTAAATTAAAGCATTTTCCTAATTTAGAAATATGATTTGTTCTATGTGAAATTGGATATTTTGAATAAGAATTAAAGGGGAAATGAATTTGAATAGTTAGCTCTTGAATTATTAAATCATACATGTAATTCTACTTCCTCTTTTATAGGGTTATATAACTTGAGTAGAGTGAGATAGTGAAGTGGATTTGATTGGTAAGGAGTGTAAGTGTATGATTTATGCATGATATAATTAATTAAATTAATTCTAGTGAGATGTGGGTGAATAGTGGTCTAGAATGTATTCTAGAACTTGATTTGACACATTATGCAAAGAATATGGATGTATTTTTAGGGTGTTTACATTTTCCAATCTTTAAAGAACTATTACAAAGTAACAAAATTTTAAAGATAATAGAGATATGTAGATCAATGAGCGGATGATAGGTAAGTGTGGTGGACCTACTTGTTTTACCTCGATAAAGCATTTGGATGCCCCAACGAATGTGGATTATGCTAAGGGAGTGCCCCACAAAGTGGATGGGTGATGCAACGAAATGGTGAACAAATCGCTTGATAGGAGAGAGAGAAAGAGCCATGAATAATCATAGGAAGAAAGGGATTAGAATGTTAGTTAGAGGGTACAAAGGCCAAAATCGAGAAATTAGGGTTTGCAAGAAGGGGTTTAAATATAAGGGTGGGAGGTTAGAAAAAATCATTGGTAATTTTTTCTATTAGATCCTTTGATCCCTCTGAGATATTTTTGAGCTCGCATTTTGGGAGAGATGACACAATATCCACCACGAGTTCATCGCGTGGATCACATTCAAGAGTTCATTTACGATGATGACATGGTAAGTGTATAAGAAAATATGTTTTTGAGTGTATTTATTACTTTTTAGATGTGATGGAAAAGGGAAAAGTAATGTTATCACATGTAAGTAATTGCACTAGCATACCTTCCAATGTGTGCTAGTGTTAACTTACATATGAAAGCGTTACATAAAAAATGTGCGTTAGCAGATTAACATGGATGCACACTAGATTATTGAGTACGCTAACATTGTAATAGATTTGCTAGTGTGTTAATGCACATGCTAGTGTAAAAATCATTAACATACTAGTGGATGCATTAGAGTTGAGTTATGTGTGTTAGTGTCGGTATAGGTGCACTAGTGTGAGATAGAATAAATAGATGAGATTTAAAAGAAGAAATTAGAAGAAAAGTGATTTTTCAAGAGTTAACAAAATAGTGTGATGTTTACAACATATACCATATGCCTTAGATTATGTATAAGTGATGTCGATGCCTACAATCATTTGAAAGATAGATGACCATGTCAAATCGGAGGGGACAAGTGGTGATACTAGAGGTGACCGTATTGGCATACATTGCATGGATGATAGATATTAGAATGGATCACTATTTGTTATTGCATATGGTAGAGTGATGGCATTGTGAGTTATAGACTTTCATAGTTCCTACTAGAGAGGTGTCGGTGACCTTGGAGGATGTATACTATATCTTTGTAAATTTTGATGTAGGGGTGATTGATTTAGTGGTAGAGGAGTGTAGAAAATATGTAGACTGATATATAAATACTTTAGAGTAGAAGATATTCACATAGAGGGTATGATAGTGCACCTTAAAGAGTACATGGAGGATGAAAAATTAGTGTGGCTTCGACATATTTTATGGCTCTTATCAATGGTTTTCTATTGCTTTATAAGACTAGGATTGAGTTTCACTTAGGTTGATTAGTGTTGTAGTGGATTTTATGAATATAACTAAAATGTCTACATTGGGGCCCTATATACTAGCGCACCTATATAGAGATATGAACTTGAAAGTATATATGAGAAAGAGGAACTTGGGTCTAGTGACTTTATTACAGATTTGGGCATGGGACCACATTTAAATAGTTTAACCAATTGGTGTACTTAGAGACATACAACTTGAGGATCCATCAACTTGTGGATGTGAGATAGTGAGCAAGTGGCTACAAAGGTCACCAAGGTGATTTGGAATTTTATAGATGACCCATGGATGATGTACAATTACATATGATCACAAGGAGTCTATATATATGGTACATTTGGGCTACGAGATGGTGTAAAGTTAGGGAAAATGGAGATTGATCACTATATTATTGGGAGGATGTCATATATTTTGGAGAGATATAGACCAAATAAAGGTCAGTGACAATCGGGAGTGATACATGACATTCTAGTAGAGAGTAGTAGTATGTGTGGGTAACATGAGATACTATGGATTTTGGACCATACAACAAGTCTAGTATAGAGAGGTATAATTATGGGGTGTATTAGCATAGGATTAGGATGTGTGATATGATGTCATGGATCTAAGGTTATTGGTTGAGTATGTGACACGGTATGTAGGTATTGTGCCCCCTGTGTATAACCATTCCTCAAGAATTCATAGAAAAATAGTGAGAGGTGTGCTACTATCGAGGGAGAGGAGAGGAGGAGAGAAAGGGACAAGGATAGGCACCACATATACATGCATAGGGATAGGATATACAAGGTATACATGTGATAAGGTAGGTACGATGACGGGGTTATCCATTGAGGCCATTAAGTCTAATAGGAGGAGGAGACAAATATGGAAATGGGTGATGGTGATGGTGATGGGGGTGATGGATGGGGGATATAGGAGAGGTAGATGTGTGGAGTCGAATCCACTATTACCACCTCCAAGACCTTTAGTGTTAGAGTTACATTTGATACTCTAAAGAGACAACAATTATGTATAGAGATGTTGCACTTATTATGGCTCATAGATGGCACACACAACTACAATAGAGGACAATTGAGAGAGATTAAATTACATTATAGGTGTAGCAGTGACAAGAGAGAGAGGTATAACACAACGTGTAGCTAAGGCCACCGAGATGGGAGACATGTTATAGGAGTTGTTGACAACCACACATGATGTGGGCTATTACAAAGATTTATATGAGGTGACCATTTCTAAGGGGAGAGAGATACAATATATATTAAAAGGGTAGTTAGTAGATCGGGAGATCAGCAAAGATCACATGGGCCATCTAGATCAGCTAGATCTATCTAGATATCACCACCGAGGTGAGAAAATAGGCTAGGAGACCCGGGAGCAGGAGAGAGTTAGGGATGAATCGATGTATGATATAGTTTCCCTTAATAGAACATTGATGTATATGATATTATTTTTAGACATTGTGCATGAACATTTTATTTATGTATATAGATGATGACTTATTTTACACATTTATAATTATTAATGGATGGATGCTTAAAGTACCGATTCAAAAAATTTTTTTTTTTATTTGAAGAAGATGACATGGTAGACATGATAGTGATGATGATATGATTGATTTTTCTTGTAGCATGATCTTCCATTCAAATATTTATATTTTAGATAAACCTTATTTTTGTATTACACAATATATTTGAAACCATGTTTATTAAAGAGTTGTGATGTGTAACCCATTATGTGCATAAAAACACACAAAAAAAAGATAAAAATGTAAAACAAACCCAATATACACAATAAATGTATACACCATGGCTATAAATGAACCAAGATGATAAAAAATACTTGTAATTGGTCCCAAGAAAACAAAAGATAAAAAGTAAAGCAAACCCAATATACATAGTAAAAGTATGCACCATGGTTATAAATGAACCAAGATGATAACAAAATACTTGTAATTAGTCAAGAAAGAATAGTAACAATGCAACACAACTATGAAAAAGATAACTAAATATGCCCTTAATGTGTTCCATAGTGAGGATTAAGCGAGATGTAGATGCCCCTAAGAAAGGATACATGCAAGGGATTGGATGAGGCTGAAAGAGTTTGGTCAAGTAACACTCTTTTTGGATCTGTATTGAAGAGTAATATGAGTTTGAAATGGGTCATTGCCTCAAAGTAAAGATGCATATAAGGAAGAAAATGAGAGTCAATATTACCCCAGAGAGAGGATACATGTAAGGGATAAGATTGATTTGTCTTTCCTCCAAGCAATGATACATGCGAGGGGTAAGATGAATTTTTTTGATAGTCATTTGATGGTTGGAACATTCACTAGGATAGGAATGAAAAGTGTGATTTCATTGTGTTGATTTTTCTGGAATTTTTGAATTTTGTAAAAAAATTAGAATTTTGTGATTATTTGGAATTATTTGGGATTTTTTAGTTTTTTTATTATCTGAATGTTTTTAGATTTCTTAGAATGTTTTGAATTTTTTACTATCTAACTTTAATAACCAATGAGATTTAGTGAGGTGATCCAGGACCCTCCCAAGCATACACAAACACATAAATGATTATGAAGATTAAGGGTTGGATGTGAGCCAAAATGAGTAGGATGAAATATAATGCACGTTTCTGAAATGCAAGGACCAAAAAAACCCGTTTCGGATGAAAAATAAGATGGATAGGGTGGATGAAATATATAGGTGGATGTGCTAAAATTCCCCAACGTAAGAGGTATGTATGTATGCCTTAGGAATAACATATATTCAATTGAACCACATTCATGGGTTCTTTAAACTCTTCATCGTCTTAAGTAGATAACTTGTGTGCACTTGATCCAACTTTTGTAGTAATAAGGTAAAACCCAACTAATTTGGCTCAAATTTTCCTTTCTTGTCCTGATATTTGGTTGTATTCTTTTTATTTTATTTTAAAACAAGGTTTTCGATCTCAAATTTTCTTGAATTGGTCTTCTTATTGTAGTTGTGATGAAGATGGTTCTGATACACTTTGAGGTTATCTAAAGCATTGTGCTTCTTTTCATCTAGGGGATCAAGCTCAGAAAGAAAAATCTTCCTATAGTCATCTTCATTGATAATATGTTGGAGGGATACATGAGAATGATGGGATCTCAGCCTCTATAGGTAATACATATTCATAGACATATACAAGGGAAAATGGAGTGGATCTTGTAGGAGTACGAGAATGATGTGTGATAGGCCCACAAGGCGGGATATACTTGTGTATACCAATTATGGCTATTCTTATCAACTTTTTTTTACATGATGGATTTTAATGTCTTGTTAGAAGCTTCATCTTGGCCATTACATTGGGGATAGTAAGGGGTAGACCAATGAAGGTGGATGTTGAAGTGTTTGGCTAATGCTTTAATGATTTTTTTAAAGACTTACAATTATCGGCAACAAGAGAGGATGGAATGCCAAAGCGACAAATCAAGTGGTTGAACTTAAATCTAGAGATATTATTACCAGTGACATATGTGATAGGAATTTCCTTTTCCTATTTGGTAAAATACTTCGTGGTAGTGATAATGAACTTGTGGCCATTAGATGAGGTGGGGTTGATTTTTCCTATAAGGTCAAGACCCCATAGGGAGAAAGGAAAAGGTGTAACGATTGGTTATAAGGATTAAGAAGGTGTGTGAAGGATATTACCATGTGTTTGGAAATCCACACACTTCTTTATAAATTTTCATCCATCATATTCCATAGTAGGCCAATAATAATCAATGTGTAAGATCTTCTTTACTAAAACCGCATCATATGTATGTGCTCCAAAAATACCAGCATGTACCTCTTCTAGGGTTTTAGTACTTCATCTTGGTTGAGAAATATTAATAGAGTCCCATCATAGCCTCTTCAATAAAGGGTATCAGTAAGTATGGTATAGTGTAAAGCATGTTATGATAAGGCTCATTTATTATAGGAGTTCATGTTTTAGGATAGGTGTGGTCACATATGAAAGTATAAATGTCATGATACCAAGGATTTTCAGGACCAACTATTTCATAGACCATGGTTGACTTAAGAAAATCATAGGTCAAAACTAGAAGATGTTCAATGAGAAATTTAATATGTGTTTGATGGGATTTGAACTCAAGAAGAGATATGATAGTCACCATTGCATCTGCTGATTTATTTTGAAGGTGAGGAACTTGTTCAAATGTGATAAACTAAAAGTAACCTCTAAGGCTATCCACCATGAGTTTGTAAGGAATGAGATTTTCATCTTTTACTTGGTATTCATTTGTGACTTGTTTAATGATTAAAAGTGAATCGCCAAACACTTCCAACTCTTTGAGATTCCATGATATAACCAATTTCAGACCAACTATGAGGGATTCATATTCTACAATATTTTTGTATAGGGGAAGGCCAAGTGGAAATATTTTAGAATAACATTTCCATCTGGTGTGATAAGTAAAATACCAGCTCTTGATCCATGTACATACAAGATCCATCAAAATATAGGGTCCAAGAAGGCACTGTATCAACATATAAGAGTTATTCATCCATAAATTTGAAATGAAGAGGTTTCGATCCTAGTAGAGGTGCCACTGCAAGTTGATCTACTAGAGCTTATAATTTGATTTCCTTTTGACTAACAAACTTGATATCTCACTAAGTAGAATAACCCAACTTGACATTCTACCTGTGAGAATGGGTCTGGATAATAGATATTTGAGAGGGTCTACTTTTTAATGCTTTTCATTGTAAGATTCAAAGTAAATAGTTTTGTAGTTTGTCTAATGTAAAATATACTGCTAAACACACCTTTTAAACTTTGAATACTTTAGCTTGTGATCAAAAATCATTCTATTAAGATATTAGATTGCTTGCACTTCTCCTTGATCATTATGTTGTGCTAGCAATGCTCCTATTGCATATTCTATAGCATATGTGTAGAGAAGCATTGGTTTATCGATATGGGTGGCATGAGAACTAGTGGACTTGATAGATATTCTTTAAATTTTTTAAAAGAATACTGACATTCTTGGTTCCACTGAAATTGTACATATTTTTTTAGTAATTGATTGAAATGATGAAACTTATCTTTCAGTTGTGAAATGAACCTTCTAATTGATTGGATCTTTCCTTGAAGACCTCTTAGTTTCCTAAGATTTTGGGGAGGAGGAATTTCCATGATAGCCTTGACCTTGTTGGGTCTACTTCTATGCCTCTCTGTGAAACAATAAATCCTAGTAATTTTCCTTATGTTACAGTTGAACACACATTTATTTGGATTAAGTCTGAATTTGTATTCTTGAAATCTTTGAAATATATGCCACAATACTTATAGATGATCTAATTATGTTTTAGAATTTTCTAGGATATGATCTACACAGCCTTCCATGATATCATGTAACATGTCATGAAAGATGATTGGCATCATCTCTCGATATGCGGCTCACCTACATTTTTAATTCCAAAATACATAACCTTGTAATAGAGCATGCCCCATGGTTTAGTGAACATTGTTTTATGTTTATCCTCTTTAGAAATATGTATTTGATTGTATCCCAAAAAGATATCCATTAGGGAAATCTTTTCATTACCTCTTGTTGAATTCACGATCATATCAACATTTAATAAAGGAAAGTCATTGTTTGGACAAGCCTTATTAATGTCATGAAATTTTGTACATAATGTAGAGAAAAATATTATCATTCATATATTCAATGAACAAGAATTCTTCAAGTAACTCTCTTTTCCTTAGATCTACACTGGAGGATCGTAGACAAGTCTAAAATGGTTCAACACTACTATCTTTTCTCAAACCTTGGCTAAACTTGCAAAAAATGAAAAATATGACCCTGAGTAGCTTCATCCTCATCATCCTCTTTTCTATCATTCACATACCACTATTAACAATCCTTTCAAACTTGACTCAAAATGAAAGAGACCATCCCCTTACCAAATTTGACCAACGTACTCAATTTATTGCTTACTAGTTATTGCTCAAGAATGTTACTTTGACCTTTTTCACCTATTCAATGCTCTTATCTTCTTCCCATGCTCACACACACTTCAAACTACTATTAGAGTGACCATAAAATGAATTCAAACCACCCAAAACACAAGAACCCTTTGTTTGTCAAGATTGTCCTCCATCCACCTTAAGATAAGATACTTTGGACCATCCATGGTTGGAGAGAAATGAGAACACCCACAATAAGCTACTACTTTCATTAGCTACCCTAGACCACCCCAAGGTGCATACCAAGTTTTATGAATCAACTCCTTGAATTTTTCTCTCCACATCAAATTCTTCTTTAGGATTGGGAAACCTCAACTAGCCCTGAATATACATATTGTCATGCATTTATTCATTTTTAGGAAGTTTTGATGCAAAAATAAAGATATTTTCAAACACCCATTAAGGGTTTATAGGTTTATGGAAAGTTTCAAGCTTCATCTCAAAAGACAAAACATAGTTCCTTTGTTAAACACCCTCTCTTACTAACACTTTGATTGTGTTTACCAACCTAGAACTATAATGTCATGAAAATATGAAAATGCAAGCTTAGGTTTCCCAAAATTTCTTTAAAATCCCCTTTTTTGATCTATTAGCATGATATCTTGTGAATTTCAAAGAAAAATAAGTTGATTAGGGTTCCAAATTGTAAACCCTATCACCCTCTTACATGTAAAACATCATGGAGCCCGATAACCCAATTTTTGTAATAACTTATTGTAATCAAAGATTCAATACTAGAATTTCTATAGAAATTTTTGTTTCAACATCCTCTGTAATCTTTTCTTACCATTAGGCTACTATTATTTTTTAAAGTTCCAAACTTACTCTCTTCCTTTACAATCCTAGACCGTGTATGTCAGGAGCAAATAAACCCTTATATATTTCTATCTACTATTTTTCAAATCTTTAAATTTTGTCATGATGACTAGATAATCATATCCAATGTTTCTTAGTTAATAGTGGGATCCATCAATAAATTTACCATCATTTTAAACTATTGATAGAGTTTGTACAAGTTCACTAGGTTAAGATGCTCAAACCCTCAACTCTAAAAATAGAACTCCCGAGTCTTGTTTCAAAGGGGAGATTATCTAAGCTTCTTGACATGCATTTACACAATCTACTCAAAGAGTCTCAATTCCATGAAAGTTAGTACTTATCATAATGACAATCAATCTTACTCATATCACACTTACAATCATAGTTCTCTCATTCTACAATACATTCCAACAAGCAATAAGCAAGATCATAAAATATTCACTACTAAATCATGCAAACACCTTCAAAAATATGAGGGAAAAATTCACCCTTCCTCCTATGTGCATCAACCTCATTTACCTTTGTACTCATTCTTCGTAGCCACCTTCATTATAATGCTTAGTCAAGTAACTAAACCATAGCATTAGCATATCACATTAATCTCAAAGTAAGGCATACACGAACTTATTAATAATCATGTAATAGACCTAACGAAGAATTAAGAAAAGGAACTATTACCACTGATTGTAAACTCAGAGATACCTTTTTAAAATAAGATAGATACACTAACATTGAGCTCATATTCATATATTGTTTTTCTTCATACAAAGCTTTTGATACTATCATCTTCTCTTCCTCCTACTACGAGGAATGATCTTTCTACCCACCTACCTCCTTCCAATATTTGAACTTACTAGTGTATGTAACCCCCACTTACACTTCTTACCTAACCCATAAGTATCATAATGACTCATAATTGACCTTTAGTGACCTTTGGACTTCCTTACATATTATGACCATATTTTGCACATTCATGACTCCTATCCACTCACATGAAGACTCACTACACACCTCATGACTTAAATAGACAATTACAAGACCTTACAAACCTTTAGCACTCTTTGGTATGTCTTTACAACTAAAGTTGTATTATGGAGGAAAATATCCTATTTGAATTTTCAAATCCCTCACTCTTACACTTTCTTTCTCTCATGACTCCACATACCTATTTGACCTTATAGCTAGAACAATGGTCTTTGAATGGATTCTAGGTGATGCTCCTACATAAATACATATTCGATGCCCGGAGTTTTCTTTGCCACATGTACTATGTTTGAAATCCATGCAGAATAGTCTATTGGTTGAATAAAGCCTGCTTCCATTTTAAAAAAGTTTGGCTTTCACAAGTAATGCAACTTTGGGATGCATTTTTCTCAATTTTTGCTTGACAGGTTTTGCATCCAGATGTACCACAAGGTGGTGTACCATGAGAGATGGATCTAATCCTGGCATATCTTTATAGGTCCATGTGAAAATATCTTGAAATTCTACAAGGAGTGTCGTGAACTTTGTTTTTTCCTTATCCATGAGACTTACACCAAGTTTTAAAATATTTAGTTGCATCGGTCTACCGATGTTAATGTCTATTGTTTCCTCCACTAACATTTAGATGTTTCCTTTTTGAAAAGGATGTTTTTGGTTGATGTAAATCTTCAACTTGACATGACCGAGAGTCCACTCTCTCTAGTGCCTTGGAAATGTTATCACTAAGGGATATGTCCCTTTTCTTTTTATTATTTATCATTTTTGATTTTGTGTTCCTCAAATAATGCCTCAATGAGGCTTTGATATGAGAGATATATTTTTAATTTTTGGCTTTGACTTTCATTTTTGGGGACATAGATACTCTAGCTCCTTGCCAAAGTAGGTAGTTGCATCAAGGTCAATATCAAATCCCTTCTTGTGATCAGAAAGGGGGATGGGATCTCGAGTCCTAAGAAAATATTCAATGGCCTCATCATTTTGAAAGAGATCCATGGAAACATGATTTAGTTGATCTTGATTGATCAGGGTAGGATAGACAAGTTGGAAGTCAATGGTATTGATGGAGAGGTTTTCAATAAAAAGGTTTTTTTCAACAAGGTTATCAAAGATGCTATGTGTGGAACCTATCTCGTCGTCAGAGTCAATGTCCTCACCACTAGATAATAAATCTAATAGTATCGATGAATTTTCAAAGGTACGGAAACCAATACCATATTGATAAAGATTTTATGTACAAGATATCGGATCAAGATTTCCTTGTTCATTTTTCCCAAGTCTTTTACCTTTCCACTGCATATTTTTCATGTTTTTGTGTGCTTTATTATATTCGGATGATTCATAGAAAGAAGCAAATCCATCATCATATAGCCAAGATCCTAAAGAACTTGGAATGTGCTCTTCATCTAGATATCCAAACCTTTTCCATACAGACTTACCAAGATTATAAATAGGAGAAAATTTGATATGAGGAGCATTGGATTGACCATAGTTACGTGGGGATAATTATAGGTTTCAACATGGAGAGAATTTTGGAGTTTATACTCTCCAAGACCTTTGTCTATGATTTCCAACATAGGTGGGGCAAAGGAAGTGGATGGTTGAAGTTTCATCAAAACCTTTGGGTCTATGCAGATTTCATCTATGAATGGGATAAGGCAGGGAGCTGAGGATTTATCCACATAAGGATAATAGTTTACATGTGTATATATTCCTTCTAAGAGTTTGTAATACTCAAAAGGTTTAACATCTATATGTAATGTGAATTCTTTGTCATCATATGCAAATTTTCTACACTGATGGTATGTAGAAGGAACAGATTGCATGGCGTGAATCCATGGGCATTCAAGGAGAATTTTATAGGAGGTTTCTACGTCCACAACATGGAAAAATGTGTCCATAGTTTTAGGTCCAACTTTTATCACTAAAGAGATAGTACTTGTGGATTTCCTTTTGTTATTGTCATAACCACGAATGGTAATGATGTTAGTGCCTAGACTTTCCTCGATGTATCCTAAACATCTCAAAAATTTCATGGAGCTAGATATTCAATGCAGCTCCATTATCTATAAGCACATGTTTTATTTTATGATGTGTGATGAATGCTTCTACATATAAGGAATTTTTATTTGCAATATTGGGGTTCAAGAGATCACGAGGACCAAATGAAAAAATTGGATTATTAGATGATAAGTTGGAAATTAAAGCCTAAAACTATTGAGATTTAATATTCTTAGGAGTATGATGACATTAGAGTGAATGATAGTTTACCATCTCGAAGGGGTATGGTGATGGAGTGCGAGTGGAGTGAAAATGTGAATCTCACAAAAGCATGAGGAAGGGTGTAAAGGGGTCGAGGGTTTCAGGCTTAGCAAAGGTGGAAGAAATAAGGTTGACTGATCCCCCTTGGCAGAGAGAAAGTGCGGCGGGACCCTCCTTTAAGAGCTAATTAGGAGGAAGTTGGCTTCCATCTCACCAGGGAAAATTCCACTCCAATCAGGTGATGAATTCGTTCCAAGTGGACTCCTTCAGGGTGGTAGGCGGTCTCTTTTCATCCCTTTTCTTTCCAGAATTTTAAATTTTTGAGGGAAGGGTCTTCGCGGCACAATAAACTATCCTGGGCTTCCTCCTTCCCAAAAGCCCTAATCCCTCTTCACCTGCGTAATCACCCTCAATGGTTTGGTGTTAATCACAATGTATAGGTCGATTGTCCAGTTCGTCCCACCTCTGGAAAATGATGCTGCTTCTTCGCTTCAACCTTCTTTGAGTGAGGCCTAGGCGGTTTTGGAAACTGATGAAGAGGGGTTTTTTCCTTCCACTATGGCGCAAGATGGAAGGTGGTGTTTGCTGAATAAGATGGGCTAGAGGTCCATATTAATATTTTCAAGAGTAGAGCCGTGATTTCAAAGTTCACAGGGAAATGGATAGTAACTGAGATATTTCTTCCTAGTGTGAAAATCAATGGGGGAAAGGTTTACGAATTCACTTTTTGGCTAAGGGATTCTTTTTATTATTTTTTTAGATGAAGATATTTGGGATGAGGTTCTCAAAAGAAGGAACTCCCTCCTTTCAAAACAAAACTTTATCTTAGATGTTGGTTTGCCAACTTCGATCTGGCCTCTGTAGGGAGGCTCGTCCCTCCTAAAGAATCAATTAAGATCTTATCGTGGAATGTTAGGGGCCTCAATGCCCCTAACAAACAATGCTTAGTTAAGTGTTTTATTATAGAGAAAGAGGTGGATATATGTCTATTGTAAGAGACACAAATGAGTAAAACAGAAATTGAAGTTAGTAGCTTGTCAAAATTTAAAGGGCTGACAAGGTCTCTTTGTGGATTCTGACGATGCTTTAGGAGGTTTAGGTTTTTTTCTCGGTGTTCTCACAAAGCATTTGTATCTCTTACAAAGGATAATCGACACTTTCAATGGTGTTGTGTCTAGGTCCACCACTTTGATTTATGTTTTCTGCTCTGCAACATTTGTGCCCCCAATAATATGATTGATAAAAGGAATTTGTGGCAAGTTTTTTCAAGTGAATTGGGAAACTTTGAGGATGCTATCATACTCTTTGTAGGGGACTTTAATGCAATCTCCTTTGACCGAGATAAGGCAGGTAGTATTTCATGAAACCCCCAATCTTAGAAATAGTGTTTCTCCTTCATTCAAAATGTAGCCCTGGTGGATGTGGAACCCAAGTAGGGTTGGTTCACTTGGTCTAATAAGAGGCTAGGATTCAACTGAAATGTAGAGAGATTGGATAGATTTCTCTCCAACGTAAAGTGGCTTTAGCAGAATATCATTCTAGAAAGCAATGTCCTCTTAGTATCTGGGTCAGATCATTACCCCATTTCTCTTCTTCTCTCTTTCGATCACCCCCCAAAAAATCCTCCTTCAAATTTGAGCTCATGTCGCTCAGGGATTCCTCCCTCTTTGATTTGGTTAAGGATTGGTGGTATTCTTTTGCAATTCAAGGGAACTAATTCTCTCCAAAAAAATTAGTTGGGATAAACTATAACCTCCTTAATTGGAACAAGAGCCATTTTAAAAACATTTTCACAGAAAATGTCAGAGTTAAAGCAGAGCTCAAAAAACTAAATGAATCAATCTTCATTTTGGGGATGGGTCAAACTAAATTCCTAAAAGAAAAGTATTTGTTACAAGAACTAGGTGAGATTATTCTAAGGGAAGAAATCTTTTGGAATCAGAAAACCAGGGAATCTTGGCTAAGAGAAGGGGAGTAGAACAAAAATTATTTCATTCCTCTTTCAAGGCTAAAAGAAACGTCAACTACATTCCTAAGTTAAAACTTCCCAATGGTGACTGGGTGAAGAGTTAGAAGAAAATAAAGGAAGCATCAATCTCTTTCTTTTCCGACCTATTGATCGGTGATGCCCTCTCCCATATTGAGGTGCAAAACTCGTTGTTCGCATATGTGTTTGACACTTGTCTATGATTCTTGGAATGATACTCTTTTGGCTCCTTTTCTCCGGAGGAAATCAAGTCAACATTTTTTTCAATGGAGAGGAAAAGGCCCTAAGGCCATATGGTTTTCCCCGCAACCTTTTCCAATACTTTTGGAAAATAGATAGACAAGATATTTGGGTGCAAAGTGGAGGAGGAATGCGCAGACTTACAGGTAAAATATTAGGTGTGTTGAATCATAATTTTATTTCTATGTTCCCTAAGAAATCCCTAGCATAAACTTTAGAGGATTTTCAACCCATTTCCCTATGCAACACTACATACAAAATCATTTCCAAGCCTATAGCTCTCCGGCTCAATCCTCTTCTGGCTTCTCTCATTTCTCAAGAACAAATGGCTTTCTTCGTAGATCGATCTTTGAGGGTGTCATTTTATCCTACGAGATAATACACTCTTTTGCCTCAAGTTTTCGTTTAAGGATGCTTCTCAAATTGGATTTCAGCAAGGCATATGACACGTTGAATCGCACTTCCTCATCCAAGTAATGGTTAAACTAGGTTTCATCCGATTTTTGTAATTGTATTTTCAACTATATATCTACTCCTTACTTTTTTGTTTTAGTCAATAGATTGGTAGAAGGTCATTTCTCTAGAAATAGGGGTATTTGTCAAGGTGAGCCTTTGTCCAATGTTATCAAGTGAGGGAAGAATAAAGGGGCTATCTATCGCTGATGAAGTGGTCCATCTCTCTCACCAACAGTTTATTGATGATGCCTTCTTGTTCATAAAATCCTCTGTGGTGGAAGCTAAGGAAATCATAAGCATATTAGATACCTATTCGAAGTTGAAAGTTAGGTGATCAATCTACCCAAGTCCTTGATTTTCTTTTTTAATTCTTCCCCTAGGCTACAATGAAGGATCAAGGGCATCTTGGGTTTCTCTGTGGGATCTCTTCCTCGAAATACCTTGGTATTCCACTTTTCTTAGACGCAGGTAGGCCTCCCTATGGCAAGATCTTCTAACTTCCTTCTCTCTCGGGATGTCCTTATGGAAAGGTCAATGGATTTATTTTTTTGATAGAATACATTTGATCAATTATGTGTTTTTTGCTCTTCCAATCTATATGCTTTTAGTCTTGAGAATCCCCAAGTTGGTCCTAAAAATAAAGAATTTTCTCAAGTCCTTTTTATGGAAAGGATCCAGTACTGAGAGAAAATTTCATCTTATCAAATGGGAAGAGGTCAAGCTTCCTAAGCTCCTAGGGGTGCTAGAATCTTGGATTTGGACCTACAAAAAAATTCCCTTAGAGCTAAGAGTATTTTGAATTTAATTTCCAATTCTACCAGTCTGCTTAATTCCAACCTAATTTGTAAATACATTTCCGATGGAAACCCTGTGAGCATCATCACGAGTCAAGAGCTTCCAAAGGGGTTGTATATTTGGAACTTCTTCTACTCTTGTAGGCTTATTTTCTCCTCGCCCACCTCATGGAAAATAGGCAATGGATCCTCCACCAAGTTTTGGGAAGATTCATGGCACGGCCCCTTGGCTTTACAAGAGACCTTGGGCCTGGAACTAATCAAGGAAGCCAAAAAATATGCTTAGGGTGATCGGGTTGTGGATTACGGGTTTTGAATCCTTGATAGCTCTCATTCACTTTCTTGAAAGGAATTGGAAACCCTTGAAGTACCACAAGTTGTTAAGGCTCTTTTCACAAACATTCTCAATAAGAGGAAAGTTTGTTCTTCAGAGGATTAAGTTCTTTGGTTGGGAAACAAGTTCGGACAATTCTCTACTACATTTGGTTATGCATTCCTTTTGCAACAGGAAGGTAGGGGCTCCATCTCTTGGTCCAAATGTTGGGATACAAATCTTCTCCCAAAAGTTGGGGTCTTTTGTTGGATCTTCTATAAAGGAAAACTCCTCACTCAAGTTAGAAGGTGGAAATGGGGTTATCGGGGCCTCTCCATATGCCTCGCTACATGAAAGCAAGGAGGATTTAGATCATTTATTTCTCCATTGTTCCTTATTTTCTTAGTTTTGGTCATGGTTGTGTGGGAAATTGGAACTAGAATTGGTCTCAAGGGAAAAAATCAAAAGTGTCCTTGAATCCTAGCCAATTCTAGGAAATGGACTCTCTCTTGGTTCAATATGGCTCTGCACCTCATGTTTCTTCTTTGGCACATTTTGTGGGAGAGAAACCTTTGTCTCTTGAGGGATGTTTCTTCAGATGTTCAAGAGGTAATTCGAAAACTTGAAGGAGCCATCTCAAAGAATGTTAGTTCCAACTGTAAGAAATTAGCATATTTTTCAACAAAATATTCCCTTATCAGAAGTCCGGCCTCTTATCAAGCTTCGTAGGCCGGGAACTTTATAAAAAAATACCACTCTGAAAAACATAAGAAGAGGAAGGAATTCAAGTGATCCCCACCCCCTAGGTTTTGCAAGGTTAATTTCAATGGGGCTTATAAAGGAAATCCAGGGATTTCAAGGGCGGTGTGTGTTATTCGTAATGAGTTGGGGGAGATTATTAGAGCTAGATTGTTTCATCTTAGAGATGATTCTTGCAACTATGAAGAGGCTCAAGATCTTCTCTTTGGGGTTAAGATCCTAGTTGAATGTGGTTTCTCTTGCCTCCTTATAGAAGGGGACTCACAGATTATTATTCAGGCTATCAAAAATGGTAAAGCCTCCAACTAGTCTTTGGACTATTTCATTTCTAATGCCCTCTATTGGCTAGAAAAGGTGGACTATTGGAGGATTAATCATGTTTATAGAGAAGCAAATTCAGCTGCGGATTACCTTGCCAATCTAGGGGTCTTGCAAAATGAGGAGGCCATAATTGATAATGATTTGGAAAAATGGCCCAATCTTGCCATCATTGTGCGGGGTGAGGCTATCTACGTTCCTTTCAATCAAGAAGATTCAGCTCTTGTGTTTTTCTTCTTTATAATGCTCACATGCCCTCCTCTTTGTCATTTCAGTCATTTTCTTCCTCTTAGTGCTAGGTTTCTTACTTCTAGATTTTTCCATGGCAGTTCCTTTGTTTCTTTGGCTCTATCTTAAAGGTGATTCGAGGAGATGGCCTTCTACAGCCCTATCTCCTCTACCAGATTGCGTAAGGTTTTTAGGATAGGCTTTGGCTCGTGAGTTGGGAATTTGGGACCTGTGGAATAGTGCTATAATTTATAATAAAAAAATCATGCACACAAGATCTAAACAATTCCCCAAAATCTACAAAGAAGGAAGTATAAACAAGAATAATCCAAATCACACAAAAGTACACACACATAACACAACATGTATCATGGTTCACCTAATGTGGGCTATGTCCACCAAAGATAGAGATCTCATATATATAATATAACAAGAGTACAAACAAACTCTTCAATACAAGAGTAAAATGCATCTCTCCAAGAGTATCTCCTCTCCTACATATCTCTAAATGGATCTCCATGAGTGCATTATAACCGTGCCTCCAAACCACCACCAACAGATATCACATAACCAGAACTACTACATCTCCGAACCTGTGCAACCAAGCTCTCCTATGAACTCCGCAAAAAGACCCGACATGGGTCTACCAATGTGCAACCATATATGTGCACCAAGAAGTAAGTATCTCCTCCATCTCATTACATATGCCACTGTAAACAAGAAGACAACCTCCTCTACAATATCTAGATATTATTTGTATCCAAAAGCTCTCCAACGAGCTACAATACTAGATTCCTATGGACCAACAATACAATATGATCTCATGGATCTATAATACAAGATCTCATAACAACCTATGGATCTACAATACAAGATCTCACAACAACCTGTGGATCTACAAGATGAAAGACTATGTGTTTTTCATACTATGCAAGCCATTACATTTAGACAAGACAATACAAAGGAAATACAGTAAGAAGACATAACCACCTTCTCACCATTTAGATGTACATGTTATTTCCTTCTATCCAACTTCTCTCCATTGAAGCTTTGTCTTCATGCAACCTTTTTCTTCTTCATCATCTTCAACCAAGGATAATTAACATTCTTCCTCTATCCTTATGTTCTAACCCTAGTTTTCTAGCTTATATAAGCTTATACAAACTTAGGGCACCTTAGTTATGCATTTACAACCTTTAGATCAACTTTATAATAAATTTAGATCTAATTCCCGTGAGTTAAATATAAAATTTCACGCATAGGTAATCGGTACCAATTACGCTAACCTTCGTCGGTTACCCTAATGCTAAATAGCGTTGGTTACCTTGAGTAAACCAGCAAGGTGTAAATCATGCTAACTGTGAAGCAATTCAACTCCACAATCCTAACAATCTCCCACTTGGAGATAAATTGCTGAACTTGTACTGTACTCTATACATCACCATCCTCTACATATTGTGAAGACCATCTATTCTTTATATCAACAATTCTCTCAAATGAAATCAAGAAGATTAAACCATCTTCTAAAACCAAGAAGATAACAAACACGTGACTTAGCATATACCTACATGAAGCTACTACTAATCCATGATACACAAGCTACCCATACATCAAGATCCCGCTTAATCATAACACCAAGCCTCTCATGCAACCAAGCTACCATGACTAACACACCGCAAGAGCTCCTACTCTAACTAAAGTATTGAGTCTCTAACACATCCATAACCATACCTATAAAAAAACCATGTTCTTTAGCCATTTATCCATGTCTCCATGTAACCACCAATGCAATTGACCAAAGACAAGTCAAACTGGAATATGCGTAAGAAAAACAAGATCCTAGGTCAAGACAACCCAAATGATTTCTACATGCAACCCGTGGTTAATTACTCCACAACACATACACAACTCAAAGAATCCAAATACTACATTCTGCAAATCCAACCCTGCATAAACAACTAGCATGTCTAAGAAAACCATCCGTAGATAACATATGTCTCAAGGAGTAACATAGTGACAAGTAGAAATAAAAACATCCCCTACTCATGCTCAAGGCATCTAAACCTGTTCTCATAGGAATCCATGTACAAAAATATTTGCATCATCATAGACTCACAAAACATAATCTATCCACATGTACAAAACTCACCATGTACATCCATCCATATCACCAGGCTCTCCAGAAGCTCCAAGTCTCTCACCGACTAACTCCAAAGCCATATATGAATCTTGTGCTCATCAATGTCAACAACAACAACCCTGTTAACCATGCTACTAATAATTAGTGCAAATACCAACAAAAATGTCATCAACCTACTACACAACCATCTAAGATGAAAGCAAACAAGGGCAACATCAATAAGATGTAAATATACATTGTTGTCACATTGTAACCTATAACAAATAAATTTTCCTTCTTTACCCTTTAATGTCAATAACATTGCTCTCTCTTTTAACCTAGCTGAAAAACCATCAACTGTAATCCCATAGGGATATCCAGGCACTATAAATAAAACTAGAAGTGATGTCATCATGCAATAAACTCAAAATACTTGCAAAACCGTGACTTTCCTCCAAAACAACTTGTGCCTCATGCCACAAAAAAATGTAGCATACTCCTCTCACTCTGCATGTGCATATATGTCCACTTCAGCAATGCTAATAACCATGAATTTCTCCCACTTAACTTGAAATCCTGCTTCTTATCACCAAGCTTAAAAGCTATATATGTCAATGAGAAATAAAATAGATGAAAGAAAATATAAACCGATTCCCTTCTTATCAAATAATACTTCTACATCACAGAAGTTTGGACTTCTTGTGAATTGGGTGAATAAACTTTTTTCATCAGGTTTACTCAACATATTTCATTACTGTAACTATTTTTAAACATTAATTTTCATTGAGGATCCCATCCTTAGACTAGATATACTTGTCTTTAAGATTCCAACATATCCCAAAAATAAAATTCAATCTCACCAAATATCCTTGGTGTAAATTTTATTTGTGCACTATTGTCCACTCAAAATTCCCCTGCTCTTAAGAAGGTGAAAATTTAAAATTGAGTTTAAGTGTCTTTTTCATTGTCGATAATGTTAGAAGTCCGGAAATTGAGAAAATCTACATTTTTGGGTCATTTTGTGTGTTTTTCGGGCCTGTCGGACATTTTTGTCCCGCGTGTCCCAAGTTCAATTGGGCCCTCTGTTCCCCGATTGGCCGGTTCACCGAAGTCTGTTCTTTTCGGGCCCGTCGGAACTTTTTGTCCCAAATGTCCCAAGTTCGCCGGACCAATTGTTCCATTTTCGTCCGATTCGGCCGAGCCGCGTACTTCACGTACTTTTGTCCCACGTGTTCCAAGAGCATTTGTGCGTCTTTTCCCGCCGCCTGATTCGGCCAAGCCGCGATTACTTCACGTATTTTTGTCCCAAATGTCCCAAGTTCACCAGACAGCTTGTTCCATTTTCGTCAATTCAATTGGTAGCCAGCCGCATTTCGCATAGTTTTGTCCGCGTGTTCCTAAGAGCATTTGTGCATCTTTTCCCGCTTAGCCGAATCGCCGAGCCGCGCACTTTACGATTTCGCGTCCCTCATGTCCCAAATGAACCAAGTGCCATCCGTGCTAATTTTTCCCACTTTACCGAATATCTTGCTTATTCAATTTGGCACGCATTCATTGCCTTTTCTTCTAAACGGCTATATAACGAGTGAACCCCTATGTGTTTTGCACATCGTTTCCCGCTATTTGCTCGAACCTGCAATCTAAATTCTGCGCGCGTATCCATTTTCCTCTCGCAATTCCTTCCCAAGTCTAGCTTGAAGCTTCGCCTCCGAATTACCAACATGAAGATTAAATTTTGGGCAAGAACAAATCTCACCACTAGAGTCCGATGTTCCCGATATCGGGAGTGAAGTTCGCCATCTTGACTTTAGTGATTTTTGGTCGAGGATGACAGACGCAAACCCACGCCAATGGCATGATGATTCATGATAGCGGTTTGGCTTTCATCGGCGGTTTCCCAATCTCTGTGCAATGTGCAGATATAGTGCTTTCATGTGGAGCTCATTTCAACCCTGATTCGAGTGAATTGACCAATATACACGTGGCAGAGACATAGCCGAGGCATTGAAGAGATTCAGGCAGTGGATTTTGAAGTCAGTGGGTCCCTCCCAGTCATAAGCACCTGTCTTCTTCTCCTTATTCCTCTCTTCTCTTCCGATTCTTTTTCTCGGATTTATTGTAATAAGTTGAGGTATTGCGATTGGCAATCCTTAACTAATCTTTAGTTAAAAGAAGTAGTTATCGAGCATAATCTGAATCAGTAAACTATATAATGGCCTCTCCTTGCCATTTTGCAAAAGGAAGAACTTGGCTTATTTTTTGAAAGTGTAAATAAATCATAAAGAAATCAATACAGAAGGATTTTCATTCTTCGTCTATCGATCTCTTTATCCCTAAGATTTTCATTTAATCTTGTTAAGATCATTTGTCTACATATTATATTAAGAAGCTTTGTATTCTTGCAGATGTTATTGATAGAACTTTGTGTCTTTCAAATTTCATCTTATTAGTATGATACAAATGATCTTGTTTCAATTCATGTATTTTCAAGATGCATAAAGAATTACTCTATCATCTATAATTCTAAATGGTGCCTTTCATTCATTCTCATTTTTCATTCCTCAGTCCTTTTGTAATTGATGATCCTTATAGAAAACACTTTCGTAAATATCCAAGTTCCACAAGAAAATCATGTTTTGTATATGTGTAAAAAGGTTTGTTTGAATAAGGAACCTCTCCCATTAAAGAGGAGGGACTTCTTGTCCAAAACCGTTGGTCGTCAAATGGACTTCACAAAGAGCAACAGTCAGGGGACAAGAAGTCCCTCCTCTTTAATGGGAGAGGTTCCTTATTCAGAAATGAACCTATTTACACATATACAAAAATGATTTTCTTGTGGAACTTGGATATTTACGAAAGTGTTTTCTATAAGGATCATCAATTACAAAAGGACTCGAGGAATGAGAAAATGAGAACGAAAGTAAAGGCACCATTTAGAATTATAGATGACAGAGTAATTCTTTATGCATGCAAAGGTACAGTTGAATGAAACAAGATCATTTGTATCATACTAATAAGATGGAATTTGAAAGACACAAAGTTCTATCAATAACATTTGCAAGAATACAAAGCTTCTTAATATAATATAGACAAATGATCTTAACAAGATTAAATGAAAATCTTAGGGATAAAAGAGATCGAGATAGACGAAGAATGAAAAGCCCTTCTCGTATTGATTTCTTTATCATATATTTACACTTTAAAATAAGCCAAGTTCTTCCTTTTGCAAAATGGGAGGAGAGGCCATTATATAGTTTACAATTCATTACGCTAAAAGAACTACTTCTTTTAACTAAAGATTAGTTAAGGATTGCCACTGCAATACCTCAACTTATTACAATAAATCCGAGAAAAAGAATAGGAAGAGAAGAGAGGAATAAGGAGAAGAAGACAGGTGCTTATGACTGGGAGGGACCCATTGACTTCAAAATCCACTACCTGAATCTCTTCAATGCCTCGGCTATGTCTCTGCCAC
The DNA here is from genome assembly GCA_018340775.1 of Taxus wallichiana var. yunnanensis. Classification (NCBI taxonomy): domain Eukaryota; kingdom Viridiplantae; phylum Streptophyta; class Pinopsida; order Cupressales; family Taxaceae; genus Taxus; species Taxus wallichiana. The sequence continues at coordinate 704,132,242 of CM031244.1, forward strand.
GTGTATATTGGTCAATTCGCTCAAATCAGGGTTGAAATGAGCTCCGCATGAAAGCACTGTATCTGCACATTGCACAAAGATTGGGAAACCACCAGTGAAAGCCAAACCGCTGTCATGAATCATCGTACTATTGGCATAGGGTTTGTGTCTGTCATCCTCGACCAAAATCACTAAAGTCAAGATGGCGAACTTCACTGTCGCCGATATCGGGAACGGCGACTCTAGTGGTGAGATTTATTCTTGCCCTCGAAATTTAATCTTCATGTTGGCGAGAATTCGGAGGGCGAAGCTACAAGCTAGACTTGGGAAGGAATTGCAGAGGAAAATGGATATGTGCGTAGGAATTTAGATTACAAAGGTTCGAGCAAAAGATAGCAGAGAAAACAAAGATGTGCAAAATGCATAGGGGGTTCGCTTGTTATATAGCCGTTTAGGAGAGAGAAAGAAATGAATGCGTACTCAAATGAATAAGCAAGATATTCGGCAGAGCGGAAAAATTAGCATGGATGGCACTTGGTTCATTCGGGGACATGAGGGACGTGAAAGCGCCAAGCACGCGGCCTCGGCGATTCGGGCGAAGCGGGAAAAGACGCACAAATGCTCTTGGAACACGCAGGACAAAAGTACGCAATGTACGCGCTCGCTATTGAATCGGATGAAAATGGAACAACCGGTCCAGTGAACTTGGGACATTTGGGACAAAAATACGCTGAAGTACGTGGCTCGACCGAATCGGGCGAAGTGGGGAAAAGACGCACAAATGCTTGGAACACGCGGGACAAAAGTACGTGAAGTACGTGGCTCTACGAATAGAAGGAAAATGGAACAATTGGTCCTGACGAACTTGGGACATTTGGGACAAAAAGTTCGACAGTGCCAAAAGAACAGACTTCAGTGAACCGCCGATCGAGGAACAGAGGGCCCAATTGAACTTGGGACACACGGGACAAAAATGTCCGACAGGCCCAAAAAACACACAAAATGACCCAAAAACGTAGATTTTCTCAATTTCTCGACTTCTAACATTATCAGCAAAGCAGAAAAGACACTTAAACTCAAAATTTTAAATTTTCACCTTCTTAAGAGCAGGGGAATTTTGAGTGGACAACAGCTGGCTCCTTATGGGGATGACTTGGCATAAATTCAAGGAATGAGACAAGGTAAGAACTTAGACAAACTCGGGGAAGTAGACTAGTACCTTATCCATTGGGCAACGGAGTCATCGAATCAAACCAATACAGAGGACAACACATCAAAACAAAGGGAAAGAAAAACAAAACGCTGTACAAAATATACAAAGGACTCCCTAATCACCTATGACTTGAACAATTTCAGGTAATTGCCCACTATAAGGAAGTGGGAGAGAAGAACCATCCATATAATCAAGGTAAAAGAATTCTTAACAAGAAAGTGCCCGATCTTGAAAGTTCCGAGCCAAAGGGAATCAAACTTGCCATGGCGCCACGAGGTTCATGCCTTTATCCCACAACAAAACAGTGTCTCCAACTTGGAAATCTCTGAACCTGGCTTTCTTATCAAACAGGACCTTAACTTTTTGTTGATGAGCAGATATCTTATCAGCAACTTCCAATCTATCCTCATTCAATTTGTGAAGGTACATTATTCTCTTATCCAAAGCATCATAAACGGTATCTTCAATGGCCTTCATTAGATGTAAGGTTGGTAGCTCCACCACATCGGCAATTGAGCTTCTACTCCATATACCACTTGAAAAGGAGACATTCCAATGGCTCTCTTAGGTGTGATCCTATCTGCCCAAAGAGCATCATAGAGTTTCTTGTGCCGCTCGTTGAGACTCATTGACTAATTTCCTTATTATGGTCACCAGATTTTTATTAGTGGATTCTGCTTGTCCATTTCCCTGAGGATAGTAATCTGAAGAGTGAGCCAGAGAGATGCCATATCCATAACAAAAATCCATCATCTTAGTTGAAGAAAAATTTGAAGCATTATCTGTCACAATCTTGTTTGGTACACCATACCTTACCAAGATGTTTTCTTTGATGAAACTGCACACCACTTCAGAAGTAGTACTCTTTACTGGAATGGCTTCTACCCATTTTGTGAAATAATCTGTAGTAGTTAATACATGAGTATGACCAGCACTAGAAGAGGGATTAAGTGTTCCAATGAAGTCCGAACCCCCGTTGAAAAGGTTCTTCAATTATAATGGGTTAAGAGGCAAAGAGGCCAATTTAGGTCTACCACGAAAGTCTGACAAGCCTCACATTTATCAACCCACTTGGATTCATCTCTGAATAAGGTAGGCCAGTAATATCCTCCACGAAGTATCTTATGAGTAGTGACGGTTGATGAGTAGTGCCCTCCGCATGCTTGATCATGAAAAGTTGAGAGTAGCTTTTTCTGTTGTTCCTTGTCCACACATTTCAAAAACCTTCCATCTAACCCACGTTTAAACAAGGCGTTTTCCCACAACACATATTGCACTGACCTTAGTTTAACAGTCCTCTTTTCTTTGGCAGTCAAATGAGAGGGGCATTCTCCATAGGTGAGAAAATGGGTGATATCAGCATACCATTCGTCAACTGAGCTAAGAAACAGAACTGTAGGAAGACCAATTTTATCCTCCAGTAACTCATGTCTAGCTCCTTCAGCGATGAGTTCACAAAGGCCTTTTCCACGGACGAGCTTGGTCGGTTTGATGTCAATATCATATTCTTGAACCTTAGCCACCCAGTTCCCTCTCTTGGATCCAAATTCCTGCTGTGTAAGAATTGACTTAACAGTTGTATCTGGTACCAACACCATGGAGTGAGAGTTAAGAATGTAAAAACGAAACTGCTTAACAGCTTTAACCACTGCAAAAGCATGTTTTTCCATCATGGTATATTTTAACTCATGATCTTTCAGAATATAGCTCATAAATGCAATTGGGAGTTCGTGCTCATTAGAATCTTCCTGAGTCAAAACCGCAGCCAAGGTGTTATCTGTGGCATAGCAATAGATAATAAAATCTTTGCTGAAATCTGGACATGCTAAAACAGGAGTTTTAGCAATGGCTCTTTTAATATCTTCAAAGGCTTCTTTCCTTCAGGAGACCAACCAAACGTTTATTTGCCTTTCATCATTTGGGAGATATTCAAAGTTAGCTCAGCAAAATCAGGGATGAACCTTCTCAAAAAGTTGATCTTACCAAAGAAAGAGTGCACGCCCTTTTTGCTGGTTGGGAGAGGAATTTGCTGAATAGCTTGAACTCGCTCAGGATCAATCTTAATACCATCTTTGGAGATGATGTGCCCTAACAATTTCCCTCTCGTGACAAAAATACAAATTTTTAGGATTCAAAGAGATCCCATGTTCTCTACATCTTAGTAGAATTGTCTCCAGGTGCTGAAAATGATCTCGCCCTTGTTTTAGAATACACAGTCAAGTCATCAAGGTATACAACAATACACTTCCCTTTCAAACTTCCAAAGGCTAGATCCATAGCCCTCTGAAAAGTAGCACCGGCATTAATGAGCCCAAAAGGCATTCTTTTGTAAGCAAAGGTACCCCAAGGGGTAGTGAAAGTTGTTTTGTGTTGATCTGCAGTATTAACTTCTACCTGATTATATCCTGAGAATCCATCAAGCATAGACAACATTTCAGATCCTGTTACTGCTTGTAAGACCTGATCCATCATAGGTAAAGGATAATTATCTTTCAAGGAAGCCTGATTCAGATTCCTGAAGTCAACACAGATACGAATCTCACCATTTTTCTTTCTAACAGGTACAATATTGGCAATCCATGTTGAATGATGGATAGGAAAAATGATTTTGGCTTTCAACAACTTCTGTATTTCTTGAAAAATGGTGTCAGCTATTTTGGGATTGTATTGCCTCTACTTTTGTTTAAAAGGCTTAATTCCAGGTTTGAGAGGAATAAAATGCTACATCTCTTTTGGTTGGAAAGCTTTTAAATCTTCATAAGAGTAGGCAAGAACATCCTTATACCTCTTTAAAATATCAATTGCTTTCTTCCTCTCATCTGCTGTGCAACATTTTCCAATGTTCACGAACTTAGGGTCAGTAGAACTCCCAATATTAATTTTGTCATATTCAGCTGATTGTTGAGGTCCAGTAGAAGCTCTAGACTTTACATACCTGTCGTGTTTATCAAACAGTTCCTCTAAACTTACCAATCCTTTAGGGATCTTGTTTCCCTTGAGTTTGATACATCCATCCTGATCCGTTTCTTCTCCTTGAGTGGCTGCTTTGTCAAAGGGCACACTTTCATGAGGCAAGTTATCACTTCCTTCAAAGTATAGCTGTTCAAAATTATCTTTGAGTTCTAAGAAAGAAAGCAAATGTTGATCATTATTGAAAACTTGCCAGTTATTTGTATTATCAGGTACACTAGGTCGATGGATCATCTCAATGGTGAACTTATCTTGGGAAAAGTCAGGATGAGGTATAAGCAGTGACCCAGAGACTGCTAATGAATCAGCCCTGGTATTCTTCTCCCTAGGTATTGCTTCGATGGAGAAAGGATCGAGAAATTCAATGAAATCCCACACGTAATTCTGGTAATGTTTCAACCTTCCATTTTTCACCTGGAAGAGGTTTCTAACTTGCTTTACAATCAATTCCGCATCCCCACGAGCTAGAAGATTCTTCACACCTTGTTCTTTTGCCACCTGTAGTCCAAGAATGAGAGCCTCATACTCTGCTATATTATTGGTATTTTCAAATTGCAACTTGAATGAGAAAGGATGAAGGCTTCCTTCAGGTGACACCAATATGACACCAGCTCCATAACCAGCTGAGGAACAACTTCCATCAAACTCTAAAATCCAAACACCATTAGAATCTTTAGGTGATACTTTGGGGAGTTGGATTTCTTCAGGAGACATAATCATGTAGTTGCCATGCCCCATATCCTCATAGAGTATTTGTGCTTTGGGATCATCCATTTTTTGTACAATATACTCAGATTGCTTCTCAGGCAGCAACTTCTTCATTTGTCCATTAACAGGTACGAGTGCATGTGACCAATCCATTTGAATTTCTCCACCCACATCCTTACAGAAGTTCCTGCTTAGCAACATCCCGTATGAAGGAGGAATATCTGCTACTAAGATGGTAGCCAAAACTTTCTTCTCAGGCAAAGCAGCAAAAGCCACTTGTGCATCTTTAATTCTTCCGACTAAGGGCACTTCCTTACTCTCCATAGAGTAACAAGATCCATAAGTGCGTGTGAGAGTCAAACCTAAGGCATGAGCTACTTTAGCAGGCATCACATTGTCTGATGCTCCTGAGTCTATGACGCAATTGCTGAGCCTATGGCCAGCTATAAGAAGTGTCACATAGAATGGTTTGATTTTGTCACTGGGTGAGGTGACAGTGGCTATCAGATTAGGTTATGGTGCAGAAGAAGGAGTGGGTAAAAGACCTTTAGAGGTAGTTTTAGAATGGGAATTGAAAAAGTGAATCATTTTAGCAAAAGCCTTGGGATGGGTTCGATAATACTCTAGCTCTGAGATTTGAACCTTAGTCTTTTTCAGGTGGTCAATAATATCAAAAGACCCATAAGTGGATAGGCTATCATCATTTGAAATCTTCGGTTTATCAACTTTAGGAGAAACGGAAATAACTTTAGTAGCATAATTGAGGACTCACCTTTGGTGTAGATGAAACGGGATAGGAGATCCTCTTTTTACAATTACGGGGATAGTTGTCATTTTGTTCTTATATTTCTTGGTGGGCTGCATCACTTTCTCCCTCCGATTTGTCTCCGCTCTCGAGTCATGACAGCGTATGATTCGCTATTCATGTCTGCTACTATTTCATCATAATCATCCCCTTCATCAATGCCTTCAGTGGTGAAGAAATTAACTCAAGATCCCTCAAATTCATCTGCTTCATCATCAACCTCTTCAACAAATTCCTTGCAATCTTCATTAACCTCTTCATCTTCAGGTTCCTCAACTTCACAGGTTGCATTGACGGGAACTTTAATAGGAGGTCCTTCAAGCGCTAGCCTTGTTTGAGCAGCAGGCAAACGATTTCTAGGCTGAAAATTCCTCCTTGGAACGTCTGTATAGGGAGCATGCTGAGCCAATTGTTTCTTAATGGCAATGAGATCATTTACAAGTTTTTGTACCAATGGATCAGTATTAGGTCCAGGGGTGGAAGAGGAGGAAGAAGCAAATTTAGATTTAGAAGGGTCTCTCCTCAACTTCCCTGACATGATTAAATCATCTTCGACACTAACAACAAGAGTTTGATCTTCAGCCAATGTTGCAAGATTAGCCCTTCTTAGTGCATAACTAACTTCAGGTGATTGAGCATTTAGGAAAAAAAAATTTGAATTTGATCTACAGGTCGAGTATTTTGTGGAATTTTTTTAATCAACCTGTTGAATCGGGCCACAAATTCTCTCATGGGTTCTTGTGAATCTTTCTTTATTTGAGCGATTTGGGCTAGCAAGGCATGCACGTCTTCGCTTGGTTTGAACCGGTTTTCAAACCTAGTTCTCATCAGTATCCCAAATTGGTGATAGACCTAATTTGGAAGGTGATAGAACCAATCAGCAACATTATCTTGTAAAGTCTCAACGAAAAGTCTTACGGAGACATCTTCATGTTCAACTCCCAGAACTCCGCATGCAACTATGAAGGCTGCGATGTGTTCATCAGGATGCACTTTACCATCACCTTTGAATTTAGGGAAGTTCTTCCGGTTACCTCTGGGTAACTCGTGCAAAGGCTGAGGAAGGGCAAGGGGCCCAACACGATGACCCTGGCAGTGGTACCACCATTCTTGGAAAAATGGCTTGAAGAGGAACTGCAACACCAACAAGAATCAAAGCTCGAAGATTAGGACTGATTGACTCTGAAGGAATACCACCCGTAGGGATTCTATCTTGGACAGGTGGAGTACTTGTTGAACGAGTCTTTCTATTTCTTGTTGAAGGGAAAGGAAAACCCTGCTGCTCCAAAAGCTGAAACTGAGAATCTTCAATACCAAGGGCCCTTCTCCCTCGAGTAAAACGTGGAGTCGCCAGATCAAAGGATGATCAATAATTACAGAACTGGAATATGATTTCCCCAGCGGAGTCGCAAAAAACTGTTGGTCGTCAAATAGGACTTCACGAAGAGCAATAGTCAGGGGACAAGAAGTCCCTCCTCTTTAATGGGAGAGGTTCCCTTATTCAGAAATGAACCTATTTACACATATACAAAACATGATTTTCTTGTGGAACTTGGATATTTACGAAAGTGTTTTCTATAAGGATCATCAATTACAAAAGGACTGAGGAATGAGAAAATGAGAACGAGCAGAAAGGCACCATTTAGAATTATAGATGACAGAGTAATTCTTTATGCATGCGAAGGTACAGTGAATTGAAACAAGATCATTTGTATCATACTAATAAGATGAAATTTGAAAGACACAAAGTTCTATCAATAACATCTGCAAGAATACAAAGCTTCTTAATATAATATAGACAAATGATCTTAACAAGATTAAATGAAAAGCTTAGGGATAAAAGAGATCAGATAGACGAAGAATGAAAAGCCCTTCTGTATTGATTTCTTTATGATTTATTTACACTTTCAGAAAATAAGCCAAGTTCTTCCTTTTTGCAAAATGGTGAGGAGAGGCCATTATATAGTTTACAATTTAGTTACGCTCGGTAACTACTTCTTTTAACTATAGATTAGTTAAGGATTGCCACTCGCAATACCTCAACTTATTACAATAAATCTGAGAAAAAGAATCGGAAGAGAAGAGAGGAATAAGGAGAAGAAGACAGGTGCTTATGACTGGGAGGGACCCACTGACTTCAAAATCTGCTGCCTGAATCTCTTCAATGCCTCGGCTATGTCTCTGCCACGTGTATATTGGTCAATTCGCTCCAATCAGGGTTGAAATGAGCTCCGCATGAACGCATCAGATCTGTCGCACATTACAGAGATTGGGAAACCACCGCGAAAGCCAAACCGTCACGTCATGAATCATCTCGTGCCATTGGTGTAGGGTTTGCGTCTGTCATCCTCGACCAAAAATCACTAAATTCAAGATGGTGAACTTCATTGTCCCCGATATCGAGGCTGCGGACTCTAGTGGTGAGATTTGTTCTTGCCCCCGAAATTTAATCTTCATGTTGGTAGTAATTTGGAGGCGAAGCTGCAAGCTAGACTTGGGAAGGAATTGCAGAGGAAAATGGATACATGCGCAGAATTTAGATTCGCAAAGGTTTGAGCAAAAGATAGTAGGAAAACAGTGGTGTAAAACACATAGGGGGTTCACTCGTTATATAGCCATTTAGAGAGAGAAAGGCAATGAATGTGTACCAAATTGAATAAGCAAGATATTTGGGTAGAGCGGGAAAAATTAGCACGGATGGCACTTGGTTCATTTGGGACATGAGGACGCGAAAGCGCAAAGCACGCGGCTCACCCGATTCGGGCGAAGTGGGAAAAGACGACAAATGCTCTTGGAACACGCGGGACAAAAGTACGCTGGCACGCGGCTCTACCGAATCGAGCGAAAATGGAACAAGCTGGTCAGGGTGAACTTGGGACATTTAGGACAAAAGTTCGACGGCCCGAAAAGAACAGACTTCAGTGAACCGGCCGATCGGGGGAACAGAGGGCCCAATTGAACTTGGGACACGCGGGATAAAAATGTCCGACAGGCCCGAAAAACACACAAAATGACCCAAAAATGTAGATTTTCTCAATTTCTCGACTTCTAACATTATCAAGACAAATGAAAAAGACACTTAAACTCAAAATTTTAAATTTTCACCTTCTTAAGAGCAAGGGAATTTTGAGTGGACAACATGCACACAATCCAAACATAATATTAGTTGGTCCAAATGAAAGAAATAAAACATGAATTATATAGAGATACTTAACTCAAAGTCTCACTGGACTAACCGAGCCAACTCTATCCTCTTTCTGATCTAAACATTGAAGTGATCTGCATTGTTTCTACTTGTACACATTGTGTAAGAAACTTGATCCTCCAAAATAGGACACTGAACCATCCATGCCCTCTTCTACTATAAGAAACCCTGTGTAAACTCATTTTCATAGAGACCGACCATGGTTTGCGACTGTACCAATTACCCTCTGTGACCGAGTTAGTTCCTTGACCAATGTTGGTGTTGCTAGAACGAACACAATGCCACAAATTGGCATATGTCACCAAACCAGTGCCTAATTTGACCAAAGACGATAGTTGTCTTTGAACTAATCATTTAAAGAAGCACCCAAATCTTGCAAAAAAACTTAACAACAATAATACATGCAATAAAACTGTACCAAGATGAAATATATCACCTTACCAAAGACAAGATACTCAACCACATATTTAACTGAAGAACATGCTTCTTTGATGGAAACCCCATCTTTATTATGTGCTATTGCCTCTCTAATGAATCCGTGCATATGATCGCACCAACGATGCATAATCTTGCTCCTTTATCTCATACTTATATCTACAATCACAAACCATGCATGTGTAACCAAAACATACAAGCAATGCAATACATAGATAAAACCATACCTCCGTAACCTGGATCTGTAATATGACGAACATGCTTTTGCATCAAAGAACTAGGGACACTTCAGCAAACATGATACATTCACTACATCTTATAAAAATCTTCGGATCTCGTGATTTTTGTTTAAAATCAAGTTGTCCAAGAACCAACCACCTTCACCCCGTAACCAAACACTACCCTATAACCGACCATGATCACCCTGCTGACATTGGTTTCCACTTAACCGATGTCGGTCACTGTATCTCTAGCAACCTCACATTTCTAGCTTCCACTTGAGATTTAAATATCTTTCTGTAATTTTCACATCAGGAAAAACAAACCCTACTCTCATACACCTATCAGTAAACCACTAACAATATATTGAAGCAAAACCTTTCTCTGAAATAACCAAGCTCTGATACCAATTGTTGGGAATTTGGGACTACGGAATAGTGCTATGATTTAATAACAAAAAAAATCATGCACTGAAGATCTAAATAATCCCCAAAATATATAACACTGGAAGTATAAACAAGAGTAATCAAAATCACACATAACACAACATGTACCATGGTTCACCCAATGTGGGCTACATCCACCAAAGATAGAGATCTCATATATATAATATAACAAGATTACAATGCATCTCTCTAAGAGTATCTCCTCTCCTCCAGATCTTTAAACGGATCTTTATGAGTGCACTATAACCTTTCCTCCAAACCACCACCAAAGCATATCTCACATAACCGGGAACTATTGCATCTCTCGAATTTTGTAACCAATCTTTTCTACGAATATAAAACAAGACCTCTCACATGGGTCTACCAATGTCTAACCATATATGTGCACCAAGAAGTAAGTATCTCATCCATATCATTGCATCTGCCACTGCAAACAAGAAGACAACCTCCTCTACAATATATGGATACTATATATATCCACAAGCTCTCCAACGAGCTACAATACTAGATTCTTATGGACCAACAATACAATATGATCTCGTGGATCTACAATATAAGATCTCATAATAACCTATGGATCTACAATACAAGATCTCACAACAACTTGTGGATTTATAAGATGAAAGACTATGTGCTTTACATACTATGCAAGCCATTACATTTAGATAAGACAATACAAAGGAAATACAGAATAAGACATAACCACCTTGTCACAATTCAAATATACCTGTTATTTCCTTATGTCCAACTTCTCTCCATTGAAGCTCTATTTTCATGCAACCTTTTTCTTATTTTTCTTCTTCTTCATCTTCAACCAAGGAGAATTAAAATTCTTCCTCTATCCTTATGTTCTAACCCTATTTTTCTAGCTTATATAAGCTTAGAAAAACTTAGGGCACCTTAGTTATGCATTTACAACCTTTAGATAAAATTTATAATAAATTTAAATCTAATTCCCGTGAGTTAAATATAAACTTTCATGCATAGGTAACCGGTGCGTTACCCTAACCATCACCGGTTACCATGATGCTGACTCAATGCTGGTTATCTTGAGTAAACTAGAAAGGTTTAAATCATGATAAGCGTGAAGCAATTCCGCTCCACAATCCTAACACTTGTGGAGAATGTTGTCTAGAGGATTCTTGGTGAAGACTATATTTTTGGAAGTAGGCAGCCCACGTTAATACAGAGATAGCTTCTTTGTTTGTTACCCACCTCTTATTTCTTGATGATAAAAGGACGAAACTCTACTTATCCCCCAACACTTAATCCTACCTCGTCATTCAGTGGGTCTTGTGGAAGTGTGGAGAACTTTTGTCTTCCTTTGGCCTACATGTTGTCTTATTTTATGAGATCTTTGGTATCTAGTGGCTTGGGATCTTGTCACAGAATTGGAAAAAAGGAACAAGTTGCTTTGGAATTTCGTTGTCACTGTCCACCAAAAATGTAGAATGAAGGATGATGGACCGATATACATCTCTCCTCTCGGTCTGGAAGCTCTCTCTGCACCCATTGGACCGGTTCCTAACCATTTTACAAAACTCAAGGTCAAGGGGAGGTCTTCTTACACATTCCTATTGAAAGTAGCAAATGCCAAAGCATCCAAGGTTGTCACTTTAGTGCTCGTCAGAAGGTATTAGCTTCGAGGGTGCCTGGTGGCGTAAGTGAAAGATAAAGCCATTGAAATTTCATAATGATCTAGCTCTTAATGTATATATCTATATAGCATTTCGTTAGTATGATATTATACTTTTTTTTCGGGGAAGTTAAGTTTAGCTTTTCTTCTTTCGATTCATGGGCTACCCCGCCTTGTCTATAACATGTATACAATATTTTGTAAGGGAGGGGACCCAAGAACCCCTCGGTTCAAAGCTGGTCAAAAGTGTTTAATCATCATAAAAAAAAGTCCTTAGGAGTATGTGCCTCATAGAGTGCACGAGTAAGGATACTTTGGAGTCCATGAGATGTCTTAAGAAATTCAATAAGGGAAATTTTTAGTTAGTCTTCTCTAATTATTTTATTATATTGTATTTAATTAGACAAATACTTTACATTTTAGGATTGTATGTTTATAGTGGACTTTGGATTAGACGTTTCTTTGTGGCATTATGGATGTAGAAGGTTGTTAAGTAATGGGTATTCGATCTTGTTTCTATATCATTGTTACGACACAAGTAGGAGTGTTAAATTTGGTAGTGTCTACCAAGTCCGGTGGATGATCTAACAATGAAATAATAGAATCAAACTCAACATTGTTTGATGTTTGACCCTTGTCTTTTGCATTAGTGTTTTTACCATGCTTAGGGAAGGGGTCCTGGAAGACCTTTAATTTCTCATTTGGTGTCTTTTTATTATATTTTCCTTCTATTTTGATGTCTCCATTATCAATTAAGTCTTGTATAAAGTGACATAGTCTTACACAACGATCCATAGGATGGCCATGTATATGATGGTAGTCACAAAGTATTCATTTTCTTTATACCATGCGGGTTTTGGTTGTCCTTCAAAAGGACATGTAAATGGGTATGTCACCATTTTAGCACTTTCCAATTGATGGAGGACACTTGAAAGGATTTCTCCAAGAGGCGTAAATTGTCATATTTTTACCTCATGTGGAGCAGTTTCTTTACTAGAAAGGATTAGAGGTTGTTTAGATTTTTCAGATTTACCATATTGTTGAAGATTTTGATTTTGTATATTTTGAACATGATGAGAATCATTGATTCCATCATTTACAAAATTTCTATTTCAGTTGATAAATTTAGATTTATCATGACTTTGATTGTTGTTGTTGTGATTATTAGGTTGATCTTTGGAAGGTGTCTTGATTAGGCCCTTACTAATAAGATCTCTCTCAATATATTGCCCTTTTCTATTACTTCTTTGAAGTTATTCAAACAATGCATTTGCATTTGAAAATATAGTTCTGAATTTAGATTTGGAATGAAGATGCTAACTAATTTATTTTTTGTGTATATAAAGCAAGGGAATCGGATTACGGTTCCTTGCTACCATTGAAGAAATGGCACAAAAGTTTCATTATTCCTTTGCTTTGTGTTGCAAAGGTCCATAATTTTAATTTTAGAATCTAAATTGAATGAAAAATGTTTGACAAACTTCTCAGAAAGGTCTATAAATATCGTGATTGATCCCTTTGGAAGGTGTAAGAACAAATCCAAAGATTTCCCTCTTAAACTTTTAGGAAATAGGCACAAGAGAAAGATGTCATTGTATGTCACTTCTTGGCATGCCATGAAAAAATATTTGATATATTCTCTTGGATCATGTTTTCCCTTGTATTTATCAAATTTTGGTGTTTCAAAGGATTTAGGAAAAGGTACACTCAACATGTCCCTATCAAATGGGTAAGGACATAGTTCATCAAAATTAAATTGTTTTGTACGCTTTTGAAGTCCCATTAATGTTTCTTTCATACTCTTCCATTCTTGTGTGAATGGGGAGTTTTTTTGAGGAATGTCCATGGTAACGTCATTTTCATGTGTTGATTTGTGTTCTTCCTTTTTTAGGATTTTCATTATTTGTGAGTTGACGTGTGAGCTCTTCAATTTTGGCTATCAAGTCCTCTTTTGATGAATTGGGCATGGTAGTTGATTTTGCATTTTTCTTGCTAGATTCGGATTTGTCTATTAGGTATTTTAAATTTCATGCCCAAACTATGAGGATAACTTTTCCCCCATTTCTAAGAGGCAAAGTAGATATTGATTTTTATTTTAGATCATGAGGTTATCAATATCTTATTTTTCTCCTTTTGATAAAGTACTGATTGTTCTTTAATGTCATTGTCTTCAAAGCGTTATGACCAAAAAGGTTAAATGTTTCAAAATCCTCATGGGGACTAGTGCTCTTACTATGTGCAAAAACCATTGTTTTATAGGTAAATACCTAAGTGAATAGTTATTTTGATATTTTATAGATGTTTTGACAAGGTTTGAGCTAAAAATATAGATAAGAGTGATTCTTTTAGCTTTGTTTGATAGGATCAAAATGTAAGTTTAAGATTTGGAATTTTTTTGATTGAATTGGATTAATACGTGAATATTAAATGTATAAATTTTGGATGTTGGTTTTATTTTCTTAATACATGAATAAAGTGAATATTCAATGTATAAGGTTTTGATTGCTTATGAATTGCCTAAAATTGAATAAAGTGAATATTCAATATATAAGGATCTTGATTGAGTTTAGTTTGATGTGATTTAATACGTGAATAAAGTGAATATTCAATGTATAAGGGGTTTGATTCAATTGGATGTGCTTAAACAATGGATAAAGTGAATATCCAATGAAAAAGACTTAAATCGTGATTTAATTGGATTTTTCTTAAGTCTAGGATTTTTTTGGTGAAATCAAAGACTAAAGCTAAAAATGATTTGATTTGATTTTGATAAGTTTTGTGGAACAAAATGGAATTAGTTGGCCCTAATTTGTTAAGCTTCCTAGTAGTTTAGGAGATTCTCTCACCAATACTTTTTCGAATGAATAATTTTTGACTACGAGAATTTACCCCTTAATCAAATTAAGAATGGGGCCATTACCATAGACAACATTTGGTTTTCCTCATGGGTAATACTAGTTAAGTAGGATGGGGCGCTACCCATTTCGTTAGCTAGTTCCCTCAATGTGCCAACTACTTTGGGGTTCCTATGGTACTCCTCATAATAAGTTTTAGGGCTTATTCCCAAGTACTTCTCAAAGTTAAGTGGACGAGTTTTACCCTTATCCGAACCTACAAAGTAAATTTTTTTGTTTATTTTAATTAGCAAAGTTTGTTTTGTCTTTAACCGAGAGAAAATTACATGTATCTTTTTAGTAGTATGTTACTTGATATTGTTGACGATTTTTTCTAATTTTGCAATGATCGTACACACAAATGATTAGTAATTTTCTTGCAACCACAATATGATAAGAAAACATCAAATGATCATGGTCGTTTCGATTCTCAAAATCGCTCAAGAGCATGCGAGAGAAGAGCATACGTGGCTTTGATCTAACAAAAATGAATGGAGATGAATGAAAAATTCAAATGTTAACATTGGTATCTTGTAAATCAAAGCCAAAAAGACATATAAAATAACAAGAAAATGAAAAAGAAGATCTGCAATTTTGAGAAAATGAGGTGAAATTTACCATAGAACTCTAGTGCACCTACTTTGACACTAACACACTTTCTAACAACGACATCACACTTTCTATAATGCTAGTGCATCCATGAGAATATTAGTACACGTAATAGAATGATAGCAAAAGTAACAACACACTAGCACAAGCAATAGAATGTAACGCAAGAAATATAATGCTAGCACAAGAAAATGAATGGTAACACACTTTACGGGCTATACAAACACATGTTTGAAAATGGTAGCACAAGGAACTTGTAGCTTCACAAAAAACTATGAAATACAATAAAAATGATTGGTTTTTGAGAATTTCTTACAAAAGAGCTCACCAATGGACTTGAAACATTTTTGAGTATGCTGCAAACACTTCAAACAATATTATTATGAAGTGAAAATGAAAAAATAAGCAAGAAAGGTTGTGGGTGTCCTCGGGCATGCCAAAATGTGTACAAGGAAAACTGAAACAATGAAAGAAACAAGCAATACAAACAAATATGATTCTTCTTCACATTCTCTTGCAACCTTAGATGAGATGGCTGAAGTGTGGAATGAAGTACCAAACTTGTTGAATCTCCTTTGATGAGTTGTTTGTGGATGCTCCAATAGCAAGAAGAAAGATGTCCTACGAACAATGGATGGATTTGTTGATCAAATGGGCAGCCAAGCACGGTGTACAAATTCAAATGGAAAATTGATAGAGTAATGTTGCAAATGCCTTCAACTTCCAAAAGATGAATTGTGAAGGAAAGAGTCTCTTATTTATAGTTGGAGGAGAGACCATGGATTGGGGCCAAACTTTGAATAAGTTACATGTAAATGAATGCATTTTCCTAATTTATAAAGTTTATTTGGTTTATGCAGTTGGTTGTTTTGAATAAGAATTAAAGGGGCAATGAATTTGAATAGTTGGCTCTTGAATTCTTCAATTGTACGTGTAATTTTGCTTCCTCCTTTGTAGGGTTCTAGAACTTGAGTGGAGTGAGCTAGTGAAGTGGAGTTGAGTGGGAGGTGAGTGGATAAATAGTTTTTATTTTATTTAAATATCTAATTAAATAGATAAGGAGTGTAAGTGTATGGTTTATGCATGATAGAATTAATTAAATTAATTCTAGTGTGATGTGGGTGAATAGTGGTCTCAAATGTATTCTAGAACATGATTTAACACATTATGCAAAGAATATGGATAATTATAAATAGGTATGTATTTTTATGATGTCTAAAAATTTTAGATCAAAGGTCTTCATAGTAAGTCTAAAATTAATATTTTTTATCATTTTAACAAACAATTGACATCTTATTGTTTCATTTAAGTCATTAATTTTTCCCCATATCCTATTAGTTTTTCTTGTACGATTGCATTCACCAATCTTATCAATCATTGGGTTTAAAATATTTTCATCATTTTCAAGTAAAATCCTAGGTGTTTTACACAAAATTTAATCGATGATCTCAATGGTAAAGTTGGTTGAACATCAGGTAAACATTGTTCATTTCCTATATGTTGTTCATCTTCATAATTTGGTAATGTTTTGAATAGGTTGGTAATTTGGTGTAAAATCTAAGTTTAAATTTGACATTGCATCATCATTCATTGAATATTCATTATTTATTGATCAATTGGTGTTTGAGGATATGTTTCACTATTAAATTCATTTGTAAGAGATGACATACCTTCACCTCCATGCATTGATTTCTTGCACTTGTTCCCTTCTTCTTTCTTGGCTTTGGTCGATAATAAATGTATTTTTCAACATCTAATTTCTTTGGCAAAGACGTATTCAATTTATTTTTTTCAGTCCTTTTTGCATCTATTCCCTTTGTTTTTAGCTCCTCAAGGAAACAAGTATTTTCCTTCGGGGTCTCCTTCCCCACCCCCACACACACACACATATGTATGTATGTTAGGAATATAAGAAACAATGAAACACTCAAATCTCAAACAATGACTACAAATTTCACAAAACAAGGATTCTATATATGACAATAGATATAATATAAATGTTTGATCGATGCAACAAACATAAAAAGTACTATAGTTTCATATAAAATGACTCAAAAATTAAATTGTTGTGGGAATGTGCAAAAAACTATGCAAGTCACATGCATTATGTGACCAAAATCATGAGAGACTTTAGTTTTTGTGTGTTTATCTCATTTTTAAATATCTTATAATGTGCTCTCATTATAATGTGAGCGTGTTATAACATATGTTCATTATACTCTGTTTTGGGTTGGATATTGTCAATTCTTAGGCTTGAGTTTGGCTCGGATATCTAAGCCTAAAAGTTGAACTGTCTATTTCGTGACTAAATCCATATTTTGTAAGAATAATATCTAATGTATGCCCCAAATTCTCATGTGTTATAGGACAATATTCTAAAAAATATGAATATGATGTCAAACTCTATCCTAAGTTTGTGTTGATATATTTCTTTCTAAAATATGAATAGTTTAAGGTTTTCATCCTTAATTTCTTTTATTAGTGTCTTCATTTTTAGCCAAAACACATGTATCATATTTTCAAAATAATTTATGACCCGCTTGTCTAAATTTCAAAAACTTCAAATCAACGCGATCTACACTCTATTCTACACACATTAAAAAAATAATAATTTTCGATTATTTTTCTTAAAATTAAGGGGGATTTACACACTAAGATTTTGTTTTTTGATTTGTTCACTTTGAAAATCAGTATAAAATAATATATTCATCAAAAATAGGAAAAATTAGCAAGGCCTAGTACATGATGTTAGCTAATTTTCTATTAAAGGGATTTGTAAAATAGTTTACGGAACTCAAAAATAGGGGGCGTACACATGACACTATATTATATTTTTGAAATAAAAACAGGCACACTTTGTGTACGCACCACATTTAATTTCTTAATCTCCACATTTAAAAAAAAAAATAGTGGCTTAGAAACTAGATTCAAGCACTATAATTTTTGTTTTTATCAAATTGTCAAAAATTGTACACATGCATGCCAAATTACTAGTTGAGGTCATCGTTCCTGTTGCCCCTAAACCTTGACCACCCATGTTTTATTGATTTCAAGAAAAAAGTGGTCACTTTTAACCTCCTTTTGGTCGCTATTTCCATACACACATCCACTTCATGCTTTTTACCAGTACTCTCCTACCCACTTACCACAAGCACCGTCACCATTCTTTTTAAGTAGAGAACATACACATTAAATTTAATCAACCACTTAATACCTTTTCACTTTCCACTCTCTCACCATATTCAAAGCTCCATTAGAAGAAATCATCATCTCTCATATGACTAAAAGTACTTTGAATTGAAAATAACACCACCTAAAAAAGCAAATTGACTTTTAAAAAATAATATAGAGTTTCAATACTTATTCTTAGTCTTCTATTGGAGAAGTTTTGAATTCTAAAATTATTATTATTTTGAATCATTATTTTATGAGAGAACCATTTTTAATATAATATTAAGATTTTTGACATAAATAATATATTAAATTTATAAATTATTCCACACCAATTATCACTCTAAAATTATTATTATTTTATATCAGTATTTTAATAAGAAAACCATTTCAAATAATAATTTATTTATTTTTGACATAAATAATATATTAAATTTATAAATTGTCCGCATCAATTCTCAAGGACAATACCTTCTTATATTTGTCCACATTATTGCCAACTTTCAATATATACTCATTTTCAGGGTTTTAAAAGTACAATGAATAGAAATGAACACCAACCTTATTAGTATTTTTTGAAGTTAGTTCTGTAAAAATAAAATAGGATTTTAACACTTTATCATCCTCTCAATTGAGGAATTAGTCTTTTTATTATTAAAAAAATAGAAATTTAAAATTAAGTTTTTTAATCATTATATTAATAAGAAGGCAACTTTCAATATCACATTATAAATTTTTGACATAGATAATATATGAAATTTATGCGTTGTCCCGCACCAAATCTAAAGATAGTATAATTTATTATTGTTATTATTTTATGTGCGAGTATAAATCACTGATACGTTCAACCAATGCACCTAAATCCTGTTCCAAGATCTGTTCGAAAACTGTACGTGAGGGTCAAAGCTTTGGGTTTTCCAAATATCTTCAACATGAAGCTCCTTTCTGTTTACATTGAGATGATTCTTACTATTAATTCCTTTGTCGTTATTATGTGAATGAGTTGTATATGCTATTACTGTTATATAAATATGTATGCTGGATTGCAGCCCAAATATAAACCCACTGAGTAACACTACCAATTGTTTTCTAGATCTGTGCCTGTTGACTAATTTGCTGTTCCTACTGAGCTCATAATAAACGGGCTGCAGATCACTCTGTATATCTAAGTAATACAAATCGACAAGGCTAAAATTAGACTATTAGTTTGCCAACTTTGTTATTTTATTTTTGGTTCTGACTGCAAATTAAGGAGTTGGTTGGGAAATATGGAAAGAAAACAAAAATGCAAGATCTGATGGCAGAAATACTTTGGGTCTTCCAAAGAGATCAATAAGTTCGCTTCTATAAAATAATGTTATTTTTCCATTTACAGATACAGCCAATTTTTACAATTAAATAATCCAATCCAGACAACGTTAGTCAATCCCTTGTAGTGTTCGGATTATCAGTGGCTCTTCCTTGGCGGATTCTTCGCCGGCAAAATTCTAATTCTCTTTGCAACCCGGACAAAATCTCTGTAACAGAAAAGACAAAGAGTTATTATTCTAATTCAGATCTAATAAGTATTGTACTTTAATATGACAATGCCATGCTTGAAATCATTATTATCATGGTCCGGAATCCGGATAAACTGGGTTCTTCATGCGCGTTTAGAGAAACAGAAACAATTGAAATTTGGATTATAAATTTTAAAGGTATTCTGTATTGTGTTAAAGTTTTATATAAATGCAATTATTTTCTTTCTGTAAAAATCTCAACAGCCTCTAGAGTTTAGGGTTTAATTTTAGGAAAAAAATTCTACAGCCTCTGGGGTAACATACAATAAAAAAATTCTACAGCCTCTAGGGTTGGAATTCAAGAGGTTAAGGAAGTCTGATCAAAGAATTCCTCTGCGGTTGGGTCCGAGAGGTTAAAGAACTCTGATTGAGTTCTAATGAAGTGGTTTGGTTCTTGTTTTACCTCTGCTCGGGTATGTCCGTGTAGTGTTTGCGGGTGCTGGTTAAGGTTTTCCATAACAAAGGGATAGACTGTTATCAAGATCTGATAAGAGAGTGCCAAGGAAAGTTTATGATTTCCTCTAAAATTGGGATGAAGGAGGTTAATGCACTCAGATCGAATGCAAGGAAGGCGGATCTAATGCAAGTGAAGTGGTTTAGTTCTGGTGGGATCGAGCCTTATGATTCCCTGTAATGTTGGGGTGGAGGAGGTTAAAGAACAAGGGTCGAATGCAAGGATTGCAGATGGAATGCAAGTGAAGTGGTTTGGTTCTGGTGCGATACAGCCTTATGATTAATCAACGCAAGGAACACTCATTAAAAAAATTGTACATTTAGAAAAATTATGAAGAATATTGGAACACTACTTCAAGTATGCTACTCTCTGGATAATCTGTTTAGGAGCTTTTAAAAATAAAACTGCCCGTCTCTTTCAGACAGAAATTGGTGAAAATTATAGACCTAGTTATTAGGGTTATGAAAATCTTAACTAACCTTCTAACAAATCCCTTAAAAGTTTCCAGGCAGTTAGAAAGAAGAGATGAGATATTTATAAATTTAATTTTGATGTGTACAATTCCTTACCAAACTTTGCGTCCTCGAAGATGCGCGAGGTCTTAAAAATTCAAACAATCTTCACAAACTTTTATACAGTTAATCTAACCAGCTTTTCACAATATGTCTTCCACCAAAATCTTCTATCTCACTTTTACTTTTAAATAAATTCCGTAAGGAGCGAGGTCTAAACCTAGAAGAAATCGTTTGAAAACCTTAGAAACAATTTTTTCTAGACATCAATACATGTTTCATGCTAAAATCTTCAATCTAAAGTTTTTTTCCAAGAGAATCCAAAAGTTTTCCTAGAAAACAAATTCAAAAGCTTTTACACATTTTATGCTGGATAGTTTTTCACAATATGTTTTCCTGGCAAAATTTAACAATTTTAGTTCAAATCCAGAACAGCTTCCAGAATACGTTTTCCTGATAAAATCTTCAGTCTAAAATTTAATTAATATAGAACAGCTTTAGCTTATTTCCGCAGCATTTAATTCAGAACAGCTTCCACAGTAAGTCTTTCTGCCAAAAGCTTCTATCTAAAATGTATCATGTATACAAGCTTTACAAAGAGGAAACAAGCATTACCAGCAGTATTTAAAAAAACGATTTTTTTTTTTAAATGTAGTTAATATAGAACAGATTTAACTCACTTCCATGATAAATCGCCGGCAAGTAGAAGATCGCCTTCAATGTCTTCGTAAGCAATCAGATACCCCGGAATGGCGTTAGCCAAATTAACGGACTCCTCCACCGGCAAAGAAATGACAACAATGTCGGCGAACATTTTGCGCAGAGCTCTCGCAAACGTCTCATAATTTGCATGCTGATCAAGACAAATCCTTTGACAGATGGACCGCCCTTCCAGAACCACCGTTACTTGAGGCGCCGCCAAATGAAGAGGAAAATTAAACGGAAACCCTAAACCAGAGCATGACTCATTATTTACCACTCCCAGATTCGACCCGGCGGGAGCTACGAAAGCGCTCTGCTTGCTCTGCAAAAACGGCGGCGGCGCCGCTCTGTTCAAATTCCCAACCCCGTCGGCGCAGGTTCGAGTCCCGTCGCCCGCCTGGTTATATCGGTAATTCGGCCCAGCGAGCAACCTCGTGTAAAAATTCGTATTCGCGGCGTCCCGAGCACCGCCGCCACCCCCGATCGAATCCCTCCATGCATGAAATATTTCTCCGCTTTTCTCCGATCCGCCATCCATTCTCTGAAACCTAAAACCACAGCAGCACAAATTGGCAGAGGATTTAAAGGCCAAAAAAAAGATTACGTCAAAAAACGAAACAAATATTTTTGTCGAGCACGGAAAACAGGTAATGTAAAACATATAAAATAAGCGTTAAATGACGCGCCCTTGTAATCTGCACGACGCCGCGCCTAACGGCGCACGGTTCGGGCGGTTTGACCGCGCGGTCGGAGCGTGGCGCACATTTAAGTCAAGCATGTCGGAATATGAGATTTTATGCATATTTTTATTCCTTTTACTTCTCTTAACGTTACGTAGCGGTTGCTCTCAACTTGCGATTTTGTTTGACCCCGCCTGACGCATGTTAATCTGCTATGTTTGAAAATAACGCCTAATTTAAGGAGATTTGCTTTCACGGTTTCAGTGTAGTTTTATGGCACGCATGGCTAAATTTCACATGCATTTCTCTTTTCTCAAACTTCAAACTCGAGAAGAAAGTTGGACACAACCTTTACAACTAAGACATTCATATCGAGGAGCCATATGAGTGTGTGTTGCACTTGCATGTAACGCTCTTATCTTGAGCTTTACATGACTCAACACCAATTTATATATAATCATTTTTTGATTGACTTTTTTAAAGTAAAATTTTCTTTTTAAATTGTCAAATGATGTGAAATTTGAGGTTGGAATTGTTCTATGCCAACAAAATTGGATGTCAAATTTAAGGTCAATTGTTAATTGTAATGGGCCTTGCAACATCTCATGATGGCATAAGTCTGTTCACTCTAATTGCAGAACTTGAGCTCTCCATTCTTGTGACATTTTACGGCAAGCATAAGGCCTCGTTGCATTGTGCAACATTAATGCAACCCTTTGTTACACATCGTGTAACTCCCACTTATCTCGCACTTTACCCAACACTTAGTGACTTTTGTTAAGTATCATGGTACCTTGGTGCATTTCTCTGTGAAGTCTCAAGCATGCTACACACTTGTTTCATATCCTTTACCACTTTTACAGCCATGCACTAGCCCAACATAGCACTCGCTCAAGTTCCTCTGTCTTGTATCCTTCACACCACCTCACTCGTAGTCCCTATAGTCTTGTGCCAATTCCTCGTGTATCATTTGCAGAATCCACAATGTCGCGCCCCTCTACACAATACTCATGAACTTCTCTCGACGTTGCGCCATGCTGCATAACTCTGTGGTAGGTACCCAATATAATTATTCCTTTCTTGAACTACAAATGACAATTGTTACCACACACCTAGGCATGACAAACTCACTTAGTGTTTTCTTGTTCGTTCACTTCCTTGCACCCTCAACACGCGGCACACCAAGTGATACACTCCATGCCAATGCCTTATAAGATCATCTCAACAACATGTTGTGCGTCATATCACAATTGTTACTCAAATCATGGAAGATGAAGCGTCTTGCAACTATTGTCAATTGTAACTACATCCTCTACAACTATACATTGTATAACTATATATATGTTCAACCCTCAAGAGCTGTTGAATATTCAAGTAGTCACTCCCAAGTCCAATACTTGCACGCTTAGTGTACCTTCTAATTCCTACACTATTTTGTATTCATTCTAGCCTAGGCAATCCAAATAAGAAACATTCCTCTGTTGATCATAAAATCTTGCAATCTTAGCCTTATTGCACATTAAATTGTACACAAATGTATGATCCCTATACTTTCACTACATAGAACTTACACTTTTAAATATAAATATTCTTCATTCAAATCATGTGTGATGTATTCATTTTCTTAAATCTCTTCTATGCATTTTACAATACTATAGTTGTCTCCAAGTATGTCATTTTCAATCATGCAATTGGTTTGGGGTGTCATTGTATGGTTCATGTTCACTGGTGAATAGACATTACACTCCACTACCACCACTACCTCATGTCTACCATTCTAAGATGCCTTTCGACACAATTTTAATGTCATAGAGATTGGAATATATAATTGTTATAAAACTCATATTTGGATGAATGATACAATAAATATCTCTTCAATATCAACAACCTTTTTGATAATAACTTCATAATTTTAAGAAAATTATTATTTCCACAAATATGAGGTCAATCTAACCTAGTTTGATGGAGATGTTTAGGTCACATAAAACCCACCAAAACTACATGATGACAAACCACTCATCATTACATTTTTAATAGCTTAGCCAACCATCTCATTGGTTTTCAAGATATAATAATATCATTATAAAGAATTGGGTTGATTTTATGCAAATTGTGAAGCCAATTATAATGCACTAGAAAACATAACTTTTGAAGTTCATTTTGCAATCCATATTTGCTTAGACAAGAAGATTCACAAGGTATTATCTGTGGGCATGTGAAACGCCATGATTTGACAACTTGGGCCTCTAAATTCTCATCTTGTCCTAAGGCAAAGGGACAACAGTTGGTTCTACACAAAAATTAAAATAGTATAGTTTGATAAAGAGTTTACTCAATAGCTTGGGAAAGGGATAATGATCGTGCAAATAAAGCTGGATTGGAGTATTTCTACAGTCTTCGCCAGCCTCATATTTTGAGATTATTAACGTGTTTATGTCACCAAATATTTATATGTTTTCATTGGAGGAAACGGCCATGGATAAAAACAACTTAAAAGAGATATTATGAGGGAGAACAGCGGTGTTGAACCGCCAACAGTAACATAACATCACTATTATTTGTTTTTTCATATTTTCTTTGTTGCCTGTTCTTCAGTTTTTAGGTTTGCGGTTAGTTTTATAAGATATCAAAGGACGTGATTTGTTTGTAAATATTTTCTTTATTGTATGTTTTTTTTTTTTTCAAGTTTTTGGATTAATTTGAGTTGCTTTTATATTTCGTATTTTCTATTTATATTGTATTTTTAGAGTGTATTTTAAGTTTCAGGTCTAAATAGGTTTATCAATTTATATCTATTTTTCATTTTTAATTTAACAATTGTTATTGTAATAGTATTTGTATTAATAATATTTTACAAATATTTATAATATAAAATTAATATTTGAAAAATATAAATATTTATATTTAAACAATGTATTGACAACGACATTAATAAATGTTATTATTGTTCCATGTTTCATGTTTGTTGAAACATATAGTTGATGTACATAAGTACGATAAGAAGATTCTATCCCTACTTTTTTATCTCTAGCTCGAGCGGGATGACCTTAATCATCACGCACGTTCGTGATGGTGTGCTCTAAAATTGAACCTACGACTTGCTGCCTAAAAATTCATCCACCTACCTTTGCACCACACATATTTTTCATAAATCATTTTCAAAATTTTGACTTTACCTATGACTACAAATGTACTTGAAAGTTAGGATAGTCAGTTCGAGCGACATAAGTGATATAGTTGATGCCACTAGAGGCGGTGGTGGAGGACATGCTTGGTGATATGGGCTCAATACATCTTAAAATTGCTTTTTAACTCTAAAAATTTGCATTCAATAAATATTCAATCTCACCTTTGTCGGTTGGCGTGGTCCACAGTCATATATTACAATCTTTATGTCAATAGGGACCAAGTTGCAATGGAGGTGACCCTCTCACCGACATAATGTTCGATTGTTTGTCGGATACGTATGCTTTTTGCCTTGTTATCGAAGTCAAATATACTTCTTCATTACATTTTGGAATTACTTTGATAACTCTTCAAACTTTGTGTGCCTTGCTTCCCAAGTCAAACATATTTTTTTCCATACATCTTGAAATTTCTTCAATGACAATATAAGCAACTATGAGTCTAACTTTACACCTTATTTCAATGTAAATACTAATCTTATATATTACAAAAATTATAGATACCATAGGTTTCACTTCTAAATAGATTTAGTTACTTTTTTTTCTCTCTAATCATAGTTCATCTCTTCATAATATTTTATTTTCTTAAAATGTTGATTATACATTCCATTTATTATTTAATTTTATACGATAAATCTATTTATATTATTTTAATTACGGGTTGAGATTGATATTACAAAACATAAATAAATGTTTTAACATATTAACAATCTAATTATTTTTTCAATTTTAAAATAATAATTAGTACAAATTAGTACTCATAGAAGGCACAACATTATGTACAAAATAGCATAGATTAATAAATGAATATAGATTTTCCTTTCAATTTTTTAAAATATAATTAAATTGTTCATAAAAATTTCAACTTTAAAAATGTGTTAATCAATAACTTTTACAAATATATTAAATAAATTTATTTTATAAGCATTAATAGATATCAATCTTAATGTTTTTATCCTAATTTTATGTATATCATATTAATTAATAATTTTATTATTTTGTTAATAAAAATTTTATTGATTGATAAAGAATGACATTATTTCAATTTGCAAATTAATATGTTGGGTTGAGAAAAAAATATTTCTAGAAAAAGGGTTGTAAACTCCACCATATGGTGAAGATATTATAATTTTTAATTAACATCTCCCAAAAATTGATGTGACAATATAATGCGCGTCAAATTTAAGGTTGAAATTACCATGTGATGGTCAAACAAACATCAAAACTAATGTAATTATTCATTATTTATGGATAAAATTATAGCCTCACTACCACCCAACTCCCACTATAAATCACCTATTGGGATAATTGAATGAAAGATACTAGAGGGTGATAAGTCTAATGTAGTGAATTATCTTCACTATTCCACTCCCTAATATCAAATCACCACTTTGGGCTTCTTATCATCTTCTACCCTCTAGCCAATATTCAACATCCCTCCCTTTAGTAACAAAGTTTTAGGTGTTTGTGTGTTAAAGTGAGCCACATTTTCTTGCGATTATTATAAAAATACATGAGGAAAAACATTATTTGAGTAATGAAAATCATATAGGTCATTTGGGAAATAATAAGTACACTCTAGTTAAACTCCCACATAAATCAACATTACAATCCACCACTATTGTCCATCTTCCATTGTAGGAGACCTTGTGATATAATTAACAATATTTAATACATCTATTTTAAGGCAACTCTCTTAGATTTGTGACAATTGATTAATTAATATCATTACCTTTTCTATTGATTGTTGAGAGATGGCCTTATTTTAGTTACATCACCGTGTCCTTTCCAAATTATAATATAGGCTCCAAATTCCACTGCATGCGATCAAGAAATAATGGTTTTACAATTAAATTATCCAAATAAAAGTTCTTAAAAAATAATTGTCAAATAGGTATCAAATTTAATATTGAAATTATTTATGATGGTAAAATAAACATCATATTTACGGTCTTCTATTAACGATCTCATCAACATTAGAGTCCTCCACTACCACCCCAACCTCCATTGTGCAATGCCTCTCAACATAATTAATGTCATAAAGATCTTTGAGTGCTTAGTGAATGGAGTGACAAATATTTCTTTACTATTATCACTCTAAATTAGACTAGAACCTTTTTTATAATTTCAAGTAAAAATTATTTAAACATATGAAGTGAATTTAACATTGTCTGGTTGATAGAGACATTCGGCTCACGTAGAAACCATCAAAATTCTTTTCTTTTTTTTTTTTTTTTAAAACAATGATAAAAACATGCGTTACTGAATTTAATAGTTTAGTTTAAGGACTTAATATTATCCTTAGGAAGAATTGATTTAATTTTATGCAATTAGAAAGTCAAATCATAATAAACTAAATAGATAAAATAATAATATTGACATTTTTTAAAAGTCCAAAATCGACCTATAACTTGGGGAAGGGATAATGATCGTGCAAATAAAGCTGTGTTGGAGTACTTCTACATTTTGAGGTCGTTAGCACGTGTCACATAACTAAAATGTGGTCATTGTTAGAGTTTCTCCTTATTAATACGGTACTAATACGGTACTGCCTTTCGGACTATACTAGGTTTAACGCGACTTCTCCAATCAAATTACAAAGCCTAAATTTTTCATACATTTTATTTTCTTATAGATTTAATTATTATTATCATTTCATATCAAGAAACCCTTAAAGAACACATTTTTGTGGGCACAAGATTAGTTATTTGATAATATTTTTCATTGTTTTAGTGTATTTGTTTATTATTGATTATTGATTTATATTATAATTTTTTTATATTATATGTTTCATGTTTTTTATTATTTTCATAATATATTTTTTTTCTTCTTCATATTCTCTCTTTACAAAGTTTCTCTCTTCCTTTTGTTTGATTGAGTTTTGTATTTTGTAAGCCATAAAAGTAGTATGGCTTTAGTTCATTCTCAAACCCATATTAAAATTATGATTCGTTCTTTTGTGTGGACTTTTCGATCATTATTTTCAATTTCCACGAGTTTTGGCACTTCTTTGTCAATGTTTTCCGTATTTTGCGTAATCAACATACATGTCAATAGGATTCTAAATTGAATTCAAAAGTCTATAAATACACAAGTGTGTTAGTGCATTGATGACAATCGTAATAGAGATAATCAAATATTAAAAAAGAAGGAATTCATTTATTTTTCACCAACAATAAATTTCAAGCATTTAGAGAAGATTGAATATGGTCTTACTTTCAAGGCATTGATTACAAAATTGGAAGTGATAATCTTGAGATACTTGCACTACATTGTGTACTACTAGTTGAATTGCATTATACTTAGTTCACTATTTTCAAGAGTACAAGATCTTGGGAATTTCATAATAATATTGAGATATCATAGCCCACCAATAACTCCATATTTTTACGGTTTTGTAAGTTGTTAGGGTCACATTAGGTTTCTAAGGAAGAAGAATAGTTTCCCGAGAGATTCGCATTGAATTCAAGAAAAGAGGGAAATGCTTTTGAAGCTCATATTTAGGTGAACAAGGTCATCAACTCAAATCTAACGTTCAAAGGATGCGATTACCAAAAGCATGTTATTTTTATGACGAGAAGGATACAATTATAGTCAATTTTTTTCTTCTTCTAGGTTTTCTTCACCTTGTTGTTTAAACATGCGTTGTTTGTTTATGACTAGCATACCTATCTTATAGAAATCTATGTAAAATATACCGAGAGGTATAGTTTATTGTAATTAATATTATATTATAATAAATATGTTAAATATTTTTTTATGTAATTATTTAAGAAAGTAAAATTACATTTGTATTTGTTTTTATTTTGTGAGTGGGCACAAAATTATTTTTATTTCACGGGCACAAAATTCTTTCACGGGCACGACATCAGAATCTTTCACTCCATATATACAACTATAGATGCCTCTCGGCATAATGAATATCTCTAAAATCGTTACAAACAAGATATCACTCTTAAACCAACTACTATCAATTATTTACAATTTTTGTAACATTCCATAGTAGGATAATATACCCCTTTATGAATTAGGTTTGAAATTACTTGTTATATTTATTTAGGTCAGGATTGCAATGTATATGGTTATCTCTGCAGTATGTTTTTAATGTTAAAAACTCTTCACATCTCGCATTTTAGTGAACCCAAACCTTACATTCAACTTAGGATTTTACTTTTGGTGAACTTGAAATCATGTAAACGCTAGTTCTAGGGTTTCATATCTTAGTGAACTCGCATTGTTGTGGATGATTTTATCCTTTTAAAGTTACCTCTTACTTTCATTAGTGATATATTTGATTTCCTAGAGATTGTTTCATGCATTTATAAATATATTAGCCATAGATATCATGTGTTGTATAGATTTCATGTTATTGTCTATATATTACATCTTTTATTCCATATAAAGTTAGTAGATGTAAAGCCCTAACTAAATGCATTGCTAGGATAAATTCTAACCATTTGATTTTGTTAAATCCTTTGATTAATCCTAATAGTTAAGTGAAAATTTAAATGGATGATTTCGTTAAATTTATTTAGTAAAATGTTTATTTTAAATTATAGTTTCTCTTCCTAATAATGCTTCTTTGAATGAAAATGTTAAGAAGAGTTTTCAATTTTCTATTGAATGTGGAGGTAGAAAAGGAAAACAAGTTAATTTATATTGTTAGAGTAGGTTGTTTACCTTAGCTCATGTTCACCTAGGTACTTCATTTAATACATTCTATTTTATTTATCCTCGTCCACTTACGTGTGGATATTTATTTTATCTTATTTATATATCGGAGGATATTATATAGTTATTAGGTATAGTTTTTCATTGATCTATGGCCCGACTAGTTCTTAGATCGATCTTTCTTTCCTATATAAGCAAGACCTCTTCTCATTGTACTACATAGAGTTATATGAGATATAATATATGATATTGATGGTATTTGTTTGCAAATCTTGTTGTAAAGTTATTCTATTTAATTACTTATGACTATTAAATATGATGATTTATTAGCATTTGAGATCTTTGTGGCTTGGAACAATCTTTAGATCATTCCTTTTATGGTATCATAGAGGTAGATGTTGCAAATGTCCATTTATAAGTTTTCTTTACAAGAAAGGGTTTTATTCTTTTTAGTATATTTGAAATTTCTTAGTATTTTTTTGTGCAACATGCATTTCATGTGAAACGAAGGGTGCCATTAGATCTAGAAGGTGGAAAACCCCTAGATGGGAATTAAGCTCGAATGTGGTGGTGGGTGGCACTTTGATTTATTTTTATAGAGGCTCTAGCGGGCATGAAAATCTATGCAGATCCGTATGAATTGGTTTTCACTATTTGTTTGCAAAGTCTATGGTTGGCTAGATATAGGTCATTTCTGATTTTGGTCATTTGATGGTGCATTGCCCTTGGTTATATGGTATGGTCTCATGAGGGCTTACGGTAGGTGCTTAAGCATAGCCCCCTTCCCATTTTTGTTCGGTGAGTGAAAGCCAAATAATTTTTCTTTAGTGTAAACTGAAATAAATATTAGAGTGAAAAATTGATAAACACGTCTTTTGATTGATAACTCGGATTTGAGTGTTCGTTTTTTTCAAAAGTGCTTATTTTTCCTTGTTTATTCCATTGGAACTATTTATTTTGAGAAACATGATAAAATTATAAAAAAGTAGTTATTTTTGTAAAATAACCTCAATTATAAAGTGCCAAACAAAATACATAATTATTACACATGGAAACTAAGAATGGAAACAATCATTAAAAACAAAGAATTATGGGCTTTAAATTCTATAGAACAACCAGTGTTCACTAGAGAATATGAGAAATTTCAGTACTAATGCAACATTGATGAGTGTATGGGTTTGATAGGAACTTATATAAGTGATAATATTTTGTTTCATTTGGAAAAATGTGACTCTCCTTTCAAAATATGGGAGAAATTGGAGGGATTATTTAGTAAAGTGGATCACGTGAGAGCCATGCAACTTGAAATTGAGATCACTTCTCTTAGTCCTAAATATTTTCCATCAATTATAGACTATCTTACTAAGTTCAAGCATTTGTTGACACAATTGAAGGGGATTGTAAGAGATAATAAAGATGAAGAGCGTGTTTACCTAAATCTATCCAAGTTGAGAAGTCCATTCAAAATATTTGCTTATACCTTTTATCTAGCATGGATGCATTAAGTGACACATTCCAAATGCCTACCTTAGAAATATTTTTTGAAATACTTACTAGGAAAGAATCCAAAATATCTAAGCTTGAGTATTCCACCTCTCAAAAGGAATTAGTAGCATCTAATCCTAAGGCCAAGAGAAAACAAAAAGGTAAATCCAAGTTCACCCTTTGTCCATCTCAAAGTGCTCCTAAACCCAAATAAAACAACTCTAAACCTAATGAGTCTTCTAAATCCAAAAATAAGCCTATCCTTTCATGTTCTTTCTATGGGGGTACTTGTCATGTAGAAACTAGGTGTTAAAAGTGAATGCAAGCCTTAGAGGATGCAATAAAAAAAGTAAAAGATCTCTATCTCCACTCCCAAC
The DNA here is from genome assembly GCA_018340775.1 of Taxus wallichiana var. yunnanensis. Taxonomy (NCBI): domain Eukaryota; kingdom Viridiplantae; phylum Streptophyta; class Pinopsida; order Cupressales; family Taxaceae; genus Taxus; species Taxus wallichiana. The sequence continues at coordinate 704,164,157 of CM031244.1, forward strand.
ACCTTTAAATGAGCATGAAAAAGATCTTAAGATTATTAAAAGATCTCATTCAACAATTGCAGATAATTGTATTATAGATTCTGGTGCTTCTCATCACATGACTTCTTCCAACGACTCTTTTTGTATCTCTAGGTTCATGTTGTACTTCCAAAATTAAGGTTGGAGATTATCCGTTTCTATTTGTTAAGGGAAAAGGTGACATTCACCTTGATGGTGAAGCATTCATGATTCCCTATATTTACTAACACCACTACAAATTTACTTTATGTATATCAAATTTGTCATTTTGGTCAAGGAAAGACAATGAATTTTACACCATAAGGAGCAAAAGTAAGAACCTTGTTTCTCAAGGTATCGTTGATCATAGTTCTAGACTATATCACTTTGAGGTTTTGAAGACACTTCTTTAACAATGACATTCTTGGTTTCTCATGTAGATTCGAGAGAGTGAGATTTGGCATGAATGATTTAGACATCTCAATTACATATATTTGAAGGATTTGAGCAGTCATGGTATGGTTGATGTCCTTCCTAGTATTTCTTGTCTTGAGGGATTTTTTTCCTGGTTGTGCCATAGGAAAAAACAACAAGATCCATTTCCTAAGGGTATGTCTAATAGAGCTTCTTCACCACTTGAGCTTGTGTATATAGTGACTTGATATTTTTTCCTACCCCTCTTTCAATGGAGCTAAGTATGCACTTAAATTTATTGATAATTTCTCAAGGCGTACTTGGTTTTATTTTCTCAAGTACAAAAGTGACTTTTTTCCACACTTCAAATTCTATAAGGCTTTGGTCGAGAAAAATCCTCTAGTTGCATAAAGAACCTTCATACTACCGATAATGGGGGAGTACTTCAACAAAGAGTTTTTTGATTTTTTAGAAACTCATGGCATTATTTACCAACATTTTTCCTCATAATCCACAACAATATGGCTTAACATAATGGAAGAATTAAACTTTGAAGGAAATGGCTAATTGTATGATGCATCCTAGATATTTACCTCCTATATACTGGGCAGAAGTAGTTAATTATGCTTACATTCAGAATCACACACCACACAAAACATCTAAGTATTTGACTCAAGAGGAGGCTTGGATCAAGACTAATCTTGATTTCTCTTTTTCAAGACTTTGGGAGCCATGCTTGGGCCTTTGTGCTAAAGAAGACTAGGAAATGCTTGGATAAGAAGAGAAAACCCTTGATCTTTGTAGGGTATTGTGAGGATGTGAGAGCTTATCGAATTTTATAACCTAATACTCATGAGGTTTTTTTCAAACACATGTTCAATTTGATGAGTGCTTCTCTCCTCATGAATCTTCATCTTCTTCCATGCCTACTTATTATTTATGTCATCCCGAGCATCCCTTCTTTGAAGAGATAATGCGAGGAGGTTATGGATTCTTATGAGGATCCTATTCCCAATGATGTTATCACTATGCCTAAGTGGGATCGTACTACAATTTATGAGGAAACACCTTTCATACAGGATCTTCCACCCACTAGGCATCATCATGCACATTCTACAGGTTCTAGAATTTTTTTAGACAGTTATTGAGGATCAACAATCCTTTTCACATGCTCATGGGATACGGGAGTGGGATGATGTGATCACAAATGATTATTCATCTTTGATGAAGAATAATACTTGGGATTTTGTCTCTCTTCCCAAGGGAATAAAGATGGTTAGATGTAAGTGGGTATACCAAACCAAATACACAGATGATGGGACCATTGACAAGTATAAGGTTTGTCTTGTTGTAAAGGGTTTCTCACAAGGTGAAGGTATTTATTACTCTAAAAATGTGTACTTGTTACCAAGATGGATTCAATACACATTGTACTTACTATTATTGCATAGCACAGGGTGGCTTGTATGTTAGATGGATGTTAAGAGTGCCTTCTTACATGGATATTTACAGGAAAAACTACATGGATCAGCATGTTGGGTTTGTTCATGACTCGTCTCTTGTTTTTGACTCTGAAGGTATCTCTACGGTCTCAAATAGGCCCCTTGGGCTTGGTATGAGAAGATGGATTATTTTCTTCTAACTACGGGTTTTGTTCATTGCCACTCATATCCCATAATATATCTCCACCATGTTGGCAAGGATATTGTTATACTTTTTTTTGTATATTGATGATCTACAACTTACGGGTATCTCTTCTTCCCACGATAAAACTATTCAATGGGCTCTTTCCATGCATTTTGACGTGTGAGATCTCAAGGTTATTGCATTATTTCCTTGGTTTATATATTTCTCAGACAAATTCAAGGATTCATTTGAGTCAGCAAAAGTACACCCATGATCTTCTTCATTGTTTTGATATGGTTGATTGTAAGCCAATTCCATCTCCTTTTCAATCTAAGGTTACTCTTACTTCCACCTGCACCACTCCTATTTGTGATTCTACCTTGTATAAGCGGTTGATTGGAAGTATGATGTATTAGACCCATAATCACCCTAATATTTCCTTTGTGGTAGGGCTTGCATATCATTTTGCACATTCTCCTCATAGTAGTCATTAACAGGATGCTAGAAGGATTTTATGATATCTACAGGGAACTTCACAATTTGGACTACACTACACCAGAGGTTCTACTCAGTTGGTTGGATATACTGATTCGATTGGGTTGGTTCTATTGATGACATGAGATCCACTTTTGGATATCTTTTTGTCTTGGTTCTTCTCTAGTTGCTTGGGTGTGTAAGAAGAAATAGGTTATTGCACTTTCATCTATAGAGGTAGAGTACAAGGTAGCAATTATGGAAATTCAACAACTTATCTAGCTTCAAAAATTATTGATGATTTTGGATTCCCACATGATTCACCAACTATACTTTGGTTTGATAACCAAAGTATAATTCACATTTCTGCAACTCTATTGATCACCAAAGAAACCAAACATATTGAGGTTCACATATAATTCATTTTTCAACACATTTAGGATGGAGTTATTTTTTTGGAGTATATTTTGAATCAACAATAGGTTTTCAACATCTTTATGAAGCCATTTACATCACCTCACTACCTTTGTTTTGTGGCATGCTTGGGGTTTCAGAAGTTGTCTTTAGGGGGTGTTCATGAGGACATCTTCCTTCTTCTTTAACTTTCTTCTAGTAGGATTTTCTTTCCTACTTTTGGTTCAAGATTTCTTTATGGATATACTTTTGTACATGAGTACGAGATCAAACCTTGTTTCTCAAACTCATATTGTGGATATGCCACTTTTATTTTAGGCCTCTATATTTACTTAAGGGGGGTGTTAGAATAGGTTGTTTACCTCAGCTCGGGTTCACCTAGGTAATTTATTTACCTTCTATATTATTTATCATCACCCACTTATGTGTAAATGTTTCTCTTATCTTATTTAGATATTATGAGGATATTATCTAGTTGTTCAAAGTATAGTTCTTTCCTTGATCTATGGTCTTGACTAGTTCTTTCTTGTCTAGTTATTTCCTTGATTTATGGATTGATCTATGGCCTTGACTAGTTCTTAGATTGATCTTCCTTTCCTATATAAGAAAGACCTCTTCTCATTGTACTACATAGAGTTTCATGAGATATAATATATGATATTGTTGTTCTTTGTTTGCAAAGTATTTTGTAAAGTTATTTTGTCAAATTACTTTCATCTTATTGAATGTGATGATCTATTAACATATGAGATATTTTTGGCTTGGAAAAATCTTCTTATTGTTCCTTTTATATGTGACCATGAAAGGATTTAAGATCTTTTGATATTATAAATATCTTTTGAAACAACTTAATAAAATAGTCTATATGATGAATGTGTCAAAGGTTGTTCAATATCAAATCCTAATTAAAGAATCTTCAAATATTACTATTATATAAGATCATATATATCAGGTAAACCGTGGATATTTGAGTTCTATTCATGAGGATCATGAACTTAGGGAATCATCTTCTTTGCCTAGTTGTGTAGGAAATTCTCGAAAAAAAAATGATATTGTTTCTCCTCATGAATCAATTATTACTAATTTTTCCCTTTCTTCCCAACATTTATTGATTTCTTCTTAACACAGTTTGTGTTCTTATCAATGCATTCCAAATTCTAAGCTTGCTTCTAAAATTCCTTCCATTTATCATAATACTTGTTAATGTGTCTTTTTTAATGCTTTTATTCTAACTTATTTTACTACTTGTTCTCTTCTCTATTCTAAAATGACAACAATGATTAATTTTTTGCATTATTTGTGAAATAATATTAAGGTGATATCCCAAGGATCTCAAAAACATATAATACCATCTATATTCTTACAATTTTCAAATAATGATAAGTTATTGATCGAGTGAATTCTAAGGTGTTTGAAGAATTTTTATTTGATTTTTTTATTCTTTACCTTTTTGTTTCAAACATAATTTTACCATACTATATGATTTTGTTGCACAATTTTTAATCAACATTAGCATGAAACATAGTTTTACTCAAACTTTTGAAATGAGATCCTTAGTATGTGCTTCGATTCAAGAATATGGTCACTATTATGATTAAAAAAATTCTTTAAGTGAACTTAATAATATTTTTATGAGCTTTTAATGTGGTTAAAGGTGTTGAGATCATGATTTTAAATCCCATTATTCTTAAATATATGATCACTATCCCTACCTATAGTGGAAAAAAATCAAACTAAGGAAACCATCGGGGACAAGAATAGTGAAGATTCTTTTCCACCTAAAATAGATTCAATGGATATGGTAAATGTTGTAGAACAACCAAACAACATAAAAATCATATCTCAACAAATGGATGTTAGGAAATTTAGAAGGTTAAAAGTGAGATTCAACAAGATGTTATGAAGATTTATTGAATGCAATATGATTACGTTACTCTACTATTAGAGAAATGAATCCAAAGAAGATATTTACTAAGAACTATGATAATAAATTGCATATTTTGGATAACATGAGTCTCGAGGAATTTTTTCCAACATATGCATAACGTTGCAATATAAGATTTAATATGTCACTTTAGCTAATCAAATCCAAAATTAGAATGATCAATAATGATTTGGAGATCAAAATTGGGCATCCAAACTTCCCAAGATCTCCCGATTCTATTCCTTACGAAGAATAGATCTAGAGATTTACGGTGCTTATTGGAATATGCAAAATAGATAACATATTCTCCAGATGCAGTTTTTGGGGTTAGCACACCGGTTGTATAGACAATATATCAGATCTAAACATACATGCAAATAAAAGTGGATATTCTACCAGAAGAAATATACAAAACAAGAGACATAAATCAACACCAAATTTAACATGGTTCACCCAGTGTGGGCTACGTCCACTAAGAAACAAGCCAATATATTATCCAAAGCTTTGACAAGATATACAATGAAGATTTATAATCTTCCACACCTCTCAGATGTTCAGTACTTTCTTTCTATCAATCTTTTGCTTCATCACCAAGAATTCTCTCTCACCAACCTTTTCAAGTTATTTCTAATTCTTGTTGATCATTACTTCTAAACCCTATATTTTGTGCTTATATAGTCGTTTATAGACTTAGGGCACTTAGCCATGTAATTACAATTAATAAATCTATTTTAATGCTAAAAATAGATATAATTCCCGAGAGTTAATTAAAACTTCATCGCACAGGTAACCGACGCCGGTTTTGCCTAACCATTGTCGGTTCCTTACTTGCTTAACCGATGCGGTCATATGAGACCAATGTCGATGCCTTCGACTAATGCCGCCCTATCCTTAACCGATGTCGGTTACTGTATTTTCTAGCAAGTTCCAATTGCATGCTAAAATGAAGTAATTAAGCTCCACAACTCAACAATCTCCCACTTGGAGTTTAATTACTGCACCATACCTGTACAATGTCATTCTTGGATTCTTCCTTAGCTTTTTTTCTTCCTCTTAAAGTCTCAAACTCGAAGACCAATAGTGGAGTGTAGCTCCAACTTCTCTTTTGCTAATGGCTTCGTTAGCATATCCGTAGGGTTCTTGCTCGTATGAATCTTTTCCAGATTCAACTTTCCATCCTCCAATACCTGCCATATGAAGTGATACCTCAACTGAATGTGTTTCATTTTCGAATGAAACGCTAATTTCTTTTCCAAATGAATTGCACTTTGACTGTCACCGAACAATTTATAATCACTTTGCTCCTTTCCTAACTCTTCCATGAACCTACTCATCCATATCATCTCCTTGCTAGCCTCTGTGGGTCGCAACATACTGCCTCTGTAGTAGACAAAACCATAACCTTCTGCAATCTTGAAATCTAGCTAGCTGTCATTCCACCTACTGTGAAAATATATCCAATAGTGCTCCTCCTACCATCCAGATCTCTAGCCATATCTAAATCAACATAGCCACGTAATGAAATATCTGAACCTCCATAGCATAACTGCATGTTAGATGTCCCTTTCAAATACCTGAGTATCCATTGGAATACTTTCCAATGCTCTTTTCTGGATTAGCCATATATCTAATCACAACTCCCATTGCCTGTGCAATGTATGGTCTTGTACAAACCATAACATACATGAGACTTCCAACTGCTGAAGCATATGGTACTCGTGTCATGTATTTGACCTCCTCATGTGATGAAGGACACTAATATTTTCTCAATTTGAAGTGTTCAGCCATAGGTGTCCTAACATGTTCTGCATTCTGCATGTTGAACCTTTCTAACACCTTGTAGATATAATCCTCTTGAGACAAATACAATTTCTTATTTTTTCCTGTCTCTATGTATTTTCATTCCAAGGACTCTTTTTGTAGCTCTTAAATCCTTCATAGAAAATGTGTGAGCTAGCTTTATCTTAAGCTCACCAATGTCTTGAATACTAGATCTTGCAATAAACATATCATCCACATACAGTAACAAAATAATATAGCTCCCATTTTCAAGCTTCTTGAAATAAACACAATGGTCAGATTCACATCTCAAGTAACCATGCTCATGCATAAAACTATCAAACCTCATGTACCATTGCCTTGGAGCTTGCTTGAGCCCATATAGGCTCTTTTTCAACCTACACACTAATTTATCCTTACCCTTGACTTCATACCCAAGTGGCTACTGCATATAAATCTCTTCATCCAAATCACCATGAAGGAAAGCCATCTTCACATCTAGTTTCTCTAAATGCAAATCTTCTACTGCAACTAAACTCAATACAATACAAATAGAAGTCATCTTAACAATAGGAGAAAATATTTCACCAAAGTCAATACCTACTTTTTGTGCAAATCCCTTTACTACAAGCCTTTCCTTGTACATTTTCTGTCCACCCTATTCTTCCTTAATTTTGTAAACCCACTTGTTCGTAATGTTCTCTTACCTGCTAGTAACTTAACCAAATCCTAAGTCTGGTTCTATTCCAAGGAGTCCATCTCCTCATCCATGCCATGCTCCCATTGAATGCGAGTCTTATCCTACATTACTTCTTCAAAGCTATCTAGTTCAACATTATCAGTCAATAATAAATAAAATAGAGAAGGTGTAAATCTTTCTGGAAGTTTACTTACCCTTTGTGACCTTCTCACAGGATTTTGGGGTACCGAGAGACTCAATCTAGGCCTCCTAGACATTCCTATCCAAATCTGATAGTGACCAACGTTGGTCACCTCTAACGACATTGGTTCTGCTAACTGATGCTAGTTTGAATCCTCTATAACCATCGATAGTTCATCGACCGATACGGTCGAGGACTAACTCGATCACGGTTCTTGTGTGTATTTCTGTAGGTGTTTCTTTAAAACTCGAGAGTTCATTTTCATCAATAAACTTCTCAATTTTCTCATCCTTGGGTACCAAAATTTGATCCCTGTACATTCTCTTTTCATTACATTCAACATCACAACTCCTAATAATTTTAGAATTCTCAAAATCCTAAAACAGAAACCGAAATCACCAGATCCATAACCAATGAAAGTGCACCTCTTGGATTTTGCATCCAACTTTTTTCTATTTTCCTTATCAACATGCACAAAAGCTTCTGAACCAAAAAATTTAAGAAAAGAAAGATCTACCTCTTTTTCATTCCAAGCTTCCTCTGGTATTCCTCCATCTAATGAACTTGAAGGCCCACGGTTAATCAAATAAACCATTGTATCAACTGCTTCCCAAAACTATAAGGACAATCTAGAATGTATCCTCATACTTCTAGCACATTCCATGATTGTCTTGTTCATTATTTCTACAACACCATTCTCCTGTGGTGTTCTTGGAACCGTTCTTTCTCTATGTATTCCATTCACTGAACAATAATAATTGAAATCCTTGCTATAGTATTCACCACCATTGTTATATCTAAGGCACTTTAACTTAGAATTTGATTCATTCTCAACAAGGCTTTCCATATTTTAAAAGTCTCAAAAACATCAGATTTACGTTTAATACAATAAACCCATACCTTTCTTATAGCATCATCAATGAAAGTAACATAATACTAGGATCCTCCATGAGAAGCTACCTGAGTTGGTCCCCACACATATGAGTGTACAAGATCCAATTTCTGCTCCTTCTTAGTTTCCCCAACTTTGAGAAATCTCACTCTCTTTTTCTTTCCAAAGATACAATGCTCATAGAAATCAAGATCTAAATCTTTCAAATTTGATAACTTACCCTTAGCCTTTAAGATCTGTATTCATTTTTGACTCATATGACCTAACCGGTTATGCCACATGCATGCATTTGAATCTGAAGTAGATAATGTAGAAAAGGAATCAGTAATATAGGTAGATAAATATAACGTTCCTACCTTCTTACCTCTTGCCACAACAAAAGCACCCTTGGTGAATTTCCAAGAGTCTCCTGTAAAAGTAACCATACAACTAGATTCACCTAGTTGCCCTGGAGAAATAAGATTCCCCCGAGGCTATGCACATGCCTCACATCTTTCAATACCCATGTATTTCCATTCTACAATTTTAGATGAACTTCCCCTTTACCAGTAATATTGCAAGGTTCATCATCACCCAAATAAACATGCCCAAAATTTCCCTGGACATAATTTCTGAAATAACCCTTATTAGGGGTTGCATGGAAAGAAGCTCCTGAATCTAAAACCCATGATTCAATTCTATTATTTAAAGAAAGAATAAGAGCATCTTGCATTACCTCTGATGCAACAAGATTCACCTCTTTACCTTTTTGTCAGTTGTTGATTCTTTGCATGTCCTTTCTTTCGACATTTCCAACAAGTAATTCCCTTACTACGGATTTAGATATGTTATCCCTGGATTTTGATTTCCCATTACTCTTACTCTTGGATCTCTCCTTCTTCCGCCCCTACTTTCTACATTCAAAGCATTTCGGATGATGATTCCTCTATACTCTTCCCGCGAATTTCTTCATTTAAGATTATACTAACCACATCATCAAACTTCAAAATATTATTTGTAGATGTTGTATTACTAACAGCTATTACCAATTTATCCTAACTATCGGGAAAAGAACATAGGAATAAAAGTGTTTTTACTTCATCATCAAACGGTATTGCAATGAACCGATTTTAATCGATTTACAATAAATCGGAAATCATTCAAATGACTAGAGGCAGATTCCCTTCATGCATCTTAGAACTAAATAGTTTCTTCATCAAATAAAATTTATTTAAAGCACTAGGTTTTTCATACAAATTAGCAAGAGATTTCATTAACTCTACCATAGAAGCTGCTTTTGTAATATTGTAAGCCACGGATGCTACCAGGCTCAATCTTATAGATCCCAAAGCCTTTCTGTCAAGAATCTTCCATTCTTCATCAGTCATCTTTATAGGTCTATACTTCTCATCCAACGGTAATTACAAATCTCTTTGATACAGATAATCCTCAATCTGCATCTTCCATAATTGATAATTTCAGCCGTAAAATTTCTCTACCTTGTATTTATTGTCTTCTGCCATTACTGTAGCTCCCACTTAATCAGAAAACCCTTTGTGAGTAAATCTGTCAACACACAAAACCCTCAAACAAATCTATGATACCGATTGTTGGGTTAGCACACCATTTGTACATGAGACAATATATCAGATCTAAACATACAAGCAAATAAAAGTGAATATTCTACCAGAAGAATTATACAAAACAAGATACATAAATCAACACCATATTTAATGTGGTTCACCCAGTGTGGGCTACGTCCACCAAGAAACAAGCCAATCTATTATCCAAATCTTTGAAAAGATATACAATGAAGATTTACAATCTTCCACACCTCTTAGATGTTCAGTACTTTCTTTCTATCAAGATTTTTCTTCATCACCAAGAATTCTCTCTCACCAACCTTTTTCAAGTTCTTTCTAATTCTTGTTGATCATTACTTCTAAACCCTAGCTTTTGTGCTTATATAGTTGTTTATAGACTTAGGGAACTTAGCCATGCAATTACAATTAATAAATCTATTTTAATGCTAAAAATAGATATAATTCCCAAGAGTTAATTAAAACTTCGTCGCACAGGTAACCGACACCGATTTTGCCTAACCGTTGTCGGTTCCTTACTTGCTTGACCGATGCCAATCATACGACCAATTCCGGTCTTCCCTAACCGATGTTGGTCTATCCTTAACCGATGTCGGTTACTATATTTTCCATAAAGTTCCAATTGCATGATAAAATAAAGTAATTGAGCTCCACAACTCAACACAGTCTACGTAAGAACAGGTGTTCATAGGACAGAGAAGGGCACATGTGGTTTGGACACATTGGTAAAAGTAATAAATGGGTCATCGTAGTGTCATAGAGTAAAAATGAGTTATTGTTTTCACCATCAGTCTTTAATAGTTAAAAAAGGTGTGCAATAGTAGGGTTCGCTCTTAATTCAAAGGGGGATTTCAAGTAGCTCATTGAGCTGATTGACTAAGTTGAGCTAGTTATCTAGTTGATCAAGATTCATTGGTGAGTTTATCAAGTTGATCGAGTCGAGCTACAAAAATGAGCTAACGATCGAGTTAGCACCAAGCTAATTAACGGGTGGGACCGAATTATAACTAATCATATCTACATAAAAACTAGCAAGCTCAATGGTGGGAGGTAAAACAACGAGTGATCGATGTGGCCCAAGCCAAAAGATACATAATTGGTGAAAGGATTTAAAAATCCTAAGGGATAACTATTCCGATCAATGTGAGATAAAATCACACATCCTAAACACTCAGAATCGACTCAACGGTGGAATTGGCCAACAACTCGGACTACACAGAGCAATTAAATAGACATGGCGATCGTCGGGGTGATAGGTGGGATGAGGTAAGATAACTCGATGCGGTGGCAAGGCACTTGGAGGGTACATAGAGAATGCGGGAAAGGTCGACAACTTGGTAGATGACGGTGACAACAAAGAGGTAAAAATAGTTGGTGGTAGTTTCAAACCGACGACCTCCCCATTCATAGTAAACACCATAACCAACTCACCACCGAGTCTGAGTTGGTTGGATATGCATTGTTTGATAAGGCCCTTATGCGACTTTTTGAGGTAGGGTGTTGTATATAAACCCCCCATTATGTAAAACACTCAACACTTAAGCTTGATTTATCATCTTAATCCAATCTAGTGGAGTATATAGACATAGTGAGGAAGATATAAGACCTATTTTGAAGGCATTTTAAATTATGAGTTAAATATAATTTAACTCAATTATTATAAAAGGGATAATTGTCCCCTTAATCTTCTCATGTGAGGCCATACCTCAAAAGTGGAGCCAAAGGATGTCACAAAGCACTAGAGAATCATTTTTGAGATCAGATTTTTTTCGTTGGGCATGTTATAGAGGCCACAAATTGTAAGAATCCCTATTATTGGAGTTGATGTATTTGGAGGCCACGAAGAAGGATCATATTATGAAGATCGTTGATGACACCAAATTTGACATAACTCTTTATAGGGACTTGAGGTCGTGCAGTAGAGGGGAAGTCTACAAGAGGGTGGAACTCGTCAACAACCGACACTATTCGACTTAGCTTTATGTAGAGGTGAAGGCCATACAATAGAGGGAAGTCAATATGAGGTGTAAAGTCGGAAGATAGTAGGAACACCGAGCTATCTTCCAAGATCATCTCGGATTCTTGGATCAATTGGTAATAAGTTCATGGTGAACCGTAAACTTCATTATAGTATTGTAAGTTATTATTATTGTACTTGCAATTGGATTGTTATAATGAATTGGTTCATAAATTAAATGAACCCAGAGACATAGGCAATTGTCGAACTCCGTTATCAAATCGGTGTAGTGTCTTTCATTATTAAATTGAATTTTCTTTAAGTTTATTTAATTTTTGGGGTTAAAACTATATTAAAATTGATTGCCTATAAGGATCCATTGGTTGAAGAAAATTTTGACCAGTTTACCGATCAATTTGGTATCATATCTAGTTAATTAACAGTTGATTTCTCCAAATTATACAATTGGTTCAATTGTGATTGAACAAGTACAAGTGCACTATGGGAAATATGTCAAAACAAGAGAATCTCTAAGAGCTCAAGGTGCTCAACAGTCATATCTAGGATGAGAACACTTTCCTAAGATCCAAGTTTCACTCCTTAGAAAAGGAGATAGAACATATGAAAGATGATTTACAAACCAAGGATAAGCTCTTGGAAAATTTGCAGCAGTAATTGAAAAGTAGTGAACAGAAAAAGGAGTTAACTTTTGCCACAGATGCAAATACCATGCCGCAGGAATGTACCGTAAGTTCAACCTGCAACACTTCTTCCTCCCAGTCAGTTTTAGATGATTTTTTTGTGATTTTGAGATACACACCCAGGTATTGCTCAAAATATTATTTAAAATGGGTTTTGTGAGGAAGAGGTATTGGCAAGAATAGCCAAGGTATTGCTAACCCAATACAGGTCAAGGATCATACTCACTTTATGTAGGTTTGGGTTACACTAGTGAGAAAATGGAAAATGGAGAGAGTTCTAGGCACGCTGAAGGAGACAAGCTTCCAACAACAAACTAACTATGCCACTAGCACAAGAGAATTCCTACGGGAAGAGGAAAAAGTTATCAAAACCATATGACAAAAGGTTTACATGAACAAAAATAAAAGGTAATGAAACTCGGCCTCCTCATTCCTATACTCAAAGCATAGCACTAGAAGGAATAGTGTAAGTTTTGTAACTTCCGATCCTCTTTTTAGTATGAATAATATGTGTATGATATACGTAAAGTGTGGAATGCTTTGTAGTTCACTTTATGTGGGGAAAGTAACCATTCTATTTCCAAAGTGGTTGGAAGAGAAGGATGTTCGTTGAAGAATTTGATGTCGTTTGTCAAGAACAAGACAAAGTGCTAAAGACTAATCTCGTCATTTAGAAGTAATAAATGGAAAAATTAGTTTCTCATCTAAGAAGGAGAAAAAGAGGAACATGTGCACTCATTGTCACATGAGTGGACACACGATTAAGAGATGTTGGAAACTTCATCCAATAAGCCATCCAAGAAATGGTAAGAAAAAGTTGGTTTTCAAAGAGATTTATAATTTACGAGTTGAGTATGAGTCAACCTTGGATCTATCCATAGATTGCCAACAAATGAGTCTGTTCCATTTTGACATGGATAATGAAAAATCATTTTTTTTTATAGATTTTATAGCATAATTGATTATTGATAATAGCATGTTATAATTCGTAGAGATCGTAGTTATGGGATTCTTGAAGGTAAATTTAACCCCTGTGTTAGCTTTGAATTTTTGGAGTACTAAATGAGGAGTCTCATGATATTAACTCTAATATAAGACCTAGATAGGGGAAACATGTTTATAGATCAGAAGCTCACCATTAGGGAATGTAACACAGTGCAGAAAAATTCACCGGTAGATCACCGAATTAGCAGGACTAGTCTCCTTGACACGAAGATGTATTTTCTATAAATTTATTGTTTTGTGTGATGTTGTTCTTGCAATGAGTTGACAAATTTTCACAATAGGGGAATGGTATAGCTTGTGCATTTTAGAGTCACAGTTTCAAAGGCCGTAGAGTCTAATACAAAGATCTTCATGAGGTAGTGCAGAGTAACTTGATGTTGGTATTGAGGAAATGAATGTTTCATCTTTTAGTTGAATAAAAACCTCATAATTTTTAGGAAATTATATATTTCTTACATTTTTGTAATTAATAATTACGGGAGTAATTATTATGTGTAATTAGTTGTGTAACTAAGTTGTTGAATAAACAACTTAGTTTAGTATTAGTAGTGGTTAATAACCACTCACGTATATGGGAGAAGTTGTTAAACAACCTCCTCGATAATAGGAATTATTATTCCTATATATTTGTAATGTATCCCGTATGAAATATGATGATAGAATTATAAATTATTGTGTTAAATCCACCATTGCATTCTGTTGCTTTGTTATTAATAGTGGGGAGGTGTGATCCAAAGGTCAACTTTGGGAATCAAAAGTTCCCAAGATATCCCTAAACCTATTCCTTATGGAAGAATAGGTCGAGATATTTGTTTTACCTATTGGAATGCATAAAATGGATAATATATGCTCCAGATGTAGTCCACCCAAGATCATGGTGGTCGCAAGACAAAGCAGGCACATGTGACATAGTGATTTGGACACATTGGCAAAAGTAATAAACGGGTCTTCATAGCTTCACGGATCAAATATATGAGTTTCTTTTTCATCGTTGGTCTTTTTGATTGAAAAAAGGTGTGAAAAAGTAGGGTCCACTCTTGTTTTGAAGGGGGCCTGGTTGTCATAGTACAACAATTTTCTCATTGAGTGATTGAACAATTTGAGCTAGTGATCAAGTTGATCAAGCTACATTAGAGAGTTGATCAATTTGATCTATAGAATCATGTTAACAATCGAGTTACCACTAAGCTCATTGACGAGATGGATCGAGTTATAACTAATCTTCACCACATAACAATTAACGAGCTCAATGGTGGATGGAAAATGATGAGTGATCAATGTGGCCCAAGCCACATGCTACATAGTTAGTGAAAGGTTTAAAAATCCTAATTGATAACTATCCTCGATTAATGTGGGATAAAACCCCATATCCGAAACACTTCACAACTAACTCGGAGGTGGACTTGGCCAACAACTCGGATGACACGTGTAAATTGAGTGAACATGGCGGTTGATAGGGGCGACGGGGCTAAGACAAGACAACTCAAGTAGTAGGAAGGCACGTAGTGGGCACATAGTGAACACGAGGAAAGCTCAAGGCAAAGTGGTAGGTAACGGTGCAACAATAGGGAAAAATGGTCTTTCGATGGTTTGAACCACCGACCTCCACCATTCATAGAAATTGACATAACCAACTCGTCCAAGCGAGTTAGTTGAATATGCATTGGTGATAAGGCCCTTATGTAACATTTTCGTGGTAGGGTGGTATATATAAACCCCCCACAACATGTAAAACACTCAACACTCAAGTTTGATTTATCAATAATCCATGATAGAGGAGTATATAGGCATACCGAGGAAGATATAAGTCCTATTAGTATATGCATTTTAATTTATGAGTTAATTATTATTTAAATCAATTATTTGTAAAAATGCTAATTGTTTCCTTAATCTTAAGTGCGGTGGTCGAAGCTCGGAGTGGAGTCAAAGGACATTACAAGTACTGGAGAAGCATTTTTATCTCGAATTATTATTTTTGGGCATATTATAGAGGCCGGATATTGTAAGAATCTCTATTCGATGAGTTATCATTATTTGGAGGTCATGAAGAAGGATTGTATTAAGAAGTTCATTGATGACACCGGATCCAACTTAGCTCTACCTAGACACGAAGTTTGTGCAACATATGGAAACATATAGGGGTGGAACTCATCAAAAATTAACACTATCTCGACTTAGCTCGTGTAGAGGATGAAGGCCATGCAACAAATGGGAAGTCAAGAGGAGATGTAAAGCCAGGAAGTCGAGGCCAAAACACTAAGAAACCTTCCAAGACTAGTTTGGATTCCATTGGATTGATTGGCAAGTATTTTTTTGGTGAACTGTAAACTTCATTATAGGAATGTAAGTTAATATTCTTGTACTTGTCATCAGTTTGTTATAATGAATCGGTTCACAATTAAATGAGCCCAAATATGTAGGAATTTTGAACTCCATTATCAACTCGGTGTAGTGTCTTTCATTATTGCATTGCATTTTCTTTAAGTTGATTTTATTTTTAGGGTTGAGCAGTATTAAAATTGAATTTCCTATAAGGATCCATTGTTTGAATAAAATTTTGACTAGTTTACAAGAATATTTTAAATGAATCAATGGATTAATCAAGTGAAAAATTATAATATTTACAAATACTCTTCTAAACCATGGTGCCTAATCAAACTATCAAAATAATTCTCACATGTTAGATCAAAGGTATCCATGACAAGCTTCTAGTATTCGCCTAATTGATGGATTCATTGGTTTCATTAATGTCTTTTCAATGAAGAAGTAGACTCCATTTATTATTTTTTCTTTTTGAATCATAGTTCTATAAATGGACCATAATAATTAAAGTAATGATAGTTTATAAAAATTTATGAATCATAGTTCTATAAATGGACTCATAGTTCTATATAATCATTATCAAACTAATTCTCACATGTTAGATCAAAGGTACAATATCATTGTTTACTATTTTAATTTAAAAATATCTGAATTATTTAAATTTTTCCATTGATTTCCTATTTAATTTTTGAGTGTTACAACTTACTATATGATTTTTTTACTCTTGAGGTGTGTTAAAATAGTAACCCATAAAAGCACTCATTGGTAGACACAAGAAATATTAAAATGCCACTACATAAAGAACTATGATTCATAACTAATTTTACAATCATTATATTATTGAGTTGTTTAATTCATCATACAATCCATATAGAAATCTAAAATGCAAAAAGAAATACACAACTCAATTTTAGAATTCAATGTTTTATTCATAAGGAATTTCAAATGTTCCCACACAAGCCGTGGGATGTAACTAAAAAGTAAAATACAACTACTAAAGTAAGAGGTACATATGCATGAAAGAGAAAATAGAGGAGTATGAATGAACCCATCATTGCCTTTGGGTTTTTTTTTTGTTGATGTATCTCCATCTCCAGCTTTGTTCCATCTTCATCTTCATTGCTGAAAGCACTGCACTGTACCGAAAGGAAGAAAAAGAAAAACTATCAATTATGAGCTCAAGGTTAATCCATATTCCTATACTATCCAAATTCATGTGATGGATCTCTTAACAACAAGGAGATATAAATTACATGAAGATCAAAGGCACTACTGATAAAAGTACTTTTTTGTAACAACATACATGATTTACTCACTCAAAAAGAAGAGAGAGAGAAGAAAAGAAAACCATGGACATAAGAGAGGCCAAAAAGCCTAAATATTTTCTAACTATTTTCTTAAGTGTGTAGGTACAGGTTGCAATCAAGAAGAAATAAATCATGTCTTACAGTCCTCACTATAGATAAATATTACAGAGTTCAATGAATTCTATCCTATGGTACATGAAGTAGATAAGTCACAAGTACATATTGGTATAAAGGAAGAATGCAACTCAAAGTTCAACAACTATGAGAAGAAATAGAAGAAGTTACAAACAGATAAGATACAGTCATTGAAGAGACTTAGAAATAAAAGTACATTTTGTTACAAACCAAAGTAAAAAAGAATAATCAAATTTAAAGGCTGAAGTTAACTGGAAGGAAGATTACAACTGAAAAAAAAAAGAAAGAAATTTAAGAAAATTTTAGAATAGGGCTTAGCCATGTAAAATTGAATTTTACAATTTTTAAGCATGCATACTAAAATTTTAATGAAAGATCAAATAATAATTAAATAAAAATAAATGGAACTAAACAACATATCAACAAAATTTATGTTTCAAAACAATAGGAATCAATTGAACAAAAAAGTCCATAAATAACAACAAGAAATAATCATAATCATTCATCATCTATCAAATAAAGTAAATAAATGATTAACTTTACAAAGGAAAATTTTCAATAATTCGCCAAAAAATCAAAATTTCAAAGTCATTTATATTAAAATGAAGAAATGTAAAAACATAGTTACAAAGAAAGAAAAGTTAATCAAAGTAAGGAATCAAGAAATCAAGCTCATAATTTCAACAAAGCATTACATGTAATCTAAAAATTAATTTAAAAATTATGAAAATTTAGCAAGTATAATGAGATATACTATAAATAAACTTCCTCAATAGGTGTAATGAATATAATTTTCAAATATCTCATGAAAAAAATATTAAAACACTTCAATGAAAAGTAATGCAAAAATGATTAATTAAGTCATAGTTTCAAATCAAGAAGGGAAAATTTTGTACTAAAGGTAAATATCATATTCAAGACATTCAAGAATTGAAAAAATTTCATATATTTAGAAAAAAATGAATGAAAATAATTAAAAATAATCACAATGGAATTTTTAGTTGAGGAATTAAAAAAGAACTTAAAAGAGAAAGGAAAGTGAAATAACTATAAAAAAAAAAACCATTTCAAAAAATGAAAAGGATGAGAAAAAAAAACTTCAAAGAAAAAAGTCATAGAATAAGAGAATGAAAAATGAAAATGAACTTAATAGAAAAAATAGAGAACAAAGATTCAATCTATAAAAAAAAATCAAAATGATAAAAAGAAACCTTAAAATGTAAATGAAATCAAATAAACAACTTTGAATTTAAATACAAACTAAAGCTCTAATTTTACATGTAAAGAAAAGGTATAAAGAATAAGAATATAACTCAAATCAGTTTAAAATGTAAATGTAAAAATTGAAAAAAAAAAAAGTAATGTATCCAATCTAGATTTAAGGGGATAATAATTTGAATGAATATAGTAGAAAATAAACATATCTTGAAATATTACAAAGAAATACAAACTCAAAGAGTAATTAAGGTCATTTCAAATCAAATAGTAGAGTAGAACAAATGAAAATAATGCAAAGTGGATTTTCTTTTGAAAAAAACCATTATAATCCTCAAGAACTGAATCAGAAAAAAAAAGAATGAAGAGTTCGAATAAACATCAATAAACAGAAAGGATCTAGAAAGTTTCAAAAATAGGAATACCCAAAATTCAAAAACAAAAATGAAATGAAAAGCTTTGAAAAACCAAAATGCAAAATGCACATCCTTTGATCAAGAAATATTCAAAGTATTTCAGAAATTATCATTTCCATTAAAATCAAAAAAGTTCATGAGATTCAAGAGGAAAAAAAGTATAAACTAATTTTAATCAAAAACCCATTAAAAAAATCAAGAATCAGATTAAGAAATAAGAACTCACCGTTTGAGATTCACAAGTTGCTCAAAGAAACCATTTCAAGGATGATAAAAATAAGAGCCAAAAAAACGAGGAGAAAAACAAGTTTTAACTTTAAAAAGTCTCCAAGGAACCAAGAGATGACAAAGAAAATGCAAAAAAAAAAAATAAATATCTTATCTTGAAGTAAAAGTAAAATAATTATCAAAAAGCTTACTATCCTCAATGATCAGAATCAAAAAACCATCCCTAAATACCAAAAAAAAAATTGAAATACCCAATTAAGACACTCGAGCCAAGATCTCGAAAGATCCAAAAAATGTTAACAATTATTTCATAAAGTTAATTAAAAGCAAGTTAAAAAAGTTTTAAAATGGTCCAAAAAATCAAAATCATCATGAAAAAAAACTCACCAAAAATCAAATCGAAGAAGAACCAAGAGATGAATTAGGTTACCAAAAAATGACAAGCATCAGATCAAAAATCAAAAAAAAAATCAAAAGCCAAATAATCCAAAATACAAATGAATAAAATGTTAAAAAAACTAGATCAACTTCAAGAAAACCAATTAATATAGTTAAAAAGCGAAATCATTAATGATGATTTAAAATCCAACATCATGGGAAGGGATCAAAGCCAAATGCTCAAATAACTCAAATCAATGCAAGACCTCAAAAAATAACAAATCTTGAAAGGAAAAGAAGATGGCAAATTTCACCAAATAAAAAGCAAAGAACCCAAATCCCACAAACAATGAGGTCGAACTCTCGAATATTTAAAAAAAAAGGCATTGAATCATTTTTTAAAATTCAAAAATTTCAAATTCCAAAAATCCAAACCTGAATATCACATAAGGTCAAAGTGACCATTACCATGCAAATCAAGATAAAGGGAGGTGATATGAATGAAATGAAAACAAAAATGTCAATGTTAAAAAAAACAATACAAAGATCAATTTTCAAATAACCAAACTTTCAAAAAACCACCAATGCAATAACACCCAATTAAAGCATTAAAATTTAAAATAAAATGCAAATCAAATCAAAATCAAATGGTCCCCAAATGGTAAGGATCGAGATGTCACAATGATCATAGACAAATCCATCATGTGACCACAAAAAATGATCAAATTCTAACATGAAATAAAAAGTGGTCCCCATCAAGATGATTTATGTTTGAATGAATTATTTTGCAAAAATTGCAAAAAATTAATTATTTTTTCACACACATAGAGAGAGATTTTTGCATGCCTTTCAAAAAAGAATCAACAAGAAGACAAATTTGCATGCACAAAGAAGGAGACTTGCTCATCAAGCAAGATTTATTATTAGCAAATTATTCACCCATGCTTTTCTTAAAAATAGAATCAGTCAACTAATTTGATTTGATGTGATGTAATCAAAGGCTATTAATGCCTCTTTGTATTAGTTTTATTTATTTTATTCCTTTATTTATTAATAAATAAAGGATAAAAATAGGATGCATGGGTGAGTACAATTTTAGCCTATTTTTAGGAAGGGTGGGTGAATAATTTTTTATATATTGTGTGCCTTGGCAAAGCACAAAAGAGAGGACTTTTTAGATATAGGAGTGCTTGAAGCAGATTTTTCCAGTTTTCCCTTTGAATGTGAAGTATTTTCTGCCTTTCCAATTATTTGTAGTCTTGTGTATGTTCCATTAATCTTGTGAATGTTGAATTCCTGATTAATCATCTTACCCTATTATTGCAAATTTAGTAATTTTTGCATGATATTAATGTGTATGTTTAACTTAGCAGTATTGTTGTGATATTTTCCCTCAATACATCAAAGTGTTTACCTTTAATATTTCTAGAAAATTATTGGCTTGTGCATCAAGAATTCATTCCCATATCAATTGTGCATGTACTTAGTCAAAGACCTCATACAAGTTTGGTGTATCACCTCAGTTTTAAATCATTTTATAGTCATCTTTTACCCTCAAACCCCAGAAAATTAGTTTAGGATACATCAATAAGGAACCAAGCCTTGATACTAGGAGACTCACCTCAAAATAGGTATACCCACAGACCTGAGGTGTTTCCATTGTATCTACGAAAGAGAGAGATAAAATTTTGCAAGCTTAGAACACCTACAACCATCTCTCTATAGGTGCACTTTTGAGAGATAACAATTTTTGGCACATGCCGGTGGGACAACGAATCAGATCATGAAATTAAAATTTACAATAGATTTACAAAAAATAAAAAGTTACTTTTGGATCAACAAGTGCTACAACAATTTATTCTAAAGATTTAAAGATCTATTTGGTGACTTCGTAAAGCTGATTTTAGACCAGTATTGCAGCATGTTCCATGCCTAAAGTGACTACAAGATCATCGGTAAGAGGAATTCCTTTTGAGTTTATTTCTTTACCTTTGAATTCTGCAAGAAGGAGAAGAGTTGGTAATACTTTACCTTATAATAGCCTAGTTTTGATAACCCTCCTCCTAATCTTCCTTCACCACGTATCAATTTTTCTATTCAGATCCCATTTTTCAAATGGCTATTCAACCACCTAGGAATTTTGTGACCTTTACTAATGGCAGCCCATTAGTAATTCCTAGTTTATCATGATATCCCTAATGCTGCCATGAAAAGTTTGCCATCATTCACTGGTGAAAATCAGGTTACACCTACAGAGCACATCAAAGATGTTGCAGCCATATGTGCAGTTCATAATATAACCTCATGAAGATGTGGCTTTGAGACTTTTAGCTGCATCCTTTAAAGGAAAGCCTTGCAATGGTATAGAAATTTAGAGATTGGAAGCATAAGAACTTGGGATGATTTAGGTGGTAAATTGCTGAAACAATTTCAAGATAATTCAGATCATTTATCTCTCATAGAAAAACTATCTACCATTAAAAGAGCTCCTCATGAATTTATGTCTAGTTTCAACATTCATTTTTCTAGAACTTGGGAAAGAATCCAACAAGTGTTAAGCCTCAAGCTGACCATGCTTTTCTTTATTATCTTAGAGCATTAAACAATGATATTTCAACTATGATTTAGTCTATGGGAGGTGAAACTCTTCCGGATGCTTATGATATTGCTATAAGAGCTGAAAACAACCTTATTCAAGCTGAAAAAAATTAGCACCAAGGCCTTCAATGCCTTTTTTGGTAGATTTAGCACCTATCCCACAACCTATCATGATTATAGAACCTATTATTGCAGCCCCATCAGATGACATGTTTAAATCTTTGTAGACTATGGGAAATAATGACTTCAATTGAAAATAGACTTGCATTACCTAGCAGACCTTATCAAGCTCCTTATCAGCAAAACCAGCAAAATAGGCAGCCTTACCAACAAAATCAAAATTATAGGCAAGCCTTATCAGCAAAGGTAGTTTGACCCAAAGGCTCCTAGTTCATCTAATGCTTTAGTCCAGTTAATATGGCTACAAAAGAGTGGTGTCAACCTTGTAATCAACCTCATTCAGCTGCAAGTTCCCAAATGCTTTTTGAACATAAGTCTTGTTGCACAACCTCAATCTGAGACATTGTTCATGCCTCAAATGGAGGGTGGGAAGCAAGAAACTCATGTTAGAAAGGCACCTGAATAGAACTTAGTTAGTTTTAGTGAGGATGATTTCATTGCAGTTACTACTAGGGCTCAAGAAAAAGCTACAGAAAGTAAAAATAAAGCAAAATAGGCCTGTTCTACCCACTATCACTGAAAAAACAACTACAGGCCCAAAACCAGCTAATAGTTTTTGTTCCACAAAAAAAAAGCCAAGTGTTTCAGTTAGTAAAGAGTAGCAAAAAAAAAACTACAACCTGATCCAAGAAGGTTATTTATACCTCAGATATCAAAAAAGCAAGCTGAAGTAGAATCAATTTTTTGCTAAAGCCTATGCTAAAATAGTAGAATTTGTCTCTAAAATTGTTTGCTTCTTTTAACATTGTTGATGTAATGAAAAATCATAATGTTAACATCTCAATGTGGGATGCTCTAAGTATTCTAGACAACAAGATTTACTTTCTCATGAACTTGCTAAGCTGCAGATTTCTTCAAAAACAACAAAAAAGGAAGTTTGAAAACAATATGGTCCTTGGAACAATGGAACAAGACCACATTAAAGAAGTTAAATGGATGGTTCAAAAGGTTTTAAATGCTCAAGACATCAAGAAACCACCACCATTTTATTTATCACTGATTATTGGAGAACATCTTGTTCATAATAATGTATGGTTGACAACGGTGGTGCAAGTAACACAGTTATGCCAAAAGCAATTACAGAAAAATTGGGTTTGCATTATGAACCTACTAGAGAAGAGTGTTCTACAACTTGATGGGAACTGCAATAATAAGTTGGTGTCATCAGAAATCTAGAGGTAACATTGCATGCTTGCCCAAATGTTTCCATTTTGCAAGATATTATTGTTGTGGATTTACCTCCTTACTTTGCTATATGCTTATCTAGAGATTTCACAAAAAAAATAGGAGGTTATCTCTCTTCAGATTGGTCCTTTTGTTTTTCACTACACGTTATGGAACCAAAGTTACTATCAATTTAGAACCATTGGCCAGATTTCACATTGAGCCTCATGCTTCTAATGCATTAGCTAATTATGCAGCCTTAGACCAGTCTGATTTTGATAATACAACTCATGTTTCAAGCATTAGATGGTGTTTCTAACCTGTTTATGGATGAAAAGACACATGAAGAACATGCTCATGATCCTTTCAAAGAAGTTGAAGAACATATGTTTGGTGTGTATTTCTTGCATGAGGAAAACACACCAATTCCCTTGTTGTCCAAAATAAAAAATGTCAACAGAAGGGATTTGGAAGCTTCATTTTGATGGAGCTAAGAACAAGAAAGGACAAGGAGCAGGTTTGATGCTCACTTCCCCAACAAATGAAAGGTATTTTTCAGCTTTGAGTCTCCAATTTTCATGCACTTGTAATGTGGTTGAATATGAAGCATTAATTCATGGCTTACTTTGGGCCAAAAAGAGAGGTATTAGCATGCTACAAATTTTTGGTGATTTTGAGTTGGTTATCAATCAAGTAAGAAATTTCAATGTTTGTAAGAATCCATTAATGAAGTCTTATAGACATAGAGTTTCAAACTTAATGGAAGATTTCAATGCTATTAATATCCAAGTCCATTCCTAGAATAGAAAATAAGCATGCAGATAGACTTGCAAACAATTGGTGCTAGTTTTGAAGTGCTAGAAAAATTGAAAAAAATGAGATTCAACCTCATATAAAGCTGATTTTAGGCCTTCTATACCTGATAATGATTTGAATTGGCAGGTTTTTGAAAATGATGAACAAATTTGTAAGTTTTTGCAAGCAAGAAGCTGAATTTTTGTGCAGTAAATCAAGATAAATTACAACACTTATATGGTGACCAGATTGTTCAATTAAAGATGAATAAACTACCTCGAGGCTTGGTCACATTAGAAGACATCTTCAACACTGATGATCAGTTAAGGAAAGACAAAACTAAGATGTCAACACATGTTGATAATTATGAAGAGATCTCAGTTGATGAAGGAAAAATTTGTTTCTGGAAAGGTATGTTCTCTAGCTGAAAAACATTCCTTTATTAATCTTTGCAAAGGAATTTAAAGATGTTTTCACTTGGAAATACCAAGACTGAAAGGGTTTGATCCCAGTTTGGCACAACATACTATTGAATTACAGCCAAATTCCAAGCCAGTTAGGCAAAAACAAGAGGCCTGTAAATCCCAAAATAGAACCTCTAATGAGGAAAGAGTTATCTAAGTTGATCGAATCAGGTATTATCTTTCAGTTAAGCATTCAAGTTGGGTAGCCAATCTTGTTCCAGTTGGAAAAAGAATGGAGAAATCAGATTATGTGTGGATTTTAGAGATCTTAATAAAGCTTCATTAAAAGATCATTACCCACTTCCAAATATGGATCAGATTTTAAGAACAATTTCTAGTTCAGATAGACTATCTCTTCTAGATGGTTATAGTGGATACAATCAGATTCTAGTCCGAGAAGAAGATAGGTACAAAACAACTTTTACCACCAAGTGGGGTACTTATGCTTACAAAAGAATGCCTTTTGGCCTTTCAAATGTTGGTGCAATGTTTCAACGTGCAATGGACATGGATTTTCATAGCTTGTTAAATAAATGCATCCTTGTTTATTTAGATGATGTTATTATATTTTCAAAAAAATTAGATGAGCATCTAATACATACATCTAAGGTAAAACTTTTTAGTTATGTAGATAGTTTGGAATATCTTTGAATCCCAAAAAGTCTATCTTTTTAGTACATCAAGGTAAATTACTTGGTCATATTGTTTCTAAACAAGGTTTAGCAATTGATCCTTTTAGAATTGAAGCCATATCACAACTATCATTGCCTCATCATAAGAAGGCATTACAAAGTTTTTTGGGAAAAATCAACTTTGTTAGAAGATTTGTTCCAAATTTTGCAGCATTGGTTAAACCATTGACAACTATGTTAAAGAAAGAGAAGACTTTCTCTTGGACCAATGAAGGGAGAGAAGGGTTTGAAGCAATTAAAAAAGTACCATCTCTCAAGCTCCTACTCTTGCAAATCCAAATTTTGATAAAGATTTTACAATGTATGCACTTGTAGGAGCTGAAACAATCTCAACCATATTAACTCAAGTTAATGATGAAAATATTGAGCAACCAATTGCTTTCTTTGGACAAAGTTTGCATGATTATGAAACAAGGTACACATTTCTTGAAAAACAAGTACTTTCAAGTAGTCAGAGGACTAAATAATTTTAAGTACATGCTTTCAAACAACAAAATTCATGTTCTTGTTTCTCATCCAAGTGTGAAAGCTTTCTTGTTAAATAAAGAATTGAATGAGAAAAGAGCAGGCTGGATAACGAAGGTCATGGAGTATGATGTTGATATCGTGTTGTGAAGATAGTTTGAGGTAAAGGTTTATGTGAACATCTAATTGCTGATATGGAAAAAACAACAAAGCTACAGAATTAGAAGATTCAAAACAACATGCTAAAATTACGTATCAACAATCAGACATCATGGTGCAAAGAAAATCAGCAACCTGAACTTGCTCAAGAAGTTCAGGAATCAAGATGGATGACTGATTTAGTTAACTATCTACAACATGGTATTTATCTAGAAGGTATGGACAAGAATAAATGAAGGTATTTCAGATTACAAGTTGTACCTTATGTTTTTATTGATGGTGTGTTATTTAAAAAAGATATAAATGGAATCTTGTTGTGATGTGTTGATTATGATAGAATTCAACAATTATTATCGAATTCCATGAAGGACCTATAGGAGGTCATTTTTCAAGCATGTACCACAACCTTAAAAATTATGAAAGCTGGTTACTATTGGCCCAACATATTCAAGGACTATTTTGAATGGATTAAAGTGTAAGAAATGTGCTTTCTTTGTTGGAAAAGAATGTTTAGCTTTGCTGCCCTTACAACCTATTTCAGTTGATCAACCTTTTATGTAGTGGGGTCTTGACTTTATTGGCATGATAAACCCACCTTCATCACAAGGACACAAGTGGATTTTGACTACTACAGATTACTTTACATGTTGGACTGAAGCAATAGCCTTGAAAGATGCTAATGAAACTTTGATACTATCCTTTTATGAAGGTATAGTTTATAGATTTGGTGTTCCAACAACTATCATTTTAGATAATGCTTTAGCATTTCTTGGTGCAAAGGTAACAGATTGGGCTGTCAACCATGGAATTTATTTAAGTTCTTCATCTAATTATTACCCACAAGGTAATGGGTTAGCTGAAAGTACTAATAAGAATATTTTAAGGATCATCAGAAGAACACTCAAAGATAACAGAGAGCTTGGCATCTAATGTTGAATTCAACACTTTGGGCTGATAGAGTGACTCCTAAAAGATCAGTTGGCAATTCACCATACAAACTTGTTTATGGAAGAGAAGCAAGAATGCCTATTTTAGTTGAGTTACCCACATTAGATTTTCTACATCAAATGGAGTTGCTTGAGAATGAACCATTGCAGGTTGTTATGTAGAATTAATGGAAGTTACAAGAGCTAAGAGATCAAGCTCATGTAAACATGGAAAAGAATCAAAAAGATGAAGAAGACTTTTGATAAGAAGGCTAAGTTTAGAATCTTCAATGAAGGAGATATTGTGTTAAAGTGGGATGTTGATCGTGCAAAGCCAGAAGACACACAAAGTTTGATACAATCTGGAGTGGTCCTTACATGATTTCATCT
The DNA here is from genome assembly GCA_018340775.1 of Taxus wallichiana var. yunnanensis. Classification (NCBI taxonomy): domain Eukaryota; kingdom Viridiplantae; phylum Streptophyta; class Pinopsida; order Cupressales; family Taxaceae; genus Taxus; species Taxus wallichiana. The sequence goes on from CM031244.1 coordinate 704,191,635, forward strand.
TGCAAAGAACACAATGCTTTTCAGCTCTCAAGGCTGAATGGAGAGGAACTTCCCATTCCTGTGAATGGTATGTTTCTCAAACATTGTTATTGAAAATCCTATAATGTCTTTTTTAGAGTAGGATTTCCTTCAATAAGTGTAGTTCTACACATTGCAATGTTTTTCAATTCAATAAGTGCATTCATGCACGTGATCTAGTTTACCAGATCCTTTCTAGTTTTAGTTCATTTTGGAAGGGTTGGACCTTGAAAGGTAGCATATTTTGGTTACATGCTTTTGGACTCCATGCCCAATGGACAAGAGCAAGGCACTGGTTTACAAGCTAGCAAGAAGCTTTCCCATAGGATCACTAGAAATGTTGACAATTTTTGCACTTGTGCAAAAATGGGAAACTCAAAACTTCATTACGATGGATAGCATTGGTGAAGTGGACCTAAGCTAGGGGAGTTTTTTTAGTCAATATTATTTTTGTTGAATTAATTAATGATTACATGAAATCTGCAGCTATGTGTGTTGTTACAAAATGTAACAGATCACATAGTCTACAATTTCATGACTATCTTCAAAAAAAGAACACAAAGCCCTAAAGGAAAATGTGTTATCTTGATGAAGACATTGAATTGTAGAATAGATGAAGTGTTAAGTTTTGGAACAACAATCATAATTGTAGATTGCAGCAATCAAAGTTCATTACTAGATGTTATAGGTATTCTTTAAGGTTCTTTCCTTCATGATTAAGACATTCAATTATATTATTGAGTTGTTTAATTCATCATACAATCCATATAGAAAGCTGAAATGTAGAAAGAAATACACAACTCAATTTTAGAATTCAATGTTTTATTCATAAGGAATTTCAAATGTTCCCACACAAGCCATGGGATGTAACTGAAAAGTAAAATACAACTACTGAAATAAGAGGTACATATGCATGAAAGAGAAAATAGAGGAGTATGAATGAACCCATCATTGCCTTGGGGTTTCTTTTTGGTTGATGCATCTCCATCTCCAGCTTTGTTCCATCTCCATCTTCACTGCTGAAAGCACTATACTGAAAGGAAGAAAAGAAAAAACTATCAATTATGAGCTCAAGGTTAATCCATATTCCTATACTATCCAAATTCATGTAGATGAATCTCTTAACAACAAGAGATATAAATTACATGAAGATCAAAGGAACAACTGATAAAAGTACTTTTTATAACAACATACATGATTTACTCACTCAAAAAGAAGAGAGAGAGAAGAAAAGAAAAACCATGGACATAAGAGAGGCCAAAAAGCCTAAATATTTTCTAACTATTTTCTTAAGTGTGTAGGTACAGGTTGTAGTCAAGAAGAAAAATAAATCATGTCTTATAGTCCTCATTGTTAGATAAAGATTACAGAGTTCAATGACTTCTATCCTATGGTACATCAAGAAGAATAAGTCACAAGTACATACTGGTATGAAGGAAGAATGCAACTCAAAGTTCAACAACTATTCTAGAAATAAAGAAGAAGTTACAAAGTTAGAAAATGAGAGAGATAAGATAAAAGTACATGTTTTAGATTATGAAAATGAAAATTAAAAATTGAAAGATAAAGGACATTTTAAGTTACATGGAAGGATAAATTACATGCTTTGAAAAATGAATAAAGAAAGAAATAGAAAATTTTGATAGTTTCATGAATTTGCCATGTAAAATTGATATTTTAAATTTTCCAGCATGCATACTAAAGTTGTAATGAAGATCAAATACAATATTTAAGCAGAAAAGAAATGGAACTACAACATCTCAACAAAATTTCAATGTTCAACATGCAAGAATAGTGAACAAAAAATTCTAGAAATAACATATCTTGCCCAATTTCTCAAATAAGAAGTAAATGATTAACTTCTACAATTTTTAGTTTTTAGAATCAAATTTTCAAAGTCATTTTATAACTAAAAATGAAGAAGGATGTCCAGTACAAAGTTACAGGAAGGCGAAATAGTGAGGAATCAAGAAATCAAGCTCATAATTTTACAAAGTGCAGCCATCCTAGAGTATTATTTTTAGAAATAAAGCAAGTATCAAGTGAACATACTGCTACAATATAGCTTCAAAGCTAGGTTTAGATGCATGTTTTTAACAGATGTAAGTAAAATATTGCAACACTTCAGTAGAATAGTATGCATTGGATTCATTAAGTCATAGTTTCCTAAATGAAGGGGAAACTTTTGTACTAAAGGTATATCATATTCAAGACATTCAAGGACCAAGTTTAGATATATTTAGAAATTGATAATATAAAGTAATTATAGTTAAATGATCAATGGAATTTTCATTTGAGAAATTAAATATGAACATAGAAGAGAAAGGAAAGTGAAGGAAACTATCAAAGTGAAACCACTGAAATCAAAAAATTTGAAGGATGAGTGAAAAAAAACTCATAATGTAATCAGCTCAAAATAGAAATCAAATAGAAAAATGATGAATGAGATCCACCATTACTTACAATAAAGAGGAATGAAAAGATATTCAAAATTATAACAAGTAAATGAGATTCAATCTTTCAACACAAAAAAAGCATGAGAACCAAAGGGCACCTTAAAAACATGAGGTAGGCATTTTTCAAACTACAAGAAGAACAAACCCAAAGCTCCTAATTACATGTAAATATAGGAAGTTTTAAAACTCATAAATAAAAAATGTAAAATGTAGTTGAAAAGGAAAAAGTATAAACAATCTAGATTCAAGGGGATTCTTTATGAATATAGTAGCAAGTAAACATATCTTGAAATATTACTCAGAATACAAACTCGGTGAGTATTAAGGTCGAATCGAATCAGGTAGTGCAGAACTTAAAATAATGTGAAGTGGATTTTTACTTTTCAGAAACCATTATAATCCTCAAGAAAGATTTAAAATCAAGAATCAAAATGAAGGAGTTCGAATACCCACATCAATAAACATTCAGATCTAGAAAATTTTGAGCAAATAGGAATACCCATTTAGTATTCAGAACACAAAATCAAAGAAAAAATTTGAATAAAAAATGCATGCACATATGAGTTAAAGAAATATTCAAGTATTTTAGAAATTATCATTTCCATTAAAATCAGTTTCAAGTTACAATATCTGAGGAAGAAAAGTACATATTCTAGATTTAATCAAAGAACCCATTAAATGGGTATCAAGAATCAGAATAAGAAATAAGAACTCATCATTTGAATTGGATTTGAGCAAACCCATGAAGGATGATCAAGATCAAGATTGAGCAAAAAAAATGAGGACCCAGAACAAGTTTTAACTCAAAGTCTCCAAGGGAACTAAGAGATGACACAAAAAATGCAAAGAAGGAGAAAAATATCAATATCTTGAAGTCAAAGTGATAATTACAAAGCAGTTACTATGCTCAGAGATCAAAAACTTACCATCCCTTATCAAATATTGATGAGATTACATAATCTAAAATCATAGATCTGAGCTCAAAAAGACTAAGACAATAGTTTTGAGACATTCTTTCATCATCAATTAAAACAATGACTTTAAAGCTTGAAATGGACATAAATAAATGGTGTCCACAAACATCACTTGAAAGTTCTAAAATTAGCTAAAAGAAAATGTATTCACAATGGAAAATTGAACCAAGCTTGAGGGTTACTTTAAAAATGACGAGCATCAACCATTCACATCACGAACTCAAAAGGGATCAAAGGCAATAATAATACAGATGCACAAATGTTTAGAAAACTTTCAAAAACTTAAAGTTCAAAGATTCAAGTTTTTTTCGATGATGGTGGCAAGCAAAAGACCAAAAATACCATTAATGGGTTCTCAAGCCTTTGAAAAAAACAAGACCTCACAAAGTAACAGAGCTTGAAAGGACAAGAAATGGTGGCCTTCAAAAAAACAAGCACCAAAAAGAATAAACCGGGGCCAAAGAGCTCAAGAAAGACTTTAACAATGGCATAAAAACAATGAAAATTTTTTCAAGAGGGCTTCGCCTCAAAAGCCAAAAAAAATCCAAAATGAAGTGATCATTAAGGTCAAGTGACCCTTTACCATGCAAACTCGGGAGGTGAGTTAATGAAACTCAACCATAGTAAGATGATCAAATCGGAGAAGAAACATACAAAGATCAATGTCTTCAAATCAACACCAAAACTTTCAATGAAAATCACCAAAAAGATAACACCTTTCTAATTAATTACAGGGTTTAAACCCTAACCATGAGTCAAAGATCGATGGCCTAAAATCCAAAAAGTATATAGATCAATGATTGAAATCGATCAATCATGGCCAAATAGGGTTCAAAGAAAATCACCATGGTCACATTAAAATAACTAGCACATTAAATGCCAAATCACAAACCCTAACCGATCGAGATCAAATGCTACAAATCATAATCAAAGGATACCATCAATGATTAAAATCTGATCACCAAATACCAACCAAAACTGACTGAGTTAAAGTTAACCATGTCACCGAAAAGCATGTGGAGGGTGAGTCATCATCACGAGGGGGCCAGCCCCATGATTAAAACAAAAAATCATTTGCATATTGACTTTCAAAAGTCTAAAAACCAAGATATATGTCCAAAAGTAATCAAATGGTGGAACTATATGAATTAGCTAATGGTGACAAAAAATGGTGACCATATGTTAAATGAATTCTAAACAAAGGTCAATCAAACCAAGTAAATGGCATGATCATGTATTAATCAAAGGTGGCCGAGTATGATATGGTGACCTTTTAAAGTGCCCCCTTGTCTTATTTCAAAACATAATAATGTGCTAAGTCCACAAGGGTGGCCAAACCAAATGGAGACTAGTGGTCAACTACAAAGGTGGTCCCCATTGATTATGATGGATTGAATATGACTTGAAATGCAAATTTTCCATGTGATCACAAGGGATAGAGCAGAGGTCAACATCAAAATGCAAGCAACCTTTTGAAGACTTAATTACCTTATTTTTCACAAAATAAGAGTTGATTATGATTGCACATGTGCTCCTAGTGGTCCCCATAGTGAGGTGAATATTTTTGCTAAGTATTGGAGATCAAAAGTATTTATTTTCTTTCACAGGAGTATTTTTGCATGCCTTCACAAAAGGACAAAATAAACAAGAAGAAAAATTTACATGCACAAGGAAGGAGACTTGCTCATCAAGCAAGATTTATTATTAGCAAATTATTCACCCATGCTTTTCTTAAAAATAGAATAGTCAAATGTAGTTTGAATGTGATGTAATCAAAGGCTATTAATGCCTCTTTGTATTAGTTTGCTTTATTTTATTCCTTTATTTATTAATAAATAAAGGATAAAAATAGGATGCATGGGTGAGTACAATTTTAACCTATTTTTAGGAAGGGTGGGTGAATTAATTTTGCTATATATTGTGTGCCTTGGCAAAGCACAAGAGAGGAGGAATTTTTAGATACAAGAGTGCTGAAGAAGTTTTACTAGTTTTTCCCTTTGAATGTGAAGTATTTTCTACCTTTCCAATTATTTGTAGTCTTGTGTATGTTTCCATTAATCTTGTGAATGTGAATTCCCTGATTAATCATCTTACCCTATTACAAATTTAGTAATTTCTGCATGATATTAATGTGTATGTTTAACTGTGATATTTTCCTCAATACCTCTAAGTGCCTTTTATTCCTTTAATCAAGAATCCATTCCCATATCAATCAGGCAAAAAGTTTTGGTGTATCACCTCATTTGAATTTCATTTATAGTCAACCCTCATTAAAATCATAGGATACATTTAAAGAACCGGCCTTGATACCATGGACTCACTCAAAATAGGTATACCCACATACCTAAGGTGTTTTCATTTTAGAATTTTTCAGCTTTTTTACTTAACATGTGTTAATGCACTAAAACCCTTTCATCTTCCATTGAGCCCAATATCATTTTTTGAAAAATTCATATAATCGTAAATATTCACTAATACTTGTTGGCATGAGTAAGTTAGGTTCTTATCATTATTGAAAAGCTCATTAATGACAACGAGAGTGATTTAGGAGTGTTAGAATCTATATGATATGATGATTACATGGTAAATTAGGTTGTAGCATGATGACAAGGATGGAAAAATTGTGACAATTTCTTGGCCTAATAGGCTTAATCAGTGACCTAGTTAGTTTAAGTGATAGAACATGATGGATTGAGAAGCACTCTCAAGGCATGGAGACCATGATAATAGTGTGTGGAAGAACTCATATAGGTATAGAGGATGGTTACAAGGTGAAAGAAGGGTTTACATGTACTCATCTAGACCTAGTATAGGTTCCTAGAGACAAAATGGAGCATGAGAGTGAGGTCTAGAGCTATGTGAGATCATGGAATCATGAAAGGGTGCGAGACATGTTGTCTCAAGTGTGTTAGGTCCTTTTAGAGAGATTTTAAAAAATGTATGGTGTCTACCTACTTGGTCTAGGTCTAAACTAGACCTAATCTTAGTGTCCTGGAATCCTATTGAATTATGCTAGTCACTTGCGAAGTGTGAGCTCTTTGAAAAACTCATAAATGTGATTTAACAAAAATATGATTAATGGTGTTAAACCCTAATATTACATAGTAACTTATGTAACAATGATATACAAATGCTAGATATAAGATGACATAAGAAATAATGTAGATAAATATTAAACCCTAAGTGTAAGAAAGAGAGAGAGAGAGAGAGAGAGTAAAGGACCTAGTTTATTTATGCCTAATGTTCGAGACTGTGGAGGCTAGATAAATTGATGATAAAAAGGGCATACCGTTAGAAAAAACTATATAAATTATGAAACTATTAAACAAGGTTGGACTAGGACGTCTGGGATGGGTTAGAGCAATCGGGTGTCAAAGTCCATCTAGGTGCCTCGTGACTATGCAGAGATTGGATCCTACTTTTTCTAGTGTCACAAGATGGTTGTTGGTAGTCACTATTACTCATCTGTATGTCACACTATGATCACATAATTTACCTGTAACCTGCAAAGAGATGATGACTGTAAAACCCTCAAATTACATCAAATCCCAAAAAGAAAAGATGAAATATGTAGAGTTAGACTGACCCCGATGATCACCTGACTGGGTGAACTTACGACCAAGCATTGCACTACATCTCATCCTCCATGTAGTTCTTATGCATGTGTGATATAATAATACTATAGAAGTCCTTTTGTAAGTGCATGTGATAGCATGCAATAGCTAGATGTACCAATGAAAATAGATGTGTGGATGTAAAAATGAGCTTTCCCTTCCCGTGAAGTTTATTCAAAAATGCAGTCCCTTGTCCCTTGTATGAGTGCTAGATGGATTCATTTGATGCTACTAAATTCCTTTAGATGTAGAATTAGGTAATGATAATAGATTCTTAGAGCTTGGTCCTTTATTTTGTCACATATCTTTGTATTTATATGATTCCCTTTGTTAAATTTTGTAATTGACAACTAGAAGGTGGCCCATATGAAAATAAGATTCCCAAAAGAGAAAATAATCCCTAAAAAGAGTGAGTTAAGAAGAAAGAGGTCATGGGAGCCCAAAGGGGATGAGGATGCCTAGGCACTAGATTCATGTCTTGGCATTGGTGTCTCAAGCCATAAAAGATAAGCAAGTGAAGTACCAACTAGGGTCAGAGGGTGTAAAAAGACCATAAAGAAGAAAATAAACAAAGAAAAGAGGCTAAAGATAGTGATTTAACAAAAATTTAATTTTGTAAACCATAGATATTTTAGAGTCACAACAAAATGATAAGAAATAAATTATAGACTTGACTAAGCAATAAGCTAGATAAAAATGAAACCCTAGGTGCAAGAGAGGGAATAAGAGACTTAGTTGATTTTGTAATGAATCCTAAGGTGTGTCAAGTTGGAAAAATGATGGAACATGAGGACAAAGTAATGCAAACGAGCCCAAAAATTTCAGAGTCAGTCGGAAATGTTGGGACTAGGGCACCTAGATTGGGTCAGGGGCACCTAGGCATTAGAGACTCGATAATGGGTGCCCACGACTAAAAAAATCATAAACTAATTTTTTTAGTGTCACAAGATGTTCATTATTATTCACCATTTATCTCCTCGTAGGTCATTGGAAGATCGCTAAGTGAACTTACAATCAAGCGTCGCACTACATCTTAGACTCTATATAGTTTTATGTGTTTATGTAGAATTGTGTCATAGGTGGCTTTGTGCAAGATGCACTTTGAATAGTGAGAAATAGCTAGATGTAGCAATGTAAATAGATGTTTGGATGTCAAAATGAACTTCCCCTCCTATGAATTATATGCAAAAATGCATTCCCTCATCCTCGAATGAAGATAGATGGATTCTTTGATGCTCTTGAAATTCCTTTAGATGCAACCTTAAGTGATAATAATAGATGCTTAAAGCTTGGTCCTTTATTATGATCACATATATTTGTATTTATATGATTCCTTTGTTTGAATTTCATAATTAGCATCTAAAAGGACGACCACCAAGAAAACAAAATGTCGAAAAGATAAAAGAGGCACAAAATGGGTGAGTAAGATACAAATAGGTTGGGGTGCCCAGAGGGGACAAGGATGCCCGAGTGCTTTGGCATCCCGGTTGGGCACCGTATCCCGAGCCAAGAAAGATAAAACATTGAAAGTTAGATCAAGGCAAAGTGACGTGTGCAATACCACGTAAAAATAAAGAAAGAAAGAAAAGAGGCCAAAGAAAGATGTTAATTACTACTTTTCTCACTCAAAAATCAAATGAATAATGGTATGTGATTAGGACCTAGAAATATACCCAAGTACGTGATTTAGTTTCTACATTTTCCCTAGTGTCGCCAAGATTGCAATTGAAAATCTTGGGATGCCCCTTTAAAATTTTGGTCTTTTTGCCTTGTGAAGGTTTGATGTCGTATTTGTTTGTGCCCCCTGAATAAGACTTTTTTTTTTTTTTTTGTGTTTTTCCTTAACTCTTTTGGATTGTGAGATTATTAAGGATTCCTTCAAGAGGTTGTAAGAGGTTTCTTGGTCACATTTGCAAAAATACCCACTTTCTCAAAATTGCTCAAAATATCCAAAAGCTAAGTATGAAACTCACCTTAGACCTGATTGGATTTTTCGGGTTACTTTACTTTATAAGTTCCAAGAAGTCCTCTGGGTGAAAAAATGATTTGTACTACACAAAGACAAGGAAGATTTATGCTACTACTTTACTTCTTAAAATCAATTGAGTAAAGTTGTTCCTAAAATATGATTCATACCACTAAGCAATACATTGTGGAAAATCGATATTACTCTACTTCATAAAGCCTCAAGAAAAGTTGAACCGTAATCCCGTGACCCAATTCTAGACCTAGTCGGCCTTTATGGACTACTTTACTAGCTAAGAAATGTTAAGTAATCAAGTAAAGTAAAGTTAAAACCTCACATTTCTACTCAAGCCTAAACCAAATGGGTTTCGATAGAGCTTTGCTTCGCTAACCTCAAGCTAGTAAAGAAAACCATGAAACCCGCCCCTAAGAAAATGATGACGTGCAATTATCCCACTTGTACTTAGCACATTTAATGAGGTGGAAGGTTTAAAAAGAAAAAATAATTCCACGTTATTTCTACCTAACATTCAGATTGTCCAAGAAGAGTAATCTAACTCGTTTGTTTTAGCATCCATCGACAACCCATCTAGTGAATATGTATGTTTATCATTTCCCTTCTTTCATTTCATTTTTGATTTACATTCTTCCTTGTGTTTTTCATTTTTGCTTTGTCATATGTCATTTTTCCATTTGGGAATTTCCTTTCGAAAACCTATGGTTTTTTATTTTAAGTCATTTGTTAAAATTGTTGGGAGATCCTATGGGTTGAGTGGGTAAGTTACATTCATGTTTGATTTCGTGCAAAATCTTAACTTTGGAAAACCCCGGTTTTTCCCTAACAGATTGAACTAGTGTTTTTGATCAACTCATGCATTTGATTGCTCACTACTTACCTCGTGCTTGGAGGCTTCCTCCATAGCTCTTTCTTGGCCTAGAAAATCCAACATCTAAAACTTACTTTTTCTCTCCAAGAATCATGAAAATTCTACACCCCATTGTTGAAAACCTATACTAAGAATATTTTTGAACTCACTTACTCGCTAGTGTATGCATGGGAATCAGACCTCCCCTTACTAAAAACCTAAACTAAGCACATTTTTGAACTACTGTTGTTGTCCCTATATTGTGGAGATTTGACCCTTCACTACTCAAATCCCATACTAGATGGGTTTTCAAAATTCTTTTACTTCATAGTTCATTGCGCAAAATTGTACCCCTACTATTGACTTGTTTAAAAATTAAGAAAATCCACCCTGCAAACCTACATTCCATTGTGAAAATAATATCACTTATTTAATTTCTTATTTAAAGCTTGAAACATCACTTGCAAATGATTTTTGAGATCTCTGATGAAAAATAAGCACGAGTTGTGCTCATAAACTTTAAATTACCTTAAACTCATTATAGAGGTCAGTAGTTTGACTTAAATTCTACATCTTAAGCAGGAGCAAGTGTCTACATTTCAACCATGTGCATACCTAGTCTTACTTTAGAGAAGGTACATCAAATGTCCGAGGTAAGGAAAAGTCATGAAGTAGAAGAGATATCTATTATTCGAGAAGATCCCAATCTTGCAGTTGAAGAGACCTCTAGGGCCAAAAGAAAGGGAAAATCTAAATCTAAGCCAATCGTTGAATGAAAAATCGAGAAAATGAAGTATGAATATAAGGGTTATCCAATTGAGTCATGCATTGGATCTAAGCTTGTAGAAATTAGTGATACTGATATGGGACATGTATCTATAACTAAGCTAATAGATAGGTCCAAAGTGTAAGCAAAGCACCCACAAGCAAGCCCCGACCAACAATGGATTAATATAAGTAGCTGCATTCCCAAGTACTGCTCAATTACCTGAATTTGTTTTAGAGTGTGCTAAGTTTTATGATCCTCTCACTAGATTAAGTAAAGGATACATCAGGGAATTTAGTGGTGAGACTTGATACTCAATTTTTCAACTATTATTTGAAGATCCCAACCAAAGCAAAGGTGATAGAAGTGACCATGGATAAATTTATTGAGAAATGGGAGAAGAACACAATTGATTACATCAAGATCATGAATAGAAGCTACTTGAAAAAACCAAAGTAATCATCTAGTTTTCCCAAAACCATAGTAAGGTCAGATCTAATTCAAGAAGTTGATGACATTACCCAATTTTTATGTAGAATCAATAGAGAAAATTATGCCAAAAAATTCTCCACATGGATGTACTCCTACATAAGAACAATTGATAACAACATGGATAATGCATTGATCAATTGAGCTCATATGATAACTAGCAATATTGATTTTGATCCGAGAGAGGTTAGGCAAAATTTTAGTTTCAAGATGACTTATTACTTGTCAGTATGCTACAATATCAAATGGAAATTTTTCTATATTAAATAGTAAGGGAATTTTAGTTGTAGACCCCATATGAATATTATACTCAGTTAGTACTATATAATTATTTCAAGAAGTATAGAAGGGTAAATGATAGTTTATTTTATGAAATTATTTACAAAATCAACCATGAAATAAAGGAAAAGAGGGTGAATAATATGGCATTGGATATAGTTTCCCAGTATGGATGTGTCTTTATTCAATTTTCCCATTACACCTATCTCAAAGTGTGTGGCTTTTCAGGTACACCAATCAAGCTCCTAAGGTACCTAAATGACAAGTGGGTGTTAATGGAGCTATTTAGACAACTGGTAGAACTGCATGATCTCAAGTCAAAGTCTCATAGGGAAGAAGTTGGTTTTCCTATTACAATTGGTAATTATCATTGTGCTAACATTCATAAGGCTAGGAATATTCAGAAGGAGATGTTTCATTATTATAGACAAGAATTATTTGAGGCTTGGGAAAATTTTTACTTCAGAAAATTAGCAAAAAAATAAATTTCTTTATAATACATGCTCATCCTTGCATTGGATGACATTTTGGATATATTGTAGGGATTAATTTGAAATCAGAAGATGAGATTACAACAGAGTGATCATCAAGGAAATTATTGATTTTGGACTAGATTTTTTTTAAGACCTCCTAATGATGGGAATGTTGTTCTTGATTCCTACAATCAAATGGGGAGATAAGGCCCTAGTTCCGCCCATTAATTTCAAGAAAAATAATGTGAAAAAATTTGAGGAAATAAATTTAATGGTCTTACCACGCACTTCAAAATGGCTTCTCGAAGAGGTTATTGTTTGGAAGAATTAGTGATGAAACAAATAAGCCAAAAGGGCATGAAAAGGAAGGGAGGGTAAGGTGAAAGTAGTAAAAGGACCTCGAAGGTCACCAACTTATCATAAAATGCCTCAAATTGATAAATAAGTACACCATCCACCAAGAACATAGGAAACAACACAAGGAGTTACTACTAGTAAGTCCATTCCTTCATCAACTCAATTTTTTTCCTCATCCCTAGTGGTCTCCTCCTATTAAGCTTCATCTACCAAAATGGTCATTAGTATGCCACCTCAAGCCTATTTCTTTCACTCTTTCCCCAATGAATATAGAAACTCCACCTCCCCATCCTCCTCATTTCTCACCACTAGGAAATCCCCTCCTCCACTAGCAAATGATCAACCCAACACCCATTTGAGAAGGGACATGAAACCACTTTTGATAATCCTTCATCCCATAAGGTATCACAATCATGGGAAACAAGAGGAGTAAAATTAGAAGCTAAATAAATGAAGAGTTATGAAGAGGTAGAAATTAAATTTGAACATGAGGATAAAATTCATACCAAGGATGTGGAAGATACTCGGGTTCATAAAGAGGTAGAGGTGGGAAAGGAATTTGAATCAAATGCACTCAACAAGACTACTGAGGAAAAGAATTAGATAAACAATAGTTGACCCAAAAAATGAAATAACTCGAAAAGGTACTATTATAGGATACTGTTGTAGAAGAAAATAAAGAAATGGAGGTACATTTTAGTGTAGAAGTAACGAGTCAAGAGATGGTAGTACATTCAGGTTCTCCTACTTCTACAAGTCAAGACTTCTCATCTTGGTTAGCATTACAAACAGTCCTGAAGCTAAAGAAGTAATAAATCTAGAAGAAATGGATGTACAACTGTTGAGGAGTCTTGATAAGAGAGGGAAGAAATCTAAATTTGCTAAGGTAACTTCAAATCTAGTAATTGAATCATCGGGGAAGGAATTTTTTCAGAATTATCTACTCTAGCAAAGAAGAAAGTAAAAAGGTGAGTTCATCGAGGAGGAAATAACTATGACAAGAGTGCCTTTGGGAGAAGTCACCATAGAAGGATTGAAGCAAGATACTCAGACCTTGATTGACACACTTTTTCTCAAGTTAGATAAAGAGAAGGAAAAAATGGCCAAACTAAATGAGCAAATCTCCAAGTTATGTGAAATCATTGTAAATGTTGTTAAGTCTTCTTAGATCCTATACTATCGGGAGAGAAATTTAACCCTCAAGTCATCATATAGGTTGAAGAAATAGGAGACAAAGATAAAGTTATGGATGAGTGGATAAAACAGACATGGGAAAGCCGAGGAGGAGTATTCAAAAGTTTCAAGTAGATTTAAAGATATTTAAAGAAAAATGACTCAGTTGAAGGATTTAGCATTAGAGATGGACAATGAGAATGGGATTATTGAATTTCAGTTGGAGAGTCTTGAGAAAATAAAATCACTTCCAGAGAAGGTGCTGATTGAAGAATATATTGTGTCAGAAGGATCAAGGAAAAGAAGCGAGCAGCAGGAGTTAATCATGTCCTTCCGTATAAATATTCTTAATGAAATGATGGAAGGGATGAAAATTCCAAAGGAAGAAGTGTATGAAGCTATAGATCATCTTGATGATTGTATCTTTATCTCACAAGATACACACTTACCAAGCCACCAGGTACTATAGAGGAATTTATTCAAATTCTCAAGAAAGAAATTGATAAATCCATCACTCCTTCCACATGTGATTCAATTGATAAATTAATAAATCTTCACCATGATGTTAAGAATATTGGACCTGGCTTGGTGAAAATAAAAGGATTCAACAATATCTTAGCAAAGGAACTCCTCAGGTACAAAACAAAAATACAAGCTATTGCTAAGGTAGAAGAAAAGTCCGTACAATATATGTGGAGTCAACATGTTAAGTTCCGAGAGAAAAGAAAGACTCGAGATTCTTAATTTGGAATAAATCCTCCTCCTCCTCCTCCTCCTCCTCCTCCTCCTCCTTCTTCTTCTCTTGCTTCCCATTTCTCGGACAATGTAGTTTAAGTAATCAAGCTGAAATGTAAAACTTAAGTAATTCGGTTGAAATCCATTACTTCAAGTTATTTTGAAAAATTTAATTACTTATAAATAGTTGATAGTACATGCAAAGTAGCTGATTTTTTTTTTAATTGTAGATCATTTGAACATCATGTATGCCAAACAAAGAGAAATTCAAGGAGAAATATTCTCAACTTCTTGTAGTTTTGTAGCTAAGCATGTGTAGAAGGCATAATTAATGTCTCCTATTTGTACTATCTTTCTAGATACTATAAATATAGGGGAAGCCTACAGGCTAAAAGGGATCATAAATTTTGGCTATCGGCTATTGTAATTTTTTTCATGAATTTAAAGATTTCAAACTTTGTGTTGAGACTCTTAAATGTTCATTTTGTAATCTAACTGGAATGAATAAGAAGAAAGTGGATTTCTAAAGAAATTTTTGTCTGAGGAGTCTTTTTGTGCATTCTGTGAGGATTTAATGGTAAAATTTGTGTTATCTTGAATCAATCTGAATTCATTTCTTTTTCATTTGCTGAAAATTGTGAAACTTATTAAGTGTTTATCTATTTTGTATGGCTATAATAATTTCTGGAATCTATTATTCAGAAAGTACATTCTCTTTTTCTCATTGCTGTTATCTTTCTATATTTCCGTTCTCTTCTTTTCACACAACTTCCAAACATATATACTTACTTTTGTAAGATTTCTAAGCTATGGTTCATTAGCTTCATGATTAAAGTAATACCTTAGAAATTAATTTAGTTTTCACATAAATTTTACAAGTCACTAGTGTGAATAGTTTGAGTAGATAGAAATTTTTCACGCAGAGATTCACCCTTATATGAAGGGGATATATCCCATGACTTCCTAGGTTTGTTTATGTAGCCAAGCATAAAATTTAGCAACCAATTTCTAAGCGAATCCATTGGGGAACCGAACAATCCTTTCTTAGAAATATTTCTTTGCTCCAAGTTTTCTTGACCTTTGCCTTTCCATTGAGTCTTTGTTTTATAAAAAAATTAATATTTTTTAAGAAGCATGTTAAAATCCAAAATCATCGGTTAAATCAAGTCAAGTTCAAACTGAAAGCTTATATGTAAACCACGATGCTAAGTATACAACACATCATGCTTATTTAAATCACCCATTGGAACCTGGATTTTTTTGTATGTTAGTGTTGAGTTTAAGTTGATTGTTCGGATGCATGATTGCATTTCTATGCAACATTTAAATGAGTCACTTTCCTATAAAATCATAGTTTTCTTAAGCTAATACATGTTTCTTACTAGTTCCCACAATCTCGAAGTCCATCCATTCACATGGGAAAGTAGAGCTCGAGAGAAGAATTGATCATTTCTTCATATTACAAGAGAAATTTAGTTTCAATCATCCACCTCATACCATAAAACGTAGAGCAAGCCTCTCATTTGTGGGAAGAGTGTAAACCCCTCTTGAGAGCAAATTGTAACATAATCCAAAGCATCTTGGATTGTTCAGCTAGTTAATCCTCAACTTCTTATCTTTTTAAGAATGGCACAACTTCCTATCCCATGGGGCATGGATTTTGGCCCTCTGAATTTAACACCTCCTCTCCATTTATTTTCTAAAGGATCTAGAAATAATTTTCCCAAATTTTATGAAGATGGTAAACAAAATCCAGATGATCATTTGGTTGCATTCTTTATATCTTGTGGAGTACTTGTTATTGAACATGAAGATGTGTCTGTTAGGATCTTCATCGAAACTCTACATGACTTAGCTAGAGAATGGTTTTACCATTTGGCTCCTGGTACCATAACTAGTTGGGCCACTATGCGAGACCAATTTTTGAAAAGATTCAAGCCAACAGAAGATTCAAGTACATTGATTACTCAGTTAGCCCAACTTTAAAAAGAACCACATGAACACATGTAGGATTTCATTGCTAAATTTCAAAGGATACTCTATAAGATTCCTCCTACTGCTTCCCTTAGTGATGAAAATTAGAAATTATTTTTCATTAATTATTTGTTACCTGAAGTTGGTTATCAACTATGTAAAGCACGACCTGCTAATTTGTTGGTAGCTCAAAACATTGTTGTTGAAGTAGAGGATGGTCTTGTCATGACCAGTAAAATCAAGAATATGACTTCTAAAGTTGAAGGTTCTGCGTTAACAAGTACTTCTGATCCACTACTACAAATATTGGAAAATTATATGTTGCAGATAAATAAGAAAATGACACAAGGTAATAATGTTGTTTCTTCTAGGATCGCACCCGCATGGAATTTCAATACTAATAACTAGAATCGAAACCACATTGTTGCTTCTCCTCAAAGAATGGAAATTGAAGCTAACCTAAGAATTTTTTTCAAATGAATGCATAAGATGAAGAAGTTGCTTCTTATCAATCTAAAAGTGATGATTTTGTAGACCCTACTGGTGACTCCAACATTGGCTACCTAGACTATGAATTAGAAAATGACTATGATGAAGCTTTTGAAGATGATTATGGTCATACTTTTGCATTTTGCAATATCTCAAGATCAACAAGATGGTGAAATTTTTCTAACAATTCCAGTAGACGTTACCATTCTCAAAAGAGGTAATCCTCTACCTTCTTCTCTAGCTCCAAGAGATAAGTATGTAAGTTCTTATTCTTCTCAACCAAAAAAAGATTAACTAAGCCAATCTAAGTATATCTATCCCTTATTTTGATATCATTGATCATATTAAGAAAACCAAAATCCAGATGTTAGAATTTGAATACTTGAGATCATTCCCAACCAATTGAATAGGTTAGTTAGGTATGTTCAGAGAAATGGGTCAAAAAATTCACCCAATAATAAAACAAAGGGAATTTTTCCTAACCCCATGAACACTCCTCCCATAATAATGTTGTAACTGTTTCTCCCACATCTTCTGAAAGAGTTGAACCATTTTATGTATCTTTGTTAATCAATGGTTTCAAATTAAGTAATTACATCTTAGATTTAGGAGCTTTTGATAATGTCATGCTAGCTAAAGTTGTAGATGCTCTTGGGATCACATTGAATAAAAAAATAGGGAGATGTTATTCAATGGAGAGAAAAGTCCCTTTGATCGGAAAAATTAAAGATGCATAAGTTGTTTTGGTAGCCTTCCCCAACAAAAGATTAAAAATGAAAATTCTAGTAGCAGACATTCTAGTTTCCTATGGGATGTTGCTGAGAAGAAACGTTTGTAAAGAGTTGGGGGAGAAGTTAAAATGGACTTTTCATGTGCTCACATTCCAATCAAAGGTTGGAACCTAAGAGGAATTCAAAATACACAGTCACAAACTCTAAAGATCCGAGGTCTCATATTCTCTTCTAAGAATCATATCATGGGATCTATTACCTATAATTGGAAAAAGAAACTCAAGAGACAGAGATTCAAGAATGTAAAGGAAGAATAAAAGAAAAAATAGTCTCTAGATTTTGATGGAAATTGTTTCACTTTTATATCAAGTGTAGGTGTTGTATTGATTTCTCTAGATGGAAAGGTACATCCATAATCCTACAAATTAATGTTTTAAAATACTAACAAAATCAAAAATATGAATCTTTATTATTACTGAATGGAACAAGCTAGGAAGAAAGGAGTGAAACTTCTCAAAGTATAAGGAGATGTTGAGCTCATTGTATAAAAATATGAGGTCAATACCAAGTAAAAGAGACAAGTTGAGACACTACAGGGATAGAGTTTTATCTGCCACACTTGATTTTGCAACTTTCTCCATCAACTTTGTTCCTATGGATCAAAACTATAGAGCTGATTCTTTAGCAATGATTGTAGCACTTCTATCTCCAAATCACCCTCCTACAATATTTAGACAAGGTTACTATAAAGTAGAGATGATCTACCGCTAAAATTTCCTGAAAATGTTGAGTAGTGGAAAGTTTTCAATGATGATAAGTAGATAGTTACATTTCTAGAGCAGCAAGATAACTTAAATGAATTATACTTCAAAGGAATAAATTCACCTCCATGCCAAACAATGGTAGGTGAGATTGATCCTAAAGATGATGATAACAAAGGTCTAATTCAGCTAAAGGGTAACAAAATTCCTAAGGGTTTAGTCTCTTTAGAAGAAATATTTGATAAACATGATCAGTTCCTAAAGAAGAATAAAGAATATGGCAAGAATTATTCTTCAGAAGTGCAACCATTAAATTTGGGTGTCGAGGATGTACCCAATATAGTGAATCTTGGAAAGTTTTGTTCGCTAAAGAATAAGAGGCATTCGAAAAACTTCTCAAGAAGCATATTGATGTATTTACATGGTCCTACAAATACTTGAAGACATATCTACCAATGAAGGTACAAAAATATATTCCATTACAACCGAGGAAACATCCTTTCAAATAGAAGCTCCTATGACAAAATCCAACTATTTCATGTACAATCTATGTTGAGGTCCAAAAGTTATTAGATGCGAAATAATTTATCCTATTCATCATTCGAATGGTTGGCCAATATTGTACCTATGAGGAAAAATAATGGTGAGATATACTTGTGTGTATATTTTTCATAATCTAAACCAAGCCTCGTTAAAAGATAAATACCCCATTCCCATCATGGATCATACCCTACAGGTAGTTACTAGTTCGAAATGCTATCTATGTTAGATGGTTTTTCAAGTTACAATCAGATATAGGTAGTTAAGGAGGATCAATACAAGACAAAATTCACCACACCATGGGGAACATTTTCTTATCAGAAGATGCCTTTTGGGTTAGTCAATGCAAGAGAAACTTTCCAAAGGGAAATGGATCGACATTTTTTCACTGAAGGATAAAATTATAGTGGTATACCTTGATGATTTGATAGTCTTCTCCAAAGTAAGAGGTAACCACATTGCTGATTTAGAGGAAGTTTTCATTCAGTGTAAGAAGCATGGGATATCTATGAATCCCAAAAAATAAATATTTGTTATTACTGAAGGAAATATTATAGGCACACATTGCCTCAAAGGAAGGGGCCAATATCGATCCTGAAAGGGTACAAGATATTCAAATCTTACCTTTTCAAACTTCTAAGAAGGGAGTTCATTCATTATTTGGTAAGGTAAATTTTCTTAGAAGATTTATTCTAGATTTTTCTGAACTAACTCGTCACATTTCAAATATGATGAAGAAGAAAAAAACTTTAAATGGAATGATGAAGGGAAAAAGGCCTTTGAGAAAATCAAGTCAGCCTTAGTTGAAGCACCAGTGTTGGTATCACATGATTTCAATAAGGAATTCATCATTTACTATTATTCTTTTGAGCACACCATATCAATTATTTTGATGCAGAAGAATGAGGAGAGAATTGAAGCCCTTATAGCCTTCATGAGTATGCCTTTGAATTCTTATGAATTAAAGTACACACCCATGGAGAAGCATGCATATGCAATCATCAAATCATGTAAGGCATTCATGTATTATATTTTATCCACACACGCAATTGTATATGTACATGATAATGCAGTAAAAACTATCTTGACACAACAAGAGTTGGCGTTGGTGAGAAACACCTGGGTGACTATAGTGCAAGAGTATGATCTTGATATAAAACCAACCAAACTATTAAGAGGAAGAGGTACTTTCCAATTGATGAATGAAAGGAAGAAATATTAACTAGATACAACACCCTCTCCACTTCAACAAGAACTTGATGAAGATTTTCCTACAGTCCTCTTTGTGAACTTGGTTGATGATTAAGACTACTTCATGACATATGGTGAATTCCCATATTACCTAACCCATAAAGATAAATAAACTATCAAACTGAAATCAAAGGAATTTTTCTTTGGGACCATGGTTTATACAAGAAGGGAATCGATGGTATCTTTCTCCGATGTGTGGATAAAT
Organism: Taxus wallichiana var. yunnanensis; assembly: GCA_018340775.1. Lineage (NCBI taxonomy): Eukaryota > Viridiplantae > Streptophyta > Pinopsida > Cupressales > Taxaceae > Taxus > Taxus wallichiana. The sequence goes on from CM031244.1 coordinate 704,211,751, forward strand.
CTCAAAAATAAAGATTACTAGAGTAGTTCTATGATAAAGCATGTGGATGCCACTTCTCATCATGAGTTATTGCTCATAAGATCCTCCGAGCAAGGTATTATTAGCCTACTCTTTTCGGGATATTGTAGAATGGGTATCTAAGTGTCAAGCATGTCAACAATTTGTTGGACATGTGAAATTACTAGAATTACCTTTTATGCTAGTAGTGATTAATGAGCCATCCCAATAATGGGGTATAGGTTTTATTGGTGTGTTGAATCCTACCTCTAGTGCCGGTCACCACTACATTCTCACAAAGAATCGATTATTTCGGTAAATGGGTGGAAGTTATTCTTGTTAAGCATGTTACTTATGAAGAAGTGTGGAATTTTATCAAGTAAAATATAGTTGTGAGATTGGTGTACCAGAGATGCTAAGACGTTGAGATCTCATCTTCACTTCTTGGGTAAGTGCACCAAGTTGGGGGACAATTAAGTGGACATCAAATCCTAAATTTTACATTAAAAACAACAAAACATCAAATTTAGTCTTCGCGGACTTGAACCATGCCGAAAAGTAAAAAATATGTCATAAAAATGGTACCATTACATAGGGGAGACTGTTAGCTTTGTAGAAATACTGATTTTAAAGTGAATAGAATAGGATAAATATCATTTTATAATTTTTTACTAATAGTAGGTCTTTAAGACACTTTTTCCCGTGAATGTTTATGTCTACGTTTAAGACTGCAAATTTTGTTTCACTTATCAGAATGTGATAAAAATTATACCATCCTAACTATGGTGAAATTATATACATGTTCAAAAAAAAAAATTATTTGATTTCAATATTTTTTATGACGTTATGGCGGGCAAACGGAAAGTGCTCTGTTTTCTTTATGTTTTCATACCACTTTCACGGAAAAAATCATAAAAAATAAAATATTGCTCAAAAAATACAAAATAAAATTCATCCCAAGATAGATAGTGGCATATAACTTCTCACCAAAGGAGAAAAATATATATCAATTTTTGGTCATCCAAATCGCGGGCAAACGGACTATAATCTTATAGGTGTTTTTTAAAAAAATACCAAGTCATTGAATTTTGAGTGTTTAATATAGCTAATCTTGTCCATTTTTTAAAAAAATTAGTATTTTAGAAACTAGATTCCAGATTCTACAATTCATATTAATATAATTTTTTCTAATTTTGAGTGTATGTATTGCTAATAATCCCTACAAGTTGATATTATGTTGTTATTTGCAATATGACGTCCACTTATGACCCCTTTTTGTCCCCCAACTTGCCGTGCACTTACCCTCTTTCATTATTGTAGAAATAAAGATGTCCACAAATGGTGCAAACTTTTGTCCCCAATATTTCACTTGGAAATCTTGGTATACCCCTTTTAAAAAAAATTCTTTTTCCTTATGAATGTTTGATGTCATGTTGTTTGTGCCCCCTTGAATAAGAATTGGTTGTTTAGTTTTTTTCCTTAACTCTTTTGGATTACAGGATTGCTCGGGATTCCTTCGAAGGTTTCGAGAGGTTTTTGGTCACATTTACAAAAATAACCACTTTCTCAAAATTTCCAAAATCTAAGTATGGAACTCACCCCGAGACCTAATCAAAATTTTTGGGTTACTTTACTTTATAAGTTGCAGTGAGTCCTCAATGAAAACCTGATTTGTACTACACAATGTTAGGTGCGTTTATGTTATTACTTTACTTCTTAAAAGTAATTAAGTGAAGTAGTTCCTAAAAAAAATTTCATACCACTATTAATACATTATGGAAAATTCATATTTCTCTACTTCGTAAAGCAATCAAGAAAAGTTGAACTAGAATCTCGTAACCCAAGTCTAGACCTATTCAACATTTTTGGACTACTTTACTAGCTAAGCAATCTTAAGTAATCAAGTAAAGTAAAGTTAAAACCCTGTATTTATACTCAATCCTAAACCAAATTGGGTTTCGATAGCGCTTTACTTCACTAAAGTCAAGCTAGTAATGAAAACCGTGAAACTCGCCCCTAAGAAAATGATGATGTGGATTTATTCCACTTATACCTAGCACTTTTAATGAGGTGGAAGGTTTAAAAAGAAAAAAAATTCTATGTCATCTCTACCTAGAATTGATTGTCCAAGCAGAGTAATCCAACCCGCAAATGCTAAGTGACCTTGAGTTGGCCAACTTAAGCAACTTTTAGGCATCCCATGGCAAACATCATCTAGTGAATAGGTATGTTTATAGTTTCCCACTCTTTCATTTAAGTTTTTCTTTACTTTATTCCTTGTGTTTTTCATTTTTTTATTTGTCATATGTCGTTTCACCATCGGGGATTTATTTTTATGAAAACCTATGGGTTTTTCCATTAAGTCATTTGTTAAAATTGTTGGGAGATCCTATTGGTTAAGTGGAAAAGTTATATTCATTTTGCTTTCATGCAAAATCTCAACTTTGGAAAACCCTAGCTTTTCCCTACCAATTGAACCAATTTTTTTGACCAAATCGGGTATTTTATTGCTCACTAATTACCTCATACTTGGTGGATTTATCTATAGCTCTTTCTTGTCCCGGAAAATCCAACTTCTAAGACCTACTTTTTCCCTCCAAGAATCATAGAAATTGGATACCCATTGTTGAAAACATATGCTAATCATATTTTTGAACTACTTGTTGTTACCTAATGTATTGTGGGAATCGACCTCCCCTTCTGGAAACCTAAACCGAGCATGTTCTTGAAATATTATTTTTGCCCCTATCTTGCGAGAGATTCTACCCTTCACTAATCAAATCCCATACAAGGCGGGTTTTCAAAATTCTTTTACTTCATAGTTCATTTGCGTAAAACCGCACCCTATCTTGACTTGCTTAAAACTTAAGCAACTCCACCCTACAAACCTGCATTCCATTGTGAAAATAAGATTACTTATTTTATTTCTTATTTGAATCTTGAAACATCACTTGCAAATGAGTTTTGAGAACTTTGATGACAAAATAAGCATTGGTTGTTCTCATAAACTTTAAATTACCTTTAATTCATTATAGAGGTTAGTAGTTTGACTTAAATTGTACATCTTAAGAAAGAGTAGGTGTTGACATGTCAATAGTGTGCATATATAGTCTTACTTGAGATAAAATATAAAAAATGTTTGAGGTAAGGGAAAATCCATCTTAAGCGAGAAGAGATAGCTATTATTCAAGAAGATCCCAATCCTACAAGTTGAAGAGACATCTAGGACCAAAAGAAAAGGAAAATATAAAGCTAAGCCAATCATTGAACCACAAGTTGAGAAAATGAAATATGAATATAAGGGTTATCCAATTGAGTCATTCATTAGATCTAATATTATAGAAATTAGTGATACTGATATGAGATGTGTATCTATAATTGAGCTAATAGATAGGTCCAAAGCAACAAGTAAAACACCCATGATGCAAGCCTTGACCAACAAAGTGGATTTAATACAACTAGATGCATTCCCAAGTACTACTCAATTACTGAATTGTTTTTAGAGTGTGCTAAATTTTATGATCCTCTCACTCGTGAAGTAAAGGATACATACGGGAATTTAGTGGTGAGACTTTATACTCGAGTTTTCAACTATTGTTTGAAGATCCCAACCAAATAAAAGGTGATAGAAGTGACCATGGAGAAATCTATTGAGAAATAGGAGGAGAACACAACCTGATTGCATCAAGATCATGAATACAAGCTACTTTAAAAACCAAAGCAATCATCTAGGTTTCCCAAAACCATAGTAAGGTCAGATCTAATTCAAGAATATGATGACATTACCCAATTTTTATGTAGAATCAATGGATAAAATTATGCAAAAAATCTCTCCACATGGATGTAATCCTACATAAGAAAAATTGATAACAACATGGATATTACATTGATCAATTGAGCTCATATTATAACCGGCAATATTAATTGTCGAATGAGAGAAGTTAGGAAAACTTTTAGTTTCAAGATGAATTATTACTTGGTGAATACTACAACATTAAATGGAAATTTAGTTGCAGACCCCTTATATGAATATCATCCTTAGTTTGTACTATCTAAGTATTTCAAGAAGTACATAAGGGTAAATGATAGTTTATTTTATGAAAGTATTTGCAAACTCAGCCATGAAATAAAGGCAAAGAGGGTGACTAATGCTGCATGGGATACAATTTCCCAGTATGGATGTGTCTTTATTCAATTTTCCAATTTCACCTATCTCAAAGTGTGTGGCTTTTTCAGTACACCAGTCAAGCTCCTACGGTACCTAAATGACAAGTGGGTGTTAATGGAACTATGTAGACAACTGGTAGAACTACATGATCTTAATTCAAATTCTCACAGCAGCGATTGGCTTTCCTATTACAATTTTTAATTATCGGTGTGTCAACATTCATAAGGCTAGGAATATTCGAAGGATATGTTTCATTATTATAGACTAGAATTATTTTAGGCTAGGAAAATTTTGAATTAAAAAATTAACACAAAAAATCAATTTCTTTGGAATACATGCACATCCCTGCATTGGAGGAATTTTGGATAGATTATGGGGATGAACTTGAAATCCCAAAAGGAGATTACAACAGAATGATTAAGCAAATTATTGATTTTGGTGGTGAAAATTCCTGAAGACCTCCCTACTGATGGGAATTTTGTTCTTGATTCCTATAATCAAATGGTGGGGGATAAGGCCCCACTACCACCCATTGATTTCAAAAATCAAATGTGAAAAAAATAAGGAAACAACTTCAATGGTCTTATCCTGTACTTGAAAGTGGCTTCTCATAAGAGGTTATTGTTTGGAAGAATCAGTTTTGAAACAAATAATCCAGAAAGGCACGAAAAGGAAGAGATGACAAGGTGAAAGTATTAAGGGACCTCATAGGTCACCAACCCAGCAGAAAATTCCTCTAAGTAAGAAATATGGAGAACATCCATTAGCAACACAGAAACAACACAAGGATTTACCACTAGTAAGGTCATTTCTTCATCATCTTAAGTTGTTTCTCATCCCCGATGGTCTCCTCATCTAAAGCTTCATCTACCAAAATGGTCATTAGTATGCCACCTATGAAGCCTACTTCTTTCACTCTTCCCCCAATGAATTTAGAAAATCCACCTCTCCATCCTCCTCCTTCCTCCCCACTAGGATATCCCCCTCCTCCACCAGTAGATGATCAATCTAGCACCTATTTTTAGGAGGGAAATGAAACTACTTTTGAGATTCATTCATCCCCTTAGGTATCACAATCACAGGAGATAAGAGGAGCATAAGTGGAAGCTATAAAAATGAAAAATTATGAAGAGGGTGAAATTAAAGTATAATATGAGGAGAAAATTCATACCCAAGCTACATAAGAGACTCAAGTACACAAGGAGGAAGAGGAAGGAAAGGGATTTGAATCATTTACACTCAAGAAGACTACTTGAGTAAAAAGAATTAGATAAATAGTTTTTAACCAAAAATGATAGAACTCGAAAAGCTATTATTACAGGATACTATTGCAGAAGAAAATCAAGAAATGGTGGTACATTCTAGTGTAACAAGAACTGATCAAGATATGGTAGTAAATTCATGTGATATTACCTATACAAGTTAGGAATTCTCATCGTGGTTAACATTACAAATAGTCCCGAAGCTAAAGAAGTAAAAATCTAGAAGAAAATGACCTATAACTACCGTGGAGTATTGATAAGAGATGGAATAAATCTAAAGCTTCCAAGGTAACTTCAAAGTTGGTAATTTAATCATCAGGGTAGATTTTTTTGAATTATCTACTCCAGCAAAAAGAAGGAAAAAGGTGAGTTGAAGTAAGAGGACATAACTATGACAAGAGTGACTTTAGGAAAAGTCACCACAGAAGGATTGAAGAAATATACTTAGACCTTGATTGACACACTTTTTTATCAAGCTAGATAAAGAGAAGGTAGAAAGGGTTAAACTAAATGAGAAAATCTCCAAGTTATGTGAAACTATATCAAAGGTTGTTGAGTCTTCTTCAAATCCTCGTACTATCAGGATAGCAATTTACCCTCAAGTCATCAAAGATGTTAAAGAAATAGGAGACAAAGCTAAATCTATGGATGAGTGGATAAAATAGATCACTGAGAAAGCTAATAAGGAGTATTTAGAAATTCCAAGTATATTGAAATATCTTCAAATAAAATTGACTCAATTGAAGCATTTAGTGTTGGATATGGAAAATGGGAATGGGATTGCTGAAATTCAGTTGGAGAGTCTCCAGAAAATAAAATCATTTCCAAAGAAGGTGATGATTGAAGAACAGGTTGTGCCAGAAGGATCAATGCAAAGGTGCAAAAAAAAAGTTAATCATGTCCTTCCGCATAAATATTCTTAAGAAAATGATGGAAGAGATGAAAATGCTAGAGGAAGAAGTGGATGAAGCTATGGATCATCTTGATGATTGTATCTTTTATGTCACAAGATACACACTTGCCAAGCCACTAGGTACTATAGAGGATTTTATTCATCTTCTCAAGAAAGAAATTGATAAAGCCATCACTCCTTTCACATGTGATTCAATTGAGAAATTAATAAAGCTTCACCATGATGTTAAGAATATTGGACCTAGTCTTGGTGAAAATAAAAATATTCAACAATATCTTAGCAAAGGAAATCCTCATGTATGAAATAGAAATACAAGCTATTGTTAAGGCAAATGAAAGAACATAAAATATATGTTCGATCAGCATGCTAAGTACCGAGATAAAATCAAGACTGAGGTTCTTCAATTGGAATAACTTCTTCTTCTTCTCCTACTTCCAATTTTTTTGGAAAATGTAGTTTGAGTAATCAAGCTGAAATGAAAAATTTGAGTAACTTTCTTGAAATCCTTTACTTTAAGTTATTTTGAAAATGACAATTTCTTAGAAATAGTTGGTACTACATGCAAAGTAATTGATTTTTTTAATTGTAGAAAATTCAAACATCATGTATACCAAACAAAGATAAATTCAAGGAGAAAGATTCTCAACTTATTACAGTTTTGTAGCTAAGCACATGTGGAAGGCATAATTAATGTCTCATATTTTTACTATCTTTCTATATGCTATAAATATAGGGGAATCCTACAGGGTAAAAGGTATCAGGATTTTGGTAATCGGCTATTGTAATTTTGTGCATGAATTTAAATATTTCAAACTTTGTGTTGAGACTCTTGAATTTTCATTGTGTAAAATGGATGGAATGAATAAGAAGAAGGTGGATTTATGAAGAAATTTGTGTCTAAGGAGTCTTGTTGTGCATTCTGTGAGGATTTAATGGTAAACTTTGTGTTATCTTGAATCTAAATCTGAATTCATTTCTTTTTCATTTTCTAAAAATTGTGAAACTTATTAAGTGTTTATCTATTTTGTATGGTTGTAATAAGCTCTGGAATCTACTTATTATAAAGTACATTCTCTTTTTTTCTCATTGTTGCTACCTTTCTATATTTTTCATTATCTTCTTTTCCGCACAACTTCCAAACACAGTTGTTTACTTACTGTAAGATTGTTAAGCTATGGTTCATGAGCTTTGTGATTAAATTAATACCCTAAAAATTAATTTAGTTTGCACATAAATTGTATAATTTTCTAGTGTGAATAGTTAGAGTAGATAGAAATCTTGCATGGGAGCTTCACTATTAAACGAAGGGGATTTATCCCATTAATTTCTAGGTTTGTGTATGTATCCAAGCATAAAATCTAGCCAACATGCCCCCACTTTATGTTTTTGAGTGAATACTCGATAACATAAAGTATAGAAGAGATGTGTATCGATAACCATGTAGATTGATGGAAAAATCATGTCTAGGAGACAAGAAAAAGCATGGATTGATAAAATGAAGCATGGAAGCTAAAGAAGAGGAAGTGACCCTATGGGTGAAAGTGTATGTGTATATGTCACATGGTAGCTATTTTCATTGCAGGTTGATGTTTTTGATGATATGAGTGTTGTTTCCCATAAGGACGGAAGCTGAAAAAAATAAAAGCAAAAGAGTACTCAAATTCATGTATATGAAACATTTGATCCAAGTATGTAAAAATTATGAAAAATTATGTAAAAATGTGAAAAGGAACATGTGCACTTGATCTATGATGAGTGAAAAGATAGGAAGTGTCTTGAATTGTTGTAGAAGACTAAATTTTTCAGCAATCTCGTGCCATGTGTGAGTTTTTAGGTTATCTCACACTACGACGAGAAGAAGTGTTGGGAGAAAGGTATAGTTTTATTCTCCTACCTTGATTATTTCCTAAATATTTATAAACCACTGCAAATGGTGTGATCATGTTTTGTTCCAGTTTGGTCCAACACAAATAGAAAAAGGAGATAGCATGTATTTTTATTTATGGATGATTGTGCATGTTCTCGTGAAAACCACTTTGTGTAAACTACTGAAAACTATGTTCACAAAAATTCTATAACTTCCCCCTAGTTATAGGTTCCTAAGAAGGGTCAAGAGAACCTAGACGTTCATGTCTCGAATCTAGGTGTTGGCATCTAGTTGTGATGAGGACCCAAGTAATATTATGGACCATTTCTATGACCAAAGATTATGTTGTTCATGTCTTTGGGAAGGTCCGAACTATGATCGTGTATTGTTAAATGGGGTGATTGATTCACCCAATGTGTGCCCCTTGTTTAGAGTGCATGTGACATAACTAGGAGGATGCGTCCCAAAGGAGAGGACTGAACACTAATATGAAATTAATACCTTGCAGGGGAGGTAATGTGCTTGGTAGAAACCAAGGAACATGCAAACAAAGTGGCTAAAAACATGTGTTAGTGCAAACAAGACAAATACACATATATAATATAGTGTATAATCTAGCAAGAAAGAATACAATGTAGACTGCAAAAAGTGGGTTTCAAACATGGTACATCACTCACAATGTTACAATACAATCAGGGAAAAAGAATCCAAAAGCATAAGTGTGCACACACAACAAAGGGCATAGCCCACAAACAATGGCATATAATGGAAAACAATGAAAAAATATCAAGCAAAGTATCAGACAACCATGGTGATAAATATTTTGTGCAAGACAAATGTTGCACATGAAGTATCTGTTAGCATGTTAGAAGGATAAGAAGTATGTAAAAGTGTGTATGGTACGATATAAAGTAGTGTGCTAATAAGAATAGGAAGTAGTATAAAATGAAACAATAACACTTATAGTGTGTACAAAAGTAGATGCCCCCAAGATCCATTGTGGGATTGGTAAGAGGTATAGTGTCAAGCATCCATGCTGCATATAATGATCTGTGTAAATTTTGCATTCACAACTAGAAGGAAAGTGAACATGCATGTGTATATAGAAAATATAATGACATACGAAATATTTGTCTAACATAGTAAGCAAAGTGTAACATGCAAGTATAAGCAAACAAGAGTAAGTGCAACCAAGATATGCAACATGTTGTGAGTGTGAATGGAATGGAATGAAAAGTGAATATGATAGGAGAAACATTCCCCCAATTGAATGTCACTGAGTATGCATGAAATGAGGTTCATTTATAAAATAACCCTCAACAATCAAGAATGAACCATAGAACAAGAGTGTGTCATTGGGAAATGGTTTGAATTGTATGCTAGAAAGATATGATTGAAAAATTATAGAGCATAGAGTGTGATTGTGTGTCATGAGGTTAATTTCATATTTATAGCCTCGGTGAGTCGAGTATAAACCATGGAACTAGAGTACGTCATCGAAGTGTGTTGTGTGACAATGTGATGCTAGAGAGATGTATCGTGAATGCGTTGAGTGTGAAATGTGTTGTGTGTATGATGTGAGGTTCATGAATGTAGTATGCCCTCAATAGTCAAGTGTGAACCATAAAAAATAGAATATCATAGGGTAATGATGATACAAGTGTATCAAGATGTGTAAGATGTGTGCGAAAGACTAGATCCGAAGCATGAAGTGACATAGTAGAAATGTGAGACACCTAAAAATGCTAGAAGGGGGAGAATAAGCATGATTCCCCCAAGTGTATGATGATGAATATGTTATCCAAAAAAATTGAAATTTAGGTGTCCTCTACCTAATGCTTACGGAGATAAAGGCGTGTTTCCATGCTCTGAGATCGGTGATGTATGAGATAAATGATGTATTGGTGAATGAGATCTATGTGTATGAGGCCTATGAGGTGATGAACACCTATGTGAAGGAGACCGTGGAGGTGATGTACACCTATATGAAGGAGAATGTAGAGGTGATGAACACCTATGTGAAGGAAACCGAGGAGGTGATTTATCCCTATGTGAAGGAGTAACCCTGAGTATGTAGACCTAGAATAAAGAGATGGACTAGTAGAGTGGTGAGACCGAGTAGGTTGTGTGAAAATAGGAGAGCTAGGAGAATATTACACTTTAGATTTGGAGGTCGTGGAGACCTAGATGCTCTAGTGAGTTCAACAGAAACCTTAAGAGAAGAATACGTCCATGGTGTTCATGGCAGAACACCATTGATAGTGATGACTTGTTGTGAATGAACTTTAGACACAAGTGATTCATGGAAATGATAGTTTGAGTAGCATGGAGCTAGGGAAGACCTAAGAGCATGTCACACCCTTTGACTGAAGGTGCCACAAGAAATGACACAAGCATGGTAAGAGGACCAACTATGACTAGAAGCTTGACATAACCGTATGATTTAGGAACCGGATATGAAATATGTGATAGCAGATATTCGATAACAACAAGAAGTACAATAGAGCACACACACATATGAATCGATGGATCAATCATTGTATTATTAATAGCGTGAGTCCCAATAGAAGCATTAATATGTAATGTGTTAGAGGATAATTTAGCATGATATTCATGATTGGAGAATGTAATGAGAAGTGGAGATGCATCTACATGAGAAACTAGAAAATCAAGAGCCCCCGATGAAGGAGGAGGAACTGCATGATATGAATGATTAGCTGAAGATTCAACAACTTTATTTTCATGTTTAGGAAGAGGTTTGTTGAAGATCTTAATATTTTGATTTTCATTGACCGGTGTGGATATCATAGGCTCAAAAAGCTCAATTGCATTATTTTCGATGAGATCTTGAATAATATGCTTGAGTTTGAAACATCAATCACTAGAATGTCCCATGCATTGATGATAGTCACATTTAAATTTTTCATTATAATTGCGACCTTTAGGAAGATATGGGTCCATATTGAGTGGAGGAGGAAGCATAATAATATTTCTCTGAATGAGTTATGGCAATATAATATCCTAGAGCACAAGTAAATTTAGTAAACACTACTTAGGTGGTTTCTATTGAAGCTTTTTAGTATTGGAGACAACATTGATGATAGCTTTAGCTTTAGTAGGTTTAGTTGATGGTTTGAAAGTCGATTTACTTTTAAAGTTACTTGAAGATGAATCTTGCTCATGATACTTAAGCTTTCCCATAGATAGTAGTTTACTTTCACGTAGCTTAAGAGTATGAAATAAATGATCGAATGATGGAGATGTCTCAAAGATGACACTCTCTTATAGAGGAGGTAATAGACTTTGGATGAATAGATCTTGAAGTTCATAATTTTCTAGTACATTAGACATTGTAGCTGATTTATTCTTATATCGTAAGACATAATATTCTAGATTCTTGTTAGAGCCTTGTCAAATTTGTGCTAGTTGAGCATAGGATATCTTAGAGCCAATATTGATAGAGAAATGAGAGAGAAAAGCATCAACTAAATGCATAAAAGATGTTACTGAATGGACATGTAGAACATAGAACCAATGCATTGCATAATCTTGAAGACTTCTAAGAAAGAGATTAGCTAATAGAGTATGATCATCTGCATAATCTATACATGCCACATGAAATGCTTGGAGATTATCTTGAGGGTCACAATGGACATGAAAATGGGAAGCTTGGGAGTGATGAAATTAGGAGGAATTTCATAAGCGAAAATGGTGGGTGTGAAAGGAGTATGAAGTAGTAATGTGGAATCTATAGATGAAGATGCATGAGAAGTATCATGTTGCAATATATGGATTTGAACTTGAAGATCCTGATAAAGAGAGGCTAGGTCTTGAGTGCGGTGAAAGGGAATTTTGGTGTGTGAGAAAATAGAGGTGGAGTGAAGTGATTGGTGGGAGTAGGAATAGATATAGGAACAATATAAGTAGGTGGAATAATGGATGCAGGGGGTTTAGTAGGAATGGGTCTAGAAGTAGGAATGGATGTAGGAACATTAACCTCTGCAAGATTGGTGGCCTCCTCACGAGAAATGAATAAAAACATATCTAGATCCTGGGATGTTCAACAAGATTATTATCCAATTTTTCCGCTAGGACTAAAATGGACAATAAGAGAGCAACTAAGCCAAGCACTAGAAAGAGCTCATATATGCAATTCAGGGTTTTACATGCAATTTTATGGCCAAAAATCATTTCATGAGCATACATGAAACATTACGGGCAAATTTGGCCATTTAGGGTCATTCGGGACTCACATTTCCATTACAATGAAAAATTGGCCAATCCGGGCCCACATCCGACCTAAAAATGACCAAAAATGACCCATGATAGTAAAATGATGTTCCAAGTTTCTAGGAACCCATTTCCCTTCCTTACTTAAGAAATCTAGAAAATCCCCTCAAAAATGCAAGAAATATGATAAAATGCCCTATGAGGGATTGTAAGGAGATCGAGCTCAAAAGAGCTCGACGAGCTCACATAATGCAAAAGGGGCCATGTTGAAATTTTGGCTCGAGAAAGCCACCTCCCACATGAACCGAGTCCTATAGACATAACAACGAGCCGAGTTGGATCTACAATGACACATGGTGAGTTCCTCGAGGTCGAGATTGACAGTTGGAGTGACACGGGAGACCAAGAGCTTAGAAAAACACACAATGAGCCAAGCTGATGAATTCAGCCATGAGGGTGACTCAACTCTCGGCATAGAAATATGAGGTCATAGGTGAGCAAAAATACAAGGCCGAGCTTGTAGCATTGATAGAAAAGGGAGGTAGCTTGGTGTCGACTCAAATGAGAGAGTCAGAAGGAGATCTGAGCATGAAGGATAGCTCGGTCGGGGTCAAGGCATGACATTGGATAAACTCGGCATGGTGTAGCATCGACAAAAAGATAGAGGGTGACTTGGGGCCGACTTGGCCATGTAGGAAGGAAGCTCAGCAATGAGTGAGTTGCAAAGATGAAGGCACAAAGATCTTTGTATTTCAGGGGTTAGAATGCTTTGGGAGTTGGCGAGAAAGTGATTCAGAACTCAGTAGTGAGTGGATCCTAAATTATGGGCATTGAGGTGTCCAAAAGATAAAATCTCCAAACTCTAAAAAATTTGGGCCAATGTGGCACAATGCGGTGGTTTTCGTGGGTCGAACCCGCCTTTGGGAGTCAATGATGAACTAACTCCGAAACATCAAGTGGTAAGAATCCAAACCAAAGGACCTAAAACACCCAAGATTTGGCAACGTGGTGAGTTTTGAAGTGTTCGTGTCGATGCATTTGGTATTCAGACATTGGCATATTTAGAGGCGGAGAGGGATCAATTTTAGAGTTGGGCGGTGAGGGAGTCTCGAAGGAAAAAGGGACGAAAGCCTAAAATATTAAAACCCTACCCAAATGCATTCAAAAGACTGCCAAGTTATTAACTTTGTTCATCAAGTGAGCCAAGAGACATGTTGGTGGGTATGTGAAATGGGTTGGTTCCGTGTGATGAGCATTTTGCATTGAAGAAAGATCTTGGCAAAGTGAGGGAAATGAGATATGTAGGTGAGAGGTAGCTTGATGAGGGGAGCTTGAGACCAAAACCATGCCCAAACTTCAAACTATGATATCTTCTTCAATTCTTAACCATATTTAGCAAAAATATATTCATTGCAAAGGAATTTTAGAGGGGATTTTAATGGTGGTGACCAAGATCTAAAACCACGGGAAGGTAGGTAAATTTTAAGTCCAAGAGGCAACTTGTGCAATAATGGTGATATCTTCCATTGTACTCATCCATTTCTTACAAAATTATAGTCATTGGAAAGATAATTTTGGAATCCATGGCATAGAAACATTAGATTTAAGATTTCGTGGTTTCTAGACCTCTAAAAATGGAAAACATTGAGCATTAGGTAAAGGTAATTAATGAATTAGGTGAAAGAATAGGCCATGATGAAGCTATACGAAGCTATCCCCATGAGAAACTAGAGCAGATTTCTTCTTGCAAAAGGCATACCATTAATGAGGCAAAGATTTTGAAAATATTCAAGCACTCATACCAAATTAAATAATGAAGTTTTATGGGTCTTAGAGTAATTTCAGGATTTTCTTTCTCTCTCTCCTCTCCTCAATATTCTTCTATAAATATTGTAAGGGGTTGCACAAGAAAAGGGTTGTCATTCTCTCCTCCCATGCACCCCATTCTTCTTGGGGCTTTAATCCTTCCTCCAAATAGTGTAATGGCTTCATGCCTCTCCTAATACAACATTGTACTATGCAAATCCTATATGGAGCGATAAAACTATATTTTTTTTGCATCTTGTCCAGCCTCTATAGTTTATTGTTTGCATCTTACCTCTCTTTATGTTTGCATGATCTCGTGCATATCTCTTTTCATTACAAACTTGGTGTGTTGTGCTCATTCTAGAATGGTGTATTAAATATGATCTAGTTTTGGTGTAAGTCCATACTCTCTAGTTTTACCTCTTTCACTATTTTGTAGGCTAGGGGAAGTGATTAACACTCCTTTTCTAGCATATCACTACTCATACCGTAGGTTTCATTCATGCAATCCTTCTATCCCTATCCCCTGGAAGATTTAGGTTAGGGTTAGTGATTATTTTTACCTGCATTAGGAGTAGTTAGTGACGAGTAGGTTAGGAGATGGAACCGGCCTTTCTTAGAAGATTTATCCCATTTCACATTTTCCCACACTTAGGATAGCTCAATGTTATGCAATCACATTGAATGCCCCATTCAAACTCAGGCCATTCAGGGGGTGATGTGATTTCAAATCAACAGTTTTGGCATGCCTAGTGGGACAAATCTAGAAGTAATTTTTTTAATTTTTAACAAGTTTTTCTACTACATATCTAAGTAACATTGAAGCCAAGTTCAAAGGAAGGAAATTTTGGAGGTTTCCTTGCACTTTGAATTTGAGGATTACAATTTTCAGATTTTGAGGTTTCATTCTGAGTTCAAAGTTTGAAATCACTTTAGGAAGACTTAACATGTGAAAAATGAGCTCAAACTTTCACATATGATACATCAGGGGCTAAAATTCAAAAGGGTGTCCTTAGATTTTTAAAATTCTCATTTTCAGAATTTCAGGATTTTGGAGCTTTTGCAATTTTGGGATTTTGGACCTTTCGAGTTTCGAAATTTCAAGTTTCAAACTTTATAGGTTGCTTGTTTTTAAGGATTTTGGAGAACATTTGAAACTAAACTAGTTCACCTTCCATATCCATTTTTTATACCTTTAAGGTTTACATATAGGTATCCATTTATCTCATCAAGTTGTTGTGTACTTGGTGGAGTTTAAATCTTGGGAGATACACATGCAAAGCACAACTGACAACTCTTTCTAGATAACAAACCCATCTCTCTAGGTAGCATAATTTTCATCCTCTTCTACCCATTTGTCTCCTTTCCATATCTTTCATTCTCTTCCATTCATGAAGTCTTGCAGTCATGACTTCATTTGCATCATGGGATTCACATCTAAGGCAACAATCAGACGTGCCAGGCAATCCACCCCCAAATTTTCAAATATCATTGCTGTGGTGTAATCAACCATCTCCAAATTCATATTATGATAGAAATTGACAAAGTGGGCATATCCCAACAAGAAAGACACTAATCAGTTTGTCTATATTCCAAACTATTCAGCTATTAGAGAGCAGGGGTATGTGGATTTTGGAGGACATTATTCACCTAGAGATGTTGAGTTACAAATAAAGACCCTGAGGATGATGGAAAGTATGGTGCAGTCTAGGGCTTCAGCCCAAATGAATGCATTCAAGATTGGATTCATGGCCCCTTTTCTATGGGAAGGCCCCTTTCCTTATTATTACATCCCACAAGAGAAAATTGGCTTCATAGTTGAGATGTTTCCCAACTAGAAAAATGGATTAAGGATATTGAACTTTATGCAAGTCAACCTTGTTTATGGGAAACCCTTTTTTCCATCTCACAGTCCTTTTCCTTTGCCCCAATCAATATCATCTCAACCGAAACCACATTTTCCAAGTTTCCTACCACATGTACCAAGTAAAGAATCCCATCCTTCATCTTCTACTCTTCCACCTCATCTCAACTTCTCTTCAATTTTACCTTCCAAGAAGCCACATCCTCCACCAAAAAAAGAAGATGAACTTCCTCTTACACCACCAACAAAGAAACAAGCAAAGAGAGACCTCACCTATCACTCCTATCATAGTCCCTAATCTATGTGGGAATAAAACCAGAAAGCCATTCAAGGGGATAAGCGAGAAGAAGAGCCAAGTAAGGAAGAAATGGTGAAAAACCTAGTAAGCTTGGCCCTAAGCTTTAGAATTGAGAAGATTCCCTTCTCGGTCAAGCCTTTCAGAGGAGGCCAAGGTGGAGGAATAGGAGGTCACAACTAAATTTTCGGCAGTGGAAGACAAGAAATAATCACTAGAAGATGATCAACAATTAGAATGCAACATTCACAAAGGTGCTTTGTTTCCATTAATTATTGATCAACCACATGCTACAAAATCAGTAGAGAAGGAGGGATCAAAGTTAGTCTCACAGGCCTTGAACATGAAACAGATACACATGAATTTTCAACCCTTCTCCCACTCCATATTATCCTAATTCTGATTCTAGGGACAAGTTTGAATTCTCAAACTTCATGTTAGAAGATGATGAAGACGCCAAAACATTAGAAATCTGGAAGGTGTCATGGAGGAAATTAAATCTTTGGCACAAGCAATCAATGAGGAAGTTGACTACTTGTCGATTTGGAAGATTGCTTCAATGGAGAGGAGCCTATAGAAATCATCACATTTGGTCCTCTATCATCCATCTTTCAAGCACAAGAACTTCTTTCCAAGGAGAAGAATCTCCCATGTGAGTGGAAAATCACAACCTCTTTCATTGAGCCATCAATAATTTCATTGGAAGCTAAAACAAAATCTAAGGAGCTACATGATAAGGAGTTACACATCTCCAAGGAAGAAAAAGAGCACAATGACACCATCAATTTGATACCATCAACTAAGGTGATGCATTAGTTGTATGTAGATGTGAAAGAAGAAGGAAATCCAATCACAGACAACCATCTTTTCTAGGAAATTCTACATGAAGGATCTCTTACTAAAACTCGGAGCAACGGGCACATCCGGCGATTCAAGTCATGCCCCATTAGGTATCTAGCTTCATTGGAGATGGAAATAGAGTTTCCACAACCAGTCATGTTCACTTTCAAACATGAGGATGAGATTCATAATACTAAGGATAAGTTTTACTGCGGTTACAACATCTCCAAGAGCCTCATGAGGGCTATTTTGAAGGGATTTTTATTCTTCCTTCAGATTGATACCTTGACGATTTAGGTGGAAAATTTGGGCCCATGTCAGCTTTTTCACTCATATGCATAGCCATGATCATTTCCAAATCACCCACATGGTTTTCGGTCTTGAGGAGGGAATCTACTTGCCCTACCTTTGTTAGGGTTTTTTGAAATATTCTCTTCTTAGTTAGTGTAGGGTAGGTGTAGGTTTGTTTATTTCATAACAAGTTCTTAGGAACACTTTGCATGTCTACTTGGCCATGTATGATTTGATATTTGTACATATCTTGTTGTTCATGTTTTCTCTAGTATAGTACACGATGTTTCAATAGGCCTCCCGCTTTTGGAAGAAGTTCATAATTGTGGGGAAAAATGCAGATTTTAAAAGAAAACAAATGCAGAGAAACTAAAATCAAGATTAAGGACATGTTTTACTAAGTTTATACTCTCGAGTCCTCAAGATCAATCATAGGTGAACTTTTAGTATCCTTCACTAGGTTAGAAAGAAATCATCCTCCCACAACATGTTACCAGTGGAAAATTAAGAAGAAATAGAAAGGATCAAGTTTAATGGAGTTCAATAATGAAGGAACTTGAGAATTATCCTATTTAAAACTTGTAGCATGTAAGACATGCCAAGCAATCATTAGTTTTGTGTACTTTATACTTGACAGGATCAGATTTTGGGAGAGTCCATTGTGGTCTCGTAGACTAGGGTTACAGAGAGGAACAGTGAAAATTTTGAGTCAAGGAAATTTTCCACTCTTGGAAATCTTAATTTTAATATTTTCTTATGAATATTGAGAGTGCAAGCTGCAGGATAGGTTCAACGATGTGCAAGCGGCTTCGGAGTGCATATTCAACAAGGTCGATCATTTTGCAGAATAAAGTGACTCCTTTCCTAATGGACATATTGAGGCTATTGGTATCAAACATCTAGCAGGTAGATGTCCCTGTGAGTCACCAAATTGTTATCTAATTTTTCCCTCGAGCTAAAATGGACAATAGGAGAGCAACTAAGCCAAGCACTAGAGAGAGTTCACATATGAAATTTGGGGTTTCACAAGAAATTTCATGGCCTAATAATAATTTCATGGGAATATAGGAAGCATTCGGGCTAAATCTAGCCATTCAAGGTCATTCTGGACTCACATTTCCATTACAAGGCAAAATTGGCCAACCCGGCCCACATCCGACCTCAAAATGACCAAAAATGGCCCATGAAAGGAAAATGATGTTATAAGTTTTGGGAACCCATTTCCCCTTCCTCAATCAAGAAATCCATAAAATCCCCTTTAACATGCAAGAAATACGATAAAATGCCCTATGAGGGCTTGTAAGGAGATCGAGCTCAAAAAGAGCTCACCGATCTCACATCTTGTAAAAAAATTGGCTTGGGCAAGCCACCTCCCATGTGAACCAAGTCATGTAGACATAAAGGTGAGCCAAATTGTCTCGCAGCGACACAAGGTGAGTTCCTCAGGGTCGATATCGACAGATGGAGTGACACAAAAGACCAAAATCTCAGCAAAACACGTAACGAACTCGAGTTGAGTGAAGTTAGCCGTAAGGGCCAATTAACTCGCCATAGAAATTCAAGGTCACGGGAGAGCAGAAAGACCAAGGCCGAGCTCGTAGTGTTGATAGCAAAGGGAGGTGGCTTGGTGTTGTCTCAAACGAGCAAGTTAGAAGGATATCTAAGCATGAAGGATAGATCGGTCGAGGTCAAGGTGTGATACTAGATTAACTCGGTGTGGTGTAGCATCGACAATGGTATAGAGGGTGACTTGGGGGTGAATCGACCATTTATAAAGGAAGTTTGGCAATGAGAGAGTTGAAAAGATGAAGGCCTGAAGTCCTTTGGGATTTTGGGTTAGAATGCTTCAGGAGTTGGTGAGCAAGTGATTCGAACTTAGCGGCGAGTGGATCTTGAATCATGGGTTTTGAGGTGTATGAATGAGAAAAGATCCTAACTCCTAAATGTGGGCCGATGAGGTACAATGCGGTAGTTTTGGGGTCAACCCGCCTTAGGAATCAACAGATGGCTAACTTTGAAATGTCGAGCGGTGAAAATCCGAATCTGGCGGGACCCAAAACTTTGAAGAATGAGCAATGTTCAAAGTTTTGAAGTGTTTGGGGATTTGCACATTTAGGATTCATGCATCATTTTTTTAGAGGTGGAGAGGGATCAATTTGAGAGTTGGGCAAGGATTCAAGGCAAAAGGGGTGAAAGCCCGAAATATTAAAACCCCGCCCGAATGCATTCAAAAGACCGTTGAGTTATTAGGATTAGTCATCGAGCTGAGCCAAGTGGCATGTTAGTGGGTGGGTGAAATGGGTTAGCACCATGTGGTGAGTAGTTGGTATTGAAAAAGAGCTTGATGGTGAGGGAAACGAGCTCGGTAGGTGAGAGGTAGCTCGATGAGGAGAGCTTGAGACCAAAACCATGCCCAAACTTCAAACTATGATATCTTCTGCAATTTTTAACCAAATTTAGCAAAAATATATTTGTTGGAAAGTAATTTTAGAAGGGATTTTAATGGTGGTGACCAATATCCAAAACCTGTGGAGGTAGGTAAATTTTAAGTCTAAGAGGAAACCTGTGTAAAAATGGTGATATCTTCCATTATACTCATCCATTTCTTATAAAATTATTGTCATTGGAAAGATAATTTCAGAAACCATAACATGGAAACATTGTATTTCATATTTTGGGGGTTCTTGACCTCTAAAAATGGAAAAAAATGAGTAGTAGGTAAAGGCCATTAATGAGGTAGGTGGAAGAATAGGTCATGATGAAGCTACAAGAAGATATCCCTACGAGAAACCAGAGAAGATTTATTCTTGCACAAGGCATACCATTATTGAAGAAAATATTTTACAAATATCCAAGCACTCACACCATATTAAACAATGAATTTTTATGGGTTTTGGAGCAATTTCGGGTTTTCTTTCTCTCTCTCTCCTCTCCTCAAAATTCTTCTATAAATATTATAAGGGGTTGCGCAAGAAAAGGGTTGGTCATTCTCTCCTCCCATGCACCCCATTCTTCTTGGGGCTTTAAGCCTTCCTCTAAATATTTTAATGGATTCATGCCTCTCCTGCTACAACATTGTACTGTGTAAATTCTATATGGAGCAATAAAACTATATTTATGTTGCATCTTGTCCAGCCTCTATAGTTTATTGTTTGCATCTTACCTCTCTTTGTGCTTACAGGATCTGTGCATCTCTTTTCATTAATGACTTGGTGTGTTGTGCTTTTTTGGAATGGTGTATTGAATATGATCTAATTTTTGGTGCAAGTCCACCCTCTCTAGGTTTACCTCTTTCACTTTTTGTAGGCTAGGGGAAATGATTAGCACTCCTTTTTATGTATCACTACTCATTATGGAGGTTTCATTCATGCAATCCTTATATCCTTGTCCCTGAAAGCTTTAGGTTAGGGTTAGTGAGTATTTTTTCTTGCATTAGGAGTAGTTAGTGAAAATTAGGTTAGGAGCAGGAACCGACCTTTCTCCTGAGAGTTATCCCATTTCACATTATCCCACACTCAAGATAGCTCAATGTTATGTAATCATGTCGAATACCCCATTCAAACTCAAAGCTATGCAGGGTTGTTGTGATTTTGCATCAACATGTTGGGGTTAAACCATATAATAGTGTTGCACATATCTATAATAAGATAAAGCATACAAGTAATGAATGCGGAAATAACTAGAAGATAAAATAAAACAAGAGAAAGATAACACTAGATTTAACGTGGTTCACCTAGTGTGGGCTACGTCCACCAAGAAATGGCCAATATTATTATTTAGTGCTTTTACAAAGGAAAATACAATGAAGATTTGTTGTCTTCCAACACCTCACAGGATGTTCAATTGTTTTCCCTCACTCAACTACTCTTTCTTTCTCACCAAGAAAACTAACATGAAAAAAATTACTATTTTCTTCTCTCATACCCTCATACAATTCATATATGCATATATATCTATTATGGGTAATTAACTATGCTTTTACAATCAATAAATAATCTTTAAAGAAATATATTTATTCTAATTCTCATTTAAAGAACAAAGCACCATCACAAAGTTGACTAATGTCAATTCCTTCCGACCGATGTCTGGCCACTTCTTAAACGATGTTGGTTACCTTTCACCAATATTAGTTTCCTCCCGACTAATGTCAATCATTGTCAAAACTAGAAACATGTAAAAGAAAGCTTCCTATGAAGCAATTAAGCTCTATACTCAACAATAATGATGATTCATCTCTTCGAGGAGGGATTCGATAAATGGGGCATAAGATTGATCCATGATGAAAAAAAAATGATAAAAGACCTAGAAGCAAAGTAGGTTCAATTGATGGGTTCACCAAATGATTTAATAAAAATTAATTTTTGTGAAACCCTAGATATTTCAAAGTCACAATAAAATGATGATAAATAAAATAAAGACTCGACCTATGTAATAAGCTAGATAAAAATGAAATCCTAGGTGCAAGAGAGGGAATAAGAGACTTAGATGATTTTGCAATGAATCTTGAGTGTTGAGATGGAAATTGATGGAACAGGAGGATAGAATGTCATAACGAGCCCATAAAATTTCAGATCTATTGGAAATTCTAGGACTAGGGCACCTGTAATGGGTTAGGGGCACGTAGGCATTGGAGACTCGGTTTTGGGTGCCGCGACGACCACCAAAACCTCATAAACTAAATTGTGTAGAGTTGAAATATGTTCGCTAATATTCATCATTGATATCTTGTAGGTCACCGGAATATCACCGAGTTCACTCAGTAACCTACAAAATAAAATACCTAATGCAACACCCCAAAACATATCAAATCTTAAAAGGAAAAAGATGCAAATGGGGAGTCGACCGACCCCGTGGTCACCCGATAGATTGAACTTATAATTCAGCATTGCACTACATCTCAAACTACATTTAGTTCTATGTTTGCTAGTAGAATCATTCCCTAGGTGGATCTTGTACAAGATGTTGAATAACGAGCAATAGTTAGGTACATAAATGTAAATAGATGTGTGGATGTCAAAATTAACTTCCCCTCCTATGAAGTGTATGTTGGAAAATGCAATCCCTTGTCCCTTAAATGAAGCTAGATGGATGCTTTGATGATCTTGAAATTCCTTTAGATGTAACCTTAGGTGATAGTAATAGATGCTTAGAGCTTGGTCCTTTATTATGATCACATAGCTTTGTATTTATATGATTCTCTTATTTGAATTTTGTAATTAACCTATAAACGACCAACCATCAAGAAAACAAGATGCCCAAAAGATAAAAGAGGCCCAAAAGTGGTGATTAAGATACAAATAGGTTAGGGGAACCCAGAGGGGATGAGGGTGCCTGAGTGATTAGGTTACGAAGGGCACTGGTGCCTAGAGCCAAGAAAGATAAAGCATTGAAAATCGGACTATGTAGTGAGGTGTGTAAGGCCACAGAGAAATCAAGAAAGAAAGCAAAGAGGTCAAAGATAGATGTTAACTACTAATTTTATCGCTTAGGAATTATATGAATAATGGTGTGTGATTAGGACCTAGAAATATACCCAAATGTGTGATTTAGTGTCTGAGATAGGTGTCAACTACTAGTTTTCTTGCTTAGGAATCATATGAATGTAAGTATGCTTTTAGGACCTAGAAATGTACCCAAGTGTGTGATGTTTTGTCTACATTTTCCCCCACTTTATGTTGTTGAGTGAATGCTCGATAACATAAAATAGATAATATATGCGTACTGATAACCATGTAGAATTTTATGGTGATAGCATACTCAGAAGAGACAAGTGAAAATGTGAAGTGATAAAAATGAAGCGTGGAAGCTAAGAAAGAGGAAGTGACCCTAGGGTGAAGCGTATTGTGTTGTATCATGTTGTACCTATTTTTGTGCTTGATGTAGGGCTACTTATTGTTGTGCATTAATGATGGACCTACAAAAGAAGAGAAAAAGAGTAATCAAAGTCATGTATTATGAAAACCTTGTAAAAGTATGTAAATGTGTGTAAAAAGTAGTAAAAGGAAGTCTACACCTAATGATCACGAGTGTAAAAGGATCGAAATATATCCTTAATATGTTGAAGAAAAGTGATTTTTAGGTGATCTCACTGAAGAGCAAGTTTTTAGGTGATCTCAAGCCAAGAATGAGATTTTGGGAGATCTCATGCCAAGTGTGAGTTTTTGGGGTGATCTCATGCTATGGAAGAAGAGTTTTGAGGAGAGAGTTCTAGTGTTACTCTCCTTCCATGATTACTTCCCGAATAATCACCACTACGGATGTTATGTCCTGTGTTTAGTTATGTATTGTTTCGTATTGTTCCAAATATACCGATTTTCCTAATTGAAGGAGATTATAGAATATTACATGCATTTTGTATTCTAAGGCCGACGCATGATACTTGTGAAACTAGTTTGTGAACTATAGTAGATTGTGTTGATCCGAGAAATTAGTTATATCTACCCCCATGACATAGGTACCTAGGAGAGGTCGGGATCACCCAAGCTCTAGTGTCTATATCCGGGTGCTAGTTTTTGTGTTGAATTAAGGACCCAAGTAGATTTAGAGCCATTTGTGTAACTCTAGTATGTTATGTTCCTATGTCAAACTATATTGTGTTATAGCTCGGAGCTATTGTATGGGGTGACTCATTCGCCCCATGTATGTTCCCCATCATTAGGGGTGTGCAACGTCGTTAGGATAATGTGGACCAAAGAGAGGACCTAATGTTTTTCGAAATGGTATCCCTGCAAGGGGGTTTACATGGTAGAAACCAAGGCACATGAAAACAAAATGGCTAGATACACGTGTTAGTGAAAAAGAATAAATAATTTCGTAGAAAACTAGTTAAACAAGAAAATGTGCATACAAGAGAGACATCAAAAAACAGGTTTTAGACATGGGACATTGCTCACAATGTCACAAGATAATCAAATCTCAAACAGCCAAAAGCACATAAGCAATGATCAATCAAGACATATGGAAAATCCCACAAATAATGGCATATAATAGAAAACAATGAAAAAAAAAAAAAGTGTAACAGTAGGAAACCATCGTGGAAAATAGTTCCTACAAAGAAAATACTACACATAACACACTTATTATCATGTTAGAAAGATAAAGAGTATGTCATATCGTGTATAGATCAATGGAAAGTAATGTGCTAGTAAGAATAATTAGTAAATAATGAAACAATAACACCTATGATGTGTAATATTAGTAAATATAGATGCCCCTAGGAGCCTCGGTGGGACTGGTAAGAGGTACAATGTCAAGCATCATTATTGCATGTAAATATCTATAGAAATTTTGCATTCACAATGAAATACCAAGTGAACGTGCATGTGTATATAGAAAATATATTGACATACTAAGTATTCATCTAGCATGGGAAACAAAGTGTACATGTAAGTATAAGCAAGAAAGAATAAGTGTAACCAATATATACAGTATGCTATGTATGAGTGTGGAATGGTATGCAATGTGAATGTGATAGGAGCAATATGCCCCAAACGAATATGTACGAATGTGTATGAGATGAGTTTCATTTATAAAATACCCCTTAATAATCAAGAATGAACCCTAGAACAAGAGTGTGTCATCAGGAAATGGTTTGAAAACATGTGCTAGAATGATGTAACATGAAGCATAGAGCGTAGATTGTAGAATACGATAGTATAATGTGTGACAATGGAGTGCTAGAAAGATGTATCATGAAGTGAAAAGTGTGAAACGTGTTGTGTGTGAGGTTCATGGATGTAGTTTTCCTTAAAATTCTAGTGTAACCTTAGCACAAGAGTGTTTCTTAGAGAAATGGTTTGAAAGAGATGCTAGAAAGATATACCATGAAGCACGGAGTGTAAAGTGCAAAATATATGAGGTTTATTTCAGATTTAGACCATCAATGATGTGAGAGTATGAACCCTGGGACTAGAGTGCATCATAGGGTAATGAGGATACAAGTTATGTACCAAGTTGCGTAAGATTTCTTAGAAATATAAATTATGGAGCATAGAGCGTAGTAATAGAAATGATAGCCACCTAATAATGTTATGAGGGGGAGAGAATGAGCATGATGCCCCCAAATGTATGATGAAGATAGGAATCAAGTAACATCATATAAGATATTATAATTCTCATGATCGAAGCCAAATGGAGAAGCGCCAAAAAGACCAGTAAGAAATAGTATGGGTTTAATCATGTAAAGAGCCATTGGGGTAAATATGCATACCAGCAAGTAATATTTTTTTATAATCAAGAAATGAATTATTTCAAATAGAAACATGACGAAAGGAATGGGAAATGTGATATTAACATGATTAGGATCCAAAGTGCCACCAATGAAGTCAAGCCAAAATTTCCCAAGTGTAAGTGGAGAAGTGCGAGAAGTGCGTGTAAAAATCGATATAGGGAAGATGCAGAGGCCATAAGCAAAGCAACAACAGTGAACATATCCGTTATAGAGGTGAGGAGAATGGGATATAGGGATAAGATAAACAAGTGTGAATCTGAGTCGAGCCAAGCTAGCATGCTTGCAAATGGTATCAAAGCATGTAGGATCAAATGGAATATGGCACCAAGTAAGAGTTATTTATGAAAAGAGTGCATGTGAAAGGAGGTAATGTTGATGCAAAGTAGATGTGGGAAGATGAGGCAGGTGCTATGGTGTCCAATGCATAAATATTTCCCTCGAGAGAAGGAAAGTTGGTGTTAGATGCAAGATGCTCCATGAGTGGATAATCATCACTAGTATGTGTTGAAGAAGAAGAAATTAGAGTACGTAATGCAAGTGATTGGGTCAAGGGACAATATCCGAATGGGTCATAGTCAAGATCGATAGTATGTTCAAATCCATCATGTAGGAATTTAACACACCGGTGAACTATAGAAGGCACTACCTACAGAGCGTAAATCCATGGTCTACCAAGTAAGCCATTGTACTAAATGTTGACATCAATAAAAATAATAATGTAGGAAGAGTTTTGGCTTGATTGTAAGAGGTGAAGTGATAGTTTTCTATGCACTGAGACATGGAGAAGAATCATATGCACAAAGAGAAATGGATGATGGGCTAACATCCGCAAAGGAAAGGCCAACGTTTCAAGGAGTGAAAAATTAAAATATTGAGCTCATATCCATTATCGACTATTGTCTGCTTGACACCCATGTTATAGATGTGATCTGATATGTATAGGGGAGGATCATTTTCATAAATAGAAAGAGTGGTACCTATATCACATGGAAAATTAAGTTGTTAGGAAAAAGTTGTTATGAAAATACAACTACAAATAATGATATATAAGATCCGAGAGGAGTATTGGAAGGAATACGAGTATTATCCAAGAGAGAATCGATGTTATAATTACAATCATAATTGGCTTATAGGAAATCATGAATGGATATATCCATGGTGATCGGATCTAAGTAGGAAAAATCGATGATCCAATAGTGTTCGAATGAGACGGGTTTACCAAATGATTTTAAAAAATAGGATTAATGGTGTTAAACCCTAATATTATAGAGTAACTTTTGTAAGAATGAGATGTAACACTAGATACCGAGATGACACAAGTAATAAGCTAGATAAATATAAAATCCTAAGTGCAAGATAGAGAGAGAGAGAGAGTAAAGGACTTAGCTGATTTATGCATGATGTTCGAGATTGTGCGGGCTTGAGAAACTAATGAACTGAAAGGGTAGACTATCGTAAGTGATCTATATAAATTCTAGAACTATTGAACAAGGTTAGACCAGGTGCCTTGGCTAGGTCGGGGGTGCTTGGGGGTCGAGTCCGCTTCAGGTGCCTATGTGTGTAAAAGATCAAAACATTATTTTTATGGTGTCATAAGATGGTCACTGGTAGTCGTTGTTGGTCGCACTATGATCAAAAAAATTACTTGTAACTTGGAAGGAGATGATGACTTGCAAAACCCTCAAATTACATAAAATCCCAAAAAGAAAAGATAAAATATGGGGAGTTGTACTAACCCCAATAGTCACCCAAATGAGTGAACTTATGACCAAGCACTACACTACATCTCAAACTCCATGTAGTTCTTATGCTTGTGTGATAAAATTATGCCCTAGAAATCCCTTTTACAAGTGCACGTGATATCGGGTGATAGCTAGATGTACCAATGTAAATAGATGTGTGGATAGTAAAATGAACTTTCCCCTTCCTAGAAGTATATGTATAAAAATACGAGTCCCTTGTATGAGTGCTAGATGGATGCCTTTGTGATTTAATAAAATAGAATTTGTAAAACCATAATATTGGAGTGTTAATTATGATAAATAAACACTAAAGTACATATTTGTGAAGCAATAAGCAAGTAAACTATGAAACCTAAGTGCAAGAGAGGAAAGAACAACTTTGATGATTTGTGTTATCCCTGGAATTGATTTGGAATGGAAAAATGATGAATAAGAAGGGCGGACTATCAAAATTGAGCACCATAAATTCTAGAGCTATTGGATATGCATGGATTGGATCGGGAGTGCCTAAAAGCCATAGTTTGCTTCCGGGCACCTATGAATGTGAAATATCTCAAAACTTTATTTTTTTGGTGTCGTCAAATGGTTGTTGGTAGTCATTGTTGGTCATTTATATGTCACACTATGATCACAGAATTTACTGTAACTTGCAAAGAGATGATGACCTGCAAAACCCTCAAACTACATCAAATCCCAAAAATAAAAGATGTAATATGTGGATTTGAATTGACCCTAGAGGTAACCTAATTGAGTGAACTTACAATGGAGCGCTTCACTACATCTCAGAATCCATGTAGTTCTTGTGTGTGTGTGTGTGATAGAATCGCACCCTAGGAATCTTTTTGTACAAGTTCACATGATAGCGGTTAATAGCTAGATGTAGAAATGTAAATAGATGTGTGGATGGAAAAATGAACTTCCCCTTCCTATGAATTGTATGCAGAAAATGTAGTCCCTTATCCCTTGTATGAGTGCTAGATGGATGTCTTTGATTCTCTTAGATGCCTTTGGATGAAACCTTAAGTAATGATAATAAATGTTTAGAGCTTGTTCCTTTATTTTGGCCACATAGATTTGTATTTATATGATTCCCTTGGTTTAATTTCGTAATTGATAAATGGAAGGTCGTCCCATAAGAAAATAATATGTCTAAAAATAAAAGATACCCAAAAGAAGCAAGTAAGATAGATAAGGGTCAGTGGTGCTAGAAGGACGAGGGTGCTGGATACGACACCCTATTTAGGCATTGGTGTCTAAAGCCATAAAATATAAGTTAAGTATCGGCTGGGTGTAGGGTGTAAAAGACAAAAAAGAAGATCAGAAATGAAAAAAAGAGGGCAAAGATAGCAGTCAATTACTAGTTTTCTTGCTTAGTAATCATATCAATACAAGTATGTTCTTAGGACCTAGAAATGTACCCAAGTGTGTGATTTTCAATCTACATTTTCCCCCACTTTATGTTTTTGAGTGAATACTCGATAACATAATGTAGATAGGATATTTGTACCTGATAACCATGTAAAGTGTGATGTCGATAGCATTCTGGAGAGACAAGTGAAAGTGTGGAGTGATAAAAATGAATTTTGGAAGTTAGGAAAGAGGAAATGACCCTAGGGGTGAAGCATAGTGTGTTGTATTGTGTTATACCTGTCATTTTGCTTGGTGTAGGGATTCTTCTTGTTGCTTATTAAGGATGGACATGCAAAATAAGATCAAAAGAGTAGTCAAAGTCAAGTATTCTGAAAAATCTTGCAAAAATATGTAAAAGTATCAAAATGAGTTTAAAAAGTAGTAAAAAGGAAAGTGTGCACCTGATTCGTGAAGATTGAAAATGATAGAAAATGTCCCAAAAAAAAATTTAGAAGAGCAAGTTTTTTGGGTGATCTCATGCCACGGTAGAAGAGTGTTGGGGAGAGAGGTCTAGTGTTATTATCCTTCCATGATTGCTTCTTGAATAAGCACCACTGTAAATGGTATATCCCATGTTTAGTTTTGTATTGTTTTGTGTAGAAAATGGAGAAAGAATGAATTCTTCTTATTAGAGGATTGTTCCGTGCTATGAAAACTGATCTCATGAACTACTTAAAACTATGTTGATATGAGAAATTAATTGTAACTTCCACCTAGTCATAGGCTCCGTGAAAGTTCAGGAGTTCCCAAGCGCTAGTATTTGTAGTTAGGTGTTGGTGTATGTGGTGAACTCGAGGACTCAAGTCAAATTATGGGTCATTTCTAAAATTGCAGCATGTTTTGTTCCTATGTTGAACTATTTTTTTACTATTGTATGGGGTGACTTATTCACCCAATGTATGTCCCCCTCATTTGGGGTACATGTGACATTCTGACAGTATGCGTCCCAAAGGAGAGGACCTAATGTTCATCTAGAATTAATACCCTATAGGGGGAGGGAATGCACATGGTAGAAACCAAGGTACATAAAAATGAAATGGATAGATGCATGTGTTAGTAGAAAAGTAGAAAATAGGTCATATAAAAATAGTGCAACACGCAAGTGTGCATACAAGATGGACCACTTAAAAGCGAGGTTTCAAATATGGGACATCACTCACAATGTCACAAGACAATCAAGGCGGAAGTGGAAAAAACCACACAAGAAGTGATCAAACAAGATATAGGGCATGGCTCATAAATAATAGCATATAAGTATAAAACAATAGAAAATAGTGACAAGCAAAGTGCTGGATAATCATGGTGGAAAATAGTTCCTGCAAGGAAAATGTTGCACATGAAGCACCTATTAAGCAGGTTAGAAAGATAAAGAGCATGTCAAATCATGTATAGATCAATAAAAAGTAATGTGCTAGTAAGAATAGGAAGTATTATGTAATAAAACAATAACACATGTGATGTGTAAGAGCATTAAATGTAGATACCCCGGGATCCTCGGTGGGACTCGTAAGAGGTACAATGCCAAAAATCATTGTTATGTGTAAAAACTGTAGAAAGTATGCATTCACAACTAGAGAACAAGTGAACACACGTGTATATAGAAGAGATAATGAAATACTAGATATCCATCGACATAGTAAATAAAGTAATACATGTAACTATTATATGCAAGTAAAAGTATGTGCAACTAATATATGTAGTATGTTGTGAGTGTGAATGGAATGGAATACAAGGTAAATGTGATAGGAGTAGTGTGCCCCCCAACGGATGTGTGTGAGTATGAGATGAGGTTCATTTATAAAATACCCCTCAACAATCAAGAATGAACCATAGAACAAGAGTGTGTCATCGGGAAATGGTTTGATAATGTGTGCTAGATAGATAGATCAATGAAACATAGAGCATAGATTGTAGAATATGATAGTATGATGTGTGAGAATAGAATTCTAGAAAGATGTATCGTGAAGTGCAAAGCGTGAAATGTGTAGTGTGTGAGGTTCATGGATGTAGTATGCCCTCAATAGTCAAGTGTGAACCTTAACACAAGAGTGCATCATAGGGTAATGATGATATAATATGTGTATAAAGTTGTGTAATGATTCTTAGAAATATGAAGTATGAAGCATAGAGCATAATAGTAGTAGAAATGATATATACGATAATTCTAGGAGGGGGTAAGTAATCATGATGGTAGTGTATAGATATACTTGATGTTTCTAGGGGATCAATTTAAGTAGTTTCCTTGACAAAAATTATTGGTTGTAGCTTATGTGGGATTGATAACATTGTAGAAGACTTGCGAGGAGAAGGTTTTGGACTGATTTTGAGAGGTATTTTCTTAGTTTGACTTGGTAATGTTGTAGAAGACTTAGTAGGAGGAGATGATGGGGTAGATAATTTTGAATATGGTCTAACATTGGATTGGATAGGTAACTCTTGAATTATGAAAGAAGGAACATTAGAAGTGATGTCATGATGCTCATTTGTCATAGAAGGAGCAGATTTAGGAGCCCATTTGGATGTAGCATTTGGAGATGGGCATGTAATAGAATGTTGTGCAGCAAATGAGATAAAACCCTGATGTTCAAGGTTCTTGATTCATCATTTTAAAGTATAACAATCATTGTCATTATGTCCATTGATTTGATGATAATTGTAAAATGGGAGACCTTGATAGTTGGCAAGCCGATAAGGAGGATAGAAATGAGTAGGTGGAAAATTGATCAATTGGTGATTGAGGAGTGCAGAAATAATGTCATGTTGCTTAGCATTATGATCAAACTTGAGAGGTTCGGTAATGGTAATACTTGAGGTGCACTAATATGAGCACATGTAGAAGACATATAATTAGGATGAGGAGAATGAGATGTAGAAGGAGAACTAGCATGAGCCTAAGAAGTATCCTTACGATGTTGAATTTAAGATTTATGATGGATAATTGTTGATTCCATAGCTTGAATTTTATCCCAAAATAAAGAATGCAAATCTTGAATTGACTCGAATATGGGTTGATTAGATGAAGGATCATGAAGGATAGGGTCATAAGAGAGATGATCAAAATGGGTACTTATTTGTGCAGGTGGCATATTGCGAGGTCGATACATAGTGTCTAATATTTTTAAAGAACATCTTTGCAAGGTGGGTGAATTTGAAGTAAATCATGTAAAAAAATTTAAGGAATTTTAGGAGTCGTGAGAGAAGAAAAATGAGATAAAAAATTATTCAAATGCGAGTTCACCAAATGATTTAACAAAAATAGAATTTATAAAACCCTAATATTGCAGAGTCATGTATGATAAATAAACACTAAAGTACATATTTGACACAAGTAATAAGCAAGTAAAATATGAAACCCTAAGTACAAGAGAGGGAAATAATGAATTAGCTGATCCGCAATATCCCTGAAACTGATATGGACAAGAAAAGCCATGATGAGCAAGAAGGGCATACTATCGCAACCGAGAACAATAAATTCTAGAGTTGTCAGATATTCCTAGATCTGGGCACGGACTGAGGTCGGGAGAACCTAGGCACCAAAGTCGATTTTTGGTTCCTATGTGTGAAATAGATCGAACACGATTTTTTGGTAGTTGTTGTTGGTTTCCTATATGCGCACTATGATCATAGAATTCTCATATAACCTACAAAGATATGATGACCAGTAAAACCCTAAAACTATATAAAATGCCAAAACAAAAAGATGAAATATGGGGATTTTGACAAACCCGATGGTCACTCGGACCGAGTGAGTTTACGATCGAGCATTGCACTACATCTCATACTCCATGTAGTTCTTGTGCGTAAGTGATAAAATCGTTTCTTAGGAAGCCCTCATGCAAGTGCACGTGAGAACGGGTGATAGCTAGATGTAGTAATGTAAATAGATGTGTGGATGGAAAAATGAACTTCTCCTACCTATGAAGTGTATGTAAAACATTTAGTCCCTGGGGGCAAGATGGATTCCTTCAATAGATTCCTTTGGGTAGATGGGTAATGATAATAGATGTTTAGATTCCTTTATTTTACTCACATAGCTTTGTATTTATATGATTACCTTCGTTGAATTTAAGTAATTGACAACTAGAAGGTTGACCCATAAGAAAATAAGATGCAAAAAGATAAAAGAGACCCAAAAGAATGGAGTAAGATATAAAAGGGTTAGGGACACCTAGAAGGACGAGGGTACCTAGGCGTTGGCTTTCTGTGTGGGTGCTAGTTTCGAATCCATAAAATATAAGTAAGTGAAGTACTAACTAGGATGTATGGTGTAAAATACTAGAAAGAAGACTAGGAACCAAGAAAAGAGGCCAAATATAGTTTTTAATTACTATTTTTCTCTCTTAAGAATCAAATGAATTCAAGTATGTTCTTAGGACCTAGAAATGTATCCAAGTGCATGATTTTAAGTCTACACTTTGATGCTCTTAGATTCCTTTGGATGTAACCTTAGGTGATGATAATAGGTGCTTATAGATTGTTCCTTTATTTTTGTCGCATAGCTTTGTATTTATATGATTCCCTTTGTTGAATTTTGTAATTGACAACTGAAAGGCCAACCCATAAGAAAATAATATTCCCAAAATATAAGACAATCCCAAAAAGAAGCGAGTAAAGTAGAAAGAAGCCGGGGGCATCTAGAGGGGATGAGGTGCACAGGCACTAGTTTCTGGATGGGAGTTATGCAATCCATAAAATATAAGCAATTAAAGAACCGACTAGGCTATAAGGTGTAAAAGAACAGAAAGAAGACAAGAAACAAAGCAAAGAGGCCAAAGATAGTTGTCAATTACTAGTTTTCTTGCTTAGGAATCATATGAATGTAAGTATGATTTTAGGACCTAGAAATGTACCCAAGTGCATGATTTTGTGTCCACGGAAGGTATTTCATATCATATTCAACATGTAGAGGAAATTTTTGGTAGTTTTGAGCATTAGTGTTGTGTTCATTTACTTGGATGTGACTTAAAACATGTAAAACCCCAAGACTGGTCATGAAAGTCATGGTGGTTGAGAATATGCAAACCTATTTGAGACAATCTAATGATTGGAAATGTTATATTAGGGTTTCTTAGAGGTTTGATACAAATTTTAGAGTCCGTGATGAGAATTTTGTAAGATATTATGTTTTGACCAAAAATGGGTACAAGAAAGCATTTTTATAGCTCGATATGAGAGAAATGGACTTGGCTAACACATGTAACCTTTGAATGGGAACCTGATCCATTTATGGATGGTGTATCATGGAGATAAAAAAGGTTTCAGAGTTAGAATTAAGTTAAATGAGGCCCTATCTTTTATGAATGGTTGTTAAGAAGGTGAGAAGGTAAAAACCCTCTAAAAACCATAGTTACTAGTGATGGAATAAATATTTATATTTTGTTCCTGGAATGGATTGAATCATCAAATGTGATGATTGGATGATGGATAGTACTCTCCTAGCTTTTAGGCTTTCGGATGGTGGTGCTTTTAGATCATGACACTTTATACCCATTATACCCTATGAATAATTATACCTAGCTTTCAATTTTTCCATTAGACCCTATGAATAATTTAGTGTTTTTAGATATATGGGAGATATTATACATTTTGGAGTCATTTAATATCTTTTGAGGTGATTTTATGACTTTCACAAGTCAAAATAGGTAGACTAGTTTTCGGGCCTAAAAGGGCAGTTTTGCAGTCTTGGTGAATGGAAGTGCTTGAGAATATATGGGCATGATGATGATTTTTATGGGATTGGAGGTGTTTTATACATCTCACGTGATGTATTGGATGCCTTGTTTGAGATCTGGAAGTCAAATGAGGTGGCATGGTTGAGGTCACAAGTTGACCTGGTTTGAGTAGTTCAAGACAACATTGCTTTGGTGAGAATATTGATGTAGAAGACCAATATTTTGCATTATCTAATTATTTATATCTATTTTATAGTTAATAGGGATTAATTTTTCTCTTTTTAATTCATCTAGATGTCTTGCATGTGTTAGCAAGGGTGCGAAACAAGTTGAGTTTCTAAAACAAGTTCTAGGCGAGTTCATTTTGGTGAAGAGGAAAATATATGTGGTTTGTTTTGTTGGATTTTTCATGAGGTATATAATGATTATAAGTGTTTTACATGTCATTTTATTTCCAATTAGTGGATACATGAAATATTTTAGGTCTTTTTTTGTGATCTTGGGCTTCATTTTTGGTGAATGGTTCCTAGAGGTGCACGATTTAAGTAAGCAGTCTTACTTGGTGGTGATATGAAGAAAATGATTGGTGCAAAGATCCTTGATCAGGTTTATGATGTTTATATGGTATTTTAAACATTTTTAAGCCTTTTAGGATTGATAAATCATGGTGAAATTCTTGGAGTCCTTGATGAGCTTGGTGGAGAAGGATTTAGAATTTTTGGCCTAGTTGTGCAAGTTTGAATGCCTTGATGCATTTTCGATCCATATCGGTATTTATTATTGATTTATATGAATTTTAGGTTTATTTTTAATTTTTATGACCAACCTTAATGGTCATGGCCTACCTATTCATTTTTAGAATAAGAATCATGTATAAAAGTGCATGTATGTTTCATTTTGAACTAGTTTTATGAGAGGGAAAAAATGTGAGCTAGGTGAGAGAATGAAAGAGGTTTAATGGAATAAAGATAGATCTTAGAGAGTGTGTGCATTTCTAAGGAGTGTTTAATATATTTTTATCAAGAGTATTTGTTTAAATCAGTCCATGAAAGAACAATTTTTGAGTGAAGTAGATGAAGGTGAATTTTAAGCAGGTTTAAAGGTGTATGTGTTGAATATTTGATCACTATCAATTGTGTGAGAAGCATATCATTAGTGATCACTCATTTCAGGTGGTTGATTGGTGTTTTATCACCTTAGGGGTTGGTAGCCTCTTTTTGGGGTTAGTTCCTCCATAAAGTAGGGGTTGGTGTTCCTTGTAGGGTTAGTGCTCTACTAAATGAGGCATTGGTGCTCCTTGTAAAGTTGGTGCTTCACTAAATTCTTTTTATTTGTGTAATAAAATCAAAAATTTAGTGGATTTTCTTCTCATTGATGGTTTCCCACTTACATATTTTGTTCTTGTGTACTCTCTCATGGTTATGCTCTTGTGGATGATTTTTATGTTGTTAAGCTCACATTAATGCATGGTTGAATGTTAAATGGTTTATACAATTTAATTTGAATTGGTTAATGGTTTTTAAGGATTGAATCACCCCCCTCTTAGTCTATTTTTCTTTAAAAAAAATTATCAAATCAAGTTCTTTTGGATAATTTTAATCACTTGAAAGGATATCCTTTGAAGCACTAAAATGGCGAGTTAACAGAGTGGCACTTCTTCCAACAAGGCACCCTTGTTTGATGGGATAAATTATGCTTTTTGGAGTCTAGGATGAGGACTCACATCATGTCCTTAGGGTTTGATATTTAGCAATATGTTTTAGATGGATATACAGCTCCTCAAACTCCTCCAACAACTTTTTTAGACAAGAATCTTAGTAGTGACAACTCCAAGGTTATGAATGCAATCATGTGTGGTTTAGATAAACCTGAAATTATGAAGGTCATGCATTGCACATCAACAAAAGCAATGTGGGAGAAACTTCATGTCATTTATGAAGGATATTCCAAGGTAAGAATAACTAAGCTCCAAACTTTCATAAATTAGTTTGAAGGACTAAAGATGAGTGAAGAAGAGTCCATTGTTATATATTTTCTTAGATTTGATAAAGTTGTCAATACCATGAGAGGATTAGGTGAAGAATTAAAAGAAGAAGGTATGGTATAAAATGTACTTAGGTCCCTTACTCCAAAATTTGATTCTAAGGTGTCTGTTATTGAGAAGTAATATAAGAATTTTAAGGTCTTGATAATGGATGAGTTGCATGGAACCTTGAATGCATATGAAATGAGAGTTATTGACTCTAAACCAATCAAGAAGGAGATTGCTTTCAAGGCTGATATGAGGGGAAAATATTAAAAGATAAAGGATGATGGTGTTCCCCTTGAAATTGATGATAATGAGTTATTTATAATGGTTCCTAGAAGACTAAAGGTTGGCTCTGGTAAGTACAAAAGTAAAATTACTTTTAAATGTTTCAGTTGTGGTGAAGTAGGTCATTTTTATGTTAATTTTCCTTATAGGAATAACAATGAATGTGATGAAGGTCATGAAGATGATCATGAAAAGAAAAATCACAAGTATGGTAAAGGCAAGAAGAATTTCAAAAGGTTTGACACCAAGAAGAAGTTCAAGAAGAGTTTCTACACAAAGAAGGAAGAAGCTTGTTCATCTGAAGCAAGTAGTGATAGTGGTGTCTCTAATTCTGATTCTAAATCTGAGAATGGTGATGTTGGAGATGAGGTCTTGTTCATGACCAAGGATGCCATGAGGTCTACAAGTGATGGCTCCATATTCTTTGGGTGACTTCATATCAGAATCTTGCAAGGACTTTTAAGAATAAGAAGATGAATTTGAGATTGAATTAGTGTGTGTTTAGACTGAGCTAAAGCATGTTGAGAAAAAAACAAGAAACTGAGAACTCAAGTCAAATAATATGAGGCAAATATTCAAGACCTAGAGGAGAAACATTGGGCTATTACTGAGAAAAGCTTTATGAGACAATCGAAAGGTTAAAGATGTAGATGAGTTCCATGACTTTAATCTTGCAATCCAAGGAAGAAGAAGTGATCCTTCTTAAGGGAGAGTTATCTGATGTAGTCAGCAGAGCTATAAATTCCAAAAAATTGAAAAGATTACTAAAGATCTTGATGATCTTCTAAGTCTGAGATCTACAGAGATAGAATAATTTTGTTATTTAAAAAAGGCCTAAAAATCAAAGAGGTGATGCAAAAATACATTTCTCCAAGAAAGGAAATTGAATAACCAAGCATGAAGACTGAAGAAGAGAAGAAGGAGAAAAAAATGTGAAGACAAAGGCTATTAGGCAACCTAATGCTTCAAGGTATGAGCTATATTTTAATGGATTTGGACATAGGGAAAAGGAGTGTAGGAGGTTTCTAAAGATGATCACCCATGGAGGGATAGTAGAGATGAGAAAACAAGAAATTTGGTTTGTTATAATTGTCATGAGAAGGGACATATTGCTAGATGTTGACTATATGATCCACCTAGTCATTTTTGGAGAGATGAAGGTTTCAAAGGTAAGAGAAAAGTTGTATGCTTTAAATTAGATAAATTTGGTCACTTTGCAAGATATTTTTATGAGTATAAAATACATATCGGGATATTTTAGGGTCCTAGAATGTAATAAAGGAAGCAAAACACGTCATAGGGGCCTAGAGTGAACAATAGAGTTCCACCAAGAGTTGGCATGGATGCAAATAAAGGAAGTTTTCAAAGCGCATATTAGAAGAAAGGAGAAAGAAGTGAGTTTTACATGAAAAATACATCTTGTGACCTCTTCAAGGTGTTTTTCTAGATTCATTATGAATACATATGTCTCTACTAGTCTTCTTAGAGGAATAATCATCCATATGAAGCATTGTAAGAAGGGGGAACTGATTAGTTTGGAGAATGTTGATGTAGTATTGTTTTTACAAGTATAAAGGTATGTTTCTTATGATCTTGAAGGATGTCAATTAGTCTTGAAGGTGTTTGAGGTAATGTCATGATGGAAGGTTGTTAGATTCATAAGATGCAACTCATTCAATATGATGACTTGATCAGACCATCAGATACAAGGTGAAATGATGTTTTTCAGGTATGTTCATGAGCTAATTGAGTCTGAAAGGTGTTTTTTTGGCTCTTGATTCATGTTGGTGATTCATCAAGCAATTTTAGGAATCATGAAGGTAACATGAAGAAGTTTAAAGCATGATCAAGATAGTGAAAGCCAAGAAGGTATGTTTTCCAAGTTGATATGCATTGACATAAGCTAGAAAGCTATGTATGTGTTGTTTCGTGGTTTGAAGATGTAGGTGTATTGTCACATAGTGGAAAAGATGAACATTATGGTCTTGAAGAAGTTGATTTAGGTAATTTTGCATGACAAGTTTGTTATATGCTTGAATAAAATCATTCATAATGAATGATGACTTGATCACACCATTAAATGTAAGGAGAAAAATTGCATTCCAAGCTAGGGATGAATATTTGAGTCTATTTATTGGGGTACTTACTCCTTAATCGTGTTTATAATGTCTCTAGAGTATATATGCATCATGAATATAGTATGGATATGGTTGAGAATTGTCGAACTATGAAAGTAAGAAAGGTGTAGTCTTTAGTTTATAATCATGGTTGTAAACTTGTGTATGGTTGTTTGAGGTCTGTAGTGGTATCTTAAACAATAAAATGGGAAGATAATATTGTTTACATGGTTATTTTCATATTGATGTTGGTACACAGAGTTTATACAGTGATAAGGTATGTTCCTAAGTTTCCTAAGTTCATTCCTTGAAGTAACAATAGTGTTGCAAGCCTGTGAATGGATGTTTTGGAGTTGCGAGAGGTATCCCATGCAAAGTATAGAGAATCAAGAAGGATTAAGGTTATACAAGTCGAATATGTCTTTACATAATGGAAGGTGAGTACAGTGGTTTAAGTCTCTTAGATAAAAATGAGGTTGTCGTAGCTAATCAATGTTGCAAGTGTTTGAGTTTGTTAACTAGGTTTATATGCTAAGTTATCAGTATATGATTCATGCTTGAAGTGTTTCTAGATTGTTTTTGAAGATATAGAGCTGATATAAGCTATATAGATCTGTGGAGGAGAAAATTTGAGTTCTTCATGATTTATAATCATGACTACATGTGTGTGTGTGTGTGGTCACTATGTTCTAAAATGGTGTCTCAAATAGGGTATATGAAAGTTAGATGGTTTACAAGAAGCTATAGTGGCCGAGAACAATAATTTGAACCATGATGAAGGTAAAATAAAATTGTGCCAATACCTCAAAGTCAAGGTATGTTTTCCTTAAGGTGTTGCAATATTTCAATGACTTGTATGTATTGTCTCGTGAAGTGCTTGAAGGTTTAATAATGATTCACATGATGGTAGGTGTTGAGGGGAGCTTGAATATTCATTACACTAAGAAGGTAAAATTAGTAGTGCTACTGGGTATACATGGTCTATTCTCATTCATCATGAGTGGATGATACACTATTCTAGGGTACTAAATATTGTTGAAGCTTTAAAATGATGAGATACAAGTCTATGAAGGACCATTAAGGTGGGGAGAGCTAGTTTTGACCTTGATTATGGTGCTCTAGGTGGAAAAAAAGTTGGTTAGGCAAAGATAACGCTATTTTAAGGTGTATTGGAAAAAGGAGAGAGTTATATGAACAAATTATTCATAATATCATGAAAAGGAGGTAAAGAACTTTGAAAGATGGTTTTAGGGCTGAGAAGTTGAGAGTGATCCATCTCTAGTGCATATACTTGAGGTAAGTGAACATGTTTTTGTGTTTTTAGCTAGATAAAGATGGTATGTGATGCGGAGGAAAATACGGAGGACACAATCTCCCCTAAATCTCCCAAAATCATGATCGTGTATAGGTTGACTCAGAGATTTTTGTCGACTATTCAAACACGGAAAGTGGAGCTCATACATGCAAATGGTGGCTAGTCAAAGTTGGGTCGACTTAAGCGGCAAACTATTCACTAAGTTATATTTCCTTGTATTGGGTGAGTCATGCATATCCCGATCGAGACAAGGACCAAGTC
The DNA here is from genome assembly GCA_018340775.1 of Taxus wallichiana var. yunnanensis. NCBI lineage: Eukaryota > Viridiplantae > Streptophyta > Pinopsida > Cupressales > Taxaceae > Taxus > Taxus wallichiana. The sequence goes on from CM031244.1 coordinate 704,252,345, forward strand.
ATGGATAAAGTCATGTAGAGGTGATTTGATGCCTAGCTCGTCACGCTAATGGGCAAGCTGCTCATATTACCTTGGCTAAAAAAGCATGGAGACGTGGCCAAAGTAATGCATTAGTTGGAACCGTGAAAGTATTTTAAGGCTTACCCTATCTCTTATCCCCATGAATGTGGGATTATCCACATGGTAGTGGATATGGTAGCATGACAAGTTCAAGATAGCTTGGTACCAAAGACAACAAACATGGAATGTCGTAACGGAACTAGCGGGTGTGGCGAGGCACGTGGACAAGCGAAGGAATCGGTGAAGGAAGAGGAGTCCACGAGGATGGCGGGAGTGTTGGTGACAACATGTTTGTGGACCACGTGGATGGCACAAAGGGACATATCAACACAATGAGCTTGGTAGTGGCATGTAATAGCGAGAAGGGACTCGGTTGGGCCATTCAATGGCCAAGGAAAAAGACAAGGTGAGGGCGAGGGATTCAACCCCAAAACTAACCCCCTCTTAACCACGGTGACCAACCAACCCACCTAGTTTGGTATGTTGATAAAGAAAAGGTTGATAGGCCATATCAACATAAAATGCAAGCTCTATCCCAAAGATAAAAAGGGCTCAACCCCTCTATCCAAACAACAAGCTTCATCAATTCCTAAAGGACATCAAGGAGATTTTTAAAGATCCGAAGGAGTTTTGTTTAGAATCCTATTTATAGGCATTGAGTGGTGAGAAAAAAATCCTAAAATATTTTAAGGCAATATTGTAATTAATTCCTATTATTTTAATAGGAAAACTATTGGAAATTGGGAGTTATTATAAACTTGCTAATAGGCCCATTATGCCACGCATTCATATTATTGAATCAGAAGACCGGCCTGGGAGTCATAGGATATCATCGGGTGTCTGGAAGACCAATCATGGAGCCATATGACTGTACCATGAAGGAGAATACTAGGATCGAATCAACTTCATAAGTCATGGTAAGTGTCTTGCTTTTCATGATAAGGTTCTTTTTCCCTCTTGTATTCATTTTATTGTACTTCGATTGTAATTTTGTATTAGAATTGCAATCATTGAAGTAGATAATATATCAGTTTGATTAACGAACCACGGAGATGTAGGAAATTACCAAACTATGTTATCAATGTTGTTTGCACCATGTTTGTTATTTTACTTTACATTATTTCATAAATTGAATTTTTAACGGAGTAATTTTTGAAAAAACACTAACAATCTATAGGGTCTGAGGTTAGTTACAAATTTGACTGTATTTTTGAATCAAGTTTTGATATCAGATCTAGTTATCACATGTGTTTCTAAGTACTAATTATGGATTTGTACTTGTTTCTTCAATTGAAGAAGCTGAAATTGATCGGCACTATGTTTCGAATGGTGGCGACTCATCACCAAGAGTGTAATCGTCAAATAGCTGAGCTGCTGACTCATTTGAAAAATGTTTGAGTGTCGGCATATACTGAGAATTGATGCTTTCTAAGATTAATAAAATCATTGATGCTTTACCAAATAAGGTAAGCTCAAGCAAGTCATCTGCAGAAATGACGCCTAAAAAATCCACCCACACCACACTAGATCAAGTGCAGCTATTGCATAGTAAGGATGGACATGATGTTGAACATTACTAGAAGTTACATCACGAGAAGAAACCTCATTAGTATAATACTAAGGTTGATAAGGGTAAGACTCTGCAAACATCTAGTTCTACTTAGTAAGGGTAGCGAACTACACATGTGTGGCGACCGAGAGGTGGAGACTCTAGAGTTGATTCTGTGATCGATGGATGTATCGAGAATTTTTTTTCTAGAAGTTGCAAAGGGAAAAATTGTGAATATTGTCTTCAACTGGAGCATTGGATCTAGATATGTAACGAAATATCAGGCGGCGTGTCAACTACGCCTAGAATTCATACTTCTTCCTCGTGCCAAAGCATATGGCACTAGAGATGGATGTGTTTGGGGAGTTACAAATAGTAATTGCAAACAGAGGTACATCATAGGAGGAAAATTCTCAAACGTGCTACATCTCGACATCATCCCCATAGAGATGTATGAGATAGTTGTTGGGATTTTTTACCTCTCAACCCATCAAACACATTTCATAGAAGTAGGAAATGGTCTCAAGCTAAACCATGGACTATTTTTTGAGTTCGATATTAGCCAAAGTTACTAGACTTGACAATGGATACAACAGTGAGTCATCTGACTCATATTCACCAGGGGATGAGCTTGATGAGGTAGACAACATTCAAGGTGACATATACATCCTTAATGCACCCGAGGTATACACTAGGTTCAGGTATTAGCCATAGAATCTAGGTGATGAATAAAGTAGTCTATTATTATATGTATCCATTTTGAGCATTATTTTGGGTTTAATAAAATAAAATATCCATGCTCACATTTTATCAATAAAATGAAGTCCCATTTTTGGGAAATTTTTCTATATATGATACTTATATTGTAAATCCATTATGAGGGAAAGTTATGAGGCACTAACCCCATATTGTACGTATCAAAAAAAAATTGTTATAAGTTGCATATAGGCACCTTGTTCGAGGTTCATCGATTACAAGTATTCTCAAGCTAGAACCTGGATATGACATGGAGTCTAGGGATGTGAAGCGCCACATAAGGACTATAGCTCATATCCTTAGTACTTTGGACGTATCACCAAGTCTTTTGTTGTGGAGGAGGGTCATTATTTATTGAGTTCATTGATGACATTAGACCAACATGACTCTATGAAGAGGATTTTTTGTCATGTAGCAGAGTGAAGGAGGTCATCATCAACAACAAAAATTAGATCAGTCATAGATCTACGTATCATGAAGTTTCCTCAGGACCAGTTTGGATTTTTTGGAATCAAATCATGGTCAGGAGTTGTGTTGAAGAGTGAAGATAAATCATTGTTGTCTAATCATATCCGGAGACTTAGCACCGTATAGCGGAAGTGTTGAGGTCATTTAGAGATATCAAAATTGGTGTAATAGAATATAGTGAACCCAAATGCCATAGGTCTCAGAGATCGAACCAAGTGTCGTAATGGAGAAGTAGCAGTTTAGAGACTATGGTATCAGCTACAGAAATATCTTCATAGGCAGTGACAGGGTTCATGATCCAGAAGTGGGTTCAAGATATTTTTGGGACAAAAAGCCTTCCCATTAGGGAGGTGTGATTAGGAGGACAATATGGATGACACAATGTCTATTAAACCTCCCTAAAAACATGATCCTTTAGAATTTGACTTTGAGAGATTTCCTTTGACTATTCAAACATGAAAAACGGAGCCCGTACTTGTAAATGGTGGCTAGTCAAAGTTGGGTCAACGTTAGGATGAGACCAGGACAACTAGAAAGTCATGACAAAGTGGAAAAAAGTAGACAAATGTGATAGAAACAGGTTATTTTAAGTAGGCCACCGGTCTTCGTAATTAGAAATGAGTCATCTTGGTCAACTGTTAAAAACATTTTCCATGTGTTGGGTCCTCAGGCCACCACGTGGCCTGCCACCATATCACTATGTTAGCCACTCGATCGAGTTAAGTGGCGAGCTATTCAGCTGATTTATAGTTCCTTTCATTGAGTGATTCATGCATAACCTGATCGAGTAAAGGATTGAGTCACGCAGAGTCAAGTTGATACCCAACTCGTTGAGCTAACATGCGAGTTGTTCATATTACCTTGGTTAGCAAAAGTATGGAGACGTGGCTAAAGCCATGCATTTTTGGAACCAAAAATTCCTTTTAAGGCTTACCCTATCTCTTATCCTCATTAATTTGGTAACATCCACATAGTAGTGGATAGGGTAGTATGTTAGGTTTGGGATAGCTCGGCGCCAACATAGAAGACATGGCATGGCGCAAAGGACACGATGGGAATCGCAAGCACGTGGACACCGATGACAAGGTTAGCAAAGGCATAATATTCCACATGGAGGATAGGAGTGTTGGAGACAACAATTTTGGGGACCATGTGGACAGAACAAACAAGGAAAACTCAGCACAATGAGCTCATAAGTGGCAGGTGATAGTGAGGAGGGACTCGGTTGGGTTGTTCAATGGCCAAGGAAAAGACAATGTAGGAGAGGGGGATTCAAACCCAAAACTAGCCCCTCCTATCCACGATGACCAACCAACCCACATTTCTTGGAGGGTTTATAAAGCAAAGGCGATAGGCCTTATCAACATAAAATGTGGGCTCCAACCCACTATAAAAAGGGCTCGACCCCTCTATTAAAACAACAAGCTCGCTTGATTCCTAAAGGAGCTCAAGGATATTTTTAAAGAGAAAAATGGATTTTTGTTTAAAAGCCTATATATAGGCATATAGTAGTGAGAAAAAGTCCTAAAATATTTTTAGGCAATATTGTAATTAAGTCCTACTATTTTAATAGGCAAACTATTATAAGTTGGGAGTTATTATAAACTCGCCAATAGGCCCATTATGCCACACATTCATATTATGGAGTGCAGTAGGCTGGCCTAGGAGCCATAGCATATCATTGGGTGTCTGGAAGACCAATTGGGAGCCATAAGCTGTGTACCGTGAAGGAGAATATTGAGATCAAATCAGCTTCACAAGTCAGGGTAGCGTCTTGGTGATCATGATAAGGTTGTTGTTCCCTCTTGTATTCATTTTATCATACTTCAATTGTAATTTTGTATTAGAATTGTAGTTATTGAAGTAGATAATATATCGGTTTGATTAATGAACCTGAAGATGTAGGTAATTTTTGAGCTCCATTATCAACGTTGTTTACATTTGTGGTTGTTGTTTAATTAAATTTTGAATGGAGTGATTTTTAGAAAAAACACTAACAGTCTATAGGGGTCCGAGGTCACTTAAAAATTTGACCTGCATTATCGAGATCATTATGAACTCGGGAGAAACAACAAAATTTTGTTTCATGTTTTTCATGGGCTCATACAACAAAGAGAAGTTGGACCAAATTGCACTAAATGTCTATTTTAGGGATATTTGTCCTAAAAGTTGTTGATAATCAGTATATGGTAGAAGTTAGGTCTTTTTTACTACTATTGGCTGAGAATGGTCTAAAAAGGACTAGGAATGTTGTGTCATTCTCAAAATACTCGTTTTCATGAGTGAGTGACCAAATAAGCATCTTCCCAAGGGGATCTATTCTGCTTCCATATATAAATAAGTCGAAATAGGGTCGGAGATGGAAATGATAGGTTTATGAGTCCAAATGATGATTTATGTTGATGTTCCCAATAAATAATGGTTCCAAAAGAGGTTGAATAATATGAATATCATGAGCTATAGGTATTATTTGTCATTAATGTAAAAAGGGGGAGAAGAACTAGGTGGTTTTCCATCAATGAAAAAGGGGAGATTGTTGGCATGAGTGAGTTAGGTTGTTGTCATTGATGTAAAATCTCATTAATGACAAAGAGAATGATCTAGGATTGCTAGAAGATACATGATATGATGATGAGATAGTCGACTAGGTTGTAGGATGATGGAAAGGATGGAAACAGTGAGAATGACTTATCCTTAAAGTTCTAATCAAGTGACCTAGTTAGCCTAAGTGATAGACCATGATGGATATATTTGCATGATAAATTGATAAGTATGGTAAATTCATGGATAGTATGATAATATTATGTGTAAGCACTCATACAGTACATATAATGGTTCAGTAAGGTGAAACATGGTTTGTAGGTACTCATATAAACCTAGTCTCAGGTGCCTAGAGGCCAAATGGAGCATGAGAGTGAGGTATAGAGCTATGTGAACTCATTGAACCATGCAAGGGTGTGAGACATATTTTCTCAAGTGTGTTATCTCCTTTTGGAGAGCTTGTAACCTTGAGTTATGGTGTCTACACTACTTGTTCTAGGTCCAAACTAGACCTAATCTTAGTGTTTCGAGGCATATTAAAGTGTGATAGTAACTTACATGAGAAGTGTGTGAGATATTTTAAGCAATCATGAAGGTATTTCATATCATATTTATCATGTAGAGACAATTTTTGGTGGTTTTGATCATGGGTGTTGTGTTAGCTTACTTGATTGTGACCTAAAACATATAAAACCCCAAGACCTAGTCATGCAAGTCATGGTGGTTGAGAAGATGCGGACCTATTTGAGACAAGATGATGATTGGAGATGTTAGCATAGGGTGTATTGAGGTCTAATAAAATTTTAAGATTCCCAATGATGATAATTTTTGTAACATGTGTTTTGACCAAAATAAGGTACAAGAAAGCATGTTTTCTAGCTTGATATGAGAGAAATGGACTTGGTTGACACGTGTAACCTTTTGCATGAAAACCCGATCCATTCAAGGATGATAGATCATAGAGTTAAGAAGATTTCAGAGTTAGAATTAATTTAAATGAGGCCTTATCTTCTATGAGTGATTGTTAAGAAGGTCAAAACCCCAGTTTGCTAATGATGGAAGAAATATTTATTTTTTTCTCCCAAAATTGATTATATCATAAAATTTTATGATTTTATGATGGAGAGGAATTTCCCAACTTTCATATGGTGGTGATTTCAGATCATGACACTTAGTGGAGCACAATCAAATAGGCTAGTTTCCAGGAAAGAAGGTTTTTCTCTCAAGTTTGTATTATACCCTATGACTAATTTAGTGTTCTGAGATCTATGGGAGCTATGTTACATGTTTGGGTTAATTTAAAATCTTTTGAGGTGATTTTATGACCTTCATAGGTCAAAATGGGTTGATTATTTTTGGGCCTAAAAGGGCAGTTTTGTAGTCTTGGTGAATGAAAGTGCTTGAGTACTTATGGGCATGATGATGAATTTTTATGGACTTTGAGGTGTTGTATACATCTCATGTGATGTGTTGGATTTTTTTATAGTTCTTTAATTCGGGTGAGGTGGCATGGTTGAGGTCACAAGTTGACCTAGTTTGACTAGTTTAGGACAACACTACTTTAGTGAGAAGATTGATGTAGAAAAAAAAATTGGCTTAGCTGATGATGGCTATCCATTTGAGAGTGAAGAGGGATTAATTTTTTTCCTATTGAATGAATTTATAGGTCTTGAATGTGTCAACAAGGGTGTAATCAAATTGAATTTCCAAAATGGTTCTGGCAGTTTAATTTGTTGAAGAGGAAAAGATATATGGTTTTATTTATTGGATGTTTCATGAGGTATATCATTCTTATAAGTGGTATATATTTCATTTTATTTCCAATTAGTGGTTACATGGAATATTTTTGTGTTTGGTGTGATATTGGATTTCATTGTTGGTGACCGATTCTTTGGAGATTCCTAATTTGTGTAGGAAATAGTCCTACTTGGTGGTGATATCAAGAAAATGATTAGTGCAGAGTTCATTGATCAGGTTGATGATGTTTATATGGTATTTTTGAAAAAATTTAAGCCTTTGGAGGCTTGAAAAATTAGGGTGAAGTGTTTGAATTCCTTGATGAACTCGGTGGAGAAGAATTTAGGATTCTTGACCTAGTTGTGCAAGTTTGAATGTCTTGATCATGCATTGTCGACCCATCTGGGTCTTTCATGTTGATTTATATGAATTTTTAGGTATATTTTTAAGTTTGTATGACTAACCTTAAGGGTCATGGCCGACCTAGTCATGTTTAGAAGAAAAGTCATGTATAAAAGTGCATGTATGGTTCATTTTGAACTAGTGTTGTGAGAGGAAAAAGTGTGAGCTAGGTGAGAGAGTGAAAGAGGTTTAAGGGAATAAATACAGAGATGAGAGAGTGTGAATGTCTAAGGAGTGTTGAAAATCTTTTGTGCAAGAGTATTTTCCCAAATCAGTCCATGAAAGAGAAAGTTTGAGCAAAGTAGAAGAAGGTGAATTTGAAGAGGGTTTGAAGGTGTATGAGTTGAATATTTGATCACTATCAGTTGTGTGAACAACATATATTCAATGGTTACTCATTTTAGGTGGTTTAGTTGGTTATTGATCACCTTAGGGGTTGTATCATTTTTCTAGGGTAGGTTCCTCACTAAATTAGGGGTTGGTGCTCCTTGTAGGGTTGGTGTTATTATAAACTAGGGGTTGGTGTTCCTTGTGAAGTTGGTGCTTCACTAAATTATTTGTATTTTTGTAATATAATCAAACTCTATGTGGGTTTTCTTCCCCTTGAGAGTTTCCCACTTACATCTTGTGTTCTTTTGTACTTTCTCATGGTTATGCTCTTGTGGATGGTTGTTATATGTTGTTAAGATCACATTAATGCATGGTTGAATATTAAATGGTTTATACAAGTTAATTTGAATTGGTTAAGGATTTTGAAGGATTGATTAACCCCTTCCCTCTTAGTCCATTTTTCTTCCAACAATACTTTCTGAAGGATGCTACTAGGATACAATTTTTTCATAGCCGTGTAATAGCACCTTTTTGTTGGTTCAATTAGACAATTATATTGATCAATCATTGTGAGCATGAAATGAGATGATTGAGACATCAGTAATTCCTTCTGCAGAATACCTTTAATTTTAAATCCTTGGAACTCTATAGATTTACTGAAATGCTTAATGATAGTTTCCATAAATTTGTAAAATAAATTTCTTATGCCTTCTTTACCTCTATCAGATTCAAAAAATTAGGATACACCACTATCATGGCCTCAAATAGGTCATCCCTTTTAAAACATTCTCTAATCTCACGGGATAATCTTTCTAAAAAAATATTAATTTTATTCATGTGTCATATATAAACTTTTCGTATAAATTACATGTTACATGTACTTCTTCAAGATTTATTATTGTGATATCTTTACTTTTTGGAAAGTGTGCATTGAAATATCCATCCCATTAACAATGATACAAATATGGTCATTGATATTGAATTTCAAATAGCTTTTTGGATCCTTTATATCTATTAAATGTTTTCCAATTACTAAAAATTGGACCTTTAAAACTTTCTTCAGAGTTGTATAACATATCAAGATATAGACATGCATGTTTTCTCAACCTTATGAAGTAAGAAATATATATGGATCTTTCTTGAAAATGTTTAATTAAGCAATTGATTTCCTTCAACATAGGGAGAATACACGACATAGTGTCAATAATGTTTCCAAGTCACATTAAACGATAAAACAAATCTTTTTCTTTGTCAACTTCCCTATGGTATTTAAACATGAAACCTGCTAAAGATGGATATTCTTCAAAAATCTTGCATGCAGGCTCATACATGGAAATCCATCTTGTATCAACATATTTAAGGATATTTTTACCATCAATAACTCCAATTGCAAATTTATGAAACTCTAAAAATATTTTTGACTACTCGTCATGTAAGCGTGTAATTCCCAAACGATCTCTTTCACTTTAGTGACATTTTTAAATGTGTTAACAATTTTATATGCAAGGTTCATTCTATGAGCCATGCAATGAATTGGAATCATATATGGGGAAATTTTTGTTTGTAGGTGAACACAAAGTCCACTTCTATGACCTTGCATTACTGATGCACCATCAGTACCAACACACACCAACTTAGTAGCAATTGCATAGTCATCCATCCCAGCTAAATTCCTCAAATTAGAAATAACCAATTAGAAAAAAATTCAGCATTAAAATTTTCAACCATTTTATTAATAGCTAACAAATAATTTTTCCTTAAATTATTCTCAAAAGTGTAGACGTGCATGCAAACCCACGAATTGTTGTCAATTGTTGTGACCTCATTGATGGACAGTGAGATAAACATTTCTTTTTACTTTTTCTTGCAAATCTTCCATTTCAATTATTGGTTAACACTTTGCCATTTCCAAAGCAATGCTTTCTAACTAATGTGATTGTGGAATGCTAAGAAACCCATTATATTGAAAAAAAACCTTATAATCTACAAAATCTAAAATTGGTCTGCCATTTTTAAGAATGTGGAATATAGTAGAGAACTGTACATTTTTTCCTGTAGATTGGTATTCATAACTTTTTGAAATTGTGCATTAATTGTTCCCCCTTTCTCAACAAGTTGTTGTCGATGTTTCTGTTCATTTTCATACTCATTGCATATCTTACATGTAAGCAATATTTTATAGTTTTCCATTTATGTGTCTTTATTTTTTCCATCTTTTTCGTGACTATCACATATACTTTTCCACAATGTTTCTCAATTGTGTCCAACTTCAGATTATGTCTGTTATCGTAAAATTGACAAGTGCAATTTTACCGATAACCATACCGAAATTTTGTTCCGATCCCTCGTTAGGATCCTTTGCGTCAAACGTTGTAAAATCCCTTCCCGGGAAATCTAGTTTTTCGAACTTAGTCTTTTGAGCCTTTTTTGGGTGGGCGCATGAAATTGCTATGTAACACCAACTTTTGGTGCGCCCCCTTTAAAACCTTTGGCACATGATTTTCGGTGTCAAACACACCTTTGGTGTGCCAAAGTATGTTGAGCCTTCCCTGCGTGTGCCAAGGCGCATGCGCCTTTGTGTTGGCACAACTTTTGTTGCGCCATGTTTTGGTGCGCCAAAGGGCACACATAACTTAATGTCGACATAGCTTTTAGTGCGCCAAAGGCACGCTTAATTTCTCTGTTGGAAAAGCGTTTTCATGTGCAAAGAGGCGCACGCTTTTCCTGTCGCGGCAATTCTCATGCGCCCTTTAAAAGTGGGTGGCGCATTTATGACCGACTCACACTATATATATATATATATATATGTGTGTGTTTACGCGCCCAAAATGTCATTTCACTATTATTTGAGCACGTGATTTTTACGAGCTCTGTCGGCCATTTTGCCATCGTCGTTTTGATGCCTTGTGGACCCGTTCTGAGTTTTCGCTATTTTCGGTGAGAGGTTCTTTTCTCTTTCTCATGTTTTGTGTTTTGGTTCTTTGTGCTTGGTGGTCTGGTTTTAGTTTGTGCCTGAAGTTTGAAATATCAAGATCCTCCTCCTGCTATCTTCCCATATCCCTCCCCCTCTGTCCAGATCTGCTGGTAGGGGAACCTGTCTAAAAGCATGGTTTTATCTCCTTTTTGATGAGCCATTTCATTGCCCAATAACCCTGCTAAAACAAATGAAGAAAGAAATGGAGAAAAGCCTGTTTTTCCCTTGGGCGCATCGGTGCGTCCTGCAACATCATAAACAGTTGCGCCCCCATGGCGCATCTGTCCCCCTTGCAACATGATAAAAACCCGCGCCCTTGGCGCACCCATCTTGCCTGCTGCAATCGCTAAACTTGCGCTCCAATGGCGCGCCAACCTTCCTTGCTGCATCCCATTTCCATGCGCCAATGGTGCACCCAACATCTATGCAACACAAGCTTTATCTGCGCCAAGTACAAATCTTTGAAGGCGCAGGCGCATCCCCGATTACAATAACATCATGTTGTGTAAACATTTCATGCGCCGCGCCATGTTCCCTTTGGCACACGAAAAGCTCATGTTACACAAACCTTACATGCGCCAAAGGGCGCACCAAATCCCAGTGCAACATGAAAAGTCTATGCGCCAAAGGGCGCATCCTCTCCCTATGTAACACAATGTTTTCATGCGCCCTTTATAAAATGCAATCTGCAGTTTGCATGCGCCATGCGCCTTTGGCGCCAGTTTTATCCTTGCAACACCCTCTTCTGTGCGCCCTACCTATTTAGCCTGTAGCTGCGATTTTCATGCGCCTGCGCATACAGAGCCTAAAATCTCTAACTCTTTCTTCTGCTAACATTCCAATGGAAGATCAAATGGCTAATTCAACCTTTTCGGATTGGGTCTCGCTTCTTCTTCATGCAGATCAGCAACTGAGTTCGAAAGAACATATGTCTACATCAGGGAGACCCACCAAACCAAAAGGAAAGGCTAAGCTTACGGAGGAAGAAATGAAATACAAATATCGGAGGGTCGAGAATGCCGAGTCACGGGCCGAATGCGGCATGGACGTCGGAGATTCGGGGTGGGGCATATCGACATGGAGGAATTGCAGGCGGGACTCGAGAAATTCTGAGAGTCCATGGATGGACAAATTGATCGGCGGTGCCACTGCACTTCCGGAGGAATCCCGTCAGCGCCATCAATCGACAATGAATTTATGATGGTGGTTGCCGGAGTTCAATAAAGACACTGAGGTGTGTCGAAAGCAGCACAAGAGGCGAGGTAGTCATTAACCTCTTTGCCGTCATTTTGAGATCATACTCGGCATCCCTCACCACCGGCACTTTGTGGCCGTTAGCCAAGTAGAGTGCATCAAGGCCTGGGAAGACAATGAAGACCAATGTATGCAGCTAATGAACAAAGTATATCTGAAAAATAAGAAGGTGGTAACCCGGTGGCCCCAAATCATCCACCGCAGTGACTTCTCAGAAGAGCTCAGCGATACCATTACCTTCCTGAGCAGGGTCTTTGGGCTTTCTGACGCCCATTACTTCCATAAATGGATGTTGCGCTACTTGGAAACAATGAACAAGAATTTTCTGATCAGTGCTTTTGCTGGGGGGAAATTATAAGCAGCACCATCTCCGAGCAGCTACAACAATTCGGCACAACGGGAGTATTCCATATGAACTCCTACGTGGTCTACGCTGCAGCGTCGGAGAGGGATTATCCAGGCCTAACAGGAGTGGAGTTTGGCCTCAGGTCAAGATATACGAGTACTACCCAGAGTTGAGGCTGGAGAATAGCATCTCCCAGTTCACAAAAGTTAACGATGTGTTTTTCTATCACATCATCTGCCTGTTGAGGCCGAATATGACTCATGGTCGTACGACCAAAAACATAGTGGCAGCCACGGAGAAATGGGGGGCCCTGTTCACCCAATTTCCCACATTCACCTATCGAGGGCTGCTGACTTTTTGGGAGAGCCAACCAGGCTACCAAGGTATCTTGGGCCTAAGCTGATTCTGCTGGAACTGTCAAGGCAGCTAATCACATACCACGAAAAATGCCTTAAAAGAAAGAAGGGTGGAACTCCTTTCCCCCTCACAGTGGGCCGATACACATGCTCTACCCACCACAAGGTGAAGGAAATGTTTGCAGAGCTGGAGTTACTTAATTTGAAACACGACTTCCCAGCCAGGCCTACCTTCGACCCAAGGGCTGCCTGCAAGGGCAAAGCTTGATCCGATCCATGTTCCTCAGATCGAGGATATTTATATTGACGTCCTCCATGAGGTAGAGCTCAGAAGAAAGGATCATTCTCACCTAGCATTGGCAGAAATCATCAATATGGGGTAGCCATTGTCCCCAAAGGCTACCAACAAAGAAGATGAAGTAGACAAGGTATATATCTGCGTACGAGATGGGGACGATTGGCCCTTTCCGGCCATTGATAGAACTAAAGCTCCTCAGACAATTGAGGAGAGGGTCAAGGAGACTTTGCGGAGGATAGAACATTGGTGCCGGATGAACGGCCTAATCTACCTCGGGGTTGATTTCACAACATCCCCATTGGGCAACACGCCTCCACGATCCAAGAAGCAGCTTAAAGGCAAAGGTGTAGAAGGTGAATCCAGCACCATTCAGGGAGAAGCCCCCGAGAGTCCTCTTTCCACAGCGCCAGAACAGGTAATAACTCTGGATTCGCCAGAGAAAGAAGCAGCAGAGGATAGTCCCATAGGCCCATCCACTCAGGATGTCGGCATTGCTACCACAACAGAGGTCCCTTCTATCCCTTCTTCTTCTCTTCCTTCCCCTCCTCGAGTGACTCAAGCGACCATCCCTTTGGTCGTGTCCTCTGTCCCTTCTTCTACTCTTTCCCCTGCTTCTTCGTCTATCTTCTCCTCCCTCGCTGATCTGTCCTCCTCCATTTCTTCCCTCATCTCTCAGGGCTCCCTTCCCTTCCTATGTCTTCGCAGCTGCAGTTTCCCTTCCTCCCGTGGACACTTCTTCGGCTATTCTCTCAATGCCACCGCCGCGTGTCTCCACGTTTTTCCCCTCTTCTACTGTAGCTGCCTCCTCCTCTGTCTCTGGTCCTTCTTCCATAGGACCAGCCTGGATCTCTCAGCAGCTAAGCCAGCAAAAGAGGAAAGTTCCCATCGCTCCGATGGACTTTTCAGTGATCCCAGCCAAAGGGGCGAAGAAGCAGAAGCCTGTTACACGCTTCTCTAAAAGTGTTGCAGGTGAGAGAATCATGGAAATTACATACCCCGATCCCCTCAAAGAGAAAAAGGATCTGTCTCAGGACAGTTTTCTTTGTGACCCAAGTCTGATGGGGACATCTTGAAAGTCTCCGGGGAAGCTCTTTCATGCGGTTGACGCCCTCTGTCAAAAGCTTGAAGAAAAAAAGAAGAGAAAAGGCTACTAAAAAGGCAAAACAAATATCTGCTCCAAGCCTTACGAGAAGATGGGTAGTGCGCCTCCCACAACTGCCGCGCGAGACACGAGCTTCTCGGCCAGGGAGAAAATCAATGAATATGCAAAGATGGTGAGAGCGGGGTATGGCCGTTTCCGCTTGGAGGAGCCAAATCCTCAAAGACAGTGAAAAAGTGATCGCCGAGTTCTCTGACTTGTACCTGAATATCAGTAAGGCGAATAAAGAGCTCCAAGCGCTAGCAGGGCCCATATCAGAAGAGCTGGAACATGCTAGACTGCAGCACGAGGCCTTCCAACAAATGTTTGATTGTTCAGTCGAAGATCTGGTCAAGTTCGGCGTCTTCGGCCATCCAAGGGCCCTCAACAAAATCATGTCCACTCTGGACTATCGGGTGGATCAGCTAGAATTTATTCTAGAAAAGATTGACAAAGTCAAGGAAGAAGCCCTGGATGCGATGCATCAAATGGAGCGAATTGTTCTCAACATGTCTCCAGGGTTGCTCACTCCTTCCTTTACCTTAAGGTCAGCTGATGAAACCATCCGGATCTTCAAGGAGATCGCTTCTCAAGGAACGGGGCCAGAGGTCACATTTGACACTGAATCTATCAACAACCTGCTGGCCTGTAGGGACTTCGTCGGGTTCCTCATTGAGGCGGAAAAGGACTTTTCCAAACTCCCAGAGAAGCTCATAGATGAGCGGGAGACTTGTGAGGCAATAAGTGATAGGCACAAGGATCCTTCTCAGGATCAACTTGGGCCAATAATTAACAAGTTTTTGGAATACCGCGCTCAGTTCCATATCTCATCACCTGAGCAGCATCAAAAGCAGGCTACCCCCTTTCGGCCGCAGGATGATGATGACGAGTAGCTTCTTCTTCTTCTTCTTCTTCTTCTTCTTCTTCTTCTCTCTCTTCTCCGACTTTCTTGTTGGAATGTCTAAAGTATGTTGATACAAATGATGACATCATCCATGTTGCGTCATGGGATGATGTCATCCATCAAGTTGTCAAAAGTCAACATGACTTTTAGATATTTTGTAAATATCTTTGTAAATAGTTGTTGGCTCCTTTTTGCCTTCTTTCCTTCTCCTCTTCTATATATATTGGAATACTTGTTGTATTAAGGGGATGAATATCTTTCAGATGAAAAGTAGAAGTGAGGAGAAAAGACTTTGAGCTTTTGTAACAGAAGAAATTATCAATACAATATTTAGACTTTGTGTTGAATACGCGTGTTGTTTACATTAGATCTTTCTTATATGTAGATCTATGTGTTTATCTGTTAAATTTCTATCTATTTTATTGTCATTTATTCATCATCAGTATTGCTTTGCTCATTTATGCAAGTAGGTTTGGCTCTGTTTACTACCATTCCCAAAACATAAACCTTCTGACCTTTCTGCTTTGGAATTCATTTCTTTTCTTCCTTCGGACCTGCTCTTTCTTCATCCCCTCTTCCTTTCCTTTCTTTTCGCAGTCGGAAACACCCCTACTGGGATGAGATCCCAAACCCCCGAAGGTAGAATCTGTGAGACTTGCATAAGATTCCTGCTGGTAGAATAGCAATAAACCAGTTTCGCTTTCTTTGACTCAAGAGGGCTATGCCCACACACTTTGTTGGCTCGTTTATCCATAGATCTGCCCAAGCGACAGATTTTCGGACCAACAGTTTTTGGCGACTCCACTGGGGAACGAATAGATCTGTCAGATCTATGATGGTGGTAAGATAGAAAAATCAGAAAAAATAAGAAAATCGCTGCCTGTTTGCAAATCTGAACTTTTTGATAAAAATCCAAAAATTTGCAAATTTTGCTCTGAATTGAAAATTTTCTTCTGAGATCCATAGATCTGGCCTAGTTACAAATCTTTAGTTCGCTGAGTTTTTATAAAAATTAGTATTTTGCCGTAGATCTGGATTTTTGGCTATTTGCTAAAAGTTTGAAACCCTCTGAAAAAAGTCAAAATCAGATCCGAAAATCAGCTTGCTATTCTTCCCTGCCATCTTATCCTCGTTGTTATTTTTCATTAACCACAATCGGTTTCTGAAGAGGATAGTTTTAAATATTTAGAAAAGTATTTGCTGCTGGTTTTTATCAGAAAAACCAGAAAATCAGCAAGTATAACCAAAAAGAAAGTTTGAATCTGTGCCATAACGTTACAGATCTGGAAGGTACACTGGCGAGTGAACCTTTACGCGCTAGTGGAGAGCCGTGGAGAAGCTGATCCTACTTTGATGCTGCTTCAAAGGCACAATTTCAGCGTGACACCGGTGCATTTTTCAGCGCTAAGCTCGGCTAGGACATCCAGGAGTGTCTCACCTTCACGAAGAAAAAGTCTTTCGCAGGGGGCATCCACATCCCTTTGTAGTGCCTTGCTACTCAGCGGAACCACACTTCCAGCTCGTGTTCTCTTTCCGGCTTTTCAGATGGCGGTACCATGGGGAAACGCGATGGGTCCTTTGGCCTTACCACATCCAGTTCACGTGCTCCCTCACGGAAATCGAAAGAATTTTCCCAAATTCGACGGGAGCGGAAATCAAAGCACGGATTCCCACATATCTGCATTCATCATGTCATGCAGTATTTTGGATGTGACTCACGAAGATGTGTCGGTTCACCTTTTTCTGGAAACCCTACAAGGACCTGCAGCTGAATGGTTTCAGCATTTGCCAGCCAGGTCTATTACCAGTTGGGCCACCTTACGGGATGCTTTCGAAGACAGATACAAGCCTTCAGAGGATGCATTTGCATTATTATCACGGATCACTCACCTGAAGAAAGAGGCAAATGAGACCATGCGTGATTTTGTCACCCGGTTCAATGCACTAATCAACCGTGTCCCTGTTGCCATGCTTCCAACACCGGAAAATCAAAAGTGTTTCTTTGTAAACGCTATGAGTTCGAAAGTTAGTTTCTTACTCCTTCAAGAGCGAGTGGCTACCTTGATTCTCACCCAAGCCGCTGCCATTCGGATAGAGGATAATCTGATAATATCTGGCGAATTGAAAAAGGAATCAGCCAAGCCTAAATCTTTGGGCCCTTCACCCACTACTTCGTCTGATCCAGCCTTTCAAAAGATGGCGAATGACTTGCTTGCATTGAAGAAGCAGTTGGCCCAGGCCTCCCCCAGTTCCTCGTACCGGGATATTCCATGGAGGAATTTCGTTCCCAACAATGTTTCACAAAGGCCGCGCCTACCTACAGCTGCTCCGCGGTTGGCGCTTGAGGCTCCTCCGGTCAACGCTCTGGCCGAAATCGAAGAAGAAGAGCAGTATTATGAAGAACCTTCGTCTCAAGGCGAAGATGATCAAGATGTCGGTGAACCGGCTGGCGACTCTACTATCGGGTATATGGAATTTGATGAGGAAGAATCTGATGAAGAAGAGGGTACCCAGGGATATGCAAGTGGACAGTCATATGTTGTTTTTACTCGCTCGCAAGGAAAAGAAGCGGAAGTTGCTGCCCATGTCTAGCAGGAGAAGGCCGTGTCAAACGCGCCTCCGATCATTGTTAAAAGAGGTAATCCTCTTCTACTCAACTCCACTTGCAAATCTTTTTACAAGGAAACCTTTTCCCTATCTCTCCTCCAAATCAATCCTCTCACGTTCCTACCAAGACCACCAATCCTATTCCATCATCGCGAGGTGAGGACTCATTCCTTACCAATATGACCCTTGGCCGCATTTGATATCATAGATCATGCAAAAAAGACCAAGATCCAAATGTCTGAAGCTGAGTACCTTCAGTCAAACCCCGAACAGCTTGTAAGATTGACCAAATATATTCAGAGTCAAGCTGTTGCATCTAAGCAGGTTTCCCCAAAAGGAATCCTTTCCACTCCCCCTGAATCCCACATAAATGTTGCTTCAACATCTGCATCAGGCAAGATAGAGCCTTTCTATCTCTCTCTCCTAATCAATGGCCATAAGTTGAGTAACTGCATAATTGATTCCGGAGCTTCCGATAACGTCATGCCGGCAAAAGTCACCCATGCTTTGGGCCTCACTCTTACCAAGCCTTTCGGCAGATGTTATTCATTGGAAACCAAGCAGGTTCCGTTGGTTGGCCAAATCAAGGACGCGTAATTCGCATTTGCGGCTTTCCCAGATAAAAGAGTAAAAATGACAGTCCTCGTTCTTTGACATTCGGCGGCCTATGGAATTTGCTTTGGGAAGAAGTTTTGCGGTGAAGTTGGTGGAGAAATTCATATGGTGGTCTAAAGCTAGAATTCGGTCAAAGGCGTAATCTGAGACTTTGGGCGGAATCACAAAAGAAATACTTGGTTACCAGCTCTGAAGACCCCAAGGCCCAAATCCTTTTTGAATCATCAGGGATGGGGAACTACTTCTTATCTACCGAGACGGATAAAACGGGTGTTCTCGTTCAGGAAAAGGATCTTAATGAGATCTGGACCTTGCAGTTTGATGGAAGTTGCGTGACTAGTGGATGTGGCGCTGGGGCTGTGCTGATATCTCCCGAAGAGGAGGTAATTCCTCTCTCTTTCAAATTGCAGTTTTTCAACACTAACAATACTGCTGAGTATGAATCTCTGTTACTCGGTATGCAAGCCGCAAAAGAAAGAGGAATTAAAAATCTAAAAGTACAAGGTGATGCAGAGCTAGTTGTAAATCAGGTCAAAAGGATTTACCAAGTAAAAAATGAGAGGCTCAGGCATTACCGTAATGCGGTATGGGACAGCATTGAAGAATTCGATGCTTTTTCAATAGAATCCATACCGAGGGCTCAGAATGACATGGCCGATTCATTGGCCGTTTCAGCATCCCTCATGCTCCCACACCCAGGTTTGAAAACAAACAAGTACACCATTGAGGTGGTTTTCCGCCCGAGCGTGCCAGACAATTCTCAGCATTGGCAGGTGTTCAACGACGATAATCAACTCATTGCTTTTCTGGAAAAGGCGAGAAAATTTTAAAGAATTGCACTTTGAAGGATCTACTTCCACTTGCCGTGAATCAGTCACCGATCAAGGTGATGAATCCGAAGGGAACGACGGCATATGTCAGCTCAAAGGAAATAAAATTCCGAAGGGCCTGGTTTCTCTGGAGCGCCTGTTCGACAGGCATGACCGTTTTGTGAAAAAGAAGAGGCGAGATGACCCTGACTCATCCCGAAACCGAACCGGTCAATATAGGTTCGATAGAGCACCCGTAATTTGTGAACATTGGCAAATGTTGCACACGAGGAAAGCGAAATTTGTCAATTCTTTAAAAAATATATGGACGTGTTGGCGTGGTCCTATGCCGATCTAAAGTCCTTTAAGCCAAAGGACGTTCAGCATGACATTCCGTTGAAAGACGATGTCAAAGCCTTTCGCCAGAAGCAGAGGCACTATAATCCTAAGATCTCGGGTACCATCCAGGCCGAAATTCAGAAGATGTTGGATGCAAGAATCATCTTTCCTATCCATCACAGTACTTGGGTGGCAAATATTGTGCGGTCTTGTAAGAAAAAGGTGAGATACGCATATGCGTAGACTTTCACAATTTGAATCAAGCTTCCTTAAAAGACAACTACCCTCTTAGATAATGGATCAAGTTACGCAAGCGATGGCTGGATCGAGAGATCTTATCCATGCTTGGCGGTTTTAGGTTACAATCAGATTGAAGTTTCACTAAAGATCGAGTTTAAAACAAGCATTCACTACTCCACAGGGTACATTTGCCTCTACGGGATGCCTTTTGGCCTAACTAATGCTGGTGCCACTTTTCAGCGGGCCATGGATTTTGCATTCAAAGGTATGATGGGGAAAGTCATTGTGGTTTATCTAGATGACTTAACCGTGTTCTCTAAACAACGAAATGATCATTGTGATCATTTGGAACAAGTGTTGGCCAGGTGCCGAGAACATGGGATTTCCCTAAACCCAAAAAAGTCTGTTTTTGGAGTCACGGAAGGGAAGTTGCTAGGGCATGTGGTTAGCAAAGAAGGAACAAAGATAGATGCCGAAAGAGTTAAGGCTATTCAAAGCCTTACTCTGCCTACAAGCAAGACTGGTGTTCATTCTTTCTTTGGAAAGGTGAACTTTCTCAGGCGTTTTGTTCCTGACTTTGCTGAGAAGACCCGTCACATATTGAACATGATGAAGGGGTCACCAACTTTCAGATGGAGTGAAGAGGGAAAAAGGTCATTTGAAGAAATAAAAGCTTAGTTGCTCATGCACAGTCTGGTATGTCCGATTTCTCAAGGACTTCATCATGTATGAATTACGCATCGAGCATACTGTGTCCGCAATCTTAATGCAAAAGAACTCGGAGGATGTTGAATCTCGATCGCGTTCATGAGTTCTCCCCTCAAGCCTCACGAACTAAAAATGACTCAACTGGAAAAGCATGCCTTCACGCGTTGTTGTCAAAGCGGTGAAGAATTTCAGGTATTACATTCTAAACTGCATACGGTGGTCTTTGGTCACGACACGGCGGTGAAATCAATTCTAACTCAGCAAGAGTTAGGAAGTTTGTGAGGAAATTGGTCGCAAAGTCCGGGAGTATGACACGGATATTAAACCAACCAAGTGGTGAGGGCAAGGGCTGTGTCGGCTAATGGCTGAAAACAAAGATTCGAAAAACCACGATGGAGGGGGTACTCTGCAAATGAAACAAAACACGGGGACCAGCGGGGAAGGCACTGATTCTCTGCCTCTGGTTTCTATTTGTTGCATGACTAGTGATGAATGGTACTCGACATTGCTTTCTTCCTTACCTACGGCAATGAATGCCCAATGCACCTAAGCTGCAAAGGAGAAGCGCACTATAAAGCTCGGAGCGGCTAAATATGTCATACGGGATGATGATTTATATAAACGTGGGATAGATGGCATCTTTTTGCGATGTGTTGACAAACCCCGGCAAGTAAAAACTATTGGAAAGTTTTCACAATTCAGCTGTGGAGGCATTTCTCTTCCTCGTAACCACACACAAAATCATTCGAGCAGTACTATTGGCGACGCTCTTTGAGATCTGACCACTGGGTGGCAAAGTGTGAACCTTTGTCGTGAAGTGTCGGCAAGCCCAAGTTGGCTGCCTTTCCCTAAGGCGGTCATTATCGATGAACCATTCGAGGCAATGATGGGAATTGATTTTATTAGCGCACTCAATCCTCAATCGAGTGCTTAGGACATAGCTATGTCCTTACTGATGGATTACTTCACCAAGTGGGTGGAAGCCATACCATCAAGCATGCCATACGAGGTGGTTTGCGATTTCATTAAAGAAAATATCATTGTCGGGTTTGGCGTTCTAAACAAAATCGTTGCTGATAATGCTTCTAACTTCTCCTCACGAGAAGTTATTAGTTTCTATGAATATGGGATAACTTTGGCTCACGCCTCGGACTATTACCCTCGGGAAATGGTGGGCGGAATCGATAATAAGAACTTGGTGACCATCATACGGAAGTTAGTAGATGAGAATCGGCGAATGTGGCACAAGTCTTTTTGTACGGCGCTTTGTGGGCGATCGTATTACTCCCAAGAGATCTCTCGGCATGTCACCTTTTCAAGTGTTATATGGCAACGCGATGCCGAGCTTCCCATTTCTGCGGAACTTCACTGCTCTGCGTTTGCACGAGCCATCGAAGATGAAACTTTCCAAAATTCTCTTGAAAAGAGAATCATGTATCAGTGAGAACTTGAAAAAGAGAGTAAGGGTGGTCGACGGGATCACTTTGAACATCAGAATCAAGTTAAGAGAATTTTTGATAAGAAGGCCAAGCAAAGAGATTTTCAAGTGGGAGATCTTGTCCTTTTGTGGGACAAGCGAAGAGAGCAAAGGGCATGCACGGAAAGTTTGATTCCTGTGGAGAGGGCCCTTGAGATCAAAGCGGCTCAATGGAGAGAATAGCTTCTATCTCTCATATCTGGATGGAACCGAGCTCCCGCTTCCTTATAGCGGGCAGCATCTGAAAATTTTCAGGAAGTAGAGCTTGCTCTCTTCTTTGTACAGTTTGCTTTAGTTGTGTGTTTGCTTTCGTCGTGTGGTTGCTTTTGGTTTGTTGTGTGTTTCCTTTCTTCTCCCTCCGGTCGCCCTTGTTTTTGACTCTGTTACCCAATGGATAGGCACATGAGAACTGGGATTCTCTACCCCCGAGTTTGCTCAGGGATAGTCCCCAGAAAGAGCCAGCTGTTATCCCGTAAAATTGACAAGGGCAATTTTACCGATAACCATACCAAAATTTTGTTCCGATCCCTCGTTAGGGATCCCTTGCGTTCGAAATGTTGTAAAATCCCTTCCCGGGAAATCTGGTTTTTCGAACTTAGTCTTTTGAGCCTTTTTTGGCTGGGCGCATGAAATTGCTATGTAACACCAACTTTTGGTGCGCCCCCTTTAAAACCTTTGGCGCATGATTTTCAGTGTCAACACACCTTTTGGTGTGCCAAAGTATGTTGAGCCTTCCCTGCGTGCGCCGCATGCGCCTTTGTGTTGGCACAACTTTTGTTGCGCCATGTTTTGGTGCGCCAAAGGGCGCACATAACTTAATGTCGACATAGCTTTTGTGGCGCTAAAGTGCTTAATTTCTCTTTGGAAAACGTTTTCATGCGCCAAAGGGCGCACGCTTTTCCCTGTCGACAGCAACTCTCATGCGCCCTTTAAAAAGTGGGTGGCGCATTTATGACCAGCTCACCTATATATATGTGTTTGCGCGCCCAAAATGTCATTTTCACTATTCGCTGAGCACGTGATTTTTCTGAGCCTGTCAGCCCCTGCCTCGTCGTTTTCAATGCCTTGTGGACCCGTTACAAGTTTTCGCTATTTGTCCAGGTGAGAGGTTCTTTTCTCTTTCTCATGTTTTGCGTTTTGGTTCTTTGTGCTTGGTGGTCTGGTTTTAGTTTGTGCCTGAAGTTTGAAATATCAAGATCCTCCTCTGCTATCTTCCCATATCCCTCCCCCTCTGTCCAGATCTGCTGGTAGGGGAACCTGTCTAAAAGCATGGTTTTATCTCCTTTTTGATGAGCCATTTCATTGCCCAATAACCCTGCTAAAACAAATGAAGAAAGAAATGGAGAAAAGCCTATTTTTCCCTTGGGCGCATCGGTGCGTCCTGCAACATCATAAACAGTTGCGCCCCCATGGCGCATCTGTCCCCCTTGCAACATGATAAAAACCCGCGCCTTGGCGCACCCATCTTGACTGCTGCAATCGCTAAACTTGCGCTCCAATGGCGCGCCAACCTTCCTTGCTGCATCCCATTTCCATGCGCTCGATGGCGCACGCCAACATCATGCGACACAAGCTTTATCTCATGCGCTAAGTAAAAATCTTTGAAGGCGCGGGCGCATCCCTCGATTACAATAACATCATGTTGTGTAAACCTTTGTCGTCGCGCGCCATGTTCCCTTTGGCGCACGAAAAGCTCATGTTACAAAACCTTACATGCGCGAAAGGCGCACACCAAATCCAGTCTGACATGAAAAGTCTATGCGCGAAGGCGCATCCTCATCCCTATGTAACACAATGTTTTCATGCGCCCTTTATAAAATGCAATTTTAGTATGCGCCATGCATGCACTATGCGCCTTTGGCGCGATTTATCCTTGCACGACACCCTCTTAGGTGCGCCTTACCTATTTAGCCCCATGTAAGCTGCAATTTTCATGCGCCTGCGCATACGAGCCTAGAAATCTCTAACTCTTTCTTCTGCTAACATTCCAATGGAAGATCAAATGGCTAATTCAACCTTTTCGGATTGGGTCTCGCTTCTTCTTCATGCAGATCAGCAACTGAGTTCGAAAGAACATATGTCTACATCCAGTAGGAGACCCACCAAACCAAAAGGAAAGGCTAAGCTTACGGAGGAAGAAATGAAATACAAATATCAGAGGGTCAGAATGCCCGAGTCACAGGCCGAATGCAGCATGGACGTCGGAGATTCGGGGTGGGGCATATCGACATGGAGGAATTGCAGGCGGGACTCGAGAAAGTTCTGAGAGTCCATGGATGGACAAATTGATCGGCAGTGCCCTGCACTTCACCAGAGGAATCCCCGTCAGCGCCGTCAACAATGAATTTATGATGGTGGTTGCCCGGAGTTCAATAAAGACCTGAGGTGTGTCAAAAACAGCAAAGGCGAGGTAGTCATTAACCTCACTTTGCCCGTCATTTTGAGATCATACTCGGCATCCCTCACCACAGGAACTTTGTGGCGTTAGCAAGCAGAGTGCATCAAGGCACTGGGAAGACAATGAAGACCAATGTATGCAACTAATGAGCGAAGTATATCTACGAAAAATAAGAAGGTGGTAACCGGTGGCCCCAAATCATCCACCGCGGTGACTTCTCGAAGAGCTTAGTGATACCATTACCTTCTGAGCGGGGTCTTCGGGCTTTAACGCCCATTACTTCCATAAATGGATGTTGCGCTACTTGGAAATAATGAACAAGAATTTGCACTGATCGGTAGCGCTTTTCTTTGGGGAAATTATAAGTAGCACCATCTCGAGCGGCTTCAACAATTCAAAGCCTGACTGGGGAGTATTCCATATGAACTCCTACGTGGTCTACGCTGACATCAAGAGAGGGATTATCCAGGCCTAACACGGAGTGGAGTTTGGCCTCAGGTCAAGATATATGAGTACTACCCAGAGTTGAGGCTGGAGAATAGCATCTCCCAGTTCACAAAAGTTAACGATGTGTTTTTCTATCACATCATCTGCCTGCTGAGGCCGAACATGACTCATGGTCGTACGACCAAAAACATAGTGGCAGCCATGGAGAAATGGGGGGCCCTGTTCACCCAATTTCCCACATTCACCTATCTGAGGGCTGCCAACTTTTTGGGAGAGCCAACCAAGCTACTAAGGTATCTTTGGGCCTAAGTTGATCTCTTTGGAACCATCAAGGCAGCTAATCACATACCACGAAAAATGCCTTAAAAGAAGAAGGGTGGAACTCCTTTCCCCCTCACAGTGGGCCGATACACATGCTCTACCCACCACAAGGTGAAGGAAATGTTTGCGAGAAGTGGAGTTACTTAATTTGAAACACGACTTCCCAACCAGGCCTACCTTCGACCCGAGAGCTGCTGCAAGGGCAAAGCTTGATCGATCCATGTTCCTCGGATCGAGGATATTTATATTGGCGTCCTCCATGAGGGGTAGAGCTCGAGAAGAAAGGATCATTCTCGCCTAGCATTGGCAGAAATCATCCAATATGGGGTAGCCATTGTCCCCAAAGGCTACCAAACAACAGAAGATGAAGTAGACAAGGTATATACTGATACAGATGGGGACGATTGGCCCTTTCCGGCCATTGATAGAACTAAAGCTCCTCAGACAATTGAGGAGAGGGTCAAGGAGACTTTGCGGAGGACAGAACATTGGTGCCGGATGAATGGCCTAATCTACCTCGGGGTTGATTTCACAACATCCCCATTGGGCAACGCGCCTCCACGATCCAAGAAGCAGCTTAAAGGCAAAGGTGTAGAAGGTGAATCCAGCACCATTCAGGAAGAAGCCCCTGAGAGTCCTCCTTCCGCAGCACCAGAACAGGTAATAACTCTGGATTCGCCAGAGAAAGAAGCAGCAGAGGATAGTCCCATAGGCCCATCCACTCAGGATGTCGGCATTGCTACCACAACAGAGGTCCCTTCTATCCCTTCTTCTTCTCTTCCTTCCCCTCCTCGAGTGACTCAAGCGACCATCCCTTTGGTCGTGTCCTCTGTCCCTTCTTCTACTCTTTCCCCTGCTTCTTCGTCTATCTTCTCCTCCCTCGCTGATCTGTCCTCCTCCATTTCTTCCCTCATCTCCGGGCTCCCTTCCCTTCCTATGTCTTCCGTAGCTGCAGTTTCCCTTCCTCCCGTGGACACTTCTTCGGCTATTCTCTCAATGCGCGCCGCGTGTCTCCACATTTTTCCCTCTTCTCTTTGTATTTGCCTCCTCCTCTGTCTCTCGGTCCTTCTTCCATAGGACCAGCTGGATCTCTCGGCGGTAAGCAAGCAAAGCAAAGAGGAAAGTTCCCATCGCTCCGATGGACTTTTTGATGATCCCGACCAAAGGGGCGAAGAAGCAGAAGCCTGTTACACGCTTCTCTAAAGGTCTTGCAGGTGAGAGAATCATGGAAATTGCATACCCCGATCCCCTCAAAGAGAAAAAGGATCATCTCCGACAGATTTCTTTGTGACCCAAGTCACAATGGGGACATCTTACGAAAGTCTCAGGGGAAGCTCTTTCGCGGTTGGCGCCTCTGTCAAAAGCTTTGAGAAACAAAAGAAGAGAAAAGGCTACTAAAAGAGAAAAACAAATATCTGCTCCAAGCCTTACAGAGAAGATGGGTTAGTGCGCCTCCCACAAATGCGCGCGAGACTTGAGCTTCTCGGCCAGGGGAGAAAATCAACGAATATGCAAAGATCGGTGAGCAGGGTATGGCCGTTTCCGCTTGGAGGAGCCAAATCCTCAAAGACAGCGAAAAAGTGATCGCCGAGTTCTCTGACTTATACCTGAATATCAGTAAGGCGAATAAAGAGCTCCAAGCACTAGCAGGGCCCATATCAGAAGAGTTGGAACATGCTAGACTGCAGCACGAGGCCTTCCAACAAATGTTCGACTGTTCAGTCGAAGATCTGGTCAAGTTCGGCGTCTTCGGCCACCCAAGGGCTCTCAACAAAATCATGTCCACTCTGGACTATCGGGTGGATCAGCTAGAATTTATTCTAGAAAAGATTGACAAAGTCAAGGAAGAAGCCCTGGATGCGATGCATCAAATGGAGTGAATTGTTCTCAACATGTCTCCAGGGTTGCTCACTCCTTCCTTTACCTTAAGGTCAGCTGATGAAACCATCCGGATCTTCAAGGAGATCGCTTCTCAAGGAACAGGGCCAGAGGTCACATTTGACACTGAATCTATCAACAACCTGCTGGCCTGTAGGGACTTCGTCGGGTTCCTCATTGAGGCGGAAAAGGACTTTTCCAAACTCCCAGAGAAGCTCATAGATGAGCGGGAGACTTGTGAGGCAATAAGCGATAGGCACAAGGATCCTTCTCAGGATCAACTTGGGCCAATAATTAACAAGTTTTTGGAATACCGCGCTCAGTTCCATATCTCATCACCTGAGCAGCATCAAAAGCAGGCTACCCCCTTTCGGCCGCAGGATGATGATGATGAGTAGCTGCTCCTTCTTCTTCTTCTTCTTCTTCTTCTTCTCTCTCTTCTCGACTTTCTTGTTGGAATGTCTAAAGTATGTTGGCACAAATGATGACATCATCCATGTTGCGTCATGGGATGATGTCATCCATCAAGTTGTCAAAAGTCAACATGACTTTTAGATATTTTGTAAATATCTTTGTAAATAGTTGTTGGCTCCTTTTTGCCTTCTTTCCTTCTCCTCTTCTATATATATTGGAATACTTGTTGTATTCAAGGATGAATATCTTTCAGATGAAAAGTAGAAGTGAGGAGAAAAGACTTTGAGCTTTTGTAACAGAAGAAATTATCAATACAATATTTAGACTTTGTGCTGAATACGCGTGTTGTTTGCATCAGATCTTTCTTATGTCAGATCTATGTGTTTATTCTGTTAAATTTGCTTCTATTTTATTGTCATTTATTCATCATCAGTATTGCTTTGCTCATTTATGCAAGTAGGTTTGGCTCTGTTTACTACCATTCCCAAAACATAAACCTTCTGACCTTTCTGCTTTGGAATTCATTTCTTTTCTTCCTTCGGACCTGCTCTTTCTTCATCCCCTCTTCCTTTCCTTTCTTTTCGCAGTCGGAAACACCCCTACTGGGATGAGATCCCAAACCCCCGAAGGTAGAATCTGTGAGACTTGCATAAGATTCCTGCTGGTAGAATAGCAATAAACCGGTTTTCGCTTTGCTGACTCAAAGAGGGGCTATGCCCTGCACACTGTTGGCTCGTTTATCCATAGATCTCGCCTGCGTGATTTTCGGACCAACATAATCTATGGTTTTTTTAGTTTCTTAACTACCTATTGACATCAACATTTTTCCGGAATATCACTACCATTCTCTGGCTCTATAGGTTTAATGAATGGATATTTAGATGTCCCAATCTACCTTAAATGACCTCCCAATTGTCCAACTAGTTTTCTTCCTTTGCACACATTTTTGTTTAGAATTTTAAACTTAAGTCTCTATTTCGTGAAATTGAGAGTTAGGAATATCTTGTACAAGTTGAATCTCATCCTTGGGAATGTCTTCCACTAGAGGAATCTTATAATGAGGATTATCTTCTAGCTCGGCATGTTATCATCAATTATATCTTCATGTGTTAACATGTTATTTTGATTAATTGTTCCATTTTGTGAGATGTTATTTAGATTAATTTTTTCATATGGAATACAATTATTAGTGGATGTTTTTGTATTCAAAAGTGATAAAGTTTTGTCGTGATATTTAAATTAAACTAAAAATTCATTAAAAACAATCTCTTACTTGTGTTTGAAGTGGATGCAAGTTGTGTGCGTGATTTTTGGTTGGCTAAAATAATTAAATATGTTGCTTTTCCTTTTAAATTGATCTATCTTCTTGTTTCCAGAGGCCATTTTACCTAAGACCAATCCAATTGTAATTTACGTATCTAACCATGGATGAGCCAGATGTAAACTATAAAATGTCATGCTATTTGATTTCTTCTTATTTATAGATCATACCACATGCTACTCTTGGTCGATATAAATATATGCTATTGGACGGCAACATGAATATATCTTTAGCCAAATCGGTAGCATACATTCATGCTACCAACCGGTAGCATATATTCAGTTATCAACCAAAAGCATGAATGTATGCTCTTCCAGTAGTATATACGCGCTTACCTACAACATTATAAGAAAGGATGAAGCTAGAATTTAAATATTTTTCTTTCCCTTTTTAATTGATATGCCTTCTTGTCTTCTTGTCTTCTTGTAATATTACCATAGGCCATTTTACCTAATACCAATGACAATCCAAATTTTATTTAAATAAACAATAAAATTAGTTACTGAGATCCATACCACATCTCTTGGTCGACAAACATAAATATATGCTACATGCTAGTAGCATGAATATATGCTTATCGGTCGGTAGCATATATTTACACTACTAGCCTATAGAATATATTTATGCTACTGTTTGGAAGCATATACACTACTATGCAAGCTTATAGGAAAGGCTTATCTAAGATCGTGTGCGATTTTCTATCGATTTTCAACGCCCACACTAAAATTAGAATTTTGATTTTATGTTTAATGTGGGAAATTTCTCTTTCGTGGTAAAATCAAATTTAATATAAACATTCGGCTATTATTTTTAATGCCATGACGAAATGACCCAAACAATAACTTATACCCATCAAATTTAGGTGAAATAACAAGTTGTCGACCCCCTAAAAATTCACCACAACCAAATTTTGAAATCCATAATATTCGTGAATTAACAAAGATTGACTAGTAAAATTTTCGTAGATCTAGAAAACATGTCATATACATAGTCATATCAAAAATTAGATTCCAATTTCTACTAAAATCATAATCAACATAAGCAAATTTTTTCCATAGATATTGATTCTAGAAAATCATATTTAGAATATACTTTTCATCATTGAGAGATAGATTCGATCATGGGACCTAAGGGATTATCAATTCCACAAAATCATAACTAAGTGATATGTATTTTCATTTCATAATTATTCTTAGTTGCGACATATTCCTAAACCCTAATCAATGGTTAAAGGTTAAAGTATCATTCGTGAAAAGTACAAATTTATTAATACATGGTTCATACAACTTAGTCAATTAATTCACTCCATTTATTTATCCAAATACTCTCATATTCTCATAATTTTACTTTTCATTAATCATCTTTCATTGGCCTACATTCTTATCATGTTTTTCATTTTTTTTTTTTTGATGAAATAGTCTATATTACTTTATAAAATATTACAGCCTATCCACAAAAAATATGGGTGGTAAAGGGAACACCCCACGAACAAACTAGCCGTGATGGCTAGGAGACTAAAGTATCAAGCCCAAGGGGCAACAAAAACTTAACAACAATGCCAGAAAACCAAAAGTAAAAACTATTATACCGCAGTAAACATAGTGGCAGGGGGTGGTGGAGGCCCCTTATCCTCCAAGTTACTACCAAGAAGATCGTTGCCATCCTGGAAGGGGCGGCCAACTGAAACAACTTCTTCATCTTTGTCTTCATGCTGGTTAGGAGAAATAACAAGAGCCAACCTGGGAACTTTGCCAGATTCCCACCCATCCCTCTGCACGGAGAGGGGGAGTGGTGGTGGGAACCCTAACCACCTGCAGCATAAAACGGTGAGGGGACACCTAACTACCACGATTGACTAGGCTACGCCATTTCACGCTACCACATGGGAGAGCAATGTCGATGAGCTTGGTCTACTAACCGGCCACGCCACGATGCCCTCTTGAACAAACACTCCTAGAAGGGGAGGTAGGGGGTTCCCGTGCCATAGTGCAAGGAGCATTGGCCCAATGATCCAAAAGGGTCTGAAGGTGTCACACCTCCAGCTCCACCTTGTGGGCCTGGTCTGGATCTGTAAGAACACATTCGAGATAAGCATGGCCTTATCATAATGCGAAAGAATACAAGAAACTACAAAATTAGCAAAAACATCATAATTGTGTTCTTTCCATATAAAAAAAGGATCTCGCTCTCGAAAGTATGCCACACTTGCGCAAAAGCATGGGGAATGGAAATAGAATCCCCTAGCAAAGCATGTTGCCAATGAAATTGAGCTGGTCTAAACAGCCGAAAGAAATCGTGGATCCAAGCCCAAATAGCTTGATCTTTTGGGAAGTACAGAAAAGATGTATGAGCATCTCAATGTGCCCAAAAAAAGGGCATAGCCAAGGAGTTATCCCATAATGAGCTAATCTATGCCCAAGAGGGAGGCCTTGATAAAGTAGACACCAAGCAAAATAGGCTAACTTGGGCTGAATGATGGCTTTCCAAATGGTATGAAATCTAGCTTCCCAAGATGACCATCTAGAATTGATGGACCATCTAGAGTTAAGCAAGGCCACCATCAGCAGCCTGGGGTGAGTAGAGCATAACCTTTGCCTGGGGAGTAATTTAAAAAAGGGGTATTCATAAACCATTTCCAATCCTTCCACCAAGGCCTAAGAGAGATAACACCAACTTTGTGAAGCATCTCAAGCAGAATGGAATCAAGAACTTCCTGATAAGACTCTCTCACAAGATAAGAAAGTGAAACTTGGCTTTAGCTTGAGGCCAAGTGAGAAGTAATCTGGTCCGCTGCGTAAAGATGTCTTTAAGAGTGCGCAAGCCTCGACGATATAGCTTAAGAGCATGAACCCAGGGCACTTGGGCAAGTAGCACATCATGAAAATTGATGAGAGGAGACCACCAAATGTTGTGGTCATTAATGGATAGCCCATTTTTGAATCCATCCCCTTCCAGATTAAAAAGGGTTTGAGTAACTCCCAAGCTTTCCATATGCTTTTGACAACAAAGGTGCCCACAACCTTAACCAAGGCTTTGATAATGAGCAAACTATGAAAATCTAGCCCTTGCCAAGTTTTACGCCCTTGTGGGGAGCCTTGACAAATACAGTTGTGAATCAACACTTTCCAAGCTTCGTTGTTAGTGCAAGCCCAAATAATCCACTGGGTCGTGAAGCGGACCCACTGGCGGCCAATGTCAGTCAGACCAAGGCCTCCAGAATCCCTAGGGAGACAAAAATACTCCTAGGCAACTCTATGAAAGCCTTTTCCAAGCTCCGAGCTAGCCCAAAGGAAATCTCTGAGGAATTTCTCCAATTTCTTGTAAGAGGGTTTTAGCCAACACCCAACACGAAGAATAATATACATGCGTGGCTACCAATATCTTGGAGCAAATCTAAAATTTTCCTGCAAGCAAAAGGGGTTTAGTAATCCAAGATCTAACTTGAGAAACCCCATCAATAACATATTGCCAAAGTTGACCGGGAAAAGCATCGAAAGCAAAGGAATGCCCGAAATTTAAAAATTTCTCCATGCTGGATATACTTCCATTCAAAACGATTAAGCCAACCAAGTTTACCCAACTCATAAGTAATAACCTCATTCATATAATATCTACATTATGCATCTCTACATATTCAATTCATGTTTTTAAACAACTACATTTCATTTCCTATACATGTTCTAAGTTTAGAACAAGTCATCTATGAATATTTATGATAACTAAGTTAAATATAATATTATGATGTCATCTATATCATTACAAGATGTAACAATTATATAGTTTCACGTCCTTCTCATTGAGTTAGTGATGCGTAAATAAATACTCACAAGGTTTTTCATATATTTTTGTCTTGTTTTGATATTAATCCTTTAAATTATAATATATTCTATAATTTTCCTAACTCAAGTCCTTTTAGAATAATAAATTTGTGTATAATTTATTCTCACAATGTTATTCAACCCGAATTAAAACATATAGTCCTCCTTTCATTATAAGATATGTCTATAAGTTTTCCATCTCTCTTATAAATAATGCTCAAGATATAATAATGTGTCTCAAGAGTTAATTTTACATAATCTCATTTATTTCCATCATCATGGTTTTGTACCAATTTAAAATGTATATGGTTCATTATTATGTGAATAGGTTTATGTGACCCTTGTGGAACCTTGTGATCTTCATTATGGTTTCATGATTGTTGTCTCTTAACATACAATTTATTACACTTTCAAGATACATTAAGAATGTATTATAGTTTCTAAGTTGACAATACTTCTTATAAGTTTCATATATGACGTAAAAACATATATGTTCATCGCCTTATTTTCCATTGATAATATGAGTCTTAAAGAACATTATTTGATAAAATAGATAATTAATTTAATCATGTCATAACTTGTTCTTAATATGACTATATTGTAATACATCAAAAGGGTTTCCATAATTTATTTATCACTCTAGATGGATAAAACATAACCACTATTTTTTTATCCCAATGGCCATATCTCTTTGTTTCATGCTTATCATAAAGTATATGTCAAATACTATGATTGATAACTCTATAATTATTTTTTATCATCAAACTCTTTTTTCATAATAGTTTACTTTTACCCTGTCCATTTATGTCATGATGAATTTCAATATTTTATTTATCTCATATAGTTCTCTCTTTGTATGTGTGTGTGAGTGTGTGGTATTTTCAACACATCTTGCATCCCCTTATGTTAACATCACCGTGGTGGTCTAATATAGTCTTATGATACATCGGGTTAAACCCCCAAAAACTATCTCGATCTAATATCACTTATATCCCTTTTTAACCTTATAAAAAATTTCTCCCCATTTACATTCTTATGTTTCAAAAATGTATTGTTTATCCCATATCAAAGTCATATCTATCTCTATTTACATTTTACTTTCTAACAAAATATAATGAGAGGCGGTATTATTTGGGTCTGAAGTTCATAGATTGGTGCCACATGGCGGCCATGGTGTCCATATACACGCTGCCCCGGATTCACTGCAACAGCCTTTGTTTGGTTTGAATAGTTATCATGCCAAGTTTATTTAGTCCCACATTCACCATGGGTGGGAAGCTATTGAGGTTCAGATTAATTCATGTCATTATTCTAATTGTTTTCCAAGGCATTTCTTTCTCTACACAAGTTGAGTTCTATTAGTTTAGTGAGTTGGCTTAGTAGTTAGCTCAGCTACGATCTCAGTCAGTATAATATAATACAATCCCAGGTCAATGTTATCTCAATTGACAATGAATAGCTTGAATGTAGTTCAGTTGACTAAGCTTTATCCCAATTTGACAATGCAAGGCAACCTTGAGGAGTTGTAATGTAGCTCGGTAGATAAGAATACAAAGCTCGATGTGAGTTGGTTCTACTCCAATGCAACTTGGTTCTAATGTAGCTCAGCTATAATAATGCCAAAGTGAGTAAGTTGTAAGAATTAACCAATAACATTAGGGATTCAATCCCACGCATTTTAAATAAATCTTTGATAAATTTCTTTTTCAAGTAATCGTATACACATTATAATGCAACACATAAGGAAAATATGTATATGCAAACATGTCATTGTTATAGAAGTGATAATGTGCCACTCATCTAAACATGAAATGTGAAATTGTGTTCCTCACTCTAGTGAGAGCTTGTAATACTAATGAATTGTCAAAATGCAACCCAAATAACCTCATCACACAAAGTGACACATATTTAATGCAAAATTGAATCAAAAATGAATATATGATCTCAACTTACAATTTTTGACACCATTTCTTGTGTACTAAATCACACATGCAAAATATCTCTCTTTGTATCCATTTTTTTGCATCTTTCCATCTCTCCCCAATGATACCTTTTATTGATCCGGAGAACATGTGCATGCATGTAGACAAGAGTACCTAGTGCATTATCCATTTCATAAAATCAAATCAATTGAAATGAAATATAAGTGGCATATGTACCAATAGAAATCCCCAAACTATAAATCCACAATATCAAATAATGGAATTAGGTCAATTAATAATAATTGTTTACTCCTAAAACATGTCATAATGCTAACTAAATATTATCTTAAACAAGTTGAGACCGACTTAAACAAGTTACCCATTTCAAATTTTCTTCCTACATGAATGGCCCTTAAAAATATGTTGAGATCGACTTAAACAATTTACGCATTTAAAATTGTGATCATTAAGAAGAAGGATAAGTGTTTGACACATAGACATGTTTAGGATTGAACATGTCCAGATCTCTTGAGTCCATCGACGGTTATAAAACTTATAACCGAAAGATGTGTGGTTCCTTTCTAGGATGTAAGTCGGCTTTCATGTAGATTGAAGTGTTTTTTCGTGATGTAAAATTGAAGGATAGAGTCGACCTAATAAATTTAGATGGCATTTGGAAGATGAGAATATGTGTGAATAATGTTAATTATATATTTATGGACTAGATAATGGTAAGAGTTAAAAATTGCAATTTTTAGGTTCCTTAGATCAAATTTAGGGTACTATATATTGTGTACATATTACCCCTTTTAATAGTATATTGAAAAATCTAGATTAAAAGGAAAATGGATATGCAAACCTCAATTATCTTGATCATAAGCTAATTTTAATTGTAAAATCACATTTTTTCCGTACGCCTTAATGTATGCACACGGATATCCAATGGGTAGTGGTGTAACGGTTCTTGGGTCTCCTCGTAATTGGGAGGTCCAAGTTTCAAATCTCGACTTTGAGCTAAGG
The DNA here is from genome assembly GCA_018340775.1 of Taxus wallichiana var. yunnanensis. NCBI lineage: Eukaryota > Viridiplantae > Streptophyta > Pinopsida > Cupressales > Taxaceae > Taxus > Taxus wallichiana. The sequence continues at coordinate 704,287,792 of CM031244.1, forward strand.
CGCACCTACTACCAACAATTTGGATACCCTAGTGATAGGGTACCACAATAATATGGTTTAATCCATGGGCTAGCCGTGAGCTTAAAACTTCCATCCTTACATGGTTCTACAGTCGGTGTGGGTGGTGATGTCGAATGGGCTAGGGCCCTCTCTCAGGTAACCTAAATAAAAAAAACTATATACAACACAAATTGGAAGTAGATTAAATATTAATAATGACATAAAATATTGAAATGTTAGATTTAAAATTTCCACAATTGAATTATTTGAAAGTTGTAAGTTTTAAAATTTCATAAATGATTATTTTGAAAAACTTGAAATTTGAATGAGCATACAAACAACTACACTCAATTGGTAAATCAAACTATCCTACCATAACCTAAACTTTATTCGAAGATTGTCTAGGTTATATGCCCCAATCAAAGTAATAACCAAAATTTTGTGGACGAAGTTCCCATGTTCAGAAATGCTAAAATATTCCACTTATCATGGAGAGGTGACCTTTATCAAAGAGAAGGTCATGCGAAGCTATAAGTAGTTTAGTGAGGTGACTTTATCTAGGAGGATGTCATGAAAATTCTCACGAAGAAATGTAACTGATTCAAGTATGAGGTTTCACTAATAAATTATCAAGGATAAGATGACCTAGTCAACTATGAGATTATACAAAAAAAAATTCGTAGGGTGAGCTTGTCAAATATAAGGTCACACCAAAATAAATAACCTCAAAAATTACATAGGAGGATATTTTTTCATAATAAATTAAGTACTAGTATGGTAAGTTAACAACATAGATCACAAATAAATAAAAAAAATAACCGCATAGAGGCTAGTAGTGCCAAAAAACAACATAACGAAAAAAACTATGGTGACATTGCAACTATCATGAGGCTACTAGAGCTAGGGTATCTCATTGTATATGAAAACTCAAAATTAAAACATCATCAGTCCACTTGAAAATTCTTTAAAATATTAGAAGGGGCTAGAAACTCAAATTCTGGGCTAAAACTTGAAAAACTTGAGCATCTAGACAATTTTGTCAAGAACTAGTAATTTTGGTTAGGGTTGGTATAGGTTATCAAAATTCATATAATATGTAATAAGATTGGTATTGAGTAAATTTAAATTTATATACAATTTCATAGGATTAGTATTGAACAAATTTAAAATCATATATAATGTCATTATGTTTGAATTTCAATGAGTACTATGTCTAAAATATGCTTGAATATCTAGAAGAATCCTTTTATATGCCCCCTTTTGAGGAAATGGAGGAGAAACATAACCTACATATCTTTCATTTGAAAAGAAAGAGTCAAAGACACATGTGTATATAAATATAAATAATTCATACTAAACATGGCAATATTTTCCATAATGATCAAATAACATCTCTAAAAAAGAACTAAATAAATTTGGTATTCAATTCATAATCATAATTAGGCATAACTATAAACTTAATAAAGCATATATATATATATATATATATATATATATATATATATATATATATATATATATATATATATATATATAATTAGTATAATCATAGTCATTGAAAGGACATGCAAGGTGGTATCCATGATATATGTCTTTCTCCACAATTATATTACATTTTCTAGCTTTCCACGATTGATCATACTATTCTTGGAATTCTTTGTCTTTGTTATCTCATGTGGTGCCATCGTGCATATCATGCATGATATTATGTATTGTCATTCCTTATATTTTCCATTGTTAATATCATGTGTATAGTAGTGGCAAGGACCCTTACTTATACTCGTCATAATTCTATCTTTCTCTCATTGTGGCTTATATGTTATTATATTATATTGATTATATATTTCCCAAGTAATGCATCTTACATTATGTTTGTTATCTTATGCATTTATGTTATCTTATCTATAGTGGGGCATCTTATTCTTATGTTGACATGGTTTACATATTTCTTGTAAAGGAGTTACTTGTTCATCTGATTGCACTACTCCTATCTTCCCACTTGAGGCATACTACATCTCACTACATGGAGCTTGACTTTCCTATGATTACACATATTATATACTTAGCCCCAATTAGGGCATATTACATTTGTGCTAACATAGATTATACTCAAGCTTATACGGAGTAATTTTCTTATTACATATTATATGTTTTTTCCCAATGATATCTTGCTATACACATTGTGTATGTAATCCTTTTATTTTGAGATGTGTGATTCACATATTTCTCACACCTCAAAAGGGGGCCCATATATTTTGTTTATATTCGGACTCTAGGTCTCCATGATGTTCTTTTACTCCCCTTATGGATGAAATCACATGGTGGTGCACAAAAGTTTGTGCTTTGCTTCCTCATATAGAAGAAATCACGGGTGGGGCACATCATTTTCTACTTTGTGTCACCACGAGAGACACCAAAACAGATTCAGAGATATAGAAAAAAATCTAAGCTATGAATTTCATAGAGGATTTTTCACAATTATTTCAAGACGTATTCTCCAAAAAGGGTGTGATTGAGATTGACGCCCAAATCAACACCCCATTTTTATTGTTTTACAAGCTATTGATACCAAATTAAGTTTTGGAAAAATAAGAATTGTCTCTGAATGACACCTATTAAACTCTAAAAAATGAGAAAAAAAAATAAATCAATAATTATCATCAAATACAATTTTAGTTCAATAATTTTTTTTTTTTTTTGGTAATCCGAAAGAATCAACAAAATACCTATCAACCTAGATTTTCAAAAACTAGTTTAGTGCATTGTTAACATAAAACTACATTCCACAAGTAAACCTTCTAAGAACAATACAATGTAGTAGTATAATGTCCACACGCATTGGCGTTGCTATCTTTAATTGGATTTCTTGAGCTCCTAACACAAAATTCCAATTGACTTTAGAATTCATTCCACAATTATTCTAATGCAAATTACACTTAAAATAAGCTTTGAAGATCGAGGGTGGGTTAAGGAAAATATGATTATTTAGTTTCTTTGTCATGAAACGTCAAAATCCACGTGAAATGACATTTTGGCGTATCCGCGTAAATGCGGCCGACAGAAAAGGAAACGTACGGAGATTGCGTCACCGTGACGACACAAATTTGCACGCTTATCTAATTTAAATATTTTTTAAATTTTTCCTTTGCTGAGTCCAAGATTTTAAAAATTATTTACAAAACGCGTACACGTGAAATGAATTTTTTGTCTTCATTGTGCGGTTTTCTAATCATGATGGGAGGACATGTTTTATTACATAGGAAAGAAAATATTAAATTAGGAAGACAATACAAACGAACCATTGATATTTATAATTAGGACTATATTTTCTCTGTACATGAACAAAATATTATTAGCAATCCTATGTGTACAATGTAATGTGGATGCGCCAAAATTAGTAGGAACTTGACAAGGTCATAACTTGAGTTCTGGGTGTCTGTTTGAGTCTTTTTTTTTTTGAAACCACATGTTTCAATGAGACGAACGCAACGCCAACTAAACCTCTTTTGGTTGGGGCAAGTTTCGGCACATTTTCAGAGCCCTAAATCTGCCATCTTGAGGCCGAAAATTAGGATTTAAGTTGTAGTTTGGTTTTTTCCTATTTTGGGCATTAGTTAATTTTAGTCTATTAGTTGCATTATGAGTTAGAAAGTTGGCAATTCCTCTAATTTAAGAATGTAGAAGGTGCATGGCAATTTTTGTGCCCGTACGAATAAACATGCAAATTTACTAAGAATAGCAGGTTTTAGTAAATTGCTAAAAATAGTAATTTCCGCCACCTAGAGTAGATTTAGTCAAGTTAGTTAGAGTTTTCTTGGCAACTCGAGTTGGGAGTTGTTTTCCTATTTAGGAAACATTGTAATTCATTATTCAATAACAAAGAAGGAGATCTATTTTCTTTTGGAGTTCATATTATTTGCAGTATATCAAGTTTGTTCATAATTTGGCTACATTAAATGTGAATGTTGAATGGTATATGTTATTAGATTTAGAAAGACAGATACTACTTTTGTAGTTGATGTTGATAAGGGGTGTGATTGACAATATTGATTTTCTATTAAAGCCAAATTAAATGTTGCGAAATACATTAGAAGGGATGTTAGATAATAGTTAGTTGTGTAATAATTGAATACAAATGCAAGTGAGACATGTAAGTTTGCTAATACTCACTCTCAAGAATGTAGTGAATGTGAAGTGTTGTTGTCAAAGTAGATTGAAAGAATGACTAAATGCTTTAGCATATTATTCCTCCATGAAACTAAAATGAGATAGAATATGCAATTATATATAAACAAAAATAAAATGGTTATGGTACATTCCAAATTTCTTTATTACCTCAACGAGTTTGAGAGCATCATTGTTAGAGATATTTTGTGCATATCTTACAATCATAGCATTCCATGAGACCACATTTCTTTGAGGCATTTTGCAAACAAAAAATCGTATACGTTATTTGTGTTATAGGGATAGTTTTTACTTTTGTAGTTGGGTTTGTTTAAACTATGGGTGATTGATTTTGTATGTGTAGAAATATAGATGAGTCGCTTCATTTAAAAAGTGTAAACATGAGGTGTTACCCTTTAAACTATTCAAAATGCAAAAAAGTGATATAATGTACAAAGCTTTGGATGAAAATAAAATGTAATCATGTTTACTGGAAATAAAATTTCCCACAAAAGGCTACCATTCACGAAATAAATACTACAAATGTATACATGTCTCGTTATGTGTACGGAGGTCTTCATGTATCTAATGTTATCATATATGATTTGCAACTTCTAATGTACAAATATGTAACAAAATTAAATGTACACATATAACCTTTCAATGTAATGTTACATCTATATTCCTACACTACCACTATCAATCACATGCCTTATCGAGTGTACAATAAAGATTTTTTCAACAAAAAACCAACCAAACACCCGATGCAACACTAACACAATTACCCCGAAATAAATACAAACCATGTCAACTATAAATGTAATTAACTATCGAAAATGGTATCAAATGTATTCATGTTTAAAGTGAAAAAATGGACACAAATGACTACCACTCATGATATAAAATCTACACATGCACAAAAGCCTTCATGTATTCATGTTAAGTTCAAATAAAATAGTCCACAAAACGCTATCGCTCATGTTATAAGATTTGAAATTGTATATGTACGAATTTGTAACAAGTTTGAAATGAAGAGATGATACCTTTAAAAGAAGTGGTTTGTCTATATTTCTACACTTACAAAATAACACTTTTCAACATACATGTTCAATTTTTCCTTTTTACTATTGCTCGCTTCTTTATGTAAACCAAAAACAACGCATTTTTATTGTCTTCTTCATTATATCTGCATACAAATAACTATAGTTTTCAAATGCCGAGAAAGAACCATGCAATGTATAGTTGTTTCCATCCAAAGCTTTGTAAAATATATCACTTTTTTCATATTGAATTGTTTTAAAGGTTAGACCTCATGTTTGCGATATTTAAACGAAGTGGTTCATTTCTATTTCTACACAACCAAAATCAATCACACCCCTTATCAACATCAACTAAAAAAAGTAACTATCCCTCTAAAACAAATAACTTACACTATTCGACGTTCACATTGCATCATACGCATGTAATTGCTAGTATTTATAATTAGGAAGAAAATAATACAAAATCATTGATGCTTATTAGTATGGTTTAATAGTATTTATTCAATCAAGTGTTAAATTTGACAACAGGTTTATACGTTTGTGATAATTTTAGATGTCAAATATTTACAAATATTTGAAAGAATCATCACATACAACATGTATACTTAATATGTGGCCATCATTTTTATACAAATATACATGAACATTGTGTGTGTGTGTGTGTGAGTGAGTGAATTAAATAAATATAGAATAGTCTTCTACACATTTTATTAGTAGTATATAAATAATATTATTTATTTATTTGAAGAGTAATATTGAAATATTACTCTCGCCTAAAAATTGTTTGACAAGTATAGGTGGCCATCAAATTTAACCCCAACACCAAAGTACATAAAATAATAATTATTAAGCAATTAAAAATGTTGAAATGGTTTTGGGATTTAAAAACTATAGAATATCTATTAGGTATTTAAAATGGATTAAGACTATTAATCTTATTAATAATCTCTTTTTGGATTAAGAAAATAACTACAATTTTGAAAGGAATGATAACTAGATCGTACCAAGCCAAGAACACAGATGCTAATCAAACACCACGATCAATAAGATGAAATCAATTCGCTAAAATAACTTTACATAAAACCTTTGCAAACAAATGAACAACAATATCATATATTATTATGGAACTCGATGCAATACTGATAATGGGTCTTGCTTAAATAGGCAAGGAATAACAATCTAAGAACTAGTCAAGGTCGTAGATCAAGCCATAAATCAAGGAAATAACTAGTCATCAAAGAACTAGTCAAGACCATAGATTTAGGAGAGAACTAGACATCAAGGATCTAGTCAATACCATAGATCAAGGAAAGAACTATACCTAACAACTAGATAATATCTCCTAATATCTAAATAAGATAAAATAAATATCCACACACATAAGTGGGTGAGGATAAATACAATAAAGGTAAATAAAGTATCTAGGTGAACATGAGCTAAGGTAAATACCTACTCCAACAAATTTAATATTGATTACAATGCAAATGAAGGCTTAAATATATAGAAAATATGTTTATTATGTTCCTCAAAAATATAAGTTGATTTAATCTTTGAAATTACAAATAACACCCCTAAAACCAATCAGACGTCATTAATATGAATATTGAATTGATTTCATTATAAATTTAATTAGGAAAGCATACTAATTGACTTGAGATTTGAGATTGGAAAGAGTATGTTCTCTATAATTTAGGGAACTTGACTTGAAGAGTAATTTGCATGTTAACCAATGTATCATTAATAATAGTACGGATGTTTCACTATTATGCACATTATGAATGTTCATTTCTACGAAACTACATGTAATTATTTTCATTTCATTATATTGTTCATAGAATAATGATAATTATGATATTAATATCCACGAAATGTCATACTAGCCCATCAAATTAAAAAAGTACAATGTAAAATAAAAATGGGGAATCAAGTATGACTCATATAAACCAAAAAAAGATCACAAAGTAATAAGGACGTGCACCTAATAAGAAATATGTGAAAACAAATCATATCCTCCTATATCATGCATATATCTTCATATCTACAAACATATCACAAGATCGTTTAAATAATCATATTCAGCCCTAAAGAAGAAATAAGGTAAGTGAAAGAAACAATCGCCACATGCAAAACCTTTAAAATCCATCTATAAGATTGTTGCATTCATAGTTCAATGAAAACACTAGAAGAGAAAAGGTAGTGGGGAAAGAGAAATTTTGTGAAAAGGTGGGTTCTTGTGTCCATAAATGTGAAAAATTAGTTTTCAAAGGATTTGTCTTTCATTAAAAAAGTAGGGCATGTATTTCAATTTAATTTTTTGGTAGATATTCAACCTACCATCATGTACAACCTTTGTATCAAATTGCAAAGGATTTTCTAACAAAATGTGACAAACATTCATGGACATAATATCACACAAAATCTCATCTTTATACGAACCAACCTAGAACAGCACCCAATGTTGTTCATGTTCACTAAGATTTGATGTTCTTTTTGCGACCAAGAAATCTGTAGGGGTTATGATACATGATCTTCAAAACTAAGCTTCTCTACCATCTCACTAGACACCAAATTGTATGTGTTGTCACCATCAACAAATTCCTTGTAAAACTTATCTTCATATTTGCATATAGATCCAAATAGACTCTTTCTTTACACCGATTAATCCCACTCTTTGGTTGATTTCAACAATAGTCTCTTCATCATGAAATCTTTTCCATATTCTAGTTCTTTCGCATGAGTGGGTGAAGCAACATTCTCTTCACCCACTTGTGTGATGTGATTTCTAGCATCATTTTTTTCTTTTGTTTTTATTGTTCTTATTGGCACTCAAATACTTTATGCCCAATATCTCCACATCAATAATAGGTACACATGAATATTTTTCCAAAATAACCTCTTCCCCTTAAGTATATCATCTTCCTCTCATGTTTTGACTCAAATTGTTATTTTGAGAAGTAAATACTTTTGTTCATGCAAATGTTGTCCTCTTTTAGTGTTTTTTTTCCTCTACCTCATGAGAACTTTAGTTTTCCTCTTGATGGGTTTTTTTGTCTCCCAAAAACTTCTCTTCAACCTTAAAATAACATTGAGATGCTCATTTCACCAATATCAAACTTATCATACCAAACTTATCTTGTAAATAAATATGAATACCATTCACTTACCTTGCAACCTTCTCACCATTTTCTTCCATGGCCCTGCCCAAATGGTTAGGCTTTAGAACTCCTTGTAATCATGTACACTTAACTCCATTTGTCTCAAGTTCTACAACTTCTTGAAAACATTCAATTGATAATCTATGGGAAAGAACTTACCCTTCAACTTTAAAACCATTTTATCCTAAGATTTGATTCTTTTTTTCTTTTCATCCCTTCCAAATACACATGATCCCACCGTAAAGATGTGTCCTTTCAATTTTTCACAATTTGATCTATGCACATCCTTGCAGCTCACACTCACATGAGCCTCCTCACTCCTCTTGTAGAACTTGAACTTCACTTTACGACATATCAAAATAAAAATATAGGTTCATATTAGTTTATGGTGACCTCCTACTTTCCTTCTTTACATGGATTACCCTACCTTTATGGCATCTCATAGCTAGTACTCAACCTCGCAACATAATGCAAACCTATTTGCACCATCTCATGGAACTATATACTCTTCCTCGCTTTCCTAACACTAAACATTATTCACTAAGTCCTGAAACACCTTTATGCTTTACCTCGCACAATCCCCGAGTCTCAGTGTGTGTGTGTGTGTGTGTGTTTCTCCATTACATGGCTCGAGAAATGATTTATAACACCATGTCATTCTTCACACCCCTCATAGTTGTGTAGTATTTTGCTAGCACCATAAAACCTATGTGGTTTCCGTAATCTTGTGTGGTACTTTTCACACTACATTCGCAATTGTGCAATGTCATGCAATAATTTATCTCATACTTATCACACTCATTTCTTGCTACATTGCATGTCAATATTGTATTTGATCAACGCATGACCTTTACATATTAGTGTTTTCTCATCATAACCTTGTTGTTAAACGTCACGCCAAGTGGAAATTCTAACATCAAGCCATGTATGAGCCATCATTATAGCACACCACGTGTTAGATTCCAATTGCATCCCATATGGGGGATGGAGTGGTTGTAAATGTATCTCAACAATTGTTTCATTTGTAATTAACATTTCCATCTACACACATATGTATTGTAACATATGATTTAGATCGTGACCGCATGAAGGAGACATATCGATTTTTGAGCTTGCACTCGCTCGAGACACACCTAATAGATTTGTTTGATTCTTCTCTAGCATTTATTTATTTAAAATGCCTTTGCAGTAGCCTATAAAATCAACAAGGATGTGTTCCCCATGTGATATAAGAGCCTAATCCCTTATTCTTGCTACATGTTCCATACACCTTCGTATTTTCCTTATTCACCATCATTCAATAGAGTTTGCATTTCTTACAAATAAGTCGATATATAGGTGTGTGTTTGGTTCATTAAATTCAATAATAGGTGTACTCTTATCATCCCTTCTACTCTAAGTAACATAAAATTGCCCTTTGTAAATGGTCTTTTACTTGAGGTATAGATCATAAGAAAAAATTACTCTCTTGGGATCCTCTATTAATTCATTGTCAAAATACTTCTCTAACTCGGTGACTCAATCAATGAGATACTTATGACATAAACCCCCTATGTAACTAAGGGTGTCCAAGCACATTTTATCTCTCATCCTAAGTGATTCTACATAGATTTTGCATACTTTTAGTATTCTCCCTATCCTCCTGAATTTTTCTTAATATAGTCATTCTTGTGGTGTCCTTCATCTCCACACTCTACGTACCATATACTAAGCTTTTATTTATTTCCTTAATGTAATTCTTCCAATCTTCTCATTACTACACCCAATTTTTCTTTGGTTTTCTCATTGAATGAACTTCCTTCTCCATAATCCTCAATATTCACCACCTTGATAGTGTAGACACAAAATCACACACTTACTACTACATTACTATGTCAGCAAGTATGATGTTATATATATGGATCTTGAGCGAGAAAAGTATTCACTAGTAACACATCCCCTTGTTCATCCCCTTTTGTTTTCATTGTCTTCTTTTGTATTGCTCTTTTATATCTGTCACTTCTTCTGCATCTGTCTCTCCTAAACTCCTTTCGATGAAGTCACAAGGATCCCTATATGTCATTCTTTTCACATTGTCATCATTTTCTCTAGGATACTTGCCCACGGTATGGACACTAGCTCCCAGGTGCGCTTGTTTCGTATATGGGCGCTCATCTTTTGCTTATTTCTTCTTTTTATCTTGACATTTTTGGTCAGTCTTTTGGTTATCTTACCCTTATCCCGAGGTCCTAGTTGGCATGTCATGTTACTAGTGTCAAAATTTAAACAAGAGATCCCTATATATACACATCATACATACCATTATTAGGGGCTGACAACTATCAAGGGATATCTACATACAAAGGGAATACATTCTTTGGGCTTCTTATATCTACATACATTACATAGGAGGGGTTTCTTTTGTTCCATCCACACATTTTACATTCTATCTAGTTGTAGCCCGCTATCTTGGCATCATTTGCGCAAGGGAAACCTAAGGACACTATTGCACACACAATCACATAGAACTACATTGGGTCTTAGATGTAGTGTAGCACTCAATCGTAAGTTCACTTGTTTGAAAGCCAAGGACACTCCAACCCCTCGTTTGCATTATTTTCTTTTTGGAATTTGATGTGTTTTAGGGTTTGTAAGGAGGATATTATCTTGCAAGTTACATGTGACATCTGTGGGAGTTGTGTGACATACTAGCAACAAGAAGCGAAGATCAGCAACAACTTTATGACCTTGTGGAAATCATTTCTTAATATTTCTAGAGAATACTCTAGCGCCTAAATAGGGATCTTAGTGCCTGTGCACCACAATACTAGCTGAAGCGCCCTGGTCCAACCATATCTAACATCTTTGCAATTTTATGTATGGCATTGTGAAAAATTTCATCTTTGTTTACTAGTTTTCCAGCATCATGACACTTCAAGATTTAGCAAATATCAGCTAAGTCATTCTTCCTTCTTTATTGCACTTAGGGTTTCTATTTTATTAGCTTATATACTTGTATTATAACATTTGTTAATCATTTGTGACACTATAATTTAGATTTAATATTCATATTTTGTTAAATCATTTGGTGAACCCATCCATAGTCGAACTCATTGCCCTAGGATCCCCATGGCTAAGAATCAATCTTCTTCTCCTAGGAAAGTTATGTCTCATGAAAGTGTGAACCCTATCCTTGATGATGAGGTTATTTTGGTTGAGATTATTGCTCTTTATCATTGTTCTCAAACTGATAACTGAAGTTCAAAGTGATCTCCTCGCTCTCCAAGCTCAAATTCCCTCTACTACTCCTAATGAATATGGTCTTCACATAGTTACACCTAAACAAAATTTCACGTGATGTTCTCCTTTCTATTCCATAGGATCTCATGTTGTAGATTCTTCTCTTCTATTGACATACATGCTAATGTTATAGATTTTGTTCTTGGTGATATGTTTTCTCCTATAGATACGAACAATTCTATTTTTGAAAATGTAAATGCACATGTACATGATAATGTTTCTACTCATAGTCAAGATGAATTTAATGCTTTATCTCATAATGTTTCTAGTGATTGTAATGATGTATCTCATGTTAGCTCTTCTACTTCTTTATATGTTGATGATAGTTTAGAAGAATTGATTACTTGTGAAAATTTAGTTGATAGTGACATAGATTCCATTTCTGATCATGAGCATATTAGTCAAGATATTCCTTCTTTCCATACTGTTGAATGTGAATTTTCTACCCCACTTTATTATATTTTTGTGTCATGCATGATGATTCTCCTCCTCTCATTATCACTCTTGAGTCCACATCTAGCATTGTTATCGATCCTCTATGCTCTTCACCCATATCTCTCTTTTCTATCAGTGCACCTCTCATAGTCTCACTAGAGGTTCCACCTTGCACTCCTCTTGAGTCTCCATCTTCTGCACCTCCTTCTACATCAACTATTCATTTACAAGTTCCAATGATAACTCACAATGGAAAGGTTCAACCACTTAATGTGCCTCTTCATTCACCTACCATTCCATCACATGATATCTTATCACTCATGCATGTTGTTGGTCAATTGCAATCTCAGGTCCAATCTCTCACTCTAGAAATAAAGCAAAGCCTATTATGCGTCTATTGATAACAATTCTCTTCATGGCAATCCTATTCCTAAGAAAATTCATAATTCAGCTTTTCCTAAGGATTTTTTCATGCCTACTTTCACTTTCTTGATGGAATAGGAAATCCTTACTTACATCTCAAGCATTATCATCTAGTTATGGCTTCCTATTCTAACGATAGATTACTACTCAAATCCTTTCACCATAGCCTTGTCGATGATGCTCTCCAATGGTATACACATTTACCTTTTGGGTCTATTAGCACATATTATGACATGGAAGATTATTTTCTTAGGAGATTCATGCTTAACAATGGTCCTAGAATCACTCATGATCACTTTCCTAGCCTACATCAAGGAAATACTGAACCTATATTAGACTACATCTTATGCTTCAACTCTTGCATGCATCAATTATTATTTCAGCCAGTTGATTAAAAAAATAATTTATTTTTTTGAGGCTTGATTCCTACATTTAAAGAACAACTGTAATATGATACATGTGAATCATTTACACTTTTATGCTATAGATTTATCGATCTAGAACAAGAATTGATTGTTGCACGTGTTATAGATCCTCCCTCTATTGTTTCTACTTCTGCTTCTAAGGCTTCTTCTCCTCTTCCATCGGTTGAGCATCCTTCTAGGTCTCCATCTCCTCCAACTCGCAAGTGTGTTCCATCTCGTCCATCGTGTCAGGGTCCTCCATCCCCCCCCCCACCACATAGGTATCCACAAAATAATCCTTCCACTGTTGCTTATGAACCATTACAATTTTCACATGTTGTCATGCCTCATGATGTGCTATGTAATTTACTAAATAAGCACTTAATTGGCTTGACATATAATTAGCACCATCCTCCTCATCGTTTTCACTTCCGGCCACGATCATCCATATTGCACTTTTCACCGCATCAATGTACATCGATAAAATGGCTATTGTGCTCTACATGATAAATTACAACAACTCAAAGATCAAGGTGTCATTGCCTTTGGTCCTCACTCTCATGAGCAGTATTTTCTCCTATCCCACAAAAGCATGCTTCCACTTCAGTTCACTTGTCTCCATCACCTACTCCTAAGGTCATTGCTCATCCACCACCTAAGGTCATTCTTCATTCTAGTCCTTTATGTAGTTCATCCATTACCACACCATCTCATTCATTGCACAATGCTACTTCTTCTCATTGGTTACCTAAGTCATTGGCATCTCCATTGCTTGCTACCACATCTTCATTCATTTCTACTACGTTTTCAGACATTCAGTTTGGTTTTTATGCTCAAGCTACTACCATTTCACATGCTTCCATCATGCCTCACCAACCTCTCCATCTTTGGTAGGTGATATTTTATGTGATCACCTCTTTTCTTGACAATGTGCTCATGTGTGTAAGGTTCTTACATGACTGTTGAGGGAGATATACAATAAGAACCTCACATCACTCACTATCTGCATGTTGTGCTTCATGTTCTATATTTTTCATGCACTATCAAACCATTTCACGATGATGCAATATTATATATTGGTCATTCTTGATTGTTGAGGGGTCTTATATAAATGAACCCCATTCTCTTTTCTTCAAAATATGTTGGGGACATCGCTCTTCTTCCCCCTCTTCATCACATTTAAGCATGACTCCATACATTATTTCCAATCCACACTTAGCCATATATAATTTTACTACCATCATCCAACTATCTATTACACAATACAAATAAAAAATAAAAAATCAACATCTATAATCACACATCACAAATCAATATAGGCACAACCATCATCATATTACACAACAATAGCACTAAAAACATCCATCTCTACATATATCAGTCAAAATCATACTTTTAAACATATGATCATTGGGGAAAGTCCCGCACCTCAATACACTATATATAATGTATAATCGATACATCATACATCATCATCACTATCACTATATACAATCGTGAGAGATCTAAAACTAGATGCTTCTCTGCTCAATCTACGTCGTTGATCATGCCACCTATATCACTCTAAAATGACTTTTTGCCAAAGCAAGTTCCATTCTTTGCACTACATACCAGCCCCTGTAAATCTATAAAGATAGAAAATATATCCTAAGCCAAAGCTCCACCTCCTACGATGTATTTTTATCACTCCATCTTCATTCATGCCTCATCACGATCACCTAACAAGACGATGACAGTGACCACTACTACCACCTGGCTCAAACAAATGGGCATGTTCACTCATAATCACATCCACTCACTCTAATAGCTCACCTCCACGAGAGCACATCAGGAGGTACATTTCGCATCAACTTGTGGATTGAGGTATCAACAATAAATGTCCAATATGTATCACCTACAACAATACATTCGTCACTATTCATACCTGACAAATAAAACCAAACACAAAATTGTAAATAATAAAAAATCATACTCACATTTAGCTCGCACCACTACCACAGCATCTCCTTCGGGGAAGGATCTTCTCCTCCTCTTGTTATTGGTGGCCCACCCTCCACGTCTATCATCACAGGAAAAAAAAGCACCCACATATGAGTGGCCCACCAATCAGTATATGTCTCGTCTGACCCACATCATCCACATATATCATCTCAATGGCCACTTCAACCTCATCTAGGCCTAGATACACTAGTTGTGCTCCTGTCGGGCTTGGTCTCACACCTAGCCACCTTAGTTCTCTAATAGCCCTCACCCACACATATGGATTTGGGGGCACATCCTGAGCCATGTCAAACTTCCTCGATACTTGCTCTACCTAAAATAGCTCAACCACCCCAGGAAAGTGATCCTCCAACCACATAGTACAATGAATACATCTCAACTCAACAAAATCCTTGGCCCATCCACCATATTCTTTATATGGTCTCCATATCACAACCCCTAGCCCCATCCGATCTAGCATGGATCTATAGGTCATAGTTTCCATCTGCCTACTCACGGATGCCTACCCATCTCATAACAAATATATCTAGTCTAGCCCACTTTACACGTGGCCCACCAAGTGGCCTCAATATAGAAATATGCTCATAAGCCCATACATGTAGTAATGTGGTGGATTTGATGCCACCCCCATGCTCCTCATGTGCAAAACTATATAACTCCTATATAAGTGGAATAGTACATATCTCGCCTTGAAGTAAACCTTGTACCATGTTCCTCGATACGCTGACATATATAATGCATCTTATACAAGATGCCTACACCACCACCCTCTATTGCCACTAACGAAGAAATCATGAGCTGCGATGAAATTCCATAATCGCGGAACACCTAATCTCAAAATAGAATCCAGGGTAATATGGGTTTAAAATGCGTACCCGTATTCCTATGAAATACCTCATGGCTGCTCGCATTTTCTTTGTAGCATCCTCCCTTTGCCATAACCTATACCCTCTCCCCCACTACTAGCAATCACAATATGTGATACACATCCTCCGAGTCACTGAGTCATCTCTCTTGTAGGCAACCAAAATTTTCACGTATTGTAGAAACAAAACCATGCACTCTGGGTATCTATTTAGTCTTGATTACATACTACTATTCATATGATTCCTAAGTAAGAAAATTACTAATTAACCCATGTCTTTGGCCAAATTTCTTTTCCTTTTATTTCCACTTTTGGTCTTACACCCTTACTTTCCCAGTCTACCTTTTAATACTTCGGCATTTATCATCCTAGATACCAACACCTAGCGAACGCCAACATCAGGTGCCCTTATCCCCTCTCGGGCACCCCTAACGCTTTTGTACTTTGTTCACATTTTTGGGTCCTTTATATCCATTTGAGCATCTTATCTTTTAGTAATCTTCCTTTTTGGGGTTGATTACAAAATTAAAGCAAAGGAATCATATAAATATAAAGTTATGTGATCATAATAAAGGACCAAGAACTAAGCACTAGCTATCACCACCTAAGGTTACATCCATTAAGCATCTAAGAGCTCCATTGCATCCATCTAACACCATCCAAGGGACACAAGGGCTGGTTATTTTACATACACTTCATAGGAGGGAATTTCATTCTATTTCATGCACACATCTATTACATTTCTTTACATCTAGCTTACTTGCTCGCTATCAAGTGCGACATGCACAAGAGCCACCTAGGGCACAATTCCGCACACACACACACACACATAACTACATTGGGTTTGATATGTAGTGTAGCGCTTAGTCGTAAGATCACTATTGTGATAGTTGAGGACAGTCTAACCCCTCATTCTACATCTTTCTTTTTAACATTTGATGTCTATTTGAGGGTTTTATAGGTTCATATTTCATTGCAAATTTCCGAGACCTCGGTGATCATTGTGTGACCTCATAGCGACTAAAGGAAAACAAAAATGAACAAGCTGACAACCACTTTGAAAGGAGGTTTTCGATCATTTTGGCATACGCATGCATCTAGAAACAGAGGCCTAGGATGCCCCTACCCCTCTTGGATGCCCCATTCCAAGAAGATCTTCAGCTCACACACTTTTTGGGGTTTTGTGTGACTCTCCTCCCTCTTTATTCATTTGTTCATCACTTGGCACACTGATCTAGGGACAGCTGTGAATCAACTAAGGATTTTTATCCTCTCTTTACACTTAGGGTTTCATATTTTCTTTCTTAGCTTTCTTGGCTTAATTTTTGTACTTAATTATTTATTCATTTATTGCTGCAATATCAATTAGATTAGGCATATAAACTATGCTGCAATATCAATTATATTAGGCATATAAACTACAATATCAATTAGATTAGGCATATAAACTATATAGTGTTATCAAATAAGGCACTACCATGAAAGGCTCCTACAACATCACCACTTGAGTATAATCACTTTTTTAAGGAAAATAATTCTTACACTAATTCACTCAGTGTAATTAACTAGATCTCCATCACTTACAAACTTGGGGGAATCACACTATTTCTCCCCCTTTAGGATCGACACGCATCTCATACTCTCATCACTTCACATCTAGATCTTTACACACAACATACATTTGTATCGTTATTTCCCGATGATGCAATCTTTTTATTTAGTTCACACTTGATTGTTGAGGGCATCCTATACACATGAACCTCACACACACTATGCACACTTGACATACTCAATCTCCTCACACTTCTACTAAAGCAAAATAGATACTTCTCATTACCTTATAATTAACATACTTGTGTCATATTATTCTTATCACACATATTCAGCACACAAACAACACATATCCTCCTCACATCTTCAACACACTCGACACATTTAGTGCTTTCATGACATATCTCCTCTACATCATCTATCTCTCTCATATTACATGATGCATCACTCTTGTGTGCAATCAACACAAACATCTTATACAATCTACACATCCACAACACACTACATACTCAACACTTTCACATGTGACACAACTTACTACAAGTCTAACATATTCACCATACATTATACACTCAATGTGTTCACAATCAATCTCTTTTGCAGACATTTGACAACATACCACACTATCAAAATATTCACAACATCCAACACAAAAAAATTCACAACATACTACACAAACACAACCAATACAACATATTGCATATCTCTTACACAATCAACACGACACACTACCCTATGATGCACTCTAGTTCCATGGTTCATACTCAATTGATGAAAGTCTATATATCAAATGGACCTCACCAAACTTATGTGTTTCATCCTTCAATTCACTTACAAACCTACACTCTATGCATTACATTTTTGACGATCATATCTTTCTAATACACACAACTCAAACCATTTCCCGATGACGCACTCTCATTTACGGTTCATTATTGATTCTTTGAGGGGCATAAATAAATTAACCTCATTTCATACATACACATCCGCTTAGGGGTATGTTGCTCCTATCATTCACACTACATTCCATTCCGTCTCATCCATAGCATATTACATATCTTGGTTGCATTTACTCTTTCTTACTTATGCTTTTACATATACACTTTATTACACATGCTAGATAGATATCTTGTATTTCATTATCTTTATCATACACACATGCACCTTCACTTTCCTTTCACAAGCATATTTTACAAATACATACACACAACATGGATGCTTGGTGCAGTACCTATTACCAGTCCCACAATGGCTCTTGGGGGCATTCACTTTCGTACATTACAAATGCTATTGTTTAATTTTGTTTCATAACACATTTCTTTATCGGATTATACATGCCTTGACATACATTTTATCTCTCTAACATGCTAACGGGTGTTTCGTGTGTAGTATTTTTTTTGCATGCCTATTTATTACCATGGTTGTCTATTACATTGTTTTCAATTATTTGTTGGATTTTCCCTTTGTCCCTGTATGCACAATGTCTCGCTTTAGGATTCATCGGACTTGATTGTCTTGTGACATTATGAGTGGTGTCCCATGTTTGCAACCCAATTTTCACATTCTACATTGTCTTTTTGTGTGTTTTCATTATCTTCTTACGTCTTAGCTTGCATATTATTTTCTTAGTATATATTTTTTCTTCTACATGTGTGTTTGTCTTTGCTTGTACTAACACTTGTTTTCTATCCATTTTATTTGTGTGTGTCTTGGTTTCTACCAAGCACATTCCCTTCCCCTACAGGGCATAGTTTCAGCATAGCGGTCGGTCCTCTTTTTGGTCGCATACTCCTTTAGTGACGTCACAAGCACCCCAAATGAGGGGGCATCATCTAGGTGAATTAATCACCCCATACAATAGTCTACATTCATTACACCGCATAATATAGTATTGGTACAACATAGTTTTTGTTTTAAGGATCAGAATCAAACTTGGGTCCTTAGCACAACATGACCCTTCCTAGATGCCTATACCAGGGGTAGTTACACAACATTTAGTAGTTCAACATAGTCTACATAACTCCATACAGTGGCTTTTACAGGGCACACAGTCCTTAACATTTTAGCATAAATGTGCTACACATTTTCATGTTGGATCAAATTGTTTGAATTTTGCACACCATCTACAGTGGTGTCCTACATAGTGGGAAGAAGTTAAATTTTAGAAGATAACACTGGACTCTTCTCCCTACACTTCTTCCATATAATTGGCATGAGATCACCCCAAAAACTCATGACCAACACAACTAGTATGAGATCACCCAAAAACTTGTTCATCTACAACATCTTCAGGATCCTTTCTACACTCTTTCCTCATCATGGATCAGGTGCACATGTTCCTTTTTCACATTTTCACATTTTACATACTTTCTTTACACAATTTTTACATATTTCGATCATATACATGTGTATTTGACTACTTGTTCATCTTCTCTTTTGCAAGTCATGTCTGTATGGGAAGTAGTAGTCAACATCATTTCACAACATCAACAAAAATCAACATCAACATCAACAACATGTACATTGCGACATCTACACATGCACTTCTACCCTAGGTTCATTTTCATCATCACTTTTTACACTTTTTCCTCCTTAGCATCCACGCTTCACACTTTTATCACTCCACACTTTGTCTTTTCTGCCGACATAGTCATTCTACATCAATCTACACGGTTATCGGTACCCATCTCTACCTACTTTATGTTACCAAGATTTTCACTCACCAATATAAAGTGGGGACAAATTTAGACACAAAATCATGCACTTTGGGTATTTATTTAGTCATGATTGCATACTACTATTCATATGATTCCTAAGTAAGAAAAGTATTAATCAACCCATGTCTTTGTCTACCTTTCTTATCTTTCTATTGCCACTTTTGGTATTACACCCTTACTTGCTCATTATGCCTTTTTATACTTCAAAAATTATCATCCTGGACACCAGCACCAAGCTAGGATTCCAGCGCCAGGTGCTCTCATCCCCTTTGGGCACCCATAACCCCTTTGTACTTTGTTCACATATTTTGGGTCCTTTTTAGTCATTTCAACATATTATATTTTTTGGTAGTTGGCCTTTTTGGGTTAATTATGAAATTCAAGAAAAGTAATCATATAAATATAAAGTTATGTGATCATAATAAAGGACCAAGCACTAAGCACTAGTTATCACCACCTAAGGTTACATCCATCAAGCATCTAAGAGATCCATTGCATCCATCTAGCACCATCCAAGGGACATAAGGGCTAGTTATTTTGCATACACTTCATAGGAGGGAAGTTCATTCTATTCCATGCACACATCTATTACATTTATTTACATCTAGCTTACTTGCTCGATATCAAGTGTGACACGCAAAAGAGCCACCTAGGGCATGATTCTTAAAACAAACACAGAGAACTACATTGGAGTGCGAGATGTAATGCAACACTCGGTTGTAAGATCACCATTGTGATAGATGAAGATAGTTTGACCCCTCATTTTGTATCTTTATTGTTTAGGATTTGATGTCTAATTAAGGGTTTGCGGGTTCATATTTCATTGCAAGTTTCTAGCGACCTTGGAGATCATTGTGCAACCTCATAGCTACTAAAGGTGAACAACAACGAACAACTAATGACCACTCGGAGGAGGTTTTATAGGCATTTCGACAGAGACATAGTTACCTAGAAGCAGGCTTAGGGCACCCACAGTGCCTATGTCCCTCTTGAGGTACCCTATTCTAGGCAAATCATGAGATCACACACTTTTTGGGTTTTTCTACGATGTTCCTCTATCTTTTTTATCGGGTCAATACTTTGGTACAATCTAGGGACATCTACGAATCAATTAAGGCTTTATATCCTCTCTTTGTACTTAGGGTTTCATATTTTCTTGTTTATCTTATTTAGCTTAATTTATGTACTTAATTGTTTATTCATTTACTGCTGCAATAACAATTATATTAGGCATATAAATTCACATTTAGTTTAATCATGTATTTGTGCACCATCTCTCACATAATTTTGTAATGATACACATATTATGGGGTACCTCCTAATATCGCTATGTGTCATATCCTAGCATGGTCTAGAACATCCCACTCACCATCGGACAACCCTAAAATCAATAGTGTACTCAAGTGTCAACCTCCATGGAACTCCCTCGAATGGATATCTCACTATACAACACAAATATGACCAAAATATCAACATTAGCAACTCATATTATTTAAAACTAATTACAAACACCACATCCATGTATCAAAAATCAAAACTTCAGAATGCACGGAAATCAACTCTCCAGGACTACTGACACCTAGAAGTAGGACTCGGCACTGTGAGCGGGACCCTAGCACCATGAATTGGGTGCTAGTGTCCTGAAGGGCGTCTACACCACAGCCACTACTCTAGTCAAAAAAACCTAGAAATTAAAACACCCAAATTTTGTGAAAAAAATAAAAAAAAAGACATTTTTTTTATCAAAGTTTCCAAAAATACTCATGTGTACTAGCTCATTGGTCGTCTACATTGTCATGCCATCTACCACCCTCTCAAACCTAATCGTCCTCACCTCTCTAGTATGTGATGTCATCACAAGTCTAGAGATCAATCTCAACTCAATCACAATTCAAATAAAGTTACTATTCACCTTTTACTCCTACTATATATAGTAACTTTCAATTTTTCCTATATTATAGTTATTATTTACACTCACTTTTCGAACTAATACACAACATATGATTTCCCTCATATCTTGAGATTTGCTACTCCATTTTCATCCTTATTTGCAGCACTCGGTTCATAATTTCTTCTATTATCGCATCATACACATTTCATAATGACATATTCTACCCTCGATCAATTTTCACCGATCTTCTAAGCTGTTGGCTCATTTTTTTACATATTTCCTTTCAGCTCAGATTACTTGTTATCACTACTCCTCTCCCTTTCTCTCGAAAGGGGGCATACAATCAGGATCACTTCATGATCCCTCTTTGGTTCCAACACAAACAATTGACAATCTTTGCAATATCACCATGACAATTATTTCTCTAATCCTATTCGAGAAAATGAACAATTCAATCTACTCATCATTCAAGTACATTCTATCATGTCAAAATAATTCCCCCTAATGACCTAAGATGGGGGAAATAAGCACAAATTTCTCTGAATATTCTACTAATCACATCAAATTCATTCCCCCTAATGACCTAATATGGGGGAAACAAGTGAAAAATATCTCTATGAGTATTCTACTTTAATCAATCAGTGAATTTTCTATCATCAACTAATATAATAAGCACATTTTATCACTCCTCCTAGATGACCTAACTTGGGAGCTACAATTTTATCACTTCCAGATGACCTAACTTGGAATCCATTTAAACACACAATTATACATGTATCGAATTGGATTGAAATGGAACTAAATTGGGTCTTTATACCGCCTACAACAGTTGGACCCCTTGAAAATTCAGTCATAGTTGGAGAGTAAAACTATGATTCTCTCCCTAACACCCTTCCTCTAGTGGCAAGGATGCCCAAATCCTATATTTATTTGAACAACATACAAAATTGGGTTGGGAACGGATCACTCCCTTCCCCTTCAAAATCTTAGCTTCACAACAAAAATCAAAATCTTCAAATTCCCCAAAATCAAAAGTGTCAATTCTCTCCAGATTTTTTCTTATAATGGCTTGTTATTTCTATTTATGCCACATGGATCGACATGCTAATTCATGGTTTTCCACACTACATATTATTCTACGCATACTCCTACAACAGGCTTCTCTCGTATTTTTCACATGTATGTTCCTTAATTTTTTACACTACTTGAAATTAATTAAAATAACATAAAGGGGTGGAAAATTTAGACAAAAAATCATGCACTTACTACTACATTAATATGTCAGCAAGTATCATGTTATATATATGGATCTGGAGTGAGAAAATTATTCACTAGTAACACATTTGCATGTTCGTCCTCTTTTTTTTTCATTGTCTTCTTTTGTATTGCTCTTTTATATTTGTCACTTCTTATACATCTATCTCTCCCACACTCCTTTCTAGTCAGGTCATAGGGATCCATATCTGTCATTATTTTATCATTTGTCATCATTTTATCTAGGAAGCTAGCTCCGGCACTGACACTAGCACTTGTGTGTGGATGCAGGCGCTCCTACCCTTCTTATTTCTTCTTTTTATCTTGACATTTTTGGTTGGTATTTTTGGTTATCTTACCCTTATCCCGAGGTCCTATTCGGCATTTCATGTTACTAGCTTCAAAATTTAAACAAGATATCCCTATATATAGACACATCACACATACCATTATTAGTAACTGGAAACTATCAAGGGCTATCTACATACAAAGGGAGTGCATTGTTTGGGCTTCTTATATCTTTGTACACTACATAGGAGGTGTTTCTTTTGTTCCATCCACACATTTTTATTCTATCTAGTTGTAGCCCGCTATCTTGGTGCCATTTGCATGAGAGCAACCTAAGGACACTATTATGCACACAATCACATATAATTGCGTTGGATCGATATGTAGTACAACACTCAGTCATAAGTTCCCTTGTTTGACATCTAAGGATAGTCTAACCCCTCATTTGCATTATTTTCTTTTTTGGGATTTTATGCATTTTGGGGT
Organism: Taxus wallichiana var. yunnanensis; assembly: GCA_018340775.1. Lineage (NCBI taxonomy): Eukaryota > Viridiplantae > Streptophyta > Pinopsida > Cupressales > Taxaceae > Taxus > Taxus wallichiana. Next base: position 704,311,745 of record CM031244.1, read on the forward strand.
TTTGCAGGAGAATATTGTCTTGTAGGTTATAAGTGACATATGTGGAAGTTGTGTGACATACTAGCAATAACCTTGCGACCCTACGGAAATTATTTCCGAGATTTTGAGCAGAATATGACACCCAAATATGAATCCTAGTGCCTAGTCTCCACAGTACTAGCCTAAGCACCATGGTAGAATCACATCAAAAATCGCTACAATTTTCTATTCGGAATTGTGACAGTCTGTTATCTCTGTCTGCACTGTTTTCCAACATCATGACACTTCGGGATTTAGTGAATATTAGCTAAGTCATTCTTCCTTCTTTATTGCACTTAGGGTTTCTATTTTATCAGCTTATATACTTGTATTGTAACATTTTTGAATCATTTGTGACACTACAATCTAGATTTAATATTCATATTTTGTTAAATCATATAGCTACTTCAATGCCCTCCTCTTTAGTTTGAAATTTTTTTCCCATAATTACAAATTGAATCTTGATATGCAATCCTTCCACAAACTAGGTAGTTGTTGGACCCATAGTTTTGTATTCTTTATTCTTTAATTCCTTATAGGACTAAACATTCTTTATTCATGATCCTTTATTTTTTATAGGGACATGCAAAACTTTGGTGAGGATGTGTGCGATAAAAAGGAGGGAATCATGAACGTAAAGATAAGAAGCGGGTGTGCAAGAAAAAATATAAGAGATTAGCATGCAAGAAATGAACTAAATTTCACACAAGGAAAGGGTGACACTAAAAATGAAAGATCATGTATAAGGATAAGTTTGGATAAGGACATGAAAGACAAAGAAGGATAAATATAGATGTGATTCCAAGGATAGATTATAATTTATAGATTGGATCACTTTGCATAGAACAAGCAAAATACAAAATAATATTAGAACTTGGCTAAGGATAAACTGAGATATTATAGGAATTTCACCATGTAGAAAGGGTAAGGTTTCGAGTGGCTATCTTTATCCACAACCGAGATATATTAGTTATACTACATTTCTAACTCAAGGGTTATTATTAGCTCTTAAAATACTAGTGAAGGGAAAGTTCTTACTAGTATAAATACCCATAAGGGATCCATTGTAAAGAGAGAGGTGTATAAGAGTTTGAGAGGGAAAGATTTGTATCATTTGAGCTTCTTGCTAATATGGTTTGAGTATGTAATTTTCCAACTATTAATTAATATATGAGCGATCGTTGTTTGTTCAATAATAGACTTTTCTATTCATTTATGTTAAAGTACTTATGAATTCAAGTCTGTTTACTCACTAACAAACCCACTTCAACCTTGCTAGCCTTGATGGGACTGGAAACCTTCTTTTCCTTAGGTGATCATACCCTAAACCTCATTATGATGTGATAGACCAGCACGAATGGTAGAGGAAACTTGTGTGTGTCAATTACCATAATCTCATGTGTATGAGTACAAATGAAGAGTAAAACTAGATGTGCAACATTTTGGTTTAGTTGATGGGACCCTCATAATTTGTAATGATGAAGTGGATAGAAGATGCTTCAATTAACATGTGAGAATATCAAGGCAGCTCACGCACCATTTAGGATGCCTCTACACAACAACACCCAAGTTGCGTAAGGATTGTTCTCTAAGAACGTGGGTAGAAGCAAACCTTTATGATTCATTATATGAGACATTTTTATGTGAAATAATGGTACATCTACATACATAGTTACTAACATATTGCGAGGGAAATTTAGAATTTGGGTCAAAATCATCCTTGTAATTTTAAGTGAAAGAGGAAACTTTCAAAACATGACACGATATGGAAACGCGTGGTGGAATATTGGTGGAAATGCACACTTTAGAGTTATATCATTAAGTATTCAGTTTTCAAAATTCTCTTATGCAAATGAAGCACAATTCAACTTCTTTAAGGAGCCACATAGACCTTACATGAAGTAACATCCATTAGAAATTAAAAATATTATGGTTTTTATGGGATTTGACACTTTCCCAATGGAAGGCTAAATGCTCCATGGTGTGGACGACATGGAAATAGGATGGGTAAGAGATATATCAAGACAAGCCATGGATTCTCGAATAAGTGCACCTTTAGGTGGATGTGAGTCGAAGAACAAAAGCACGAGGAATTGGAGGAGTTATTACATCTACGTGATTCAACTCTAGGAACTATAGGGAATACCAATATCACCGATTAAGGAAATGAGAAAGAAACTAGGACAAGGAGCTGCATAAAGAAGTAGAAGCACACCAAACGATGACAAGATATCTATAGAATGAAGAAGGGAAGTATAATTTTGATGGTATCCATATCCAAGCTGTTGTTCCTACTCATACAATTGGGCCAAATGATATAGGAGAACAATTTTTAATTGAAATCAATAATGACAAAGAGGTCAAAAAAATTAAGGATAAAGAGACCTTGATTAATAGATTTCCATACATCCTATAATCATTGAAACCAATGCCAAATAAAATATAGCTCAACCCCTATCTTCGAAAGCACGGATATTTGGCATGATGAGTGTCAATACAATAACAATGGCATCAGTCTTCATGTAAGGAAAGAACTAACACATCAGGTTGTTGGAAAAAATCCCTCAACTATGAGTGGGCGGGAACGGAACATCACTCCAACAACTAATGTTCCAATCCAAGGTAGAGTTGTGAATACTGCACAATAGGTAGCCATACCAAATATATTTTACAAGATACACTTGCACTTACTAGAGTACCATGGTTTTGAAAATATTGCAAAACTTGTCCACAAGTGTGAGCTTATATGGAGAGCAAAGGGGATAAATTTTTTCGAGCGATGAGAGACCCAGTTCGTGATGACATTATTTAGTCGAGGCCCATACGTGGTATAGGAAATTTGATTCATTATAAGATGTGGTGAATTATGATTAACTAAAGGTGGAATTACTAAAATATTTTGACATTCCAGAGTTTGAGAAATAAATTATTTTGATGCTCAAGGAGATCTAGCAAGAACTCACTTCGAGAGTGTACATCTTATGATGCATGTTTCAAGATGCTCATTGTTATCCAAAATGAGCCCCCTGCTTATTTTGGCTAACTTGCCTTCATTCTTCCCTTCCTTGTGCTTCAACTTCAATTTTCACACATTTCAAGCACTCAAGGGTTTTTGGAAATGGCTCCATTAGATAGGATTTTTCTTCCCCTTTCCATAAAGGTAAAATTTTCCTCCTAACTCCAAATATTTCGAAAGTTATGGCTTGTGAAGTTTTTTGGGGAAATTTTCCCTTGACAGGCCCGTGGCCAATGAGAAGGTGCCACATGGCGGTGGAGGTCGGGCTGGCAGAGGTAAGTTGGAAAATTTTCCAAAGAGGGAAAAGGGCACAAAGGGAAAATTTTGGCTTGTAGGCCCATGCAAAGGAGGATGGAGAAAAAGTTACAGAAGGCCCGCGACCAATGAGGAAGCGACACATGTCCATGACAGTGGCAGGAGTCGGAGGCATAGAGGAAACTTTGGTTTTTGCCAAATCGCGAAGCACAAATGGAGAAAAAGAAGTGTGCCCTCGCAAAGCAATTAGAATCTGACATGTGTCACCGGAGGAGGCAGAGCGTGGGGAAAATTTGGGAATTTTTCCCGATAAAAAAATCAAAGGGGAAAAGCGAGGTTTGAGCCCGTATTTCCATCGGCTAATGGGAAAGTGACATGTGGCAGCGGGAGATGGGGCATGGGGAATTTTGGAAAATTTTCCCAAATTCAAAGAATGGAAAATTTTCATGTTTCGGCCCACCAACCCTGAATTTTGCCCTAAAATTGCCATTTTTGCCCTAAATCTCTAGAGGGGCATAACTTTCGATCCCGAGTTCAGATTTTCACATTCTTTATATCATTAGAAATCTTTTGAAATCCTCTACATGATGGAATATTCAATTTTGATTTTTGATGGGTATTTGTGGGAGAAAAATGGAAAAATGTATCTGGCATGCAAAAATACAGAAAACAACTCCAACCACCAAAATTAATGAAGTATGGGCCTCTGTTTTTCTCTGTAAAGCAATGTACTTCAAAGTATGGGATTTTTATGGAAACCCATCATTTTTAGGCCCATTAAATGAATCTTGTCGGTGGTTGAAGTCCCAAATCAATTTTCCCACGTTTTCTCCTTTTTCCATATGCTCGATGGTTAAAAGCCAATTTTGGCTCATTTGTAGCGTTTTGTTCATCATTCTTCTCTACTGTCCCTTATTTTCTTCCCCAGGGTCGAAAATGGAGTTTGAACCTCCTCCCTTGCTCTGTAATGGCATTTTTTGCCTCTTACCAGTAAAATGATGTTTTGTAAAAACTTCTAGAGCAATAAAAAATGTGTTTTGTGATGCATTTGTCCATCCTTGCTCATTTTCTTGTCTTCTTCTTGCCTCTCTTCATTGCAGGTATTTGTGCATGTTTGAATGTTCATTGCAGGTTTTGGAGTTGTGTTCATGGAGTTTTGGAATATTTTTGTGTGAAATTTATCCTTGGTTTTGTGATGCACTTGTCCATCCTTTCCATTGCTCACCTCTTCTTGTTCCATGGTAGTTTTGATAGATGTTCAACATTTTCCTTCTCTAGTGTATCACCGTTTTAGTGTAGGCTTTGTTTTTCCCTCTTTTCTCTCTCTCTGTCTCCTTGGCATAGTTAGATTAGGATTATATTAGCTTGCATGCACTGGAATAGCTTGTGGTAGGTAGTTTAGGAAGAGGAACTAGCCTTCTCTAGAGATCTTTCCCCATTTGCAAAGGTCCCACACTTTAGGAAAGCTCAATGTTTTGCATTCACACCAAATGACATTGCCTTAGAAAAGCAGATCCATAGGTCATTTTGGGGGTGCTGTGAATTTGCACTAACACTCATTTCAAAAAAATTGTATGAAATACATCCCACCCAACACACATAGAGGTTTATAGGGGAATAATAATTCCATTTAAATATGCACTATCACACAATTCCTTCTCCGACCTCCGCAAAGCTTTAGAAGAAGCACTACGATTGAAATTAGTTGGAAGTATTGATACGGGTTTCAACCCATTCATGGAAGCACATATCACATTTATGGAAACCCATATGGATAAATTTATAGTGAACAACATGAGATAAAATCACAATGGGTTATGGTGTATCGATTTTTTAGGTCAAAGGCCATACCAAAAATACATTTCCCTATAGAATATTGAAATCCATGCTTCTAGCTTTTGAAATATAAGAATAGGGTCATGATGTTTAGAACTTTCTCTTCTTACATCGCACCAAGAAGGAAAAAATATATTCTTACTATAAGACATGTTATGCACACACACATGACATAGTAAACTATCACATCATTGACCAAATTCATGAAGCCCGGTCACTAGGTTTTCATTAGGCTATAGTAGACAATACTAATGAGATATGTGGTGGATATGGTTAAGTCAAAAATGGTTAAGGACAAGGAGTTCATGGAAATGGTAGATTTACCCTAGAAATTTTTACAAGTATGGATCTCCATACTATTACCAACGTGATTTCCCATCATTCCCGAGTCTACACACATTATCAAAAGGAGAATAAGGTTGAAAATTTCCCATATTTGTATATGCTCATGAAAGAGAAAAGCTATAAGGGTGTGGGAATGATTAAAATTACACGTAATATGGTGGATGAAGCTAAATAAAAATATATTCTAGATATAGAACCTTCATCAAATGTATTGGTAACAATGCATGTTATTGTACATGTGTAAGGTTTGTCTTTGACAAAGTGAAACCAACAGAAATCAATGTCAAAAACCATATCCCGATGGGAGGAAACAAAAGGAAACTCTTAAAGAAGTGAAAGACTTGGTTAGAGAACTTCAAGGAGAGATAAAATTTCTCGAGATATGAAACAAGGCTATGAAATTAAATTCTTAAATATTCTTAGGAAGAAATGATCAGCAAAAACTAAATTTCAAGAGGTATGCATATTTTTGCATATAGAGGGAATATTAACCTTACTAGGCCAATGATTATCACACAAATTATAGAAGGTGGAAAGTTAGGGAAACATTTGGGAAACAAAATCATAATGTAAGATCAAAAAGATAGAGGGATTTGATAGAGAGATACTAGTTGATGCTTGTATAGATAGTTGGAACATTAATTACATATTGGTCGACACAAGTGCGGAAGTTAACATACTCACTATGGACGCCTAGAATAAAATGGGGTAACTAGTGTTACATCCATCACCACATGTTGTTCGTGTCCAACAAAACATAGGTAATGCCTATATGGGCCCTAAATAGAATCATCATTAGTATAACGGGAGTGAAGTTCCATGAATATTTTGAGTAATACCACTAGCGAAAGAAAATGATTTTACAAGATTACTACTAGGAAGGCCTTGGTGTTATACAAACTATAAGCATGAAAAACTACCAAAAGAAGTGAAAGATAAATAAATATAACAGAAAACCTTTCCTCCGAGTTTCTCTCACAAACCTTATATAATATTGTGGAAGTATTTAAACTTGTAAAATCCTTGAATAGATGGAATGTGGATGCTCTTAAATTAATACAAGGAAAGATTTTAATATGCAAATACCTATTGTTAAATTGGTAAAGTTTTTTTGTAAAGTTTCTAGGAATTTCAAGAAAGATATGGCCTATTTTTTATAGAGGCTATGAAGTGGTTGAAAGTGGTTAATGAACTCATTAATGCATATTCTTAAAATATCATTTAAGGAAGTTGAAATGGTTTGAATGGATTGAATATCCATTGAGGGCAGTAACTTTTAAGTTGGCAAAAATTTACATACATGAAGGTGGTTGTACATCCAACTTTACTACTTCCACCTTTCTAGGATTTTGGAAGTGGAGTGGGAGTAGAGTGACTAGGATAAGGAAGAGGAGTCAAGTGGAGGTTAAATATGAAAACAGATTTATTTTCCAATTTCAATAACTAATTTAATTAGCTATGAAGTGTGAGAGGATAAGTAACCATTTAATTAAATAAATGTTAATTAAATTTAGCTAGAATGGGTAGGAATTAATTTAATTAATTCCAAAGGGTGTGATAGAATTAATTTAATTAATTCTAACATGATTATGATATTCAAAGTATGAATTAATTAATTTAATTAATCAATTCTAAAAGGGATGTGAATAAATGAGGATAAGTTGTAAATAAGCATGTATTTTTAGGGTGTCTACATTTTCCCTCTTTAAAGTGTTAGTATAAAGTAATAGTATTTTAAAGATGGTAGACATATGTAAATCGGTGAGCAGATGACAAGGAATCATGTGGAACATTGATATGCCCCAACGAGTGTGAATGATAAGGGTATGTCCCCTCAAGTAGATGGATGACACATTAAAGTGGTGAACAACCGCTTGATAGGAAGAAGAGTAAGGTGAAGGATCAAGGAAGATAAAAGAAGATGGAAGGCGGTGTTTTTGTAGCATGATCTTTCATTTAGAGAGTGAAAGTTAGAGCAACCTTATTTTTTGTTACACAATAGAGTTGTCACCGTGATTATGAAATAATCATGATGTTTAACCTGTTATGTACATAAAACAAATACACACACAACAAACAAAAGTGAAAAAATAAAAACAAACCCAATATACATAGTAGATGTAGGCACCATGGTTATAAATGAACCAAGATGTTAACATACTACTTGTAATTGGTCCAAAAAAACAAGAGAAAGAAAACCCAATATACACCATAAAAGTATGCGTCGTGGCTATAAAGAATCCAAGACGATAATGAAATACATGCAATTGGTCCATAAATAATAACAAAAATGCAACACAACTTTGAAATAAAGACAATTAACTTTTCCCCTAATGTGTTCCATAATGATAAGTAAGCATATTTGAATGCCCCTAAGTAACAATATATGCAAAGGGATTGGATTGAACCAAAGAGTGGAGTGATATTAGATACTCCTCGTGACACTCTTATCGGATCTTGTTAAAGTGTAATATGAAATTGAAAAGGGTCATTTCCCCCAAGCACGGATACTAAAAATGCATTGGAGAGAATGAGAGCAAAAATTACCCCAAGTGAATTTACATCGCAAAGGAAATAATCAATTTACCAAGCTATGATTCTAACATATAAGGTAAAAGAGTAGTTGTGATAGTTGTAAGATGATTTGAATGACCACGAAGGTAGGAGTGAATTTTCTGATTTCACTAATTGTGTTGTTTTGTTGGATTTTTTTGAAAATTTTGAAATTTTTAGGATTTTATGATTATTTGGAATTTTTTTGTAAGTTGTGAGTTTCACATGTGTGTTTAAATTTTTATATTTTGTTGACTCAATTTTATTATGGCATATGTTAATTAACACCATGATTAAAAGCATACACAAAAGAAATTGTAAAACAATGACAAGATTGCAAAACAAACCCTTATGCATATAATAATACAAATGCACCAAGATTATAGACAAACCAAGATGCTAACAAGACTACTTACACAAGATTAACATCTAACAACAACAATGTAACACAACTGATAATATCGATATCGACATGTGAATATTCCCCTAAAGTGTTCCACCATGAAGAATAAGAAGACGTGAATTCTCCCAAGAGATATCTTAGAAACACAAGGAAATAGGATCAAGACAAAGAGCGGGGTAATCTTAGATAAGTTCCTAAGACACTTTTCTCGATCCCATTATAGTTTGATCTGTATTAGATTTAATCCAAGTGTTCCCCAAGAAAATTTATATTGTGAATGGTTAATTGATTGTTTTTCCTCCGAGCATAGATATATGCCACGGGAAATAAAATTGATTATCATAAGATGATCTAGAATAATTAGTAGGATTTCCATCAAATGAGGATATTGTTAAATTTTGTTACACGATTCTCTGAGATTTTGTCAAACATTTTCTGAATGTTTTTCTTTTTTATTGTTTTTATTTTTATATTATTTTTGGTTTTTTTGAACATATTTCAATGTTTTTTTATTTTTGAAAATATCAAAATATTTTTTAAAATATTTGAGTTTATTTGGATTTTGGAACATATTTGAATGTTTTTATTTTTGAATATGTATGAATGTTTTTTTGACTCGGTAAAGGGTACACCATCGAACTCATGTTCAAACAATTGTAATCATTTCATTCTATTGGCAGAATGTAGATGATATAGTGATAAGATATCTCACTCCGACTCCACACAACTAGGAAGATGTGAGGGCTCACCACCGAGAGCCAAGAAGGACGTGAGAACTAGGAGAATAGTGATATGAAAATGAAGATGAAGGATGCCAAGACATAAGGTGTAATAATGATCCATTTGGGAAAATGTGACTCATCTCCAGTCAAGATTACCTAACCGATTCCAAGATGATTTCACTTTATAGGTTTTTACTAGACTTAGATCCATTGGTGGCCTATTGATTGACAAGATTTGGTTGAAGGAATTATTGTCTCTCTTAACATGAGCAACTTCTTGGGATGTGTATGATTAAGCACTTTTGATGCAAATTTTCTAAAGGCTTTATTTTGTTTGATTTTTTTAATTGACCCCTACATATTTCCTCATGTGACTAGTAAGAGGTAAGGGATCAACATCGAAGATAAAATGTAGGTGAGAAATGATACATTTCTCCTTTCTAGTCTCATACTACTAGTAAGAAGTATGGGCTCATCATCGAAGACTGTGAAGGACAAAAGGTGTAATGATTTTTTTTTGTATTTTAGATTGATTTTTCCTTGTATGTTGATATTGTTCTTGTTGGGAAGGAACGTTTTACTCTAAAATCTCAGCCTCATGTGACTAGTAAGATGCAAGATTTCAACACCTTAGACAGAGATGGATGTGTTATCCAAAATAAGCCCATTGCTCATTTTTGGCTATCTTCCTTTCATTCCTTCCTCCCTTGTGCCTCAGATGAATTTTTCTACTTTTTAGGCACTCAAAGTTTTTTTAGAAATGGTTTCATTGGATAGAGAATCTTCTCATCTTTCTAGAAAGGTAAATTTTTCCTTCTAACTCCTTGTATTTTGCAAGTTATGGCTCGGCGGAGTTTTGGAGGGAAATTTTCCCAAGGGAGGTCCGTGCCTAATCAGAGAGCACCACGTGTCGGCGGAATGGCGGGAGGTGGAGGGAAATTTAAAAAATTTCCAAGGATCGGTTAGGGTAGTCAAAGGAATTTTTCGGCCCGAAGGCCCACCAGCCAATAGGAGGAGGCCACATGTCCATAGGGTCGTCGGAGGTCGGACCGGCGGGGAGAAGTTGGGAAAAATTCCCCAAGGTTGGCGTAAAGGAATTTTTGGCCCGAAGGCCTGCCAATGAATTAGAACACCGCCACGTTCCTCGAAGCATCGAGGAGGTAGAGGTGCAGAGAGAAATTTTCCTTTTCGCCAAAGTATGGCAAAAGGCGTAGAAAAACTCCGCCCCCGATGGCCGGCACCAATCAGAAGCTGCCATGTGTCCGTGTGGCCGGCAAAAATATTAAGGTGGCCCGTAGAGGGAAAAGAGCTGGTTCGAGCCGGTGCCAATGAAAACATGCCACATGTCCCATTTGGGGAAATGGTCATAGTTAATGGAAAATTGGAAGCGCGCCCCCGAGGGCTAATAACAAGATGCCATGTGGCATCGGAGCGGCGGAGCGATAGAGGAAAATTTTCTAAAATCCCAAAAGGCGTAAAAGGCAACCGAGACTGCGGACCAATCAAAATGTGCCACGTAGCATTGGAATGCCGGTAGGTGGAGATTTTTGGGGATATTTTCCCAAAATTCAAAAAGGGGAAAATTTTAAACTTTAAATTGCTAACCCAAATTTTGCCCTTTTTGCCCTAAATCTTCAAAGGGCATAACTTTTGATCCAGGGCTTAGATTTTCACATTTTTGGTATCATTGGAAAGATGGTGAAGTTCTCTATATGATGGAGCGTTAAATTTTGTATTTTTATGGAGAATTTTGGGAGAAAATGGAAAAACATCTCTAGCATGTACGGAACATAAAAAAAATGACTCCAACCACCAAAATTAATGAAGTATGGGCTTCTTTTTTGCTTTGTAAAGCAATGTACTTCGGAGTATGGGATTATTTATGGAAACCCATCATCTTAAAGGCCCATTTGATGAGTTTGGTTAGTGGTTGGATGCTTTCCCACATTTTCTCCTTCTTGGGCTCAAATTTTCATTGTTAAAAGCTAGTTTTGGCTCATTTGAAAAGGTTGTTCATCTTTTCAGCTCCGCCCTCCATTCTTTTCTTCCCCGGGGTTAAAAATAGAGTTTGAATCTCCTCCCCTACTCTTTAATGGCATTTTTTTCCTTCTACCATTAAAATGATGTTTTGTGCAAACTTTGGAGCAACAAAAATGTGTTTTGTGGTGCATCTGTCCATCCTTGCTCATTTTTGCTTGTTTTCTTCTTGCCTATCTTTATTACAGGTATTTGTGCATGTTTGAATGTTCATTGCAGGTTTGGAGCTGTGTTCATGGATTTTAGGAAATTTTCTTTGTGATTCTATCCTTGGGCTGTGATGCATCTATCCATCCTTCCCATTGCTCACCTCTTTTTGTTCCATGGCAGTTTTGATAAATGTTCAGCAATTTTCCTTCTCTGGTGTATCACCGTTTTAGTGTAGGCTTCTATTTTTCCTCTTTTTCTCTCTCCCTATCTCCTTGGAAGTTAGATTAGGATTAGATTAGCTTTCTTGCACTAGAATAGCTTGTGGCAGGTAGTTTAGGAAGAGGAACCAACCTTCTCTAGAGAGCTTTCCCCATTTGCAAAGGTCCCACACTTTGGGAAAGCTCAATGTTGTGCATTCACACCAGATGAGTTTACCTTAGAAAAGTAGATCCATAACTCATTTGGGGGTGCTGTGAATCTACACTAATAGTTTTGGCATGCCCGGTGGGACCTTAGAGGTCTTCCACTTCATCTTTTGCAGGTTGGTGTGTTCTTGTGAAGATTTCAGCCTTTGGAGGCACTTGCAAACACATCTGGTGACTCCATCCAATCAGCAACCCATTTCTAAAGTTGCAGACCCTTTTTCCATTCATTTTCCATTCATTCCTCTTTCCATCTCTTTCATTCTTTTCCATTCCATGAAGTTGTGCAATCATGACTTCATTTCCATCATGGAATTCACATTTACAACAACAACAAAGTATATTCCACCTCCAACATGTTTTACAAATCCTCTAAATCAGCATTTTGATCAAATTCAAGGTCAGCATGCTTACCCATATGAGCAATACTAAAATTAGTTTGGTTGTGAGGCACATCAAGAGCAAGGGTATGCATGAAATTAAGATAATCAAATGGAATATGCTGATTTTGTGGAGAAAATCTAAAAGATGGAGGTAAAAATGGTGCAATCAAGAGCAACATCTCAAATGAAGGCTTTCAGAATTGGTTGCAAGACTCCTTGTCCATGGGGAGGCCCTTTTCTAAGACACTTCAGCCCTCAGGAGAAGCTGGACTTCATGATGGAGATGCTTCCCCAACTTACACAATGGACAACAGAGATAGAGGCCTATAAACTTGGTGTTGAACAACCTTGTCAATGGGTAAGTTCTACACCATCATCTGGTTCTTCTCTTTCCATTCCTCAAGCAACACCATCTCAATTTGGGCTTCAATTTTCAAGCTTCCCATTGAATGTTGTCCCAAATGTTGAATCCATTTCTCCATTACCTAGTCTTCCACCCCATCTCAATTCTTCTTTCCTCTTTCCTTCCAAATAGTCATTCCCTTGACAAGATCCAATAGAAATACCCTCTCCTCCAAAGAAACAAGAGGTTTCACCTCCTCCACCACCACAAAAAAATTGTAAAATCAATTGAGTTACAACCCACCCCTCCTCTTGCATTCCCAAATCCATGTTGGGAGAATGAAAATCAGAAAATTAGTCATCAAGGACAGCAAGAAGAAGAGCCAAACAAAGAAGAAAAAATCATAAGTTTGGTAAGCTTGGCTCTCAAATATGGGATCACAAGGATCCCATTGATGGTTAAGCCTTCAGAAGAGGTTAGAGTTGGAGAACAAGTGGAAAACAAGGTTGATTTTATAGCAACAGTGAAGCAAGAAAAACAACAGCTTGTTTGTGATGAGTTGAGTGTCCATGTTGGCACTTTTCCCAAAGAGAATGCTGATCCAATTCAAGTTGCACAATCAGCCATGGAGGAGGAAAGCTCTGAAGAAGATCTTGCAGTCCCAACTTGTCCTCTAGAGCAGCAGATTGAAGAGTTTGACTTGACAAACTTCATGCTAGAGGAAGAGTTCTATCAAGAGCAAGATTGTCTTCAAGTAGCAGAGGAAGGAGAAGCTGCTCAAAATCCAAAAGAAGAGGAGCACATTCCAGCTGTGAAGGAGAAAAGTGCAGATCCAAGGGCTTTGAGCACAAAGCAAACTACAGGAGAACCTTCAGTTCTTCTTTCTACTTCATCTCTCTCGAGTTCTAGTGCTGAAGAAGAGTTTTATCTCTCAAACTCAATGTTGGAGGATGAAAGAAACCATGGTGATCAAGTTGCATATCAAGAGAACACCATGGGAGAGGTTGAACATTTGTAGCAGGATAGCAATGAGGTAGTTTACCTGTCTGATTTAGAGGACTGTTTTGATGAAGAAGAACCAGTTGAAATCACACCATCTTCTCCTTCATCATCCATCTTCCAAACACAAGAACTTGTTGTCATGGAGGAGAGCATTCATTTAGAGTAGCCTACATCTTATAGCAGCTCTTTAGGATCAAGATTGGAAGATTTAAATCTTCCATTTTCTTCATTAGAGAAAGAGAAAGGGCAGAAAAGTTCTACCATTCCTTCCACACCATCCACTCAAGAATGTCTGCAAGAAGATTCCATTTTTGGAATGGAAAATCAGAGTTATGGGCATATCAAATGGATCAGACCTTGCCCAATTAGGTATTTGGCTTCATTGGAGCCAAAGGAGAAGCCACAACCAGTCATGCTTGCCTCTAAGCATGAGGATGATATGTAAAGTTCCAAGGATCAGCTGTCATACCTCTTCAATCCAAATGCAGAGCAACTAAAAGAGGTGTTGGATTTATTTTCAGCTGACACCTTGCTGATTTGGGTAGAAGACCAGCTTCTTGTTGATTTTCCACTCATCCAACCAGCCATGTTCAGTGCCAAATTAGTTGCATGGCTGCCCATTTTGAAGAAAGGAAGCTATTTTGCACAACCGATTCTCAGGGTTTGTTTAGCTCACCTTTGCTTCCAGTTAGAGTAGATTAGGTAGGTTTTCTTTCAGTAGAAGAAGTGCTTGTGCACACTCTGCATGTTCCATTTGGAGCATGTATGATTTTCAGTTTTGTACATAGTTTTTGGTGCTATTGGTTTTGCTCTTGCACAGTCCATTTCAGTGGCATTTTGGTGAGAACAACTCTAAGTTCAGTGGGCTTCAAGTGGCTTAGAAGGAAGTTTTCAAAGTTTAGATCAGTTTGCAAGCTATAACTCATGACTCCATGCCCAATGGATGCTTCAAAGGCTACTGATCATTCATCTAGTAGGTAGATGACCCCTCTGAGTTGCCAAATTGCTATCCAAAATAATCCCCTTGCTCATTTTTGGCTATCTTCCTTTCATTCCTTCCTCCCTTGTGCATCAGATGAATTTTTATACTTTTTAGGCACTAAAAGTTTTCTAGAAATGGTTTCATTGGATAGAGAATCTTCTCATCTTTCTAGAAAGGTAAAGTTTTCCTTCTAACTCCTTGTATTTTGTAAGTTATGGCTCGACGGAGTTTTGGAGGGAAATTTTCCCTAGGAGGTCCGCGCCTAATCAAAGAGCGCCACGTGTTGGCAAAATGGGAGCGGGAGGCGGAGGGAAATTTGAAAAATTTTCAAGGATCAGTCAGGGAAGTTAAAGGAATTTTTTGACCCGAAGGCCTGCCAGCCAATAGGAGGAGACCATGTGTCCATGGGGTCATCGGAGGTCGGACCGGTGAGGAGAAGTTGGGAAAATTTCCCTAAGGTTGGCACAAAGGAATTTTTTGGCCCGAAGGCCCGCCAATGAATCACAACCTACCACATGTCCTTAGAGCATCGAGAGGTGGAGGCATGGAGGGAAATTTTCCTTTTCACCAAAGTATGGCAAAAGGCGTAGAAAAACTCTGCCCCCGATGGCCCGCGGCAATTAGAAGCTACCACATGTCCATGTGGTGGCGAAAATCTAAAAATGGGCCCATGAAGGAAAAGAGCTGGTTTAGAGGCGGCACTAATGAAAACATGCCACGTGTCCCATTTAGGGAAATGGTCAAAGTCAACAAAAATTGGAAGCACGCCCGAGGGCCAATAAGAAGATGCCACGTGGCATCGGAGCGCAGAGCATGGAGCGACAAAGGAAAATTTTCCAAAATCCAAAAAAAAGGCATAAAAGGCAATCGGAAAACCTACGGACCAATCAAAACATGCCATGTGGCATTGGGAGTGTGGAGGCAGATATTTTTGGGGAAATTTTCCCAAAATTCAAAAAGGGGAAAATTTTAAACTTTTGGCCCGACAACCCGATTTTTGCCCCTTTTTTTCCCTAAATCTTCAGAAGGGCATAGCTTTTGATCCAGAGCTCATATTTTCACGTTCTTGGTATCATTGGAAAGATGGTGAAGTTATCTACATGATGAAGGGTTCAATTTTGTATTTTGATGGAGAATTTTTGGAGAAAAATGGAAAAATGTCTATGGCATGGAAGGAACACAAAAAAATGACTCCAACCACCAAAATTAATGAAGTATGGGCTTTTATTTTTCTCTCGTAAAGCAATGTACTTCAAATTATGGGCTTGTTTATGGAAACCCATCATCTTATAGGCCCATTAGATGAGTTTAGTTGGTGTTTTGATGCTTTCCCATGTTTTTTCTTCCTGGGCTCGAATTTTCATTGTTAAAAGCCAGTTTTGGCTCATTTGAAAAGGTTATTCATCTTTTCAGCTCTGCCCTCCCTTCTTTTCTTCCCCAAGGTTGAAAATGGAGTTTGAATCTCCTCCCCTACTCTGTAATGGAATTTTTTCCTTCTACCATTAAAATGATGTTTAATGTAAACTTTTGGAGTAACAAAAACGTGTTTTGTGGCGCATCCGTCTCATCCTTGCTCATTTTTGCTTTTTTCTTCTTGCCTCTCTTCATTGCAGGTATTTGTGCATGTTTCAATGTTCATTGCAGGTTTGGAGCTATGTTCATGGAGTTTTTGGGACATTTTTTGTGAAATCTATTCTTGGGCTGTGATGCATCTGTTCATCCTTCCCATTGCTCACCTCTTTTTGTTCCATGGTACTTTTGATAAATGTTCAGCAATTTTCCTTCTCTGGTGTATCACCGTTTTAGTGTAGGCTTCTATTTTTCCTCTTTTCTCTCTCTCCCTATCTCCTTAGAAGTTAGATTAGGATTAGATTAGCTTGCCTACACTAGAATAGCTTGTGGTAGGTAGTTTAGGAAGAGGAACCAGCCTTCTCTGGAGATCTTTCCCCATTTGCAAAGGTCCCACACTTTGGGAAAGCTCAATATTGTGCATTCACACCAGATGAGTTTGCCTTAGAAAAGTATATCCATAACTCATTTGGGGGTGCTGTGAATTTGCACTAACAGGATGATCAAAAGATCCAGGTAAAAACATTTAGTTCTTTCTATTAAAGAGATAACTTGATTTAAAGGATGATTTTCCATCAGTAAGCTTCTAGACAAAAATATAGGTCAAAATATCCGGAATGGTAGAAACCATAACAAAAATGAGACACACAATTCTTAAGATGAATAGTATTATCATGTGTCATATATGAAAAGAATGTGGAGAGATGATGATGTTATGATTAAGATATCTTCCAATGGATGAATCAAATAAAAGTGTTTGTTTAGATGAGTTGACAGTTGTTTTCTGTGTTTTTGCATGGGAAAAATTCACTTGAAAATAGGACAACCATACCCTAGTGTCAAAAAAATTTTCTATGTCATACCTTTCTAAGAAACCACCCATGTCATCATATTCCATGTACCAATCTTATCCTTTCATTCAAATGGTCTATATGTTTTTTTCATTCATTCCCTAGGTTATTTAGGAAGAAAAGTTCATTCAAATAACTTATGGAGCAACGTATCTGAAAGTTTTAGGAAATCTTAAGAGGGGCTACCATCAACCTTCCTAAGCTAATTACACAATTTCTGGAGTGGAATGAAGGATAAAACTATTCATGGAGAGTTATTAAAGATCTATGAACATCAAGGAATATATTTAGGAATATTCTGGGAAGTTTTGGAGGTTTAGGAGCCAATTCACTGAAAGTGGGTTTTGAGGCCAAAGGAGCTTACACCACGAAGAAGAGTACCTGAGCTTCAAGAGGTGATTTTGTGAGCTTTGGAATGAGTTGTGAGCCCAAAAAGGTATCATTGGAAATAATTTTCAACCCTCTACAGGGTTGAAAAAAGATATCAACTTCAAACCCTGTGCATTTTTCTAGGAAGCTCATTTGTTCCATGAAATACAAATGATCCCAAGAAAAAGGATTTTTAAGGTTTTTCAATAAGAATCAATCCATTTACCCCTACCATTATTATCAAAATTAAATTTCCATGCAAAATCATAGAAATAAGTGTGTGAAAATTCATTCGGGAGCTCATGTTATGGTCTTTCCAAGTCGTCCTCCAAGGTATGTTATTTGATACGTAGTCAAATTTGTAAAGGGACACATGGCACCCCGAGGCTAAGGTGTAACTTTTTGCACCCGTTGTACCAAACCAAAAGAAAAATAGGTGAAAAAAGTGTTCCATCCCCCTTTTAAGCTCTTTGGTCACTCATATGACCCGGCGGCTCACTTTAAGCTCTTTTGACCAAGTTGACTTGCTCCCCCACCAACTCTCGCATGCACGCCACTTGTCAGGATGGGGCTAAGGCACACTTTTTTCACCTATTTTCCAAAATCAAAGTGATAATGGGGGAAAAATGTTCCCTACCCCTTGGTTACCTCCTGGACTTCCATACGGTCATTTTCTAGCTCCTAGGTGCTTATTTTTTGCTCCCCCTTCATCTCTCATTGAATGAATAGTCGCCACTTGTCGCAAAAAGGATAAGGCACACTTTTTTGCATCTATTTTCCCAAACCAAGGGGGAAATTGGGAAAAAATAATTTCCCCGCCCTGTCATGGTTTTCCAAATTCATATAACACAAAACTTAGCCATTTTTTCTCATTTCCCCCCACACTCTCCATCTGCTACCAAAACTCTACCGGATTTTTGCTCAAATATTTCCTCCACCATTTTATTACTCCCTCTATCACTTCTAGTTTCCCATGATTTGAAGAAGAATAAAACACAAAGAAATCTAAAATTTTGAATACTATAAAAGAGATTTCTCGCTCGAAGAACTCCATAACCCGTGAAGCAAAATTATTCGTAACTAAAAAACTAGTGCTCGGATCAATGCGGGGTTTTTTACAATCATCTATTTTTTCAGAGGATATTAGAACACAAGAAAAAAAATTCACATGCATGCCCCATTTTTTGCGGTGAAGAAACCCCAATTTCAGAAAATTTTTTTAAAATTTAAAATCTCCATTTCCAGACACCGGGTAGACTTGAAATTTCAAAGGTGCACTAAAATCAAAAAAACCATATCAAAAAGGTGGTTTCATCAAAAACCAAGGTCCATAGCACCATTTTATTAAAATAGTAATCCTCTTACATAAGGACCAACTATTTTTAGTAATTCTTCATAAAGAGCAGTTTCAAGGAAGCAATGTGCACAACGGTGATCTAGAAAGACAATTTGGTGATCATAATCGAAAAGGGTGGAAAATTTTAACTTACTAAAAATAGTAAATCCACCCTTTCAGGTGCATAAAGTGTTCCAAGAGCCATGAAATTCAAGTTCACAAGATTATTATGATCTCATCATCTTAATAATTACTTCAAAGGAACGATGGTGTTTCATGTTATTGAATGAACATTATTCATTTATGTCAATGGTGTATTCATCGGTGCTTTTCATTTACCTTCTCAAGGTGTACGAAAATTACATCACTCAAAGAGAAATCTTTTCAATAGAGCATGACAAAGTGTCACATAGTGTCATCATGAACATTGCCCACATGTCATTTGGAATTTTCCTCAAGAGATCCCAACAATGTCTTTCGACACTCATTTTATGCTTCAGGTTATCCGTGTATCATGTGTAAGGAGGATTTTTCTATCATCATTGTTGGACTATCCATTATGTGTTTCATTGGAATATTCAAATCAGCATAGCAGTATTACAAATGGTTATGGTAGGTTCAGTTTCAATCTTCAACTTCTTCGTAGTGGACCTCAAGAAGAAACTCTTGTGGTCATTAAGGTGATCATTCAACGGTGTTCTTACAAACTCGGTTCAAGGTGTTTGTGCATCACCTAAGGAGGATTCCTTGTGGTATAAAGGATTCAAGGAATAGGTTCCCATTCTATAGGATTCTCATTTGGAGGTATAATTTGAGTTCTTCAATGAGGAAGTTGCTTCATCAAAAATATCATTTCCTTCTCTCTCTCCCCTCTCCTTTCTCTCTCCTTTCTAATTCTTCATTAGATGTAATCATTGTATTTCATCCTATTCACTTAAGTGACCTATTTTAAAATTGTAAAAGTATTTTCTCAAAATTATAAGAGAAATACATAATTTGTCTTTTCTAATGGAAAACAAAAGTAATGATCGAGAGAATACTTGTTAGAGATCACACAAGGAGTTCGTGTGGGAGAGAAATCTAGGATCAAGGGCACAAAGGGACAAGAAGAGCCTGGATATGGAGGAAAAGTTCAACATTCAGGACTTAGTTGATTTTGAGCATGAAGACCTATTTTTAGAATATGGCGTGTGGAACACACCAACGATGCATAGACATGCGCGTCATGCATTGTCTATCTTTAGAGGATCAGATCAAAGCTTGTTTTGCATGGAGACGAGCTAAGAATAGGATTGTCACTTTAGTTAACTGTAAGAGGTCTATAGATAGCACACTTACATGTGTGGCTATGCCTATAAACGGCACGTGGCTATTAATAGCATGCAACCTATTTTTAGAATAGATAAGTGGTGAAGGGAAAGTCCCCACCCTATATATATGATGTGAAGCACATAGTAGAAGATATACACATGGAGAGATGGATGTATGAAGGTATAGAGGTATACACATATGATTGGATTCTTCGTATCGAGATCCATGCATGCATTGGTATAAATTGACATTACTATAAGGAGCTTTTGTGTTTATTAATAGATGGAAGATATTGGTTGAATCTAAGTGTCATTCCTATGTGTAATTGAGTAGTGCATGTTATTGATTCAATCATGATTACTATTTAAGCTTGTTCTTTCATAGATTTGAATGTAGCATGCATGGTAGAATGGTGGATTAGTTATGGACATATATGTTTCTTCCTTCATCATGCTAACATCCTACTATAGTAACCCTAAAGAGGGACTTGGTACCTTTGCGTGCTTTGGGTGAGCTCTCAGTCGCCTAGGTGAGTGATGTGCCAATGTGACTAGGGTGTTATCTGGTAAATTCTAGGCTGCATCATTGGTTTTTTGTTGCGAGACCTCTTTTCATTTGTTTTTCAGGATGGTTCATAATGAAGACGTCTTGGTTAACTCTAGCAAGAATTGAGGAGTGGATACACAAACGGAAGAAGAATATGCGGGGTGGTTCAACGGTGGATCCGAGTTTAACGCAAGTACTTGGGTAGAATAGAATCTATATGACAACCTATATAAGAGCTTTTTCACTAGATTTCTAGTAGAACTATACGAGTGGCTTACGCTTATGCATCTCAAAGCAAAATTGGAGGTATCACATGCTTGTCTGAGACAGGAAGAATTTCAGGCCCTTTATGATGTTTATTTGATCTAGACTCGGAATGTGGATATGGGGTTTCATGGTGTTCTAAACAATTATATTTTGGAATATTCAATTTCAACGTATTCTTACCCGGAGGTAGCTGAATTCTAGTTTTTGGTGTATCCAAGAGGATTATATCTACAAGGTATTCCACTAGAAATCAAGATCTTGATGGTAACTTTGAATCTGGAGAGTAAACCAATGGCTAAGAAAACTTCACCATGCGTGAGGGTAGAAACATGTTTGGTGAAAGATGGTAGACCTAGCAGCAAAGAGGCGGAGAGAGGAGAGGTGGCTTAAGTATAATGAGGCATGTGAG
The DNA here is from genome assembly GCA_018340775.1 of Taxus wallichiana var. yunnanensis. Taxonomy (NCBI): domain Eukaryota; kingdom Viridiplantae; phylum Streptophyta; class Pinopsida; order Cupressales; family Taxaceae; genus Taxus; species Taxus wallichiana. Next base: position 704,332,870 of record CM031244.1, read on the forward strand.
AGGGAGATAGAGAAGCAGTGTTCCATTACAGAAAGTATGGCATTGAGGAGAGAGATGGCTCGTGAAATATTTACACTCATGTAGAAGACGTGGAGCTAGAGCATCAAGAACTCCCCATCTTGGAAAGCATGAAAAATATCCCCCTTGGCCTCACGAAGTGCACCAACATAGAATAATTGGGACGTGGGCATGTATCTTAATCCACCTAGTGACCTAGCCCTTGCACTTGATTTTCTAGTATCTAGTATGAAAAATAACCAGCAAGCTAACTTGGGAAGTAGGAGAGTAGGAGTAAGTCAGGGAGCAAGTACATCAATGGCTAGGACATACAACTTCAATGATATTTGGAGGAACATTCTTAGGCACATCATCCACAAAGAATGTGAGAGCACAAAATGTTGGGTTCACCTCTGGAAGTGGAACTACCTCATAGACTACAGCGGTTCAATATAGTACTACTATCAGAGCATAGGGGAGTACATCTATAGGTCATATTCTAGCTATAGGTGGAGGATCAGGAGGTATAGGTGGTTCTAGTTCCAGTGGATCTGGTGGTTCTAGAGGTAGAGGGAACACATGAGGTTCTGGATCAGGTGGTCAAGGCCCACAAAGAACCACATAACTTTTTTTTTGGAAATGTATCTTCATCTTCTGGAGTATAGAGGCATAGAGGATGTTGTCGAACATGTGAATATGTGTGAAATCTTGTAGCAAGCTAAAGGGATCATGGTTTCCAAGTGTAAGGCAAGTCAATTTGCTACTACAATATAGGGACGTGCACACAGTTAGTACAAGAAGTTTGACACTAATCAAACTTGTGTGGATTATGCAGTATTAAAGGATGCTTTCTTGAAAGAGTTCCATATCCCTAAGTTTGAGCAGAAGAGTATAAGTTCACTCAAGGATATCAAGCAAGGCACTACTGAGAGTGTATGTGAGTATGATGCCTATTTTAAAACACTTCTATCTAAGTTATCTTATGATATTCATGCAAGCCAACATGCACAATGGTTTGTTGGAGGATTGAGTACACCGTTTAGAAGGGTCTTTGTCACATAAGGCTGTTGATCAAAGAATACTTGTCAAAGATCACACAAGGATTCGCACGAGGATAGTAACACACCGGAACCAAAGGTGTGGAAGGACATGAAGGACGAGCGCATGGAAGGCAAGTTCAAATTTCAGGACTTAGCCGCTTTTTTAGCATGAAGACCTATTTTCAAAAGATGGTGTGAAAAACACATCAACGATGCAGAGACATGTGTCCCATGCATCGTCTATCTTTAGAGAAGTGGCTCGAAGCATTTATGCATGAAGACAAGCTAAGAATAGAATTGGCACTTTAGTTAACTGCAAGAGGACTATAGATAGCACACTTGCATGTGTGGCTATGATTTTAAATGGTGTGTGGCTATCAATAGCATATAGCCTATTTTTGGACTAGATAAGTGGTGAGGGAAAGTCCCCACCCTATATATATGATGTTAGGTACATAGTAGAGAGTGGGATGTATGAGTGTGAGATAAATAGAGAGAGAGAGAGAGAGTTGGATGTATGGAAAGAGATGTATGTATGTGTGTAACAGAGAATATACACATATGATTGAACTACTATATCAGTTCCATATGTGCATTGGTATCGATTGACAATACTATAAGGAGCTTTTGTATTTATTGATAGATGGAAGACATTGGCTGAATCTAAGTGTCATTCTGTGTATAGTTGAGTAGTGCATATTATTAATTCAATCATGATTTATATTTAATCTTGTTCTTTCATATATATGAGTGTAGCATGCATTTTGGAATGATGGATTAGTTATGAATCTATATGTTACTTCCTTCATCATCTTAACATCCCATTATAAAGAACCCTAAAGAGGGACCTGGTACCTTTACGCACTTCGGGTGAGTGCTCAATCTAGGATGAGTGATGTGCCAGCGCAACTAGGGTGTTATCTAGTAAATTCTAGGCTGCATCATTGGTTTCATTGCTGGGACCTCTTTTTAGTTGTTTTCAAGATGGTTTGTGATGAAGACGTATAGGTTAACTCTAGCAAGTATTAAGGAATGGATACATGAACTGGAGGAAGAATATGCATGGTAGTTCAACAGTGGAATCTAAGTTTAACACACACACTTGGGTAGAACATAACCTATATGACAACTTATATGAGAGATTTTTCACTATATTTCTAGTAGAACTATACGAGTGGCTTACTGCTTATGCATCTCAATGGAATTGGAGGTATCGCACACTTGTCTGGACACAGGAAGAATTTTAGGCCCTCTATGATGCTGATCTGATCTGGACTCGCGTAGTGGATACATGGTTTCATGGTGTTCTAAATAGTTATATTTTGAAATATTCAATTTCAACATACTCTTGCCTAGAGGTAGCTGAGTTCCAGTTTTGCGGTATCCAAGAGGAACATATTTGTAAGGTGTTCCACTAGTGATCAAGATCTTAATGGTAACTTTGAACCTGGAGAGTAAAATGATGGCTAACTAAACTTCGCCATGCGTAAAGGGCAGGAACAAGTTTGGTTTAAGGTGGCAGACCTAGTGGAAGAGAAGAAGAGAGAGGAAAGGTGGGTTAAGTATAATGAGGTGCGTGAGAGGGAGATAGAGAAGCAATGTTCTATTGTAGAGAGTATGGCATGGGGGAGAGATGGCTCATGAAAGATTTATATCTCATGTAGAAGACATGTAGCTAGAGATTTAGGAACTCCCCCATCTTGGAAAACATGATAGAGATCCCCCCTCGGCCTCACATAGAAGTGCGCTAGCAGAGACTACCTAGACCGTGGGCACACATCTTAATCCACCTGGTGACCTAGCCCTTGCACTTGGTTTTTAGTATCTAGTACGAAAAGTAATCGAAAACTAACTTGGGAAGTAGGAGAGCAAGAGTAATTCGGGGATTATGTACATCAATGGCAAGTTATAGGGTTTGGAGGACCATTCTTAAGCACATCATCCACATAGAATGTGAGCGCACGCAGAATGTTCGATTCACCTCTGGAAGTGTAACTACCTCACTGTGATCGTAGGGGTTCAAGATAGTACTACTATCGGAACATAGGGAGTATGTCTACAAGCCCTATTCCAACTACAGGTGGAGGATCGGGAGGTATATGTGGTTCTAGTTCTAGGTGATCTAGTGGTTCCGGAGGTAGAGGGAACACAAGAGATTCCGGATCATTGATCAAGCCCCGCATCAACCGTAGAATATCTATATGGAGATGTCTCTTCGTCTCTTGGAGTATAGAGGTATGGAGGATGCTACCGAACATGTGCATATGTATGATATATTGTGGCATGCTAAAGGGATCACGATCATTGAGTGAAAGGCAAGTCAATTTGCCACTACATTATAAGGACGTGCACACACAACTGGCATAGGAAATTTGACCCTTATCAAACTTGTGTGGATCATACATCATTGAGAGATGATTTCTTGAAAGAGTTCCATATACCTAAGTTTGAGCGTAAGAATATAAGTGCGCTACAGGATATCAAGTAAGGCACTACCGAGAGTGTATGTTAGTATGATTTTCATTTTAAGACACTTCTATCTAAGCTATCTTATGATATTCATGCTAGCCAAAGATGCACAGTGGTTCATTGGAGGATTGATTACACCTTTTAGAAGGGCACTATCACATAAAAAATACACTGATCTATGTGAAGCACTTGAAGCACTTTACATGTTGAGGCGATTAGGATCATTGACACTCGGCATTAGTCCATTCCTAGAGGCACAGATTGCAGCTATGGAAAAGCAGTTAGAGAAGCTATAAGCAAATTCAGCCCATGAAACACGCTCAGGAATTTGGTGTATATATTGTGAAGTGGAAGGTCACACAAGGGATAGTTTCCCTCACCGATCTATATGCTCATTACTTTGTTGGATCGTGAAATTTTCATTTGAATCATGATGCTAGTCATTGTCCTTTGTTATAGCGTGTGATAAGGAAGAATGTATCTTGATTTTACAAAATTTGAAGGTCCACGACCCATGATATATTGAGGATCGTCACCTGATTGGTTAGATCCAGATACTATAGACCTGGGGTACGACATACAAGTATAACCGAGATAGTTCTAAGGGTAAAAATGAGCACCATGATTGAGATCATAATCAAATGCACTATTACAAGAATGAGGGTGCTTTGAATGAGGTCGTGGAAGGGACGTGGATATTGTGGTGGATATGGAGGATGAGGCCATGGTAGAGGAAGAGGTGAGTTCCCTCATGGAATATATTATACGTGCGGATCTCCTGATCACTATAGGCACGAATGTCCTGAGAATATTACATGTTCTTTTTGCAGAAAGAACCATAGCCATGAAGAGTTCCTAGACTTATATGAGTGTTTGAGTAAGTAGATAAGCAAGAAAACAAAGGCGTTGGGATGGTTAGAATCCAGCTCACGGTAGAGGATCAGTGGATGCCCAAGATAACTTAAGGACCTAAGGCATCGAAAGTGAAGATTACTACACATGCTGAAGCAGCACGTGTGAGAGAGGAATTGCACAAGAAGCCTACGATCACTAAGGATGAGATTTTACATGTGAGGTACTATCGACATTAAAATTTTCCTCCGTAATTTCTATTTTATTATGTATGTATTAGGAATAGGATGTTGTTAAGTATGATTACTAGTGGCTTCGATAGAAGATAACGGTGCCATCAGTAGGGTTCCACCAATAAAGTAGAGTACGGTAATAATCAAAGTACAATAGGAATGTTGTGGTAAAAAGTAAATATTTGTCGTAAGTGGTCCGGTAATGTTAAAATGTCAAAGTTGGGGTAAGTAGATAAGTAGGGTCTACATGATTAGGAATTAGAAATATTATATTTGTAATAAGGACAAAGAGTGATGTCATAAATATTTTGTGTATTTTATTTGTGGAAAATTCTAAAAAGGTGGAACCCATGTGAGATGATAAGGTTTATCTTATCTTAGAAGATAAGCCTACATGTAAAGGCAAGAGTTTAGGCATGGAATATGATTGGCTGGAAGAGATTTCCTATCCTATCTTAGAGATAGGGTGGATAAGCCTAAATTCCTATAAATAAAGAGGCCACCCCCCTCATTTAGCATAGAGAGAAGTAGTGAGAAATATTGTATGAGTAAGTGTGTAAAGGAAGCCATCATTTAGAAGGTGTGTTAAAGAATCCATTGTGAAGTTTCTCCCATAGTTATTGTTGGAAGGCAAGTGAAGTCAGTAACACTTGAAGTACCTCATGGGTGAGATTGTAACAATTTCATGTTGATATTATAATTTACACTTATATTTCAGATTTGTCATCATTCCTTCGTATCATAGTCTATGGTATTCTTGTGTTATGTTTGTTGTTGTGTTTCCAGATTACATCCACCAAACTAAAGGCTGTGCATTAGTAAATAATCATAGCATGAGGAGTTCCCGGTGGAGAATTATCATAGTGCCGGATTGGTGATGACATTTTGGTTCCATTGCCGGGACCATTCCTCGTTGGTGGATTTTCTAGAGAAATATTCCCCCTTAGTCAGAAATCATTTGGAGGGTAACCTTGTTTTTATTGTGCATAGTAGTTACCATGGTAAAGTCACTTTTACCATGAATAGTATTTACCACAATAACTTCACTTTTTACCGTGAATAGTGTTTACCCAAGAAAGTCAATTTTTACCATAATAATTCAATTTTTACCGTGGTCATTCCTATTTTACTCTGTAGAAAAAGTAAAGTCACTTTTTATTGTAGTGAGTCCAATTATTTGTGCACTTAAGTCTTGTTGATTGTATTTGTGGGTTGGTATTTCACTGTGGTTACTTTTAAAAATGGGAAAGATTCTGTTTTTTCAGCCCAATCTAATGAATATGCTTCATCTTTCATTCAAGAGTTTAAACAATCTTGCATTTGTAATGGCCTCATAAGAAGGGAACAATGGACTGAATTTTTTCCTACCTTTTTGGATGGTTCAACTCTTAGGTGGTTTGAAACACTAGGTGATAATGTGAAAAATTCATGGGATTTATTAATTGAAAGTTTTCTTGAAGAATTTGGTGAACAATAGAAATATGCAGATCTCATGATCGATATCACAAAGCTATCCCAAGGAGAGAAGGAGAAGATAAGGGATTATCATGCTCGTGTTCTAGAGCTAAGGAGGAAGCTCGATGCCCAGATCGGAAGGAAGGATTAGTGGATGGGTTGATGAATGGCGTGGATAATCTCCTTAGTAAGTAATTTATTCTTGGGATGAAGCCAGAGATTAGACAATGAGTGAAGTATGACCGCCCAACTACCATTAAACAAGCAAATGAGATTGCAAGAAGGCAAGAAGAAAGCATGGAAGAGGAGCCCAAAGAAATTGTTGCTAAGGTAGAGCCTACACCAACACCTTTGGTCCAAAATCCACAACCACTCTCGGTGAGCAAAAGTCTTTTCCCTAGTACATCTACTGAGTATGAATATCTACTCAAGAAGATGGGTCAGTTAACTATTAATCTTCTTCAAGGAAAGGAATTTAGTTCTCAGGGAGGAGATAGAGGTCTAAAAAGAAATATAACTGAAGTTGTATGTTATGGTTGTCATAAAAGGGTCATTATAAGTATAATTTTTTAGATAGAGTTTCTACATCTCCAGTACAAGAGATAATGATAAAGGAAAAGCACTGTGAATTCTTTTGATGTAATAGATAAGTAAAGATAAATAATGAAGCAGATGTGTTTGTAACAAAAAGAAAGAAAGAAAAAGATAACCAAGATGGAAATGATCCTAAGAAGATGAAAGGAGAAACTAGTAAGAAACATAGGAGAAGAAAGTTGGGTGTGTAGGATTTTCTAATTTCACAAGGACAAGGACCATACTCCATCTTAGAAGATCTGTCCAAAAGGCCTGCAAATATTACATATGGTCAACTTTTGGCTATGTCTTCTGAGAAGAGGTGGGAGCTGCGAAGTGGATTCAATGCTTGAAAAAGTAAGGAGGTTGAGGTACTTATTTTGGAGGTAGAGGCAAATCTCTACGCTCCACAAACTGAGGTATTATGTAATGGTATTTCAATTCATGATGTCTTAGTTGATGGAGGTGCTGCAGTTAATGTAATGACTGAGTCTATAATGAATATGTTGGGTTTAAAAATTGATCACCCCTCAACACTTATGTTAAGGTCATTAAATAAGGGAAAAACTAAACTAGAAGGTGTTGTTTCAAATGTGACAATATTTGTTATGAGTGTTGTATGTGTGGTAGACTTTTAGGTGATGAAAAATGGTACTGTTGCATACCCAATTTTTTTAGGAAGGCCATGGCTAAGGAGAGTTCATGCAAGAAACTACCTGGAATGAAGGCTTCATGAAACTTGGATGTGGCAGAGAGAGGATGAAGATAAACGTGATCCTTTGGCATCATAAGGCGTAAACTGTGGATTTAAGTGATGAAACTGATGATTGGACATCCTCTGATTACTCTAGTTCTAGTGAAGTGGACACAGAAGATGAAGAAAGTGAGGTTGATGTTTCGGTCATGGATATCCTTCCAAATCACACCGACTTCATGAACCCATAAGATTATCCGAAGAAGAAATTGTTGATCGTCTCCAAAAATAAAGATTGGTGATGTTGTGATGGAGAGTGAGAAGTAATCCTACCTCCAACTCTTTCGAAGATACATACACCTATTCACTTTTGATTACAAGGAACTCCATCAAGTAAGTTGGGTAAAACATTCTATTGAGTGGTAGATGGTACTAAGACCATAAAGCAAATGCCATATAGAATGAATCCTAATTTTTCCAAGACTGTAAAAGAAGAAATAGATAAGTTGCTTGATGCAAGATTCATATTTACTTGTGGAGAATTCAGAATGGGTTTCTCCCATTGTGATCTCAATAAAAAATAATGGGAAACTACACATTTGTGTTGATTATAGGAAGCTCAACAAGGCAAAAAGAAGGATCATTACCCTCTTCCATTCTCATATCGTAGATCTTGGACGAAGTAGTAGCTGTTAGAGTGTTATAGTTTTCTTTGATGGATATAGTGGATACAACCAAGTTCGTATAGCAGAGAAAGATCATCTTAAGACAACGTTCACTACTCCTTGGGAACATTTGCTTATAGAGTTATGCCTTTTGGGTTTTGTGTAATGCTCGGAAATGTTCCAACGCTTGATGAATAGGGTGTTTGAACCCTAGATTGAGAACTTCATCAAAGTATTTTCGATGATTTTTGCATCTATGGGAGCACGATGGACCACTGCACCAAATGGAGACGGTATTTCAAAGGTTAGATGAAGCACAAGCCTCACTAAACCCTAAAAGTGTCTTTGGATGTTCTAAAGGTATTTTTAGGGCATGTTGTATCCAGAGATGGTATTGCATCGATCCTAATAAAGTTTCAAAAATAAAAGAGTTACCATTTCCTATGAATAGAAGTAAGTTGAGATCATTTTTAAGCCATGTAGGTTAATATAGAAGGTTCATCAAGAATTTCTCAAAGATTGCATAGCCACTAACCCAGATTCTTGAAGAAGGATGTTGCTTATGAACCGGAAATAAGGTACATGAAGCTTTTGAACAACTGAAGGAAGATTTGGTGTCTTCACCTGTTTTAAAGAATCCATATTGGAGCAAGCCATTCATTGTGTATATTGATGCCTCGTATACAACACTAGGAAGTACTCGAACCAAAAAGATGAAAATGAGAATGATCATCTAATTTACTTTAGGAGAGTTAGACAAATGAGTAGTGCTGAGGTAAATTATACTGTAACTAAAAAAGAGGCTCTAGCTATCATTTTTTCTGTAAAGAAGTTTAGAAATTACTTGCTAGGGAAAAAATTTATAGTTGTAACAGATCATCAGGCTCTAAAATATATTGTAAATAAGCCTAACCCATCAGGGAGGATAGCAAGATGGATTATTTTGCTACAAGAATTTGAATTTGATATTATAGATAGGCCATGAAAGAAGCATGTCAATGCAGATGCACTCTCTCGAGCCTATGATGGTTTAGGATCATCTTGTGATGATGATGATTTCCCAGATGCAGCATTGTTATCCCTTGACACAATCCCTAGTGAATACATAGATATTTGGAATTATCTGGAATGAATTCAAGTTTCTGATGGTGCCAATGCAAAGACTAAGAGGAAGATTACTCAAGCCAGTCATCCATATTCTATTCTACATGGAGTATTATTTCGAATAGGACCTGATGGACAATACAAGAGGGAAGTTGGACGTGATCAAGGGAAGGAGCTGATAGAAGAATTCCACAATGGTACATGTGGAGGACACTTCTCTGGACAACTTACAGCAAGAAGGATCTTGGATGCAGGTTATCACTGGCCCACTCTTTTTAGAGATTGTTATAATTATTGTAAGACATGTGATATTTGTCAAACACATGGTAACCGTAAGACTTCATCAGCTCCATTATGCCCTATTCTTCCACTTGGTCCTTTTGAAAAGTGGGGAATAGATATTGTAGGTCCACTTCCAACTACCCCATGCCAAAATAATTATATTGTAGTTGCCACAGATTATTTAACCAAGTGGGTTGAAGCTAGGCCATTGAAAACAACTTCCATGGATGAAGTGGCAAGGTTCATATATGAACGCATTGTCACCAGATTTGGTTGCCCATTAGAAATTGTAACAGATCAAGGAAGACACTTCATTAATGAGGTGGTAGAAGCATTAGTCAACAAGTTTTCTATTAAGCATAAGAAGGTAACAACATACAATCCAAGCACAAATGGACAGTGGAACCAACAAATTTTGTGTTGTGTCAAATTCTAGCAAAAGATACAACCTTGCAAGTACATAAGTGGGATAAAAGGATTCATGCAAAGCATTATGGGCATATAGGGAAACATCAAAGTCACCAATAGGATACTCCCCATTTCAGTTGGCTTATGGCATTGATCCAGTTCTTCCTATTGAGTTTGATATTCCCACTATGAGATTTATGAAAAAGAAAAGGATGTATGAAAGTGATTCAATAAAAGAAAGGTTGGTGCATCTTCATTTGCTAGAGGAAATGAGGGAAATAGTGAAGGATACAAGCTATAAGAAGAAAATGAAGCAGAAGAAATACTTTGATCAAAAGATCCATTGGTCTCCATTTCATGTGAATGACTTAGTTCTAGTATATGATTCTAGATTCAAAAAAAGAAGGCAGAGAAAATTTCTTCCCAAATGGATGGGGCCCTACAAAATAGAAGTTGTGCATAAAAATGGTACATATCGACTGGAGGAATTGGATGGTACTCCCATTACAAAATGGGTCAACCACGACAAGTTAAATATTTTCCAAGCACCAGAATAGTCTACTCCGAGGACGGAGTAGAAGCTAGGAAGGGGGAAAATGTTAACATTAAAATTTTCCTCCATAATTTCGATTTTATTATGTATGTATTAGGAATAGGATGTTGTTAAGTATGATTGGTAGTGGCATCTGATAGAAGATAACGTCATTGTCAGTACAGTGCCGCCAATAAAGTAGAGTATGGTAACAATCAAAGTACAATAGGAATGTTGTGGTAAAAAGTAAATATTTGTCATAAGTGGTCCAAGTAATGTTAAAATGTCAAAGTTGGGGTAAGTAGAGAAGTAGGGTCTACATGATTAGGAATTAGAAATATTATATTTGTAATAAGGACAAAGAGTGATGTCATAAATATTTTGTGTATTTTATTTGTGGAAAATTCTAAAAAGGTGGAACCCATGTGAGATGATAAGGTTTATCTTATCTTAGAAGATAAGCCTACATGTAAAGGCAAGAGTTTAGGCATGGAATATGATTGGGCCTGGAAGAGATTTCTATCCTATCTTAGAGATAGGGTGGATAAGCCTAAATTCCTATAAATAAAGAGGCCACCCCCCTCATTTAACATAGAGAGAAGTAGTGAGAAATATTGTATGAGTAAGTGTGTAAAGGAAGCCATCATTTAGAAGGTGTGTTAAAGAATCCATTGTGAAGTTTCTCCCATAGTTTTTTGTTAGAAGGAAAGTGAAGTCAGTAACACTTTAAGTACCTCATGGGTGAGATTGTAACAATTTCATGTTGATATTATAATTTACACATATATTTTAGATTTGTCACCATTCCTTTGTATCATAGTCTATGGTATTTTTGTGTTATATTTGTTGTTGCGTTTCTAGATTACATCCACCAAACTAAAGGTTGTGCATTAGTAAATAATCATAGCACGAGGAGTTCTCGATGGAGAATTATCATAGTGTCGATTGGTGATGAAAGTAACCATATCCTTCTCATCAGAAGGAAGTTTACCAGATACCATGGAAGTGCTAAGGAATCTTTAGGGTGAGATACAGTACCTAAAGGAGCAAAAGAAAGCATCAAAGACAGTCCAAACTGATATTGATGATCTGCGAGAGGTGTGTAAGATGTTGCACTAGGAGAACATTATTCCACTATTAGGAAGTTGGTTAAAAGGGAACACTCTATGTGCAATTCTTGAGATCGGATGGCAGATTTTGCATGCAAATCTTCCCCCTGATAGCATTGACTATGAAAAAGAAATTACTCTGAATGTTGTTGTGGATGGGTGGTTGTTGAGAAACATATTGATCGAGAGTGCAAAGGGAGTAAATTTTCTTACATTAGATGCATGGGTATAAATGGGGAGGCCTCCATTGCAGCCATCATCTAATGTGTTGTTTATGGAAAACAGACTAAGGCCACTCCTATAGGATTTTTGAAAGATGCATCTATAACTATAAAAGGGGCCAAGTTCACTAGGGATTTTGAGGTATTAGTACTTGCAGAAGCAGACAATTTTCTAGCCCTGCTTGGATGCCCTTGGTGTTATGTGAATAATGCTGACTTGAGATTCAATAAGGGGTATATCAGCTTTGAAAATAAGGAGGAAAGGGTTGTGATACCTTTGACAAATGGGAATTCTACACCATATGTTGAACCTCTAATTGAGGAGGATTTAAACAAAGTCTATATAGGTGCTATTCAGGACCCAGAGGTCAATGAGCCATCAAAATAAGGCATCCTACAGTGGGAGAATTCTCATTCTATTAGTGATACTATGATTATTTCTTGCAAAAATTGGGCTCATGGTACATATGAATTAGTAGGACACAAGGTGAAAAGTGTGGTTACGCGCAAGAATGGATTTTATTCAATTCGACGGATAGGTAGCACAATACCTTGGTATACAGGAAAAAGATCTTCCTACCTTTTTGAGGGCCATGAAAACGCAAAGTGGAAAAATCAAGTTAAAAGGAGAGATATGTCAAGTGTATACACTACGCGGGATAGCAAAGCACACCCTTGGTGGGTAGTCCACAGAGATAATCTTATAAATTGGGAAGAGATTGGAGTCACTTTGTCTACTAGGTTTATAAGGAACAATGCACCTATTCAAATCTACACTTATCATGGTATCAACCTGCTCAAAGACATCACATTGAGAGTGTGAGAGACTCTGGACAACAAGACATGAAGCATTACCACCTTCACTCTGGGTGCATAGATTGTATTCTACGCTACAAGGATGCACATGTGCTTGGTATGTATATGCAGAAATACATCGAAAAACTAGGAACTGGCATGATTTGATTGCAGGAATGATCTAGAATTTCGACTACTTCTTGACTAAACCTCCGTAGCAGAGGCATTAAAAATTTTCAAGCACTTAACCATGGGAGATAGTGCAAAAGACGAGGAGCATATACAAGAATTATTTAGTGAGGCAGAGTTTGGAGCATGTTTTGAAAAGGAAGAAGAAATGGACTCCATATTACTTGAATGCGCTTGCCTTGAGAAAGAGAAAGGAAAGATGGTTTATGTCATGGATGATGAGGAAGTTGAGAACTTGGATATTGAACATTCACATGAGGTGCATGAGGTCTTGAAAAGTGTAGACAAGGATGTACACACCTACCACAAACCCATGAAGACATAGAAGGTGAATATAGGTTCGGAGAGGTGAGCCTAAGGAGACCATAATTGGAGATTACCGGTCGACTCGAGAGGTAGCAAAGATCATCGAGTTACTTAGGGATTATCGGGACTTATTCTCGGGGATATCATGAAATTAAAGGCATGCATGAATCCCTTGGGGAAATGAAGATCAAACTTAAGGGTCGTGCACATGATTGATTAGAAAGAGACCTTACATAATGAATCCTAATTTACACGAAAAGGTAAAAGAGGAAATTGATAAAATGTTGAAATCTAGAATTATCAAGCCCCTTGATGAGTCGAATGGGTTGCCCAATGGTGATCGATCAAGAAGGATAGATGAATTAGGATATGTGTAGACCGCATGGAGTGAATCTTGCATGTGTCATAGATCCATTCCTATGCCATTCACTCGAGGAAATATTAGGAGTTGCAGGCACGAAATATATTCCTTCATGACATGATTTTTCGGGTATCATCGAGGTTAGGATTTCTTAGGAGGATTAAGAAAAGACAAAATTAACTAGTGAATGGGGCAGATTTTCCTATATCTTTGTGATGTCCTTTAGATTGAAAAATGTACCTACTGTATTCTCACACATAGTTTTTTAGGAATTTAAGGATTTTATTCATAACTTCTTACAGGTATACCTAGATGATTGGATAGTATATGGGCTTGTGAAAGATCATTGCAACAATTTGCACTTAATGTTTGAACAATGTAGAAAATTGAGTATCTCTTTTAACATCAAGAAGTGCATATTTGCTATGCCATTTGGGATACTATTAGGACATATAATTTGTAAGGAAGGTTTGCTAGTTGATCTAGCCAAGGTTGCAGTCATCTTAGGCTTGGAAGCGCCTACCAGTCAAAGTTAGGTGTGTGGATTTTTAGGTCATATAGGGAATTATAGAAAATTCATAAAAGGGTATGCCAAAATTTCCACACCCTTGGAAGAATTGCTAAAGGGGAAAGGTACATTTTAATGGGGAGAACCACAATAGTACGCATTTGAGATATTAAAAGATAAACTTACTACTGTGCCCATTATGCACTTTCCCTCATGGGATAAACCATTTCATGTGCATGTGGACACTTCTATCACGGCCATTGGCATTGTGTTAGCTCAACCTAGCAAAGGTATTATAGATCATCCAATCTATTTTGCTAGTAGGAATCTAACTCCTATGTAACGGAATTATACAACTACAGAGTGCAAAGCATTGTCAATGATCTATGAATTGTATACTTTTCGACAAGACTTGTTAGTAACACCATTATCTCACACAAAGTGGCTGAAGCATCACCTACTAAGGATGCAGAAGCTACAATAGCTAGTTTTCTATGGGAGAATGTTCTTACAAGATATGGATGTCCCATAAGCTTGACAAGTGATCGAGGTACACACTTTTGAATGAGACAATCAAGATACTATTAGATGAGTTTATGGTTACACACCATAAAAATACACTTTATCATTCTTAGGAAAATGGAACTGCTAAAGCCTTCAACAAGATTTTGAGCCAGACTTTGACAAAAAAATTTGATGTTGGGAGAAAGGATTGGGATGACAAATTATCAGTTGTTCTTTGGGCATATAGAACAACTTACAAGAGATTGAATAAAGACACACCATTTTAGTTGTTGTTTGGAGCGAAGTTGTACTCTATAGAATTTATGTTACCTTCTTTGTGCATTGCGCGTGTTGGAGGTCTAGCTAATGAACAATATTTAGAAGAACGTATCAAAAATATGATTCAATTTGGATGAGCACCGAGCCATAACAAGATGGAGTCGAAGTAAGAAAAGGCCGAGTAGAAGGCATGGCATGACAAAGAATCATATTGGTACTTCTTTACGAATCAAAGTTTTTACGCCATCTAGGAAAGCTCAAAGTACATTGGTTCGGGTCGTATGTTATCACTTCTATACTTGAATTAGGTGCTTACCAGTTAGAAACACTTCATTGAATATGTTTACCCGGTTACTTTAATGGGAGTAGGTTGAATCCCTACTATAAATAAGTCTTCTTGGTGTTTGTAATAAGGTAGTATTGCCATTTAGTTTAGGTTTTCAATTCTATATTTCCTTAATGTATTTCCTTCATTGTCATTATGCTTTGTCAATTTCATTGTTGTTCTTGTGTAATAAGCGTGCTTGCACACATGAAGCTAATTACTATATGAAGACTATTTATGCATAGAGGACTGCACATACTTTTAGTGTGGGGTGGTTGTAGTTATCCAAGAAAAAGATTGTGGGAATTGAAAGGTGAAAGGAATAAGCTGCTACGGGTGTGCTTTAAGTCAGAAGAGGATTGCTTCTCAAAAATGGCCAAGGATGGAGATGAAGGAAAGAAAAATATAACATGAGGTAAGTGGAGGCCATGATAGCTACTAGGAGAATGTACAATGATGAGGTACTTGAGCATAGGAGCGTGTGCTAAAGAGAAGTCTATGACCATAAATTAGGAAGGCACACTAGAAGGTTATAGCTGGGCGTGAAGATGTACCGTGTGGAATGAATGGATTTGTTCAATGAATGAGGGGATATTTGGTAGGTGAAGAAGCAATAAATGCATCAAAATTTGAAAAAATTGAAAATTTTATATAAGGATGGGATGCAGATTCATTTTTACCATTGCAACTAAGAGTATTTGAAGAAAGAGCCAAGTGCAAAGAGCCTGAGTGATCAAGTTAAGGTGCGAAGGGTGTGAAATAAAGTGTGACAACCAAATCTATGTAATAAGAATCTTGTGTCCCCGGTGGTGAAGTGTTTGAGTGAAGTAGGAGGATAGAAAAGGGTTAGGTTATGAAGTTTCCACCTAGGGTATCATTGAATTGAGCTAGGGTTTGATTCACTAAGTTCTGAGTTGAAGAGGAGACATTTGCAAGTAAAAATGGCTCCAAAGAAGGCATCTCGTAGTAGAAATAAAAGGAAAGAAAAAGGTAATAGTTGAGGAGGAAGAAATGGCACCCAAAAGCCATTTTTTAGAGATGTAATATCCAGAAGGAGTCATCATTGGGAAAGAATGGGATTCACCCATCAGAAAGAAAAAAGTAAGTGAATATAATCACAGGACTTCATAGAAAAAGAAGGATCTCAATTCCTTGCTCACCGCTAGAACTTATAAGCACATGGCAGAGGACATGCCAGTATATGATGATGTAGGTGAAAATATTTTGAAGAGAATTGGGGTCTACCAGTTATATGAGATTCCATATTTTGGGAAGCATGAGCCCTTGTATTAGTGCCTCATGAGCAAGGTGCACGAAGAATTCTTCTACCTTGCAAGACACAGAGTTAGAATCTCATTTGCACTTGTCTCATCAGTTACATGTCTGAAGGCCATAGGAGAAGATATAAAAGGTGATCTTGTAGATAAAGTCATGATTGTAAAGACCAAACAAGAGTTGGGATACTTGAAGGGTCCGTGCAGAATGGACATAGATAAATTGAAGAACTGTCCAGTTGTACATGCTGCAGCCCACCTTGTTAGAAAGTTGAATGATCAAGAGCGGTGGTCTCAGGAAAATACTATGTGGTTGCATGTGGTGCATAAGATGTCAGAAAGGACAATTTATAACATTGCAAGCTATATTATAGAGCAAATAGTCAAATAAGCGTGCACAAGAGGGAAGATCATCTTTGGGGTTGTTTAACTATCACTAGTATTTATGGAAATTATATTACCAGATGGACCAAAAGAGAAAGTATGGGAATACCCCATGGAGAAAAATTCCCTAGCTAAAAGATTTAGCAAGCACTGTGCAAGGGGGTCATAATAGATGATGTAAAGTAAAGGGCGTAGAAGTGGTTTGACAGCTCGCGTGGCATTTGGGGAAGAGTGGCGCATCCCAAAGGACCTACCAGCAGTGGTAGGGAAACAATTTCAGTTTGCTGTATATCAACATTTCTGCATCGCATGCTTCCCAATGAAAGATGGAGTCTAGAGCCCTTGGTGCAAGTTGCCTTACGCATTCACTGCAAGGTATTTTCAAGCATCTTTTCATAGATTTATAGACACGCACCGACTAGTCTTCAATGCAGATAAGGTAGACTGCGATTACCATATGCTGAGGAAAAATTGTGTATCCTAACATAAGTGCTTATATAGAAAGGATCATTTCAGAAGTACTAAATATCAAGCCAATAAGCTTGGCTATAGTAGATGTGGGGGCAACATTGGTGTATCTCCAGTTGAAGCTAAAAATGGAGAATAAAAAATATGTGGAAGGTGATTTCGCACTTCCAACACCACCAAAGGGAAAGCATACAATGGAGAACATCCCAACGCTTAAGCCCACAGAACAAGTTAAAGTGTAAGATGAGGAGGAGGAGCGTGAAGATAGTGGTGGTTTGGAGCATAGGGGTAGGAGACATCCTACAAGTAAAGGTGAAGCTGAGTGCACCATTACACCACCTCAGCCACAAGAGGGGGATGATGAGGATGTGAATGCAGTCAAGGGGAGCATAGGTTTAAAAGGGTATTTAGAAGAATAAGGACCCAAGGTGATACTCCAACCACTTTGTATAAATCACCGAGAATCTCCCCACAAAAGGAGGCTACCGTGCGAGAGAAGGAGGAAAGCGAAGTTGAATGAGGAGGTAGAAGAGTCGGAGGAAAGAGGGCCTAATTCTCCTATACTTCGAGAGGATACAAAATAATAGGGTGAGGCATCAAAGGAAAAAGAAGAGGAAGAGAAAATACCAAAGGAGAAAGTTGTAGAATATGTTCAAGACATGGGGACATAAGTCCCTAATTTAGAGGCTAAAGTTCCTAAGTAGTAAAGGTCTAGACGAACAAGTGCAGAGAACATTCCACCAGCCATAGGGCATGTAGAGGATGTAAGAAAAATTGTCCATGCCCACTTCCAAAGCATGATAGCGTAGAAGGATTTATTTGGTTGGGAGTTAATGGATGAAGATATGGCAATGGTGCGCACTCAAAAGCAACTATCGTGGTCAATGCACACCCACATGGATGATCCTGACTTTGATGTGTGTGAAGAGTCATGTGTTTCGAGAAGACTGAAGAAGGCACCTCAAGATAGACATATGACAGTAAATCCTATTGTCGTATTAGATGAGCAAGTCAACAATGCATTGGTGAAATTTTCTACTGAGGTGGCTAGAAGAAACATGGACAAAGCTGCCACGATCAGAGCATTGCATGAGGAGTTGAAGACAAAGGACGTAGAGATAGTGTGTATAACATAGGAGAGGGACTTTGCAAAAAATAAGAATGAGGTGTTCATAAGCATCACAGAGGAGATTGGAAACAATGTAATCAAAGCAAGGCCACACTTAGAGGCCAAGGTACCACAGACATTTTCTTTAGCGATACACTATGTGGGAAATTTGGTGGACTTGGTACATGAAGATGGAACTCGCATATGCAAGTTCTCGAACACTCGAAAAAGATGCAAAATGAGAGAAATCATCTGTGATGAGAAAATTTGCATCTTATGAAGGGTTATTGCAAGCATTACAGGAAGTTTTAAGAAAGGCACCGGGCTTTAAATACATGCACAAACTCTAGAGGTGCTTGTCAACATTAAGACCCTTGAAGAGAATAACGAGGTCCTGAAAATGATGAAAGATGAGACATTGGGCCACATAGAAAGATTGTCAATGGTTAAACGAAGTGTAAGGTCCTAGTAGTAGCACAAGAGCCGCACAAGACTCATCTGGAAGAGCTTGGAAAGCTTATTGCATAAAAGATGGAGCTTTTAGAAGGAAGAATGACATCAATGTCCAGTGTTGTGTTGGGTCTGAAAAATGAGAAGGGAGAAATTGCAAGGGATGAGTTGGAATCCATTGCTGTGGACATCCCAAAAAAAGTAGAGCAAGCACTCACTGACTAGTAGATATTAGAGGCCGAAACAAAGGAAGAGTATCTAGAGTTGATCATGCAAATCGATACATAAGAGGTTGCCTAACAACCTCATAGAGATTCTTTATTTATCTACATTCTTTTATTCTTATTCTTTCCATTCTTCTATTCTTTCCTTCAATTTTTGGACATACCCATTATTGGGACGACAATGAGATTAGTGTGGGGTAATGTTGATCAAAGAATACTTGTCAAAGATCACACAAGGAGTCCGTGCGGGAGAGAAGGCCTGAAACCAATGGTGTGGAAGGACGGGAATGACCCACGCATGGAAGGCAAATTCATATTTCAGTGGCTTAGCTAGTTTTTAGCATGAAGACTTATTTATAGAAGATGGCATTCAGAACACATCAACAATGTAGAGACATGTGTGCCATGCATCGTCTATCTTCGGAGAAGTGGTTGAAGCATTTATGCATGAAGACAAAATAAGAATAGAATTAACACTTGAGCTTAAGCTGCAAGAGGACTATAGATATCGCACTTGCATGTGTGGTTATGATTGTAAATGGCTTGTAGTTGTCAATAGCATGCAATCTATTTGGAATAGATAATTAGTGAAGGGCAAGTTCCCACCCTTTATATATATATATATATATATATATATGGTTTTAGGTACATAGTAGAGAGTGGGATGTATGAGTGTGAGATAACTAGAGAGAGAGAGCTGGATGTATGGAAGGAGATGTATGTATGTGTGTAATAGAGAATATACGCATATGATTGAACTAATGTATCAGTTCCATTTGTGCATTGGTATAGATTGACAATACTATAAGGACCTTCTGTATTTATTAATAGATGGAAGACATTGGTTAAATCTAAGTGTCATTTTGTGTATAGTTGAGTAGTGCATATTATTAATTCAATCATGATTACTGTGTAATCTTGTTCTTTCATAGATACGAGTGTAGCATGCATTGTGGAATGATGGATTAGTTATGAATCAGTATGTTACTTCCTTCATCATGTTAACATCCTGTTATAGTAACCCTAAATAGGGACCGGTACCTTTGTTTGCTTCAGTGAGCACTCGGCCTAGGTGAGTGATGTGCCAACATGAATAGGGTGTTATCCGGTAAATTCTAGGCTGCATCAAAGATATACATTGATTTGCATGAAGCACCTTTGGAAGTAGCTTTTCATGTTGATGTAGTTAGAGCATTGATATTGGTGTTAGTCCATTCTCGAGAGGCATAGATTATAGCTATGGCAAAGTAGTTAGAGAAGCTGTCAAAAAATTCAGCCCATGAAACATGCTCAAGAATTTCGTGTACAAAATGTGAAGTGGAATGTCACACTAAGGATAGTTGTCCTCACGATATATATGCTCATTACTATTTGATTGTGAGATTTGTCATTTGAATCATGATGTTAGTCATTGTCCTTTGTTACAAAGACGTGATAAGGAAGAATGTATCCTACTTTTGCAAAAATTTCCACTCCATGACCCATGATACCAAGGATTATCGATTGATTGGTCGATCCAAGATGTTATAGACATTGAGATTGTTATAGACATTGAGATATGATAGACAAGTATAAAAAATAATCCTAAGGGTAAGAATGAGCACAAGGATCATGATCATAATCAAATGCACTATGACATGAATGAGGGTCGTTTTGAAGGAGGTCGTGGAAGGGGACATGGATATCATGGTGGATATGGAGGATGAGGTCGCGGTAGAGGAAGAGGTGAGCTCCCTCATGGAACATGATATACGTGCATATATCCTTACCACTATAGGTGTGAATGTCCTCGAATATTACATGTTCTTTTCGTGTAAAGAACCATAGCTATGAAGAATACTCGAACTTATATGAGCATTTAGGTAAGCAGCATAAGTAAGAAAACAAAGGCACCGAGATGGTTAGAATCCAGTGCACGATAGAAGATCAGTGGATGCCCAAGATAGCACCAAGACTTGAGGCATTAATTGTGAAGATTACTACATGAGCTGAAGTGGCACGTGCAAGAGAGGCATTGCACCAGAAGCCTACAATCACCAAGGAGGAGGTTTTGCATGCAAGGTACCCAGATCTTGCTCATCAGAAGGAAGTTTACCAGGATACTATGGAAGTGCTAAGGAATCTTCAGGGTGAGATATAGTACTTAAAGGAGCAGAAGAAAACATCAGAGATAGTCCAAACTGATATTGATAATCTGAGAGAAGTGTGCAAAATTTTGCGCCAAGAGAACATCATTCCGCTATTAGGAAGTTGGTTAAAGGGAACACTATGTGTGTAAGTATTAAGTCCTGGATGGCAGATTTCGCATGTAAATCTTCCCCTTATGGCATTAACTATGACAAGGAAATTACTCTAAATGTTGTTGTGTATAGATGGTGTTGAGAAACATATTGATTGATACAGTGCGGAAGTATAGGTGCTTGTATTAGCTGCATGGGTGCAAATGGGGAGGCCGCCATTGCAGCTACCATCTAATGTGTTGTTTATGGAAAACCAAACTAAGGCCACTCCCATAGGAGTTTTAAAGGATGCATCTATAACCATACAAGGGGCCAAGTTCACTGGGGATTTTGAGGTATTAGCACTTGCAGAAGTAGACAATTTTCTAGCCTTACTTGGATGCCCTTGGTGTTATGCAAATAATGCTGACTTGAGATTCAATAAGGGGTATATCATCTTTGAGAACAAGGAGGAAAGAGTTGTGATACCTCTAATAGATGGGAAGTCTACACCATATGTTGAGCCTCTAAGTGAGGAGGACTTAAACATAATTTATGTACACACTATTTAGGACCCAGAGGTCAATGATCCATCAAAGGAAGGCATCCTATAGTGGGAGGATTCTCATTCTATTAGTGATACTACGAGTATTTCTTGTGATAATTGGGCTCATGGTACATATGAACTAGTAGGGTGCAAGGTGAAAAGCGTGGTTGCATGCAAGAATGGACTTCATTCGGTTCGATGGATAGGTAGCACAATACCTTGGTATACAAGGGTAGAAGATCTTCCTATATTTTTGAAATCCATGGAAACACAATGGATAGATCAAATTAAGAGAAGAGATATGTTAGTATATACCTTGCGCGGGACAGCAGCGCATTGGTGGGTAGTCCATAGAGATAATCTTATAGAATGGGAAGAGATTGGGATCACCCTATCTATTAGGTTTGTAAGGAACAATGCACCTACGCAGATCTACACTTATCATGGTGATCAACCTATTCAACATCACATTCAGTAGTGTGAGAGACTCTAGAGCGAGCGGGACGAGGAAGCATTACCACCTTCACTCTGGGTGCATAGATTATACTCTACGCTACAAGGATGCGCACACACATGGTATGTATACGCAGAACTACATTGAGAGATTGGAAACTGGCATAATTTGACTATAGGAATGATCCAAACCTTTGACTACTTTTCTTCCCAACCTCAAATAGAAGAGGCACTAAACTTTGTCAAGTGCTTAACTATGGGATATAGTGCAAAAGTAGAAGAGCATATTCAAGATTTATTTGGTGAGACAGAGTCTAGAGTGCGTTTTGAAAGGGAATAAGAAATGGAATCCATACTACTTGAATGCGCTTACCTTGAGAAAGAGAAAGGAAATATGGTTTACATCGTGGATGATGAGGAAGTTGAGAACCTGGATATTGAACATTCATAAGGGGTATGTGGCGTCTTAGACAAGTGCAGACAAGGATACGCGCACCTATCACGAAACCATGAAGAAAGAGAAGGTGAATATAGGTTTGGGAGGTGAGCCTAAGGAAGCCATCACTTTGGAAGTCTAGGCTGATGAACAGGATTTACAAGAGAATATTGAGAAGATGATTCAACTGGATGAGCAATGAGCCTTAGCACGATGGAGTCAGAAGTAGGAAAAGGCCAGGTAGAAAGCATGGCATGATAGAAACATAAGGGATAAGAAGTTTGAGATTGGACAAATGGTACTTCTTTATGAATTTAAGTTATTGCACCATCTAGGCAAGCTCAAACTACATTGGTTGGGGCCATATGTCATCACTTATATACTTGAATTAGGTGTTTGCTAATCAAAAACACTTGATGGAAAATAGCTACCTGATTACTTTAACAGAGTAGGTTGAAGCCCTACTATAAGTATGTCTTCTTGATGTTTGTAATAAGGTAGTATTTCCATTTAGAATAGGTTTCCATTATGTATTTCCTAAATGTATTTCCTTCATTATCACTATGCTTTGTCAATTTAGTTTTGTTTACGTGTAATAAGTGTGCTTGCGCGCATGAAGCTAATTACTATATGATGCATGTTTATGCACAGAGGACTACACATACTATTAGTGTGGGGTGGTTGTAGTTATCTAGGTATAAGGTGTGGGAATTGAAAGGTGAAAGGAATAAGTATTTGGTGTGCTTTGAGTCAAAAGAAGATTACTTCTCACAAGTGACCAAGGATGGATATGAATAAAAGGATAGTATAACATGAGGTAAGTGGAGGCCATGATAACTACCAAGAGAAGGTATAGTGACAAAGTACTCGGATGCAAGGGTGCACGCTGAAGAGAAGTCTATGACCGAGAGGGTAGGGAGGTGCGCTAGAAGGTTATAATTTGGGCACAAAGATGTACCCTATGGAATGAATGAATTTGGCCAATGAATGAGGGGATATTTAGTAGGTGAAGGAGCAATAAATGCATCAAAATTTGAAAATTATATAAATATGGGATGTGGATTCATTTTAAGCTGTTGTGACTAAGAGAATTTGAGGAAAGAGCTAAGTGTGAAGAGCCGAGTGATCGGGTTAAGGTGCAAAGGGTGTGAAACCAAGCATGATAACCAGATTTGTGTGAAAAGAAGCTTGCACCCCGATCTTGAAGGGTTTGAGTGAAGTAGGGAGACAAAGAGGAGTTAGGGTACAAATTTTCCACCTAGGGCATGATTAAATCAAGATAGGGTTTGATTCACATATTGCATAGCATTAAAAAGAGGAGACGTTTGTAAGGTAAAAATGGCACCCATGAAGGCGGTGTAGCATGAGCAAAACAAAAGAAGAAAATGGATCTTTTAGAAGGAAGAATGACATCAATTTCCACATTGTGTTGGTTTACTGAGAATGAAAAAGGAGAGATTGCAAGGGATGAATTGGAGTCCATTTCGATGGACATTCCAGAAAAAGTAGAACAAACACTCGCTGAATGGCAAGCCTTGGAGGTTGAAATAAAGGAGGAGTATCTAGAGTTGATACTTCAAACTGATACAGAGGAGGCTACCTCATAGCCTCATAAAACTTATTTATTTATCTACATTATTTCATTCTTATTCTTTCCATTATTCTATTCTTTACTTCAATTTTTGGAGATAACCATTGTCGGGATGACAATGAGATTAGTGTGGGGTGATGTTGATCAAAGAATACTTGTTAGAGATCACACAAGGAGTTTGCATGGGAGAGAAATCTAGGATCAAGGGCACGGAGGGACAAGAAGATCCCGCATGCAGAGGGTAAGTTCAGCATTCATGACTTAGCAGATTTTAAACATGAAGACCTACTTTTAGAATATGGCATGTAGAACACACCAACGATGTAGAGACATGTGTGCCACGCATTGTCTATCTTTAGAGGATCGAATCGAATCTTTTTTTGTATGGAGACGAGCTAATAATAGGATTGTTGCTTGATTGAATGTAAGAGGTCTATAGATAGCATGCTTGCATGTGTGGCTATGCACTGTAAATGGCACGTGGCTATTAATAGCATGCGGCCTATTTCTGGAATAGATAAGTGGTGAAGGTCAATTCCCACCCTATATATATGATGTGAAGCACATAATAGAAGATACACATAGGGAGAGATGGATGTATGAAGGTATAGAGGTATGCACATATGATTAGATTATTGTATCAGATCCATGCGTGCATTGGTATAAATTGGCATTATTGTAAGGAGATTTTGTGTTTATTAATAGATGGAAGATATTGGCTGAATTTAAGTGTCTTTCTGTGTGTAATTGAGTAGTGCATGTTATTGATTCAATGATGATTATTGTTTAAGCTTGTTCTTTCATAGATCTAAATATAGCATGCATGGTAGAATGGTGGATTAGTTATGGACATACATGTTTCTTCCTTCATCATGCTAAAATCCTGCTACAACAACCCTAAAGAGGGACCTGGTACCTTTACATGCTTCAGGTGAGTGCTCAGTCTAGGCTGAGTGATGTGCCAACGCGACTAGGGTGTTATCTAGTAAATTCTAGGCTGCATCAAAAGGTTACAAGTGGAATAGGAATGTGAAGAGTCATGTAAGGGGGATGAGAGGCCAATTCACATTGTTGTAAATTAGGATGGCCTCTCCATTCCAAAGGACGTGAGATTTTGAAAAAAATTCACTTTGAAGTAATTATGGATTGTAGTTGCTAACTTTGTATCAATGCACAAGAAATAAGAGCTATATTTCTTATATTTTCTTTTATCCCTATCATTACACAACTTTTTGAATGTAAATAAATGAGAAAAGAGTTTACTTCTTTTCTTGATAAGGAGATCTCTAAAACTTTATGTTCATAATGTTATCTTGTCTTGATGTTTGTAACAAGGTTTTTGTTCTTTTATATTGAATGATTGAACTACTTTGGTTATTGGGTGTGAACTCTATAATTAGCCTACTCATAGAAATAACCTTCCTTTCCTAATTTCCCTCCTTCTCCCTACATCATTGTAATTTCCTCCCTTGTACCCTTGTACAAGCATATTTCCACAGGTTTAGTGGAGTGTCCCTATGTGATCCCGACCTTTTGGGCCAACCCACAACAATAGATAGGATTAGATTAGTTTTCATTCAATAATGGGAGCTACACCATTCAATGTAGAGGGTGTATCCCCATGAACATTAGGGAAGATACCTAATTTTCCATATAGAAAAATTTTCTCACCTACAATACAAGATAATTCCCCTATTATGGAGAATACCTATTGATAAGTAGATTTTTGTATAGTACATTTTTTTAGAGAGGGTAATTTTATGGTTTTTAAAGGACCCACATCTTTGTACATTTGAGGATTTATTCTAGAGGATCTACATCCTTGTTACAATGAAAAGAACCAACACTAGGAACCTAATTAAAGTAACCATGAAACCGTAATAAAGATTGAGCATCCGCAACAAGTGAAGAAGCAACTTTGAGTGAAGCAAAGAACTGGGTGAAGCGATTACCCTAGCGAGTGTAGAACAAGCGGCTTTGAGTGAAGCAACAACTACAACAAGAGAAGAAACAACTGAGTGAATCCGAACTAAAATGATACTTGATCTGTAGCAAGTGATGCCACATCTAGTGGTGAAACCATCTCAAAGAGGATCATGCCTTGGGGGATTTGAACGCAGTTGGTTAAGCACACAACTATGTGACTTTCTTCGCACCACTCCCACACCATCGCTTTTTTTTCGTATAGTACATTGATGATGGGTTTGATATGGATTTTTATTCTCTTTTTACGCTTTTTGATTTTTCTGAGTTTTTGTGGATGAGGATTTGCAATGGACTTATCATCAAGGAAGAAGTCCATGTTTAGGAAAGTTGAATGGTCTGAGTTAGGAGACTTGGTTGGAAGAGATCCAAGTCAACAGAGTGGATCAAAATATTTTTAATGAATCTATGATTTAATGGATCTTGATTTATGAAAATTAGGTGGATGATTTCCAAGCCAACTGAGTGAATTGAAATATTCAATGAGTCCTGATGTACGAGACTTGGGAAGACAAGGTCTAAGTCAATGGATTATATAGAAATATTTTTAATAAATCTTAGATTCTACGAGTCTTGATGTACAACACTTGGGTGGAAGAGATCCAAGTCAACTTATTATATAGAAATATTTGTAATAAATATTAGATTCAATGAGTCCTGATGTATGAGACTTGGACAGGCGAGGTCCAAGTAAACGGATTGAATGGATAAGTTTTTAATGAGATCGAAAAACCTATGTGATGTTAGATGAAATTTGTCAATACGGAGAATACATTGAAATTCATATTCACCCATGAGTGGAATGAGGCAAGGAGCAAAGGATTGATCCCTAGTTGTGCATCTGAGGCACATTATAGGTTGTAGAGAGAAAATATTCAATTTTGTTCCTTTTAGGCATTGGATTAATTTGTTCTATGATAATTTTGTAAGTAAAGCTCTAAATGGTTGTATGAGGATACCTCTATGAATACGCAGCTCGTAGACTACACATATATAGATGTCTTGAAACAAAGGTATCATCGTTAAATTTTTAATAATGTTATGTAAAGCACAATAATATTTAGTAGCGGATAATGGTTATGAAACATTATTAAATTCAAGATTGATCATTTGAGGTATTATGGACATATAAGGTTGTGTTGTTACAAGTTTCCAAACTTGTTGTTGTTGTGTCTCTACAAAAGACTAGGGATGTTGGGCATACGATTTAGTATTGAAATGAAACAATCAATATCAATGGTGTTTGATGATTTACCCTCTTCGTTAGCATCTTCATTCATGTCATAGATTGGAAAGGAGTCTTGCATCATGTTCAAGTTCTTGTTTAACGTTTGAATATAGTTGTCTGAAACACTTTCAATTTCTATTCACACTAAAGGGAGAGCATTTATAGGACAGCTTGATTGGTTTTGGTTTATAAATAATTAACCCTTGTCATCTTGATCTTATTGAGTATTATCATGTAAAGAATTTTGCACGATGTTCAACTCTTCGCTGGAAGTTATAGTAGTTGATGTTTTTTTATTTTGATAAATTCATTGTCAATTTATATTTTGATGACTCCATCGTCAATTAATTCTTGGACATAATGTCGAGAGACTTGAACAATGATCCATAAATTTGTCTTTGATAGAGTGTTATTCATAATATGATGTTTCTTTATACCACTTAGGCTTGGGTTCCCCTTTAAAGAAGGGTATTATGATTGGATATTTTATCATTTTAGCCTTTACTAATTGATGAAAGGCACTAGAGAGACTTTCTCCGAGGGGTGTAAACTAATGTTTGACTTTGTGTGGAGTAGTGTCTTGAAAAATGATATGATGGAATTAAAATCAATGTTGTTCAAAGATTGACCCTATTCGGGAGCTTTTCCATTTATACCATGTTTAGGGAACATATTTGAAAACACCTTTAAATTATCAGTTTATGTTTTATTTATTTGCGGGTCTTCAACCGCTATGTCTCTGTTGTCAATGAGGTCTTGGATGGGTTGCACACATTTGTTTATTTGATGACCATCAATGTGATGAAAATCACAATATGTATTGGGTTTGTACCAAGATGGCTTAGGTTCCCCTTCTACAAAGGGTTTCGTGATAGGGTAAGTGACCATATTAGCACTTACCAATTTTTGTAAGACACTTGAAAGAGTCTCTCCTAGAGATGTGAATTGTCATCATTTTTCAATCACAAGAAGGGGGAGCCTCTTTATTGGGCACCATAATGATTTGTTTGGATTTAGATTTTCTAGTTTGGTTATTTTGTATGTTGTTCACATTGTAGTTTTCTATTACACCATCATTAATGAAATTGCGATTGCGATTGAAATAAGTAGGTTTATCATGATGTGTTTTATTATTGTTGTTATTATTGCACCCATTATATTTGGAATAATGCTTGATCAAGCCTTTCACAATGAGGGATTTTTAAATTTGGGCCCTTTCTCAATAACTTCCTCAAAGTTGTTGAAACAATGCATCTCCATGTGGACAGATAATTCATTGTTAAGATTCGGTATGAAGATACTAACTAATTGTTTCTCGGGGATTGAATAGGGAAACGACTTGTGATTCCTCTCCATCAATGTAAGAATTATGTAAATTTTCCGTCGATCATACTTTTGCATTACACAAATCCGTCATTGTTATTTCGAGTCTAGGTTGAAGAGAAATGTTCGGTGAACTTCTCTTAGAGGTCCTGAAAAAGTGGTGATCAATCCCTTTGGGAGATGCAAGAACCAATCCAAAGCTTCCCTCCTAAACTTCTAGGGAAGATGTGCAAAACAAAGCTATCAATATATGCCACCTCTTGACATTCCATGAAGAATTCTTTAATATTATCTCATGGATCATTTTTCCCTTGTATTTGTCAAATTTTGGTATCTCAAAGGATCTTGGGAAGGGTATGCATAGGATGTCCTTATCAAAAGGGTAAGGACACAATTCATCAAAATTGAATTGTTTACGTTGTTGTTGCATGCCCTGAAATTATATCCTTCATCATTTGTCATTATTGATAAAATGGTGAATTAGTTTTGGAATAGTTGATGTATCATCATTTTTAGATTGGTTTTCTCTTTGTCTATTTCAGCATAGGTTTTGGATGTGTCATCATTTTTCACCTTTTATTCTTTTCAGTTGGTGTCATTAGTGAATTTATACTATATTAGAGTCAATCTCTTTTTATTGCATTGATTTAATCAATCAAGGCTTGATTTGACTTAGGGGCCAAAGAATAAATTTACCTTTTTATCGAGTGTTTGTGTTACTCACCCAACTTCATCATGGTTATTTGATTTGGGTTGTGTACCCTTAGTTGATTTGGGTTGACCTTGTAAGTTTTTCAAAATGTCGTCGTCAAAATTGGAAGGTAGTTTTTCTCCCATTTCAAGGAGACGGAGTAAAATTTGGTCTTTTTTTCATAAAAGGTCTTCAACCTTTTCTTGTTCTTAAAAGGAAGGATCATTTTATTGATTTTCTAGTTATTCTTCATCCTCTTTGTTGGAGCTAATATGGAAATGGTTCCAATCCTTTCTTTTGAAGGGACCATAATTTTGGTGTCTTGTTCCCGACATTTTTTAAAGAGGGGGTATGATGAAACTTGTTTTACGTGCTTATATTTTTAAGTAAAGTGAATTCCAAAATAGAAGGCTAGGAAATTAAATTGATTGACTACTTGAATCTTAACAAAGTTAATATTAAGATAGAAAAGTTTAGGAAAAATGTGATTGATGTGCTCTAATCTTAACAAAGTAAATCTTAAGATAGAAAAGACTTAGAAATGGAAGGGTCATACTTAAAAACTAACAAAGTGAATGTTGAAATAAGAGGTGTATAAATTATAATCAATGCTTGAATCTCAACAAATTGAATGTGAAGATAAAAGACAAAGGGGGTTGATTGATAAATTATCTCAACTCATAGCAAATCTTATGCTTAGGAGATAGGAGTGTGGAAATGAATATGCCTAAACTTTAACAAAGTGAATTTTAAATTCAAATACATAGAACAATCTAGTTCTTAGAGTTTAAAAACGTGAATGTTAAACTAAAAGACTTGGGAAAATGATAAATCACTAAGATCGTGGATTTGTGCTTAGCCATAATAAAGCTAATATCAAGATGTCAAGAATTAGATTAAGAATGAACATGCTCAAGTGAGGACATGAGTATCCACAACTCAAGGCTTTGAACATTGATTATAAATTTAGAAGATGGGGAGATAGAGTGTGTATGGTAAGATTGTGGAACACAAACTTTATAACACAAAATAGACGATGATAACATTATGTAAGGAGGTCCTCTAAACTTAAGTTGGCTTGGTCAAGGAGGGGCTTCCTATAAAAGTGTTCTCTCCAACTAAATTCTAAAATATTACTTGAGGAGCATGGTATACTATTGCTAGTTACCAACTTTACTTTACTCTTTTTATACAATAAGCTAGATTTCACTCGCTTAAAGGATCAAACCGGGTCGCCACTATGGATAACTTCAACTCTAATACTCATAAAGGTATATTAGTCAGATATGTGGGGATCTCATTTCATTAGATAGTTCACTTTAGGTGTCAACAACTTTGGGGTTCCTGTGTTACTCCTCAATAAATATTTTCTAGCCCCTGCCACGTACTTCCACAATTATAGGCAGAGGAAGAATAAACTCGTCTCTAAAAAATGAATTAGAGAATTTTTTTATAACATAAGAAAAGAGGGTGTTAAAAAGGTTTTCTTGATTATCACAAACAAGGCAACATGTAGTTGGTAGTTTTGAGAACAAGATTCATAGAGATGGTCCTACAAACAAATGAGTTATAAGTTTTCATGCAGTAAACATGCGAGATAAAAAAACAAAAAATAAACCCATGTTTCTAATTTTAAGATCACTTATAAAAGTGCAAGAAAATAGCATATGTGTGAGCTTATAAAGATTATATTCACAAAAATAACCTCTCAAAACCCAATAAAAATCCCTCAAAAAATCTTAGTAATTTCACAATATCCTCAAAAAACAAGTTAATGGAAAAAGAATGTCATATAACCCTTAATTTAGAGTTTCCAAGTTATCTTATTTATTCTAATTCAAAAAGAAAATAAAAACTAGAATAAAATAATTAACTAAATTTAACCTAAGCTTATAATTTGACCTAATTAAAAAAATGTAAATGGAAAAACCTAAAAAAATAGTATTGAAGAGGGGGTGAAAGGGCTGAGAAGTGGGATCAAAGGGTCGGGCTCAAAGGGTCGGGATGCATGCGGTGAAGTTTGGGTTAGGGTGATAAGGGTGATCTCATAGGATGCATCAGGCTTAGCTTAGTAGGGAAAAATTGGTGAAAGTATTGAAAATAAAGATCGAGATAGGACGAGTCGACACGAACTTGAGGTCATCTCGAATGGGCCAATTCAAGCTTGATGAGGTGTGTTTTTGTTTGATGGGATTAAATCGGGGAAGGGATCAACCCATGTAGGGTTGATAGGGGTTAGTGTAGGGATCAACTTAGTGAGCCAAGACATCGTGAGGTTAGGGAAGTTAGGATAGAGGTGAGGAAGTTGAAGGGTGTGTGAGTGAGTTAATAAGGGAAGATGCAAAGTCAACTATGAATGAGTCGAGGCATAGATTAATGGGTGATAGATTTGGGAGGACAACGGGGTTTATAGATATTTTTAATGGGTCACTAGGGTATTTGGGAGTCAAGGAGTCGGGGGTGAGCTTGGTAGGGGAGTAAGGATCTGGGGAGTTCAAGGTGATCTTGGTAAGTTAGAGATATAGAGCATGCAACTCGATAAGGGGCATAACTCGGTGGTGATTTCGGTGCAGCTCGACATGAGGAATGTGTAATGGTGTGAGGATCTCGATAGAGAACTCTACATGGAACTTACCTCTAAATTTGGAGGTTTTGATAAATGTATCTCATTTATAATCACCACTAAATTAGTGGTAAAACACCTACTGACTTGGGAAAAAATTAATTTTTAACTCGATTTCTCTTTTCAAATTCTTCCAAATGCAAACACAAATGTTAACCAGATAAATCCAAATTCACACAAGGGTTAATATAGATAAAAATATTCACTAAGAAATGATAAAATGTGAAATAAAGATTAATAGTGTGTGTAAGTCCACCATAGTCTTGCATAATGTAAGCAATGAAACACTACAATCATAAGTGAAAGATAAACAAATATAACAACAAACCTCAAATAATATTTTGGCATTATTTAAACTTGTAAAATGCTTGAATATATGGAGTGGATTCTCTTGAATCTATATCTAAATAGAGAAATGTAAATGCTACGGGAATATTTTGGCCACAAGGAAATATTTCAATATGTAGAGATGTATTATTAAATTGGAAAAGTTTTACCACAAAGCTTCCATGGATTTCAAGAAATATATGGCATGTTTTTCATAAAGGCTATGGAGTGGTTGAAATTGGTTAATGAAGTCATCAATGCATATTCTTAAAATAGCATTGGAGGAATTTGAAACATTTCAAATGAATTGAATATCCATTGAGTGGTAACTTTTTAGTTGGTAGAATTTTACATTTGGGAAGGTGGTTGTAGATGCTGACTTTACTACTTCCACCTTTGTAGGATTTTGGAAGTGGAGTGGGAGTGGAATTACTAAAATAGGGAATTGGATCCAAGTGGAGGTTGAATAGGAAAATAAATTTATTTTCCAATTTTAATAACTAATTTAATTAGCTATGAAGTGTGAGAGGATAATTAACCATTTAATTAAATAAATGTTAATTAAATTTAGCTAGAGTGGGTAGGAATTAATTTAATTAATTCCAAAGGGTGTAATAGAATTAATTTAATTAATTCTAACAAGATTATGACATTCAAAGTATGAATTAATTAATCAATTCTAAAGGGGATGTGAATAACTGAGGATAAGTTGGAAATAAGCATGTATTTTTGGGGTGTCTACACAAACAATATTGAATTTTGATTCAAGAAGTGATATGTAAGCTTTGATATTAGAGGTCAGCGTGTCATCTTCCTAATGGAACCCAAGCAAGAGTGGATTATATGTGGAGAATGTGGAAGAATATGAATATTTAGAGCACATGTACAATATAAAATCCACATGGATGGATTACTATAAACCTACACGAGAAGGAGAAATATTGTTACGTGATAACCAATCAATATACGATACAACTAGTGTGACATGTGACAATTAGGCACATTTCTCATATTAATTTCTAGGGCAAGATTGTGGTATGGTTTGAAAAGCAACAAGGTACCCATTTACCCAAGCACCTAACTACATTATTATAAGTATTAGGATGGTAAGTAATGAAAACCCCCAGACCCCACTAAATTTCATTGGAAGTGAAAATATACAAGATTTCCTCAAAGAAATTGAGGCCTATATGAAAATTGAAAAGGCATGACTTAATTATTTAGTATACTTGTTGAAAGGTGCCATAGTAATATGGTGAGAAATACATTGGCTAAATTTGAAAATGTGGATGGACATAAAATAATCCATGTAAGCTAAGTTCGATTGAAACAATGACGCATAAAGATATCCTAGCTACAAAGTGGAATCACTAGGCTAGATAAATATCTACATAAATATGTGTAGTTATGGAAAACTACTAGAAAAGTTAAAATAGATCTATGAACCCACATATTCTATCATGCACTACTTATATGGTCATGTGCATGGTATTCGAGTGTGAGTTTTGTAGAGAATCAATTGATTTGACAAGACTAACAAAAGGATTTATACATACTTTTTTATTACCAACTCCTTACTACCCCTTTAATGTATAAGATAAGAATTATTTGGGGATGATACCGCTATGGAAGACAAGATTTTTGCACTACACAAGGACAAATTTTTGCGTTAACCAAAACTTTCGCAAAGGTATTTGTGGATAGTATTTCTAATGAAGTAGATGATGAACTATGGAAGAAGGAAAATTGTGTGTACAAAGGTAAAGAAATAGTTGTGCAACAAGTAGAAGATGAGGAAGATAATTACCATTTACATTTAGATGTCTCCTATGGGTCAAGAGAAGTTATGGATAAGAAATAACAAGGGAATTGACCACAAGATGAACCATTCAAATCCATACAAGTCAACATAGGCAATGACAATGAACCAAAAATGGAAACAATTGGTGACTATTGGAGTGAACTGGAAATCGAAAAGATTGTTGAACTATTATGCGAGTATGAGGATATATTCCCAAAATACACCATGAGATGAAGGGTTTGCATCCATATCATTAACAATGCAAATAAAATTACTTTAAGGGACCAAACTAGTTCAAAAGTTCTCATACCAGATGAATCTAAACATACATGTAAAAGTCAAAGGAAATTGACAAGATGTTGGCCATAGGAGTTATCATACCCATGGAATAACATGAATGGGTAATTCTAATGGTAATAAGCATAAATAAATATGGGAAAATATGAATTTTTGTATATTGTCATGCCTTAAACTCTATATGCATAATTGACCCATTCCCTACACCTTTCATTGAAGAAATTTTAGGACTCGAGAAGGGAAATATATACCTTCACAAATGGATTCTCAAGAGATTATCGGAGTTAAACTTACAAAAGAATACAGGAGAAGACAAATTTTGCAACCGAAGGATGATCATTTTCCTATACTGGTAATGTCATTTGGACTAAAAAACACTCTCGTAATTTTCTTAACAATGTTTAAAGATTTCATCTTGAAATTTATTCAAGTATACTTAGGCGATTAGCACGGTTTATATATTAGTATGATATCATTATGATAACTTAATAATAATTTTTGATTGATGAGACATTTAAATATTTATGTCAATTTGAATAAGTGTGTGTTTACTACACCATTTGGTACATTATTAGGACATAATATACAAGGATGGATTGTTGGTGGACCCGCTAAAAATTGCAGCAATAATTCATCTTGAGCCACCATGAACACGAGAGATAAGTCTATGCATTCTTAGGACATTGTGGATATTATAGAAAATTTATCAAAGACTTTGAAAAAATTGCAATGTCATTGGAAAATATAATACAAAATTAGGACAATTTAAGTGGGTGCAGACCAATAGCATGTGTTTGAAAAATTGAAGGAGAAATTAACACAATCTTCCATTTTAGTATTCATATGTTGGAATACGCCATTTCTTGGGCTTGTAAACACCTCGGGAATTATTTTTGGAGAAATATTGGTGAAACTAGGAGAATTGAATTTAGATCATCCTATTTATTTTGTAAGTCATAAATTTATGTGCGGTGAAAGAAATTATACTTCCATGGAAAGGAAGGCCTCTTAATGGTTTATGGCCTTCAAAAATTTAGACACTATATTTTTTATACTTTATTTGTGTTCTTTATGGAACACATGGTTCTAAACACACAGTAAATAAAGTAGTGTTGCATGAAAGAATATGTAGATGGATTATACTTTTCCAAGAATTCTAATTTTTGGTAGTTGTAAATCTAGGAAAAAATAATGATGGGCTTGACTTTCTATCACGCATAGAAATAAGAGAGAAATAAAAACCAATAGATGAATGAATGCAATATGCTCAGTTGTTTCAAATACAAAGTAATTTTGAAAAACTAGAAGATATCATTCACTTTCTACAACATGGAGTTGCACTTTGAGATTTATAAAATACATCGGTGTAAGCAATTAGCTATTAAAGTTGTGCCTTACCAATTAATAAGTGGAAAAAATTACAAGATGGGGAAAGATGATATTTTGAGGTGATGTGTTATAATTCATGAAAGAAATGAATTTCTCTATGAGGCACATGAGGGAATTTCTGGTGGGCATTCTATTGAAGATGTTATGACACAAAATATCCTTACCACAAGTCTATGGTGGAAATTTTATTCAAATATGTTAAGGCATATTCCAAGGCATACGGCCAATGCCAATGGGTTGGAAAACCAAGAAAACATGATGAAATTCATCTAATATCGATAATACCACATGAAACATTTGTAAAATCGACAATCGATTTTGTAGGTCAATCAATCTTGTCACACAAATAACTCAAGATTATGGTGACAAACTATATAACAAGATGGGCATAGGTTGTGCCAACCAAATATTACACAATAGAAACAATGCCAAGGTTTTTATGGGAAAACATCATCATCCGGTTTGGATTTCCCTTGAGCTTGAAGAGCGATAGAGGGACACACTTCCTCAACGATATTATAAGTATGTTGTTACAAGATTTATGGTCACAAATCATACAACAACATTGTATCATCTGCATGTTAATGGAACATTTGAAGCTTTTAAAAAGATACAGAGCCACACTTAACATATATTTTTGACATTAGGCACAAGGATTTTGATGACAAGGTCTCGATGGTGCTTTGGTCCTATTGCATGACATACAAATGCCTTAACAAATCCACTCCATTTAATATTTTCTATGGAACGGAAGAATTGTTTCCAATAGACTTCATGGAATCATCCCTTGAAATTACGTGAATTTCCAACTTGGATGATGAAGATTCACTTATTAAACACTTAATAAAATTGTATTTGGATGAAGACAGGTTACAAACTCGATGGTCACAAAATACTAAGAAAGTAAGACAAAAAATATGAAATGATCAAAATATCAAACATAAAACTTTTACAGTGGGCGTGAAGGTTTTATTGTGTGATTCAAATTTTTTTGTATCACCATAGGAAGATTAATACCCATTGGGGAGGTCCTTATGAGATAGTTGAAATTTTTCCAACTGGGGCATGTAAACCTATGGACCTTAGTAGAGTACTTCTACCAAGTATACTTTAATGTAAGTATGATGAAACCCTATTTCCATTAAAGTATGATTTTAATGAAATAAGGTGTATTCCATTAGATTAAATGATATTTCATTTTATATATTAAATATCTTTTCATGCATCTAATAATCACAAGAAATTTGTGCAATTTATTTTACCATTTTGTGTTGTTTTGACCAAGCACATCATTGCACTATTTACCAAGTAAGAATGCACAAAGTATCATGCAATGTTTTGTGTTGGGAGAAGAGAAAAATAGTTAAATTTTATAAAGAGTAACTAAAAAGGATTTTAGGTGAGGAGTTGCGCAAAGATTAAAAATTATTTCAAGCAAGAAGGAGGTACGTAAGGATAGAAAAGGCTCTACATTGGAAATAAAGGCAAGGATTGTAAAACTAAAAAATTCACATATGCAATAGGAAAGTGCTTGAGAAGGGGAAAGTGGAGATAATTGAAGAATGGGGAATCTTTGAAAGAGGTATGCTCTCTTTATAAGGAAATATGGGGAAAAGAAGCACACAAAAGAAAGGAAGTGCACAAGGAGAAGTGATGTATCCCAAGAACATAAGCTACCTAACATAGATGGAGGCACAAAGGAAAAAGAAACAATGAGGATACCCAACATGCACACTTAATATTCATTGAAGATTGAGTGGGAAAAGAGAGATAAAGATATTTGTCAACAACTAGGCATTAGTGGTGTTGTGGGAGAAATAAGATCTCATGCATGCGAAGAGTAAATGGAATGAACATTCATTACCTTTGAAGAAAGGTATAAATAAGAGGGAGTGTAATTCATTTTAATTACCTTGTAGTAAAAATGATAGCTTTAGAGAAAAGTAACGAGAAAAAGTGAAATAGTGATTCAATAACTACCATTAAAAGAAATTTAAGATTTTACGGTGGTAAACAATGTGAACAAGAAGAGTGATTTAATAAAATTAAATCTTAATCAGAGGACTATGCAACCAAATGAATATAACAATAACTAGTAAGATCTATCATGTAAGAAACAAGCAAGTGTGTACGGTAGGGAGATAAAATGGACTTATCTTATATTTGGATATTTGGACTGATTTTGGGCTACAAACTAAGTAGAACATGTTAGATTTGGACCTGGATATACTTCATCTAGAAAATTGGAACTTGTAACTCCTTCGTGTAGGACCTCCCAGATAAGGACATGACCACACAGGAACTGATGTATAAAATAGGTGCTAGTGACCTGGTGCATTATTTTCTTTTGATCTTTTCAAGGTATGAACTTTTCTTCTTCCTTTCACGCTTTATCACATCCACTTCGTTGTAGGGTTTCACTGTCACATATGAACCTGAAAAACAAACCATAGTTATCTTCACAAGGCTCAAAAATATTAGATGAAATAAATAATGCATATTCTTGAGTCGAGAATGACCTCGGTGATCACCCCAATGTGATTTTCATTGAGTGATGCACTACATTTCAGACTTTATGTAGTTTTATTGTGTGTGTGTGTGTGATTGAATTGTGTCCCTTGAAGTTAGGTTTCCATTTTGTAAGTCATACCAATATAGTAGACTACAACTACTTTTCCCCTAAGATTAATGTGTAAGATGAAAATAAGAAATAGCCCCTCCTATACTGATGAATAATGCAGCCCAAATACAGTCCTTGAATGTTTTTGTTTTCCAAAGTAGTAGATAGTAAGTGTATGCCTAGATTCGGATCACCTACAAGATGTGTTAGACAATATAAAAATATCCAAATAAATGCTACATAATAAATGGGCTTAAGTTTCCATTGAAAAGAGAAGGACGATCGTGATCTTTTTCATGAATAATGTGAGTAAACTTCCTAGTCGAATCTATAACCTACACACAAATAAACTTAGAAAATTGATAGTTATTGTTGGTGGTTAGGGAACCTGCCTCATTCAGATCCCTAACCTTTTAAGGAGATAAAATACATTTTATTGAAGAAAAATGATAAAATAATTCATAAAAATTAATGGTATACGACTCAATCACAAAATAGTTGTGGTTGCAATTCGTTGAAAATCACATGGAGGTTATAGGCCATTCACGGGGCAACTAGAACCTGTGTTTAATTTTTTCCAAAACAATGATCTTTTGAGTTGTACCAATCCTTTTTATCCACCTTCACCTCTAAAAACCCTACAATACCAAAATATGCAAGCAAAGAAGCAAAAAATCAAGTATGGGCTCAAGTGGACCAAGATTCAAGTGGTTGGAATGATGGGGGTGAGTAGTGTTTTATAGTTTTTTGAGTACCTAGAATATTGTGACACATATGGGTGAAATGTGCACATGTGGGTGAGATGATAAGGATCCATAGTATGTTGGGCATGCAAATGGGTAGGTGGTATGGATAGAATTAAAAAAGAGTCAATAAGGGTTAGTATATGAGTGATGAAATGTCTTTTATCGCCATTTTATGGGGTTTTATTTTTTGATTTACTTTAGTGGGATTTTTTTATTTTGGATTATTATGTTTTACGATGTTTTTGGTATTTTTTAATAGGAGACCTTATGCACAAGGTACGTTTTCTAGTGTCTATATTTTTCCACTTTTTGGGATGTGTGTTGCAGCAGGAAGGATGCATCATAAAAACTAGAGACAATATGGGGGTCATCTAACCCTATGACAATGGTTTCCAAAATTGCATCCTTAGATGGTTAACTAAATAGACAAGGACCTAGAAATGTGATCGATGAGCCACTTCAACTGGATTCTATGAAGGGATAGATGGGTTAATTTTTCAAGGAATAGACTATTGAGTCAATTGACTAAGATGATTTGATTATTTTTTTCATAAGATTGATGAGGATTTTTTATGATATCCCCCCTCAAATTACATTTTTTGGAGTCACAGGTTGCCTCAGCATAACGTGAGACAAAAAGTGACAATTGATAATGATATAAAATGAACCTTGGTGAAGGTGTTATGAGTGAAATAAATTGATAATGGGGCCCTAGCCATGTGTAAAGGAGGAGGTGATGATAGATACAAATAAAGGTGGATGCGAGTTGGAGAGAAATTGGATCCTGAAGGGCGTGAACCATCCCTATCGCATTAGTGACTGAGAAATTTTTTGGGGGGGTGTTTCAGCTTTTTGTTTGTTTTTAAGAACTGGATGTGTGTTTTGTGAAGTTGAATGGCTAAGGGATATTTACTGGGTGTAACTAGCTTGGGAAGCTTCGTGATTGTTTAGGTTTTAAGGCCTTTTGGATTGGTTATTGACATTTGTAGGAGTTGTAAATGTGTTAAAATTAGAATTTACAAACCTCACAACTTCCAAAGGTAGTGACAACTTATTGAATATATGAGCTCATGAATTTTCCCATGAGCATGGAGTTAAATGCCTATTTTTTTCTTAGAATATGGTAAAATCATACTATGGATGAGTACTATTTTACAAGCTTATGGAATGCATATTTTGCTTCTGGTTAATGGTGCATCCTTCCTCCGGTCGACTACCTTGGTACCACTCTCAACCTGGATCAAAATAAATTATTAACAAGGTTTTTAAAGTTTGTTTCAATGTTTAGGGATGATTGGATACGATGATTGATGAGTTCAGTGTGACTTGATGGAAGATAACTTCCTCTGGAGGCCTAAAAAGGCCATTCTGAGCTAATCAAACACCCTCTACAGAGAGCCAAGAAATATATTAAACATCTAGAGGTGATTTCATATAATCTTGGAAGTATTGGAGCAAGTTTAGGAATATTGTTTAGGTCTTAGGGTTTAGGGTTTAGGGCTCAATGTTCAAGGTTTAGGGTTTGGGGTTTAAGGCTCGGGGTTTAGGGCTCGGTGTTTAGGGTTTAGGTTTTAGGGTTTAAAGTTTATGTTTATAGTTATGGGTGGTAAAAATAGGGTTAAGGGCTTAGGCCTCAAGGCTCAAGGCTCATTGTTTAGAGTTAATGGTTTAGGGTTTATGCTTAAGGGTTTATGGTGTATGATTTATGGTTGAGGGTTTAGAGTTTACAGTTCATGGTTCATGGATTAGGGCTCGGGGTTTAGTATTTAGTGTTTAGGGTTTAGGGTTTATGATTGAGGATTTAAGTTTTAGGGTTTAGGGTTTAGAGTTTAGTGCTCAAGGTTTAGGGTTGATGGCTTAGGTTTTACATTTTAAGGTTTAGGGTTTAGGGTTTAGGGTTTAGGGATCATGATTTAGAGTTAAGGGTTTAGGGTTCATGGTTAATGATTTAGGGTTTAGGGTGTACGGTTTAGGGTTTTGGGATTAGGGTTGAGGGTTTGAGTTTAGGCTCGGGTTTAGGGTTTAGGGCTAGGGTTTAGGGTTTATGATTTAATGTTTATGGTTTAGGGTTTAGGTTTTGGGCTTAGGGTTGAAGGTTTAGGGTCAATGGTTTAGGAATTAGGGTTTAGGGATTACGTTATAAGGTTTAAGGGTCAAGTTTTAGGGCACAGGGCACTAGGTTTAGGGTTTAGGGTTTAAGGCTCATCGTTAAGGGTTCGGGGTTTAGGGCTTAGGGTTTAAAGCTTAGGGTTTAGGGTTGATGGCTTAGGGTTTCAATTTTAAGGATTAGGGTTTATAGTTTAGGGTTTAGGGTTTATGGCTTAAGATTTAGGGTTTAGGATTTAGGGTTTAAGGGTTAGGTTTTAGGGTTTAGGGTTCAAGATGGTAAAAATAGGGTTTAGGATTTAAGGTTTAGGTTTTGGGATTCATGGTTTAGGATTTAAGGTTTAGGGCTTAAGGCTTAGGGCTTAGGGCTTAGTTTTTAGGGCTCAGCTTTAGGGCTCAAGGTTTAGGGTTTAATGTTTAGCATTTAGGGTTTAGGATTTAGGGCTTATGGCTTATGGTTTAGGGTTTAGGGCTCATGGTTTAGGGTTTAGGGTTTAGGATTTAGGTTTAAGGGTTTAGCACTCACGGTTTAGGGTTTAACATTTAGAGTTTAGGGTTTAGGGCTTATGTCTTAGGATTTAAGGCTTAGGGTTCTATGTAGTAAAAATATGGTTTAGGCTTTAGGGTTTAGAATTTAGGTTTTAGGGTTTAGATTTTAGGGTTTATGGCTCATGGTTAAAGGTTTAGGGTTTATGGTTTAGGGGTTAGGGTTTAAGGTTTAAGGGTTGGGTTTAGAGTTTAGG
The DNA here is from genome assembly GCA_018340775.1 of Taxus wallichiana var. yunnanensis. Lineage (NCBI taxonomy): Eukaryota > Viridiplantae > Streptophyta > Pinopsida > Cupressales > Taxaceae > Taxus > Taxus wallichiana. The sequence continues at coordinate 704,374,802 of CM031244.1, forward strand.
GCACATGGTTTAAGGCTTGGGGTTTAGGGTTTAGGGCTTAGGGCTTAGGGTTTAGGGCTTATGCCTTTAAGGCTCGTGGTTTAGGGCTCAGGGTTTAGGGTTGATGGCTTAGGGTTTAAGTTTTAAGGCTTAGGATTTAGGGCTTTGGGTTTTGGGTTCGGGGCTTACGGTTTAGGGTTTAGAGTTTAGGGTTTAGGATTTATAGTTTAGGGGTTAGGGTTTAGGGTTTAAGGTTCAAGATTAATGTTTTAAGGGTTTAGAGTTTAGGGTTTAGGATTTAGGGTTTAGGGTTTAGAGTTTAGGGCACATGATTTATGGTTTAGGTTTTAGGGCTCAAGGTTTAGAGCATAGGGCTTAGGGCTTAGGGCTTAGGGTTTATGGTTTAGGGTGGTAAAAATAAGGTTTATGGTTTAGGACTTGGGGTTTATGGCTTCGGGATTAAGGCTTATGGCTTAGGGCTTAGGGTTTAGGTTTTAAGGTTTAGGGTTTAGGTTTTACGGTTTTAGGGTTTAGACCTTAGGGCACATGATTTATGGTTTATTTTTAGGGTTCAAGGTTTAGCGCTTAGGGATTAGGGTTTAGGGCTAAAGGGTTAGGGTTTAGGGTTTAGGGTGGTAAAAATAGGGTTTATGGTTTAGGGCTTAGGGTTTAAGGCTTGGCATTAAGGCTTAGGGATTAGGGTTTAGGTTTTAGGGTTTAGGGTTTAGGGCTTAGGTTTTAGGTTTTAGGGTTTACTAAGGTTTAGGGTTTAGGGTTTAGTGCTCAAGGTTTATGGTTTAGGGCTTAGGGCTTAGGGCTTAAGGTTTAGGGTTTAGGGTGTATAGTTTAGGGTTAAGGATTTATGGTTTATAGTTTACGGTTTATGGCTCATGGTTTAAGGGTCAAGGTTTAGGGTTTAGGGCTCAGGTTTTAGGGTTTATGGTTGATGGATTAGGGTTTAGGGTTTAGGGATTAGGGTTTAAGGTTTAAGGGTTAAGGTTTAGGGCACGGGGTTTAGGGTTTAGGACTTAAGGCTCATGGTTTAGGGTTTAGGGTTTATGGGTTATGGGTTATGGCTTAGGGCTCGGGGTTTAGGGTTGATGGCTTAGGGTTTAATTTTTAAGGTTTAGGGTTTACAGTTTAGGGTTTAGGGTTTAGGGTTTATTTTTTAGGGTTTAAGGTTTAGGCTTTATGGTTTATAGCTTAGGATTTAGGATTTAGGGTTTAGGGGTTAGGTTTTAGGGTATATGATTCAAGATTAAGGGTTTTAGGTTTTATAGTTTATGGCTTAGGGTTTAGAGTTTAGGGTTTAGGGTTCATGGTTTTTGTTTATGGTTTAGGGCTTAAGGCTTATGGTTTAGGGTTTAGTGTTTAGGTCTTAGGTTTTATGGTTTAGGGCTTAGGGTTCAGGGTGGTAAAAAAAAGGGTTAAGCATTTAGGGCTTTGGTCTTAAGGATTAGGGCTTAGGGTTTAGTTTTTAGGGTTTACGGTTTACGGTTTATGGTTAAGGGTTTAAGGGTTTATAGTTTAGGGCTTAGGGTTTAGGGTTTAAGGTTCAAGGTTTAAGGTTGTATTTTTGAGTGACAAAAATTCTAACATGAAAAAGTGGTAAACCATGAGTTACCATGATTTGAATACATTTTTCTAAAACCTCAAGTGATGACTTAAGTGTTTAGAAATGCTATTATGTGACCCATATTGTGATGGGAATAAGATGCTCTCTTCTAATTACAAGGCAAGAGCGAGGATCACTCTCTTATTTTTAAGGCCTCCACAATTAACCCTAGTGATCACAAATCAACTCCATGATTCTCAAACCATTTTCTGATTATCTATCACTTACTGAAATAGGTATTCACCATGTAGATGGAAGTATTTTTCATTGAATGAGATTCTTTTCATGTGGCCACCTATTCGACTGAAATGATGTGGTTATAATGTCCTTCCTCCTTTGAAGTGTGATCACACTATAAGGTTCAAATGAGTGTTTAAGAACACTACCAAGTGAGTGACATCAAGTGAAACTCAAATGATTTCTCATTCTTACATACATGGTACTCTCTATGAGCCACCTGTGCCATTTTTGCATATTTGAGCCTATAGAGCTTGTTGGAAAGACTTCTAAAAACAAGATACTAATGAGAATGATTAAAATTGGTTGTTATGAGTTAATGAATGCATGCAAATGTGTTGGATCTCTACATCACCTCATGATGTTTTAGATCCTTCACAGACCTCATGATGACCATTCCCTTGATTATTTGAATCAATAAAAACTTACACATGTGTTTTGATTTATTATGTGTTATAAGGAATTGCATGAGTCCATATATTCAAGCAATTATTTCTACCTTTGGGAGTTGTGAGGTTTAAAATATATAGTTTTGACACATCTAAAACTCCTACAAATGTCAATAACCAATCAAGAAGACCCCAAAACCTAAACAATGACTATATTATTTCACAAAACAAATATCGATTGTAGAATTTAAACCCTAAAAGCTTTAGGCTGAATGTTGAAATCCTGAAAAATACCTATGTACTGACCAAATTAGAATCTAAAAAATTATCTTCTAAACCATGATAGATGAAGTTCTGAGACTAGTTTCATAAGGTGTAGAGTGACTGTTATCCCGATTTTACCGATAACCATACCGAAAATTTTGTTTCGATCCCTCGTTAGGGATCCCTTGCGTTTGGAGCGTTGCAAAATCCCTTTCCGGGAAAATCTGGTTTTCCGAACTTAGTCTTTTTGGTCTTTTTTGGCTGGGCACATGGAATTACTATGTAACACCAACTTTTGGTGCACCCCCTTTAAAGCCTTTGGCGCATATTTTCCTGTGTCAACACACCTTTCGGTGCGCCTTGTATGTTGAGTCTTCCCTGCGTGCGCCAAGGCGCATGCGCCTTCATGTTGGCAAAAATTTTGTTGCGCCACCTTTTGGTGCGCCAGAGGCGCACATAATCTCATGGCGACACAACTTTTGGTGCACCAAAGGCGTCTTAGTTCCATGCTGGCGAATGCTTTGGTGCGCCAAAGGGCACATGCTTTCCTATGTCGACAACAATTTTCATGCGCCCTTTACAAAGTTGGTGGCGCATTTATGACTTGCTCACCTATATATATGCATTTGCGCGCCCACAAATGTCATTTTCACCAGACACAAAGCACGTGATTTTTATTCTCTGAGCCTGTCAGCCCCTGCCTCATCGTTTTCAACGCGTTGTGGACCCGTTGCACGTTTCTCACTATTTATCCGGGTAAGAGGTTCTTCTCTCTCTCGTGCGCTTACGTTTTTTGTTCTTGGTGTGCTTGGTGGTCTGGTTTTAGTTTGGAAGTATTGAAATTTTGATCTAGCCTCCCCCTTTGTTGTCTTTCCATATCCCTCCCCCTCTTTCCAGATCTGCTGGTAGAGGAAGTTCTTCTAAAAGCATGGTCTGAATCCCTTTGGATTAACCATTTTATTTCCCAAACAAATCTTGGAAAAGAAAGGATAAAGGAGAGGCTAAGCCATGTAATAAACTCTGTTTTTCCCTTTGGCGCATCTGTCTCCCTCGCAGCATGAATAAAATCCATGCGATGGCGCACCCATCATGCTTGTTGCATCAAATACCTTTGCGCCCTCAAGGCGCACCTCCTTCACATGATGCAAGCGCTAGCCTTGCGCCCACCTTGGTGCACCAACCTTCCTTGCTGCATCGCATTAACATGCGCCCCTCAAGGCGCACCCCGCAACTGCGCAACACCGGCTTAATCTGCGCCAAGTATGAAGTTATAAAGGCGCAGGTGCTTTCCTCGTCGCAAAAACATTCATGTTGTGCAAACCCTCCGTGCGCCGCGCCATGTTCCCTTTGGCGCATGAAAAGTTCTTGTTACACAAACCATACATGCGCCAAAGGGCGCACCAAATCCCAATGCAACATGAAAAATCCATGCGCCTTTGGCGCATCCTGTCTCCATGTAACACAATGTTAACATGCGCCCTTTACAAAATGCACCCTGCAGCTTTCATGCGCCATGCGCCCTGAGCCTCAAAATAACTAACTCTTTCTTCTGTTAACACTTCAATTGAAAATCAAATGGCTAATACAACCTTTTTGGATTGGGTCTCACTTCTTCTTTGTGCGAGATCAGCAAATAAACTTGGAAGAACATATGTCAACATCCAGCAAGAGACCTACGAAATCCGAGGAAAGGCCAAACTTACGAGAAGAAGAGATGAAATATAAATATCGGAGGGTCGGGATGCCCGAGTCCCGAGCCGAGTGTAGCACGGGACGTCGGAGACTTCGAGGTGGGGCATATTGATATGGAGGAATTCTAGGCGAACTCGAGAAAGTCACTGAGAGTCCATGGATGGACAAACTAATAAGCGAGTGCCTTGCACTTCAAGTGGAATCCCGATTAGTGCCGTCAACAATGAATTCTTGATGGTGATTGCCCAATGTTACAAAAAGACACAAGGTGTGTCGTAAAAAGCAAGGGCGAGGTAGTCATTAACCTCACTGCCCGTCACTTTTAAGTAATACTTGGCATACCTCACCACCGGAACTTTGTGGCCGTCAGTCAAGCAGATTGCATTAAGGCTTGGGATGACAATGCAGATCGGTGTATCTGGCAATTGATGAATGAGGTTTACTTGAAAAATAAAAAGGTAGTAACCCGGTGGCCCCAAATCATCCACCGCAGTGACTTCTCAGAGGAGCTCAGCGACACCATTACGTTCCTGAGTAGGGTCTTCGGGCTTTCTGATGCCCATTATTTCCATAAATGGATGTTGCGGTACTTAGAGACCATGAACAAGAATATGCCTGATCAGCGCTTTTGCTGGGGAGAAATTATAAGCAGCACAATCTCTGAGCAGCTACAACAATTTAGCACAACGGGGACATTCCATATGAACTCCTACGTGGTCTACGCTGCAGCATCAGAGAGGGACTATCCAGGCCTGACGCGGAGTGGAGTTTGGCCTCAGGTCAAGATATATGAGTACTACCGGAATTGAGGTGGAGAATAGCATCTCCCAATTCACAAAATTAACGATGTGTTTTTCTACCACATCATCCGCACTGTGAGGCCGAATATGACTTATGGTCGCATGACGAAAAGCATAAGTATGACCAGCGAGAAATGGGGGCCCTGTTCACCCGATTTCCCACATTCACCTATCTAAGGGCTGCAACTTTTAGGAGAGCCAACCGAGGCTACCAAGGTATGCTAGACCTAAACTAATTATGCTAGAGGCATCAAGGCGGTGATCACATACCACGAGAAATGCCTAAAAAGAAAGAAGGGTGGAACTCCTTTCCCCCTCACAGTGGGCCGATATACATGCTCTACCCACCACAAGGTGAAGGAAATGTTCGCAGAGCTGGAGCTGCTCAATTTAAGACATGATTTCCCAGCCAGGCCTACCTTCGACCCAAGGAGCTATCTACAAGGGCAAAACTTGATCCAATCCACGTCCCTCAGATCGAGGAAATTTACATTGACGTCATCCATGAGGTGGAGCTTAGGAGAAAGGATCATTCTCACCTAGCCTTGGCAGAAATCATCCAATATGGGATAGCCATTGTCCCCAAAGGCTTCCAAACTACGGAAGATGAAATAGACAAGGTATATCTTGGCACTGAGATGGGGACAATTGGCCCTTTCCGGCCATTGATAGAACTAAGGCCCCTCAGACAATTGAGGAGAGGGTCAAGGAGACTCTGCGTAGGACAGAGCATTGGTGCCGTATGAACAGACTAATCTACCTTGGGGTTGATTTCACAACCTCCCCATTGGGTAACGCACCTCCACGATCCAAACAGCAGCCTAAAAGCAAGGGCAAAGGCGTAGAAGGTGAATCCAGCACCATTCAGGAAGAAGCCCCTGAGAGTCCTCCTTCTGCGGCACCCGAGCAGGTAATAACTCTGGTCACACCAGAGAAAGAAGCAGAAGAGGATATTCCCATTGGCCCATCCACTCAGGATGTCGGCATTGCTGCAACAACTGAGGTCCCTTCTATTCCTTCTTCTTCTCTTCCTTCCCCTCCTCGAGCGACTCAGGTGACCATCCCTTTGGTCGTGTCCTCTCCCCCTTCTTCTTCTACTGTTCCCCTCGCCTCTTCGTCTATCTTCTCTTCCCTCGCTGATCTGTCCTCCTCCATTTCTTCCCTCATCTCCGAGCTCCCTTCCCTTCCTATGTCTTCCGCTGCTGCAGTTTCCCTTCCTTCCGTGGGCACTTCTTTGGCTATTCTCTCAATGCCACCCGCCACGTGTCTCCACGTTTTTCCCCTCTACTACAGCAGCTGCCCCCTCCTCTGTTTCTAGTCCTTCTACCATAGGTCCAGCCTGGATCTCTTAGCAGCTAAATCATGAAAAGAGGAAAGTTCCCATCGCTCCGATGGACTTTTCCGTGATCCCATCTAAGGGGGCGAAGAAGCAGAAGCCTGTCACACGCTTCTCTAAAAGTGTTGTAGGGGAGAGAGTTATGGAAATCCCATACCCCAATCCCCTTAAAGAGAAAAAGGATCTATCTCGATAGATTTTCATGTGACCCAAGTCACAATGGGGACATCTTCCGAAAGTCTTCGGGGAGGCTCTTTTCTGCGAGTTGACGCCCTCAGAAGCTTAAAGAGATAAAGGAAGAGAAAAGGCAAGCTGAAGGAGCAAAAAAATATCTGCTCCAAGCCTTACAGAAGATGGGTAGTGCGCCTCCCATAACTGCCGCCGAAACTTCTGAGCTTCTCAGCCAGGAGAAAATTAATGAGTATGCCAAGATCGGCGGCGAGGGTATGGCCGTTTCCGCTTGGAGGGCCAAATCCTCAAAGACGGTGAAAAAGTGATCGCCGAGTTCTCCGACTTGTACTGAACATCGGTAAAAGGCGAATAAAGAGCTCAAGCGTTAGCGGGGCCCATATCGGAAGAAAGCTGGAACATGCTAGGATGTAGACACGAGACCTTTTAGCAAATGTTGGCTTTGTTGTCGAAGATCACGGTCAAGTTCGGCGTCTTCGGCCATCGAGGGCCCTCAACAAAATCATGTCCACTCACGGACTACCGGGTGGATCAGCTAGAATTTATTCTAGAAAAGATTGACAAAGTCAAGGAAGAAGCCCTATATGCGATGCACCAAATGGAACGGATTGTTCTTAATATGTCGCCGGGGTTACTTACTCCTTCCTTCACTTTAAGGAAAGCGATGAAACCACCGAGATCTTGAGGAGATCACTTTCTCGAGGCAGGGCGAGAGGTCACATTTGACATAGAGTCTATCAACAACCAACTGCTTGGCTGTAGGGACTTCATTGGGTTCCTCATTGAGATAGAAAAGGACTATTCCAAACTCCCAGAGAAGCTCATAGATGAGCGGGAGACTTGTGAGGTGATCAGTGAGCGGCACAAGGATCCTTCCCAAGATCAACTAGGGCCAATAATCAACAAGTTCATGGAATACCGCTCTCAGTTCCATATCTCGTCACAGCGAGCAACAAAAGCAGTCTACCCCCTTTCGGCCGTAAGATGACGATGACGAATAGCTTCTTCTTCTTCTTCTTCTTCTTCTTCTTTCTCTTCTTCGTCTTTCTTTTTGGAAATATCTGGAGTATGTTGATACAAATGATGACATCATCCATGTTGCATCATGGGATGATGTCATCCATCAAGTTGTAAAAAGTCAACATGACTTTTAGATATTTTGTAAATATCTTTGTAAATAGTTGTTGGCTCCTTTTTGCCTTCTTTTCTCTTCTTCTTCTATAAATACTCCAATACTTGTTGTATTGTGGGATGGATGAATATCTTTCAGATGAAAAATAGAAGTGAAGAAAAAAGACTTTGAGCTTTTTGTAACAGAAGAAAAATATTAATACAATATTTAGACTTTGTGCTGAATACTTGTGTTATGTGCATTAGATCTTTCTTACGTTAGATCTGTGTGTTTATTCTGTTGGATCTGCTTCTATTTTATTGTCATTTATTTATCATCAGTATTGCTTTGCTCGTTTATGCAAGTAGGTTTGGCTCTGTTTACTACCAATCCCAAAACATAAACCTTCTGACCTTTTTGCTTTGGAATTCATTTCTTTTCTTCCTTCGGACTGCTCTTTCTTCATCCCCTCTTCCTTTCCTTCCTTTTCACGATCGGAAACACCCCTCTGGATGAGATCCCAAACCCCGAAGGAGAATCGTGAGACTTGCATAGATTCCGCTTTGGTAGAATAGCAATAAACAGTTTCGCTTTCTTGACTCAAAGAGGGCTATGCCACACACTTTGTTGGCTCGTCTATCCATAGATCGCCCAAGTGTGATTTTCAGACCAACATGACCCTAACTTCTTATATTTACTAAAATAAATTTAAAGTATAAGTTTTTCTTTTATTAATCTTTATACTTTATTATTATAAAGTATAAAGATTAATAAAAGAAAAAATTATACTTAAACCATTTATTTTAGTAAATATATCCCTCCCATAAGCACATATACCACATAGCAAATAGGAATGTGAGCATGTCATAATGCCATCACATTTTAAACTTGGTAATTACCAATCGGAAATTCATAACGTGCTCGTGCTTTCCCAGAAACACATGCGCGTTTCACTTAAAATAAAAAAATTGTTCGCTTTTTGGTCCCCCATCTCCATGCACTTTCTAGGGTTTTAGAACTATAATATTAAGTGATCATAATATTTAGTTTATATTTAAATAATATAAAATAACTTATATTCTTATTATTTAAATATAAACTTTATATTAGGTTGTTAGTTATTTATTAACTAATATTAATCGGGAGGTGTACCCCATCACTTAAGAAGGTCATAACCCTTCGGGTTATTTAAATATGACTATAGGTCATATTCAAATTCAATGGATTCGATAAATACATGGAGTAGAAGTGAGGAGGGAGTTTACTAGACTAGATGTAAAAATTTCTCATATAGTGGAAATTATTCTACCATGGTTTTTACCCCATTGGGGTTTCCACGTTGAATCTCATGTTATTTACTTTTATGTGCATTCATTTATTTATGTGTATACATTTATGTTTATTAATTAAGGATAATATATGTTTCATCCTCGTCTTGACATGGTACTAGAGCGGGATTAAATAATTTAATTTAATCCTAAAGTTGCAATGGTTGGGAATTTAGGTGGTTAGTTGGTTAGTATCCTATTTAACCCTCCCCCTTCCCTCTCTGGGTGGATTAATGTGGTGTGTGTGCAAATGGAAACCTCCTCAAATTATTTAACTCTCATGTGAAAATTGGAACTTAGAATAATTACGGGGCTTGGAAAATAGAGGTAAGGTTTAAATAGTTATGTGAAATATTTTATATATTTCTATAGTTTTTGAAAGTGTGCAGGTTAATACAAGATGTTAAAAAGAGAGGGTAAAATTTAAAGTGAAACCTAGTTCACATAGGAGATAAGAGTCCATGAGAATGGGGTTTCAAATTTGTTTATTGGCCGGAACAAACCTCTTGTCCCCGGTGATGTAAATTGTTTTATATTATTTTCAACTTTGAATTTTAAAAACTTCTCTCGTGTCCTTATGGACCCCCTTTAAAGGTTATACCTATAGTTTATAGCTAATATAAACTATATTTTGTATATATATTAAAGATTAAATCTATAAGACTGTGTTTTATAAAAATTAAATATAAAACTATATAGTTTATATAAACCTAATTTATATAATCTATAATCTATAGTTTATACTATAAACTATACAAAAATAAAATTCATTATATATAGTTTATATAAAACTATACTATATAGTTTTTATAAAACTATAATTACCTAAAACCTATTAATGTGGCCTTAATTGTATTACACACACACACACACACACACACACACACACACACACACACACACACACGCACACACGCACACACCCATCTCCCCATGCGCCAAGTGGCACGCATTGCGCTTCCCTCAACCCATATGTTTTGTGCACACCACGTAGCCTCGGTGGTCCCCCATAACGTCGACCACCTCCTCCTTGCACGAGTCCCCCTTTCCTTCACTAGGATAGTTTAGTCCCACATGGGCTACGTGTGTGGGGTGTTAAAAGGCTTTATAATCCTTGCTGCGGTATGGAAGAATGTAGCTAATACCACGTTTTAACCCCTTTCGCCATGAAGTGGCTCGATTAACAACGTCGAGGTTATATTTGTCCTCGGTCAAGGTTAAAGTAATGCCACATAGTGTCTTAGGCGGTGGGGCGAGTTGATGACCCCTCATCGAGATAATAATAGTTTTGGTTAGTGTGATTGGCAAATATGGCTCATTGATTCGATTTCTAAGGCTTAGCGGTGGTAAATAATATAAGTGTTGATTAATATGTTCGGTTTGGTTGTTTAACATAATATATGGTTTGATGGCATATCATTGACATTGATTAATGTAGCTCGATGATAAACTCACAAAATTGGATTGTCCAACTCGGTCAAGTTGATAGAAATTCAAACCAATATAGGAGCAAGAGCTCCCCAAATTTTTATATATAAACCATTATTATTTTTTCAAAAATATATAAACTATTATTGTTTTTTTCAAAAATATAAATTAATTGTTAATTCTTTTTTTGAGAAAAATAGTCAAACAATATAATCGTTTTTGTTTAAAATGATATTTTTGCATGACAGGGACGACTTGATCATTGTCATCATTTTGTTAGAAAAACTAAAAAAATCAATCTATTTTTTATATCATACTAATACGTTCGTGTATAGACTATCCAATTGACAGGACCTCCTTTTTGACATAAACTAATAGTTTTTTCAATTGTGAGGATCAAACGACAATGGGGGGATTTATATTAAACTCTTTTTAATCCTCATTAATTATTTATTTCTATTTATGCAAAAATAGGGTCTAATTAGTTTTCAATTGATAAATCTCATATGTTGAATGGGAATAATTACAACATTTAGAATATTCGATTGAAGGCAGAATTCATGGATCACAAATAATGGGTAGTTGTTAATGGGCCGAGAGGGCTCCAACCAAAAGACAAGAAACTACGGACAACGTCATTGCATATCAACATAAAGTATAAGAGGCGATGTCCATCATTTTGTGAAGTGTACAGGATGATTTTCTACTTCATATCAGAATCAAGTAAGTCCAATTGAGACTTTGACTCAATTGGAATTCAAAGGTACGCATTTATTAAAAATCATCAAATTGATTTTAGAGCTTATGACAACTCCCATGAAGGGAGATGAAAAAGTGATAAATTATTTAGCAAAAATAAAAATATTAAGTCTCGAGTTAGATGGGTGTAGTTATAACTTAATTTAGGATAAATTGTTTTATTTTATTATTCAGTTGAATATTCATGAGAAATTTAGAAATTTCATTTCAATTTTGAATTCAAAATATCAAATAGAACAAGAAATTCCATATTTGTAAACCCTTAGTGCTCTCCTCATTCAAGAAGAGCAAGTAATGAAAAATTTTGATTCTAAGGAGAATTTCACTCAGGCACTTCTCGCTCAGAAATCAAAAGGTAAAACCTCTAGATTCAACAAAAACCAAAAGTCAACTTTTAAACCTCCTAGCAAAGATAAGAAACTAGGAAATCTAAGAGTTAGCTTTGATGGTAAATGTCATTATTATGGTAAATTTGGCCATAAGAAAGAGGATTGTAAATTTAAAAATAATAAGTCAAATTTCAAAAATCAAAAGGGTAACAAATCTGACCAAAATCAAAATAAATAAAAAATAAGAATAAGAAAAATATTGAAAAATCAAATGTAATTTCTTTGTATGTTTCCTTGTCCTTTAAGAGAAAATGAGTGGATATTGGACAGTGGTGCCTCTAGGAACATGACCTTTAGATCTAATATCCTATCTAAACTTAGAGAGTGTAATGATCAAATCTACTTGGGTGATCATTCCATTCTCGGAGTTTAGGACAAGGTAAATCAAAAGTTTTAAATGGTTTTACTAACGATGTTTTGTTAGTTCCTAAACTTAAAATGAATTTGATTTCTTGTTCTTAGTTGACTCAAAATAACTATAATGTAACACTCTTAAAAGATAAATGGTTTATTAGAAATGAACATGATGTTACTATAGTTGAAGGCATTCAAAGAGATGGTTTGTATGTGTTTAATGGATTTCCTTCTGGTTCTTGTTTAACATCTCAAAGAAGTGACATGCAATTGTGGCATGAGATACTAGGTCATGTCAACTTTAGGAGCATGTACGACATGTCTTGACTAAACCTAGTGACTAGTCTGCCACCTATTTCCCAAAATCATGAAACATGTGAAGGATTCTTACGTGGTAAGCAATATGCTAATACCTTTCTGATCATCATGATGTTAATTCTTCAAAGCCTTTATAATTTGTCCATAGTGATGTCTGAGGACCTCTAAAATTTCCATCCCTTAATGGTTCTTTGTATGTTGTCATGTTCATTGATGATTTCTCTCGTATGATTTGGTCTTATTTTATTAAAAATAAATTTGATGTCTTGTCAAAATTTAAGGAATTTAAAGCTTTAGTTGAAAACTCTTATAGTTATAAAATTAAGAGGCTTAGGACTGGTAATGGGGGAGAATATGTCAGTAAGGCATTTGACTCATTTTGTGTCAAATGAGGCATTCAAAGAGAACTAACTACTCCCTATTCCCCTCAGCAGAATGCAATTGCAGAAAGGAAAAACTACACCACTATAGAAATGGCTACAACTATGATGCATTAAGCTCAAGTTCCTAAATTGCTCTGGGATGAAGCAATGAACACTGTTGTTCATATCTTGAATAGATTTCCCACTAAAGCCTTATTAAATTCCAATCCTCTAGAAAATTGGTCAAATCAAAACCTAATTGTGTCTCATTTAAACATCTTTGGTATCCCATCTTCCCTCTTCATTCCGAAATCAAAATGGAAGAAGCTTGATCAAACCTCTTTTCCTTGTATCTTTGTAGGATACGGTGTCAAAACTAAAGGTCTTAGGATCTTTGATCTGTCAAAAAGAGAAGTTATAGAAAATAGGAATGTTAAAATTTTAGAAAAACCTTTTTTTTCTTCTTCTTCTTCATCTTCTATTATTTATGATGATTCTAATGAAAATGAAATTGAAAATGAAAATTGTAAAAATGATGTAAATGATGAAGAAACTAGTATTGAACCTATAATTGAAAATTAGATAGTTCATGTTTCCTCTATAAATAAAATACATATATGGGTTGAGTCTATTATTCAATATTCTAATCACGAAAACCTTTAGAAAAAGACTATAAATCATCATACATATCATGCCTTCATCGACATTGTATGAACACGAACCTCAATATTTCGAATAAGATTCTTCTAACAAAAGATGGATAGATGTTATGAAAGTTGGTTGTTATAACTTGATTAAAAATAAAACTTTGGATTTAGTCTCACCTTTTGAAAAACAAATATAGTTGGATCTAGATGGCTATACAAAATTAAATAAAAAGAAGATTGCATTGTACATAAATTTAAAGCCAGATTATTAGCTCAAGGGTTTACTCAAAAAATCGGTATCGACTATGTTGAAACGTTTACACCAGTTGCAAAAATGAGCACAATAAGGATTTTATTTCCTTAGTTGCTCAATATGGTTGGGAAATCCATTAGATGGATGTCAAAAATTCCTTTCTAAATGGTGATTTAAAAGAAGAAATCTATATGACCCAACCTAAAGGATTTGAATAATCAAGTAAATAAATGTATGTTTGTAAATTAAAAAAATCTTTATATGGTTTAAAACAAACTCCTAGAGTTTGGTATGCAAAGAATAACTTGATTTTTAATGAAGTTGGTTTTTCTAACTATTCATCTGACAATGATTTATTTGTTAAAATTGAAGAAAATGCTATCATTCTCATTGTATTGTATGTTGATGATTTACTTATCACTAGTAATTATAATAGTTTAATTATGAAAATTAAAGCAAAATTAATGCAATATTTTGAGATGACAGACTTAGGATTATTGCATCATTTTTGGGCATGGCTATATTTTAGGATAAAAATTCTATTATAGTATCTCAATCACAATATGCAACTAATTTACTTAAAAGGTTTAATATTCTTGATTGTAAACCTGTTGTTATTCCTATATAAGTTGGATGTAAACTTGATCCTAAACTTGCATGTGAAAAATATAATCCTACTTTGTACAGGAAACTTATAGGTAGTTTGATTTATCTAACTATTCTTGGACATAACATTTCTTATGCATTAGGAATTTCTTCAAGGTTTATGCAAGAGCCTTATCGGGATTGTTGGAATTTATCAAAAATATTTTTGTGTTATATTAAGGGCACAATTAATTTTGGTTTACATTATACTTCTTCTAATAATGCATATTTATATAGATATTGTGATTCGACCATCTTTGGTGATGTGATAGATTGCGCAAGTCTGTTGGATATGTATTCAAATTTGAGTGCAGTGCCATTACTTGAAAGCGGTAAAAAGTAGCCAACATTTTCTATTTCTTCTACTGAGGAATAATATATAATTCAATAAAAGTAGCAAAAAGAAGCCATGTGTTTGAAGCGGCTATTGGAAGAGATGCACATGGAAGCTAAAGGAAGTACTCCTCTTGTGTGATATCCAGAGTTTCATTTCTCTCACTAAAAATATATTTCAACATCAAAGGACAAAGCATATCAAGATACATATGCACTTTATCTGAGAGAAGGTTCTCTACGGTGATATAGATCTCAAGTCTTGCTTGGTGAAGATCAAGTTGCGGAACATGTTTACGAAGACATTATGTGTTGTGAAGTTTTGTAATTTGTGTACAATTCTTGGCCTTTCATATTTTCCATTAAGGGGAGTGTGCATGACAATGCCACCTCCTAATGGCCAGTCGGTTCTTGACTCCTTCTCTATACTTCTTCTTTGGTATTAATAATTGTAAAAATATCTCTTATGATCTATGTAAAGCTGATATAGTTTACGAAAATACACTCTAGTGTGTGCATCTATTTGTAAAGGAGGTTGTTGTGTTATAAAAGGATCTTAGAGATGCGGTTTAAGAATTTTCCATGTGAAACGGTGGGATTTATTCTCAAAAATCATGCTTTTCCTAAATCATACGTTTGATTTATGGATTCCAAATTGTTTTGTACCAAAGGGTAAGTTGAGCATGATGAAGGTGTTATAATTCCTTCAAAAATACATATGCTAGCCTAAACTTTTAGGGTTTTTAGATTTTTAAATCTTTTTGTACAAACAGTAATGTTGGCATGTGGATCCTCACTTAATATTAAGGGGAGTGTTAGAAATATAACATTAAGTGATCATAATATTTTGTTTATAGTTAAATAATATAGAATAACTTATATTCTTATTATTTAAATATAAACTTTGTTGGAGTTAATCACACTAGTTGTACATATCTATATTCAAATCTAAGCATACAAGCAATAAATACGGAAATAAACCAGAATAAATCATACATAAGATATAATTTGGTTCACCTAGTGTGGGCTCGTCCACGAAACATCAATATATTATTCAAATATTTACACGAGGATATACAATGAAGATCTACGCAATCTTCCACACCTCTCCCGGATGTACGGTAATTTCTTCCTCACAAATTTCTCTTTTTCTCTCTCCAAGAATTCCTTCTTACAATTCTTTTCATTCTCTCTTCTAACCCTTGCTTTCTAGATTATATAATCATATATAAACTTAGGGCACTTTAGCTATGCAATTCTGACCATTATATATCTTTTATATCAAAGGTTATATCTAATTCTTGTGACTTAAATAAAATCAATCACGCACGCAGTAGTGGCGCGTCGACGTTACCTAACCAATATCGGTTCTACTTGTTTGACCAATTATGTTCTCCGGGTGACCGATGGTGGTTACAAACCGACTTTGATTACTTTTTATTCCGGTAAGTTAATAAAGCATGTCATTTGTGAAGAAATTGAGCTCCACAACTCAACAATCTCCCACTTGAAGATAAATTGTTGTATTATACCATATAGCTCCATCCTTAGATCCTTTCCTTTACCTAATGAGTTCATTAGCATATCCACATGGTTCTTATTCATATGAATTTTCTCCAGTTTCAATTGGCCATCCTCTAACACTTGTCATATGAAGTGATATCTCAATTGAATGTGTTTCGTTCTTGAATGAAACATTGGGTTCTTTTCCAGATGAATCACACTTTGACTATCACTTTACAATCTACAATCCTCTTTATTCTTTCCCAACTCTTCCATGAAGCTACTCATCCATATCATCTATTTTTGCTAGCCTCTGCCAATTGCAATATATTCGGCCTCTGTAGTAGAGAACTCCACAACCTTCTACAATCTAGAAATTTAGCTAATAGCTATCCCACCTACTCTAAATACATATCTAGTGGTAATTCTCCTACCATCCAAATCTCTGACTATATCTTAATCAACATAGCCGCATAAAAAGTATATGACCCTTCATAGCATAAGCCGAATGTTGGATGTGCCTCTCAAATACCTAAGAATACATTGGGTGTGTTCCAATACTATTTACCTAGATTGGCCATAAATCTGCTCACTGACTCCCACTTCCTATGTAATGTCTAGTCTAGTAAAAAAAATAGCATATATAAAAATTTAAATTTCTAAATCATATGGAACTCGTGTTATGTACTTGACCTCCTCATGTGATGTAAGACTTTGGTATTTTCATAATTTAAAGTGTCTATCCATCCAGGTGTACTTATTGGTTTTGAATTCTACATATTAAACCTTTCAAAACCTTATTGATATAATGTTCTGAGACATACAATTTCCTGTTCTTCTTGTCTCTAAGAATTTGCATGCCAAGGATTTTCTTTATAGCTCCCAAATCCTTCATTACAAATGTATGAGCTAACTTTTCTTTAAGCTCAATAATGTCCTATATACTAGATCCTGTAATAAGCATATCATCCACATATAGTAAAAAAATAATATAGCTTCCATTTTCAAGCTTTTTGAAATAAACACAATGGTTAGATTCACATCTCATATAACCATGCTCATGCATGAAACTATCAAACCTCATATACCATTTCCTTGGGGCTTTCTTGATCTCATATCTGCTCTTTTTCAACCTGCACACTAGTTTTTCCTTACCCTTGACTTCATAACCAAGCGGTTGTTGCATATAAATCTCTTCCTCCAAATCACTATGAAGGAAATTCGTCTTGACATCAAGTTTTTCTAAATGTAAATCTTCTACTGCAACTAAACTCAATACAGTATGAATAGAAGTCATTTTTACTACAAGAGAAAATATCTCACTAAATTCAATACCTACTTTATGTGCAAATCCTTTTACCACAAGCCTTTCCTTGTATCTTTTTGTCCACCCTCTTCTTCCTTGATCTTGTAAACCCATTTTTTCTGCAATTTTATTTTACCTACTGGAAACTTAACAAAATCCCATGTCTGGTTTTATTTCAAGGATTCCATCTCCTCATCCATTCCATGATCCCACTTCTTGTGGGTTTCTTCATGCATTGCTTCTTCAAAAAAATTGGTTCACCACTATCAATCAATAATAAATAAGATAAGGAAGGTGTAAATATTTCTAGAGGTCTACTTACACTTTGTGACCTTCTAACTAAGATCTAGGGTGTCAAAGGCTCAATCTATACATCATGTATATTTGTATCCACCTCTGACAGTGACTGACATTGGTCACCTCTTACCGACACCAATTTAGCTAACCAACATAGGTCATGATCTTCTATAGGCGGCGTCGGTCTAAGTGATAGTGATGTCGGTTTTGTTCAACCAATACCGAGTTCCAGTTGTCAACACCAAGTACTTGTAGATGTCTTTTCTAAATCTGAGAATGATTTTTTGTCCACAAACTTTCCAACCGGTTTGTCTTTGGGTACCAAAACTTGATCCGTGTACATCCTCTTTTCATTCCATTCAATTTCACGAATCCTAAAAATCTTATAATATTCTAAATCCCAAAAACATAATCCAAAATCACCAAAGCCATAACCAATAAAATTACATCTCTTGAATTTAGCATCTAAGTTCTTTCTATTTTCTTTATCAACATGCAAAAAAAATTCTAAACCAAATACTCTATGAAAATAAAGATCTACCTCTTTTCAGTCTAAAATTATTATGGTATTCCACTATCTAATGCACTTGAAGGCCCATGGTTAATTAAATAAATCATCTTGTCTACAGCTTCTACCCAAAACTACAAGGGTAATATAGCATGTATCCTCATTCTTCTTGTATGTTCCATGATTTTCTTGTTCATTCTTTCAGCAACACCGTTCTCATATGGTGTTCTAGGAATCATTATTTCTTTGTGTATTCCATTTAATAAAAAATAATCATTGAAATATTTACTATAGTACTCACCACCATTTTTAGGTCTAAGGTATTTTAACTTTGAATTTGATTCATTTTCCACAAGGGATTTCTATCTTTTAAAAGTCTCAAAAAGATCGATTTACATTTAATATAATAAACCCATACCTTTCTTGTGGAATAATCAATGAAAGTCACATAATATTGGGATCATCTATGAAAATCTACCTCATTTGGTCCCCACACATATGAGTTCACAAGCTCCAATTTTATCTCCTTCTTTGTTACCCCAACTTTGATAAATTTCACTCTCTTTTGCTTTCCACATATACTATGCTCACATAAATCAATATCTACATCTTTAAAATTTGATAACTTACCCTTAGACTTTAAGATTTGCATTCCTTTTTGACCCATATGGCCTTGATTGTGCCACATGCTTACATCTAAATCTAAAGTAGATAGTACAAAAAGGAATCAGTAATACAGGTAGAAAAATGTAATTTTCCTACCTTCTTGCCTCTTACTACAACAAGATATCCCTTGGTAACTTTCTAAGAGTCGGTTGTGAATATAACCATGTAACTAGATTCACCTAGTTGTCCTACAGCAATTAAATTTCTCCGAGGCTTGGAACATGTCCCACATCTTTCAATATCCATGTATTTCCATTTTGTAATTTTAGATGAACTTCTCTTTACCAATAATATTGCATGGTTCATCATCTCCTAAATAAACATGCCCAAAATTACCTTGGACATAATTTCTAAAATAACCCTTATTAGGGGTAGCATGGAAAGAAGCTCCTGAATCTAAAACCCATGATTCAATTTTATTATCCAAGGAGAGAATAAGGGCATCTTGCATTACCTCAGAAGATGCAACATTTTCCTCTTTACCTTTCTTTGGTACATTCTCTTTATTTTCCTTGAACCAATAATCCTTCTTTGCATGTCCTTTATTTCCACAATTCTAGTAGGTTATTCCTTTACCTCTTGGATTTAGATCGTCATTCTTAGACTTTGATTTCCCATTATTCTTTCTCTTAGATCTCTCCTTCTACCTTCCCCTACTTTCTACATTCAAAGCATTACCAGATGATAATTCTCTTGTACTTTTCTTGTGTATTTCTTCATTCAGGATTATACTAACCACATCATCAAACTTTAAAATATTAGTAGCAGATGTTGTATTACTAATAGCCATTACCAAGTTATCCCAACTATCTGGCAAAGAGCATAAGAATAAAAGTGCTTTCACTTCATCATCAAATGGAATATTAACTAATTTTAATTGATTTACAATAGAACAGAAATCATTCAAATGACTTGATGCAGATTCACCTTCTTGCATATTTGAATTAAATAATTTCTTCATCAAATAAACTTTATTTGAAGCACTAGGTTTTTCATATAAATTAGCTAAATATTTCATCAAATTTATTGTGGTTTCTACTTCAATAATATTCAAAGTCGTAGATGTTTTCAAGCTCAATATTATAGATCCTAGATCCTTTCTATCAAGAATTTTTCATTCTTCATCAGTCATCTTTGTAGGTCTTTCCTTCTCATCCAATGGTAAGTATAGATCTTTCTTATACATATAATCTTCCACCTGTATCTTCCATAATTGATAATTATGGTCAAATTTATCAACTCTATATTTTCCATCTTCTTCCATTATTGTAGCTCCCACTCAATTAGAAATCCCTCTATGAGTAAATTTGTCAACACACAAAACCCTCAAACAAAAAATATTTGATACCAGTTATTAGGGTTAATCAAACCCGATTATACGAGATATATATTCAGATTTAAGCATACAAGTAATAAATATGGAAATAAAATAGAAGAAATAATAGACAAGATATAACATGGCTCACCCAGTGTGGGCTACATCCACCAAAAAACAACCAATATATTATTCAAATCTTTACAAAGGATATATAATGAAGATCTGTAATATTCCACACCTCTCTCGGATGTACAGTACTTTCTTCCTCACAAGCTTCTCTTTTTCTCTCTCTAGTAATTTCTTCATACAATTCTTCTAATTCTCTTCTAACCCTAGCTTTCTAGCTTATATAAGCATATACAAACTTAGGGAACTTTAACTATGTAATTACAACCATTAGATCACCTTTATATCAAAGGTTAGATCTAATTCATATTACTTAAATAAAAGCAATCACACACTTTGGTAGCGATGCCGTTATCCTAACCGATATAACTTCCTACTTATTTGACCGATGTCGGTCCCAGGTGACCAAGGATAGTTACCAAACCAACGCCAATTCTTGTGTATTCCGGTAAGTTAATAAAGAATTTTATTTTGAAGCAATTGAGCTCCACAACTCAACAAAATTTATATTATGTTGTTAGTTATTTATTAACTAATATTAATCGAGGAGGTGTACCCCATCACTTAAGAATTTCATAACCCTTCCACTTATTTAAATATAACTATAGGTCATAGTTGGATTCAATGTATTTTGGTAAATACATGGAGTAGAAGTGAGGAGGGAGTTTTACTAGACTGGATGTAAAAAAATTCTCATATAGTGGAAATTATTCTATTGTGGTTTTTACCCCATTGGGGTTTTCCACATTAAATCTCATGTTATTGTGTTATTTACTTTTCTATGTATTCATTTATTTATGTGTATAAATTTATGTTTATTAATCAAGTATAATATATGTTTCATTCCCTCGTCTGACAAAGGGGAGGGTATGTGTGATGGTGGGAAGGGAGGGGTTAGGTTGGTGTGAGGGGTGAGGTGGAGACGGGCTATAATATGGTCATATGGGAGATCAATGGGGTGGGAGGAGATCAAATTTTGGGATGAGGTTGTAGAATTTGATTGGGGAAAAGGGGTGAGGATCAAGCACATATGAAGGGGAGAGGCCTAGTAAGGGAAAGGTGAGGTGGGGATATGAGACTCGAGTACAGGTGTATTTGGATGCATTAGGGAGTGAGTGGGTTAAGCGGAATGGAGGGATCAGATGTGGCAGACGGAAGTAGTGGGGTACATGATAGTGGATATAAGTGACGCGGTGTAGGATGGTGGATGGAAGTGATGGGGTGTAAGAAGCTCATAGGTGCGGTGGTGAGTGTAGTGGTGGACCTTTACTCGATTTGCAATTGTGATCTATTAAAGGGGTAGATGATGGTATTGGGAAATGTGAGCCATGGATGAGGTGAGGGTGAGGTCACTAAACTATGGGCATGAAGCGAGTGGGGAGCAAGTTCAATTATAGGTGTGATTGGGTCGGGGCTATAGTGTAGGACAATTGCGGGGAGCAGAGCATATATAGGTGACGGGTTTGAGAGGAGGGCCCATTTGGACATGTGAGGACCATAGAGGAGAGCATTGGTAGTAGAGATGACATATCTATGTAGTAGGTTGACACCGAGGTAGAGATTTGCTCGGTTAGAGGTATGCATGTTTTTGGGTAGATTTT
This sequence comes from Taxus wallichiana var. yunnanensis, assembly GCA_018340775.1. NCBI lineage: Eukaryota > Viridiplantae > Streptophyta > Pinopsida > Cupressales > Taxaceae > Taxus > Taxus wallichiana. Next base: position 704,396,555 of record CM031244.1, read on the forward strand.
CATGTTTTGGTAATTTTTTTATGTTTTTGAGGTTGTTGCTGACAGGACCATGCAACCTCAATGTAATTGAGCTTGACCTTGATGTGATGGTACTACAACCAACCTACATCCAAAATTTAACTTCCAAAGGTAGAATTTGGAGAATGATTTGATGGAGTATGAGACTGATGAGGATTTTATTTAGTGGATGTAGGGCCTGCCATTAGTGACATTACAACACCATTTTTACAATTTTATGTACATATTACGGTAGGAGATGACTCAACCTAAGATGGATTTGATTTAAAGGGTGGGCTTGTTCTACATTACATGGATCGATCAAGTGATGAAGGACATATGATTATTGACAGCATTATTTGAGAGATGGAATAGTGACATGAACACATTTCATCTAGTGATGGGTGAGATTACAATCACATTGGAGGACATATGGAAAATATTTTGCATTTCAATAGAGGGTGAGTATATATTCTCAATGACACATCTGAATATGTGGAATGGGATATTGTGGAGATTGTATGGGCCAATGGAAAATGATATTGAGATTGATAGTGGTGGATTTAGGTATTATGAGATGTATGAGTATGGATCGGGCACTCGAGTGATGGCCTATCTATTTAGCATAATTTTTAGTATCATTTTTCTAGATTCATTAGGTTATAAATTCTTTTTTGGGTTAGGTGAGTTGTTTTTATATATCATAGATTGGGTTATAGTATATGTATGGGGACAAGCCTTGCTAGAACATAATTATTTGAGTTCTGAAGTTAACTATTTGGTTGAAGTTTGTTTTGAACATGGGGGCCCTATTGCAAGTGTGGGCATGGGAGAATATAGTAGTTGACAAGTCGCATGGGTTACCATACTCTATCCATGATTAGTTCTCACTAGAGTCACCATTATTTCTACGATGGAGACAAGATCTATAGATGTTTAGGAATAGGCCATATGAGGGCATAATTGATCATTATCGGTAGATGATGGTGATTTTAGATCTGAGTGATATCATATGGAGGCCATATAGGAAGGTGGTAGGTTTTTGGGATTGCAGGATGATGTAATACAACTACGATGGGTACAAAGGATGAGGTGGGTGATTAGGATATAGTCACAAGAGATAGATATATTCCAATATAGTTGCATAATGAGAGAGTTTGGGTTATGGAAGTGGGTACCACCAAAACTAGTCAGATACTCATGATTGAGTGGAGATAGGTGAACATTACCATCATATGAGGTGATGGATGATGATAATTATTCACTAGCAGAGATTGATGTACATGATGATGTGGGTACCACATAAGACTTTGACACATGGTGGGCGGTGTATGGGATGAGGGGACGTGCGGTAGGTAAGACTCCACAGATGAGATAGCCATGAGATGGTAGTAGTACTAAGAAGGATGAGGAAGAGACAAAGATAATAGAGGTAAAATCCAATGAAACACCGGTGTGGAGTCATCATAACTATAGAATTCAGTGAATGCTAGTGGCAAGATAGATGGGGATGTTAATGATGAGGTAGAGATACATGATGCACCCATATAGAGGGAGGGAGGGTATGGAGGGAGGGAAGATGAGATATGAGTAGAGATAGATAAAATGATAGGGTTTACATGGGTGAGAAGGTAGGGAAGGATCTAGTATCATATGTGGAAATAGGAGAGATTAGTGGTCAGCAATCACTTGCAAGGCTACCACATTGAGAGAGAGTTCTAGATGTGGAGAGTGTTTTAGATTCAAGTATAGGCCTATTTAGATGAAGTGACAGGTAGAGTGTGATAGGATATAAAGGGATATGATAGATCTACTAGGATGTTGAGTGGTGGATCGAGTGTGGATTGATGAGTTAGAGGGATAGATAGTGGGACAATAAAATGTTGTGAGATGTATTCATAATCTAGAGGTCAAATTGGTTGAGCGAGAGCATGATCGGGAATAAGTTTCTCACTTAGATACAATCATTGTGGAGCATGAGTGTGAGTTAGGTAGTTAGCAGCATCCAAATGATATGTTAGCTCATGTTAGTTGGGATATTTCCAAAGAGGGGTACACGTTTCTAGATACTATGAAGCACTTCTTTGAGTGCATTCCCACATGTTGTAGTACACCCATTTTCAATATCATCTAGCTCTAGGTCTAGTAAACATAGGACCAACACGGGTCCTCCTAGTAGTGGGTATGTTAGGGAATAAGAGATAAAATATGCCTAATAATCCCTTACGAGAATCACAACAGAGAGAAACTAATATGCGAGAAAAATATTACTGAGATCTCAAATAAAAGTGCAGAATAAATAACACAACACAGAGAGACAAGATTTAATGTGGTTCACCCAATTTGGGTTACGTCCACCAAGAATCACTTACTCAGATTTTATTACAAGCCTCCACTCTCTCAATACAATACCCAGATCCATTTGGAGCTATGCTCAACAAACTCTCTAGAATTCACACCCGAATTCAAAACACATCTGTGCAATACATTTACTTGTCTATCTATCATATGCATAAGACCATATAAATAGATAGCTTGCTAAGTAGTTTTACAAAACCATGGGTATCAAACAATGGGCAAAAAACAAAACTGTCCCATAAACTTATGGGTAGCCAAAGAGGTGGTTTTACAAAACAATGGGTACCGAAAAACCATGGGCCCAAAAACAGCCCATAACGGTTACCCATTACCCATGGGTTAATAAACCACCCATAAAAATTTACTTCAGGGGCTTCGCCCCTGACCCACTCACCAGCGAGTGGGACCGCCATAAAAATACCCGAGTGTAACACATAGAAAATGTACCACACTCTAACATGAAAATAGGCTCCACAAACATAACAAGGTCGATACATCCAAGTAGGATCGCACATAAGTGATAGTAGGTCCGGGCCTATTGTAGGTATGGCCCCATGATTATAGTTACATGTGATCATGATTTTGTATGTACAAAATGATGGATATGTGTGTGTGTGTGTGACATCAATCTCACCCTTTTGTTGTGTTGCTATATTATTCATCTAATTTTTCATTCATGTGCATGTGTGCTTGTGGTTTTGATTATGAAATTGATATGTACAATGGTTATCCAATGCGTTTTTATTTCTTGTGTTTCATAGAGTTGTGTGACTATAGATGTGTAATACCATGGGATATAAAATATGAAAATGGAAAAAATGGACATGTTTATTAATGTGGTATGAATGTAATACAATGTTTGTAGGTATATTGGGACTCATAAAGGGACATAAACATCTGCAAGACAAACATGGAGAAATTCAACGATTTGAACAAAGTCTAGAAAATACAAGGCAAAATAATAGCCATTCATTTTATTGATATCTAGTGTGTGCGTATGTGAATAAATTTCCACTTGAGGTATAACCGTCAAGAAGCAATAAATGAGGACATGCTAGCCAATGTGTAGGTATGTAGGGGAACATCTAGTATGGATTATGAATAACATAAAATAAGCTTTGCATTTATCCACTAATAGCCATGAGTCCATATCCCCGATGGAGATACATTTGGTTCTAGTCATAGCATTTCTCTACTATCACCCGAGGCATCCATAGCTCCGATATAGATATTGGAAAGACCCCTTTGAGAGAGTTTTGAATATTACTTTGAGCTTGTTAATTTGACTCTTTTTCTTTTCTATTTTTTTGTATTTTTGTGTATTGAGTTTTCTTTCTTTCCTTTTTTCGACATGATATTCATCTCTCTATCTTGGTGGTTTAAAAGCATTATGACTTGATGGAGGAGATGGGGGTGCAAATGCAAATGTCATTGGCTAGTGTGTAACAAATAAGGTTCTTAGTATGTGCAACAAGGTTTTAAATGTGTGTAAAGTGTATGGATCTATTAAAATATGAAGTCATTCTTATATCTTCCAAGAAATGAAGACCATGCTCAAAAGGTCGGAGTTAACCATGTGGAGACTAACATGAATGTGTCCAAACCGACTATAGAATTCCTATAAGCATTAAGACCCCAATATAAAAGTGTGAAATTGGGATATTATGGATGGATGAATATGTACACTAAAAGTGAATAGAATCAATAATGCACATGGATAGTCACACAACTCATTTTTGTATTTTTGAGAATTTTGTATTGTTTTTGGTCTTTTTCAATATTATATTATTTTTGTGATTTTGAAAGTTTATACATTTTGTGGAATTTTTTTCATTTTTAAAGGATTTTAAGACATAAAACCATCACAAATACATGGAATTTAATGACTCTAATTTTTCTTTACCATCCATGCTAGCAAATTTGTAAGCGTTGGACCCATATTTTTGGATGATCACATAGGGTCCAAACCGGTTAGGGAAAAACTTGTTCCTTTAGTCAGATGCTTGGGATGAATTTTATTGGTTTTCTTTAAGTTATGGCCTCCTAACTCAAATTCGTGGATGTGGAATTTTTATGGTAATATCTTGCTATATAATCATGGTATACTTGGAGATGATCAAGAGCATTAACATGTCTTTCTTCAAGTAGGTCAAGTTGTGCAAGGTGCTCATGATGGTAATCATCATCAATGATAAAAATATTAGAGAGTGACTCATAAGGAGGGGATCTCAAGCTCAATGGGCATAAAAATATTATTTCCATATACCGGTGAAAAGGTGTGGCCCTTTAGGCATGCGAATACTAGTATGATATGCCCAAAGGGCATAGGGAAACTATGTGTGTAAGTCTATATAGGAAGCATTGACAACCTTTTAGAGGATTGTCTTATTTTTTTGTTTGAATCCTTTGTTTGTATATTAGCTTGTGTATAGTATGGTGTCGAAAACTTTGTTAAATTTTGTACTTATCACACAATGCTTTGACATCCTTATTCTTAAATGAGCTTTCCTTGTTTGAAATGATCTTGGTAGGAATGCCAAATCAAAAAATGATGTGTTGCACAATGAATTTGACAATTTTGGACCTATGGTATGCATACAAGTGGTGCGGACTCAACCCGCTTCATAAAGTACTCAATGGTAGTAATGATAAATGTGTGGCCATCAGAAGATAATGGGGTAAACTCTCTAAAAAGGTCAAGTCCCCATTCAAAGAAATTCCAAATGGATTAGAGAGGTTATAACTCTTGTGTAGGAAGATGAGAGAGATTTGTAAACTTTTGGCACTTCTCAAAACATCAAACATACAAATAAGATTCTTGTTCTAATGAAGGAAAATAATATCCCATATGAATAATACGTTGTGTAACATCCATACCACTAAAATGACACCCGCATGTAACATCATGTGCTTCAAAAAGTGTAATGGTGGTCTCTTGGGATAATAAACATCGTAATAGTATACCATCGTATCCATGTTTATAAAAAATATCACCTATGAATACAAAAAAGTGGCTTGTTGACGAAAGGTATTCCCATGTTGATCAAAGAATACTTGTTAGAGAACACACAAGGAGTCTTTGTGGGAGAGAAGGCCAGGACCAAGGGCATGAAAGGATAGAAAGCACCCGCACGCGGAAGGCAAGTTCAGCATTCAAGACTTAGCCGATTTTGAGCATGACGACCTATTTTTAGAAGATGGCATGTGGAGCACACCAACAATGCAGAGACGTGCGCGTCATGCATTGTCTATTTTTGGAGGATCAGATCAAAGCATTTTACATGGAGACTAACTAAGAATAGGATTAACACTTTATTAACTGTAAGAGGCCTATAGATAGCACACTTGCATGTGTGGCTATGTTTGTGAATGGCGCGTGGCTATTAATAGCATGTGGCCTATTTTTGGAATAGATAAGCAATTAAGGGCAAGTCCCCACCATATATATATATATATATATATATATATATATATATATATATATAATGTGAGCTACATAAGTAGAAGAGAGAGAGAGAGTGTGTGTGTGTGTGTGTGTGATGGATGTATGAAGGTATAGAGATATACGCATATGACTGATTATTCATGTAGTAGGTCCATACACACATTGGTATCGTTTGACATTCTTTGTTAGGAGCTTTCGTGTTATTAATAGATGGAAGATATTGGCTGAATCTAAGTGTCATTCAAGTGTGTAATTGAGTAGTGTATGTTATTAATTCAATCATGATTCTTGGTTAACTTTTGTTGTCATGTCATAGATCCGAATGTAGCATATAATGTAGAATGATAGATTAGTTATGAATCTATGTGTTTCTCCTTCATCATGCTAACATCATGTTACAACAACCCTAAAAAGGGATTTGGTACCTTTGCACGCTTTGAGTGAGCGCTCATTCTAAGTGAGTGATGTGTCAGCGTGTCTAAGGAGTTATCCGGTAAATTCTAGGCTGCATCATTGGTTTCATTACGGGACCTCTTTTCAGTTGTTTTCAGGATGGTTCGTAATGAAGACATACCAGTTAACTCTAGCAAGTATTAAGGAATGGATACATGATCTGGAGGAAGAATATGCAAGGAGGTTTAGCTAAGGATCTAAGTTTAATGCATGCACTTTGGTGGAACATAATCTATATGATGCTTATATGAGATATTTTTCACCATCTTTCCAATAGAATTATATAAGTGGCTTCTTTGCTTATGCATCTTAGCGGAATTGGAGGTGTCGCACACTTCTATAGATGCAGGAAAAATTTCAGGCCCTTTATGATGTTGATTTTATCTAGATTCGCGTTGTGGATACGTGGTCTTATTGTTTTCTAAACAGTTATATTCTAGAATATTCAATTTCAACGTAATCTTCCACGGAGGTAGCTGAATTCTAGTTTTTGCGGTATCCAAGAGGAGTATATTTGTGAGGTATCCCATTGGTGATTAAGATCTTGATGGTAACTTTGAACCTGGAGAGTAAATTGGTGGCTAACTAAACTTCACCACACGCGATGGCAGGAACAGGTTTAGTGAAAGATGGCAGACCTAGTGGCAGAGAGTTAAAGAGAGGAAAGGTGGCTTAAGTTTAATGAGGCATGTGAGAGGGAGATAGAGAAGCAGCATTACATTGTAGAAAGTATGGTGTTGAGGAGAGAGATGGCTTTTGAATGATTTATAGCTCACGTAGAAGACGTGGAGCTAGAGCATCAAGAACTCCCCCATCTTGGAAAAGATGAAAAATATCCCCCTCGGCCTCACATAGAAGTGCGCGGCGAAGAATACCTAGACCACGGGTGCACATCTTAATCCACCCGATGACCTAGCCCTTGTGCTTGAATTCTAGTATCTAGTACGAAAAGAAACCAGAAAGCTAATTTGGGAAGAAGGAGAGTAGGCGTAAGTAAGGGAGCAAGTACATCAATGGAAGGACAAACGGCTTCAATGATATTTGGAGGAACATCCTTAGGTGCATCATCCATACAGAATGTTGGATTCACCGCTGGAAGTGGAACTACCTAACACATAGTAGGGGTTCAAGTATATTACTCTTTGTCGAGCATAGGGGAGTACATCTTCCGGTCATATTCTGCTAAGGTGGAGGATCGGGAGGTATAGGTGGTTCTAGTTCCGGTGCTTACGGATGCAGAGGGAACACAGGAGGTTTTGGATCAGGTGGTCAAGGTCTATAGCAACCATAGAATATTTATATGGAGATGTCTCTTCGTCTCCCAGAGTATAGAGGTATAGAGGATGTCGTCGAACATGTGTATATGTGTGAAATCTTGTGGTGTGCTAAAGGGATCATGGTTTCTGAGCTTAAGGAAAGTCAATTTGCTTCTACATTACAAGGACGTATGCACATCTGGTATAAGACATTTAACCCTGATCAAAATTGTGTGGATTATATAGCATTGAAAGATGCTTTCTTGAAAGATTTTCATATCCTTGAGTTTGAGTAGAAGAGTATTAGTGCACTCAAGGATATCAAGCAAGGCACTACTGAGAGTGTACGTGAGTATGATGCTCATTTTAAGACACTTCTATCTAAGCTATCTTATGATATTCATGCTAGCCAACATGCACAATGGTTTGTTGGAGGATTGATTACACCATTTAGAAGGGTGTTGTCACATAAGACATACATTGATCCATGTAAAGCATTGGAAGCATCTTTGCATGTTGAGGCAGTTAGGAGCATTGACACTGGTGTTAGTCCATTCTTAAAGGCACAGATTGCAGCTATGGCAAAGTAGTTAGAGAAACTATCAGCAAATTCAACCCATGAAACGTGCTCAGGAATTTGGTGTACAGATTGTGAAGTGGAAGGTCACACCAAGGATAGTTTCCCTCATAGATATGTATACGCTCATTACTATTGGATTGTGAGATCTATCATTTAAATCATGATGCTAGTCACTATCCTTTGTTATAGTACGTGATAAGGAAGAATGTATCTTGCTTTTGCAAGATTTGTAGGTCCATGACCCATAATACTTAGGATTGTCAGTTGATTAGTCGGATCTAAGATGCTACGAGACATTGGGGTACGAAAAACAAGTGTAACAGAGATAATTCTAAAGGTAAGAATGAGCACGAGGATTGGTATGATAATCCAATACACTATGACAAGAATGAGGGGCACATTGAAGGAGGACATGGATATCATGGTGGATATGGAGGATGAGGCCATGGTGGAGGAAGAGGTGAGTTCACTCGTGGAACATGTTATACATGTGGATCTCCTGTCCACTATAGGTGTGAATGTCCTCATAATATTGTATGTTCTTTTTGTGGGAAGAACCATAGCTATGAAGAGTGCACGGACTTATATGAGCATCCGAGTAAGTAGCATACGTAAGAAAAAAATGCGTCGAGATGGTTAGCATCCGAGGTGCACGGTAGAAGATCATTGGATAACAAAGATAGCGAGAAGGACTTGAGGCATTGGCAGTGAAGATTACTACATGCGTTGAAGTGGCACACGTAAAGAGGCATTGCACCAAAAGCCTACGATCACAAAGGAGGAGGTTTTACATGTAAGGTACCCAGATCCCACTCATCAAAAGGAGGTTTACAATGATACCATGGAAGTGCTAACGAATCTTTAGGGTGAGATACGGTACTTAAAGGAGTAGAAGAAAGCATCAGAGGCAGTCAAACTAATATCGATGATGCGTGATAAGTGTGCGAGAATGTTGTGCTAGGAGAACATTATTCCACTATTAGGAAGTTGGTTAAAGGGGAACACTTTGTGCACAAGTTTAGAAACCAGACAAACAGATCCTACATGCAAATCTTATCCACGATAGAATTGACTATGACAAGGAAATTACTCGAATGTTTTTGTGGATGGGTGGTGTTGAGCAACATGTTGATTGATACAAAGTGCGGAAGTAAATGTGCTTACATTAGATGCAAGGGTACAAATGGGAAGGCCTCCATTCTAGCCATCATCTAATGTCTTTTTTATGGAAAGCTGGGCTAAGGCTACTCCCATAGGAGTTTTGAAGGATGCATCTATAACCATACAAGGGGCCAAGTTCACTAGGGATTTGAGGTATTAGCATTGCAGAAGGAGACAATTTTCTAGCCTTTCTTGAATGCCCTTGGTGTTATGTGAATAATGTTGACTTGAGATTCAATAAGGGGTATATCAACTTTGAGAACAATGAGGAAATGGTTGTGATACCGTTTGAGATGGGAAGTCTACACCATATGTTGATCCTCTAAGTGAGGATAAATTAAACTAAATTTATGTATGTGTTGTTCAAGACCCAGAGGTCAATGAGCCATCAAAAGAAGGCATCCTACAGTGGGAGGATTCTCATTCCATTTGTGATACTACAAGTATTTCTTGTGACAATTGGGCTCATGGTACATATGAATTAGTAGGGTGAGAAGTAAAAGTGCGGTTGCACACAAGAATGGAATTTGTTCGGTCTAACGGATAGGTAGCACAGTACCTTGGTATCTGAGGACAGAGAAGATCTTCTTACATTTTTGAAAGCTATGGAAACACAATGGATAGAATAAATTAAGAGAAGAGCTATGTTAGTATATTCCTTATGTGGGATAGCCGCATTTGCATGTTGGTGGGTAGTCCACAGAGATAATATTATAGAATGGGAAAATATTGGAATCGCCCTATCTATTAGGTTTGTAAGGAACAATGCACCTACACGAGATCTACACTTATCATGATTATAAATATGTTCAACATCACATTCAGCAAGTGTGAGAGACTCTAGAAAGCAGGATAGGAAGCATCACCACTTTCACTTTGGGTACATAGATTGTCTTTACCTACGCTGAGGATGCACATACACTTGGTATGTATATGTAGAACTACATCGAGAGGCGGAAATTGGAAAATTTTGACTTCAAGGATGATCCGGACCTTTGACTATTTTTTCTTCTCAACCTCTAATAGAAGAGGTATTAAAATTTATCAAGCACTTAACAATGGGAGATAGTGCAAAAAGTAGAAGAGCATATTCAAGAATTATTTGGTGAGACAGAGTCCGGAGTGCGTTTTGATAAGAAAGAAGAAGCTGGACTCCATACTACTTAATCGTGCTTGCCTTAATAAAGATAAGGGAAAGATGGTTTACATCGTAGATGATGAGAAAGTTGAGAACACGAATATTGAACATTCTTTGTTAGAATTTGAGGATTCTAATAAATGCGTATTTAATCAACTTCCATATTACATAATTTTATAATAAATATTACATCATAACATAAGTAAATAAGAAATACTTATAGAAAATAAATAACATAGGTGACACAATATTTATAGTGGAAAACCCCGATGAAGTAAAAACTACTTTAAAAATAACCTTTTACTTGAGAGAACTTATTTTACATCCGAGTAAGATCACCTCCTCCTTAAAAACCCTATTTACAAGGGTAAAACCAAATCACTTGATTTGCATACCTTTATATATTTCTCAAATATATCAAATGAGGACGTAAAGTCCTTTTAATATAAGGTGATCAAGTATATCTCTCGACCCACCTTTTCAACCTAAAATGGTTGACACATACACCTAGGTTTATAATATTTAATATTAGAAATATAATCATTTCATGATATTAAATATTTAAGCTAAAATATATACATATGTTAGCATATTTAATAATAGAAATATAAATATAAATATTATTAAATATTAACCTATATATTAGTGATGGACCCATATACATTAAGGGTTGGCGGACCACTTAATCATTATGTTTCAACACTCCCCCTTAATATTAAGTGGGATAACATAACATATGCCAATAGAATACCTACCCGTGGTACACTACAGATTTAGAATCCTTAAACCGTAAAGGTTTTAGGCTAGCATATCAGTTGAAGTAATTATAACACCTTCATCATACTCAATTTACCTTTTGGTACAAAAGCTTTGGAATCCCAAAGATCATCTCATAATCAATGGCTAAGTATGATTTATGAGTTTTACATGTTCTCACGGGTTCTCATAAAAGTTATTGAACCCAAGCATATAGGAGTCTTTACAACCAAGGACCTCCTTAACAATATGCTTAAAGCTGGATGTTTACCAAGAAACTCAATAGCACTAAAGAGTTTACTAGAGAGGCGCCTTTAAGATCTTTCTACACTTCTTTAAAAAAAAAGCCGAGAAGGTATACATGCCCGAAGGTCTTTTACACTTGCCCGAAGGTCTTTTTTTACACTTGGTCAAAGGTCTTTTACAAATGGCGAAGGTATTTTTATAAAAACCAAGTTCCATTAGGAGGTGACATTGTTATACACACTCCCCTTAATAGAAACTCCGACAATCCAAGCTTTTCACGAAAGTGACAAAACTTTGGAGCACTGAGGGACTTTGTGAAGATGTCAGCAACTTGCTCTTTATTCAACATGAATTGGATATTTATCTCATCACTTTACACATTCTCACGAGTGAAGTGTATATGTATCTCAATGTTCTTTGTCCTCTAATGTTGAACTGGATTCTTAATCAAGAGTAATACAACTCTGACCACCACATAGAAGAGAAATACTTCCTTTAGCTTCCATGTGTATCTCTACCAACAACCATTGTAACCACATGGCTTCTTTACTTCTTCCATTGTACTTATCTACCTCAGTAAATAAATGGAAACTTGATTTTATTTGTTGTTCTAAGTAATGGTTCCTACACCAAAAAAATTGAACACATATCCAATATATTTTATAACACAACATTAGTATGGTTAGAATCACAAAATCCATATAAGATAGCATTTTCATTCTTATTATAATGCAACCCATAATTGATTGTTCCTTTCAAATATCTAAAAATTCTTTTGCAAGATTCCAATGATCTCTAAAAAAGGTTCCTACATAAACCTTGAAGTAATTCCTACTATATAGGAAATATCTGATGTCGTTATAGTTAGATAAATCAAACTATCAACTAATAGCATATATAAAATAGGATCAACCTTTGTCATATGCAGATTTAAGATCAATATTTATTTCAACTTCCATTGAAGTAGAAAATGATTTATAATCAATCATAAGAAACTTTTTCAATACAATGGTTACATATTGTGTTTTAAAAAATAACAATAGAATGAAATATAGTCATACAAATAACATGATGTGAGAGACCTAACTCATTCATTTCAAATTAATGCTTCAATTTCTCTTTAATCCCATGAATTAAATCAGAATTTTCATCGAGACATAAGAAAATCATTAACATATATAATGATAATATGCAACTCTTATTGCTTAATGAATATATCATTGTTAGAAGAATAATTAACAAAACCTAACAGTTTAAAGAAGGAAACAATTTTCACATACCAAGCTCTAAGAGCTTGTTTTAAACCATACAAGGATTTTTCAACTTACAAACATAGTTTTCTTTACTAGTTTCTTCAAATCCTTTAGGTTGAAACATGTAAAGTTCTTCTTTTAAATTGCAATTCAAAAAAATATTTTTCTTATCCATTTGGTGGATTTCCCACCTAAATTAAGTGGTAATTGCAAATAAGACCCTAATAGTACTCATTTTAGTTACAGGAAATGTCTCAACATAATCAATATTAGGTTTCTGAATGAAACCTCTAGCAACAAGTCTAGCTTTATGTTTGTTAATACTACTATCAACATTATATTTTACTTTGTATATCCACCTAGACCTTATAATACTTCACGGCTCAGGTTTATACAAGGTAATTAATGCATGGTACATATGATGGCTTCTAGTCATTTTCCTAAGGTTAATAGGATTTAAACTTTCTAACATAGATTGAGCCCAATTTAATTTTTTATCTAGGAAGATAAAAGTTTCAAAAACATCTATAGCATCAAAAAATCATCATGACCATTTACTAAATCAGAATCAAAACCATCATTTAGAAGCATTTAATGAAGCAACTTCAAGACAAGAAGACCACATGTAAACCTTTCACTAGATTTTATCTAGACATTTCATATAACCTTCGATAATTAACATGTCCTAACCTTTCATGGCATAGTTTTGAACTATTCAAAATTTGAGACATAAAACAAGATGCAGATGAGAAATCATTAAAAATATATAGACCATTTCTTTGAATTCTTTCAGCTATTGTACTCTCATTATTATCCTTGATATACCAAGTATCCTTCATGCATGGACTCTAGTTGTGTCTATACCTCTTTCAGATGTTCAATATTACCAATCTGTAGAAGATACTCATTGTTCACATTGCGTAGAATCATAGAAAGAGCCTCTTGCATTCGTTGTAAGAATGTATTCATGTTATCTATAGTTGTTTGACAACCGTGAGGAGCAATATCAGATCCGAGAAACAATCGTCCAGAGTTTTTCGCCATAAATTTTTGACCCAAATGTTGTAGTTGGTTTCATTCAAGATTTGGGTTTTGTCAAGACAAAAATAGTTGGATGCCATTGTTTTCCTAAACTTGTAAAACACACCTCATTATAATATACAATGTACCATAGATTTAGATACATATTTATCGATAATAAAAATAACACTTTTAATAGAATCAGATCTAAATTTTATAGATCTAAAAAAACTATTTGATCATAACTAATTATGTCATTACAATGCATACTAATTAACCTCCCATGATCAAAATAATAACTCACAATATAAAGGGCTCTGCATTATACCCCAGATCTATATAAAAATATTTTCGACCATATAGAAGTGAAGAAGAGACCCCTAAGAATGCATAACAACTTCAAATTTCTAAAAAAATAATATAGACAAAAATCCGCCAACTTAAATTTGACATTTAAATGACCGTCATAATGGCTTATTTTTTGGTCTGTCGTGACGGTCATTTGACTATTAATTTTAACACAATGAAAGTTTCCTGGAACCTACGAGCTTAAATTTGATGTCTAAATGACCATCATATTGTCTTATGTTTGGTCTACCATGACGGTCATTTGACCGTCAAATTTAATAAAGCCAAAACTTGTGTATTTCCAAAATGTGAAATTCAATCATTTCTTCTTCGTATATTATTAGGAGGTTATATTTTAACACATTATAATAACCTATTATAATTTATAATGTAAAAATATATACACTTTTTTTAAAGGTATATAGTTTATAAAATGTAAATAAAAAACAACATATAGTTCATAAAAATTATAAACTATAGTATATATATATATATATATATATATATATATATATATATATATATATATATAAACACGTAACCCTTATTAAAGGGGTTTAAAGGACATAGTCCAGTTAAAAGAATTTTACAGTGCAAGTAGATTTATGAGAGTATAGACTGCATATTTTACGGAGGGGGACAAGTAATTTCACCCGACCAATGAAATAAATTAAAATCCCTATTTTCATGAACCTTGTCTCCTCCCTTCATTTACTCTTAATTTTACCGGCACACATTTAAAACTATGGAAATATTACAAAATATTTTATATAATTCCTACAAACTAAAAACTTTAAAACTTTTATGTGGATATAACTACCAATATTTTAATAAATATTTACCACACTTCACGTGGACCACCAATAAACTAGCTCTTTATTTTAATTCTCTATTTATACTTGAGAGTTCCACATTTATACCTGAGATATTATCTCATTTTATTCTCCACTCCCACTCTTATACAAAAGAAAACCTTTAAATAGGTTTATTTATATAGTTTTAATAAACTATAATATATAAATGAATGGAGTCGCCCCCTTACATGGATAATATAAATGGTTAGGGACACATGTTAGGTTTTATTTAATAAGTATTAAGATTTAAAAATAATTCTTTCATGGACAAGCAATAAACACGACCACCTTACTAAAAAAAGTATGTAGTTAGGTTTTTTTAAAACATATATAAACTAAATCTAATAAAATTTATATTTTAAGTGGTTTAAACTAACCATATATAAAAAATATGATTTAAACTTAGGTTTTTTTTTAAACTATATATACCTAGATTTATAAGTTAAGTTTAAATATGATTTAAACTTAGGCTTAAAATATGGTATGTTGACTCATCCTCAATCCCATGTAATTTTAATATGGTTTAAGGCTTTTAATATATAGTTTTTTTCCAAAACTATATAAATTTTAATATGATGTTTATATAAATTATTATATAAACCTTATTCTATATTATATATATTTTTATTTAAAAATAATAATATAATTTTCAAATTATATAAGATATAGTTATAGATTAACTATAAACTATATGTTTTCAAATCGAATTCTTTTAGAGGGGACCAAAAACATGGGTATGAATTTACCTTCCGAAATATTTAACTGCAAAACATTTGAAATTATAGAAAACATGAAAATTATTTCATATAGTAATAAATCCTTTCTTTTTTGTATGTAATTTTCATGCAAGTAAATATTTGAAGTCTCTTTCACTTGTACACACATCAATCTCCAAACAAACATTAATTCCATATAATTTATAAAATGTAAATGAAAGTAAGACTCATATCATATTACATCTCCACCCCAAAAAAATTAGGGATTTAAAATTGAAAATCCCTAAAAAATTTACCAATAGTTTAATTACACAAATGTAATGCCAAAATAAATTAAAAAAATTAAAGGGATCGGATACTTTTAAATACCCTTTCGGGTTAGTTGAAAAAACCCATACAAATTAAATAAATAAAATACAAAACATTTGATCTTAATTTATTTAATTTACCTCACTCTGTTACCATGTTAGAATTTGAGGATTCTAATAAATACGGATTTAATCAACTTACATATTACATAATGTTACAATAAATATTTAAATAAAGATTACATCATAACATAAGTAAATAAAGAAATACTTATAGGAAATAAATAACACAGGTGACACAATATTTATAGTGGAAAACCCAATAGGGTAAAAACTACTTTGAAAATAACCTTTTACTTTAGAGAACTTATTTTACATCCAAGTAAAATTATCTCCTCCTCCTTTAAAACCCTATTTACCAAGGGTAAAACTAAATCACTTGATTTGCACACCTTTAATATATTTCCGAATATATCAAATGAGGACCTAAAGTCCTTTTTATATAAGGTGATCGGGTATGTCTCCCAACCCACCTTTTCAACCTAAAATGGTTTACACATACACCTAGGTTTATAATATTTAATATTAGAAATATAATTATTTCATGTTATTAAATATTTAACCTAAAGTATATACCTAGGTTAGCATATTTAATAAAAGAAATATAAATATTTCATATTATTAAATATTAACCTATATATTAGTGATGGACTCATATACATTAAGAGTTGGCAGGACCACTTAATCATTATGTTCCAACATTCACAAGGGGTGCGTGAGGTCTTGGAAAGTGCAACAAGAATATGCACGCCTACCATGAACCCATGAAAACATAGAAGGTGAATATATGTTTGTAGGTTGAGCCTAAGGAGGCCATAATTGGAGACTATTGGTCGAGACTCGGAGGTAGTAAAGATCTTTGAGTTACTCAAAGATTATCGGACTTATTCCCACGAGGATATCATGAACTTAAAGGCATGCATAAATCACTTGGGAAATGAAGATAAAGCTTAAAAGGATTGCATGCCCGAGTTAGAAAGAGGCCTTACAAAATGAATCCTAATTTTTGCAAAAAGGTAAAAGAAGAAATTAATAAAATTTTGAAATCTAGAATTATCAAACCTCTCAATGAGTCGAATGGGTTAGTGATGGTGATCGATATCAAGAAGGATGGACGAATTATAATATGTGTAGACTACGGGAGTTTAATGTTTCATGCGTCACCGATCCATTCTTGATGTCATTTCGAGGAAATCTTGGAAGGCATTACGGAGTGCGAGATATACTCCTTTACATATGGGTTTTCGGGTATCATCAGTTAGGATTACTCAAGAGGATCAAGAAAAGACAACATTTACTATTGAATGGGGTAGTTTTCCTATATTGTGATTCCTTTTGGATTGAAAACACGTTTGTTGAATTCTCGCACATAGTTGTTCAAGCATTCAAATATTATTCACAACTTCTTACGAGTTTACCTAGATGATTGGGACAAGTATATGGGCTTGTAAAAGATCATTGTGACAATCTACACTTAATGTTTAAATGGTGCGAGACAGGTTGAGTATCTCTTTGAACATCAAGAAATTCATATTTACTAGACCATTTTAGAATATTGTTAGGACATATAATCTGTAAGGAAGGTTTGCTCGTTGATCCAGCTAAGGTTACAGTCATTTTAGGCCTAGAAGCACCTACCAGTCAAAGTGAGGTGCGCAAATTTTTAGATCATACAGGATATTATAGAAAATTCATCAAAGGGTATGTAAAATTTTTACACCCTTAGAAGAATTCTTGAAGGAAAAAGGTACATTTTATTGGGGAGAACCACAAAGAAGTGCACATTTAAGATATTAAAAGAAATACTTACTACCGCACCCATTTACGCTTTCCCTCATGGGATAAGCCATTTCATGTGCATGTGGACACCTCTAGCATGGCCATTTTCATTGTCCTAGCTCATCCTAGAGAAGGTATTGTCGATCATCCAATTTGTTTGCTAGTAGGAAGCTAACTCCTGCTGAACAGAATTATACAACTACAAAGCGTGAAGCTTTGTCTATTATCTATGCATTGAAAAAGTTTCGACAAGTACTTTGTTAGCAACACCATTTGTGTTTTATACAGATCACATGGCATTGAAGTACTTAGTAAACAATCCCATCTTACAGGGGCGCATATGTAGATGGGTACTCTTATTTCAAGAGTTTGATTTCATAGTTGTGGTGAAGCCAGGGAAAATTAATTATAGACCAGACCATCTATCTAGAATCAACTCAGAAGAGGAAGCACAGACAATTGAAGAAACCATGCAGATGCACAATTATATAGGTTACAACATGCACCATTAGAATTAGAAGACATTCTTGTCTTTCTATGGATTAGTATAGCACCAAAAGGAATGAAGGCATTAGAAAATAAATAGCTTGCTATACGTGCAACACCATTTATGTTAATAAGTGGTGAACTCTACAAGTTAGGCAGAGATGAAGTATTACACCGTTATGTATTAGAGAATTAGGCAAGGATATTATGGAAGAAGCTTATGGTGGTATTGCAGGAGGCCATTATACAAGTGATGCGACTACCCAGAAGATCCTACTTGCTAGATTATGGTGGGAGACATTGTATAAACATTGTAAAGAATATTGTAAGGTGTGTGATCATTTTCAACGCTTAGGAAAACCAGGGCAAAGAGATGAGATGCCTTTGAGACCAACTACTAGTGCAGAACCATTTGAGAAATGGGCTATTGACTTTGTAGGACCTATTTTGCTAGCCGCGCACAAGACAAGATTGCGCTATATCATTACTTGCATAGATTATCTCACACGATGGATAGAATCAGCACCTACAAAGGACTGTACAACAACTACAGTGGCTAGGTTTCTATGGTAGAATGTTATTACAAGATATGGATGTCCTTTAAGCTTGACAAGTGATAGGGGTACACACTTTTTAATGAGACAATCGGGATCCTATTAGATTATTTTATGTTTGCATACCATAAAACTACACCCTACCATCCTCGGGAAAAGGGAACTACTAAGGATTTCAACAAGATTTTGAGCCAAACTTTGATAAAAATTTGTGATGTTAGAAGAAAGGATTGGGATGAGAAAGTTTCAGTTGTTCTTTGGGCATATCGAACAAGTTATAAGCGATTGAACAAAGCCACACCATTTTAGCTTGTGTTTGGCACGGAACCGTTCTCCTATAGAATTTATGTTACCTTCTTTGCGCATTGTGCACGCTGGAGGTCTAGATGATGAACAAGATTTAGAAGAGCGTATCAAGAAGATGATTCAACTGGATGAGTGACGAGCCATAGCACGATGGAGTTAAAAGTAGGAAAAGGGCAGGAAGAAGGCATGGCATGACAAAAACATAAGGGATAAGAAGTTTGAGACTAGAAAAATGGTACTTCTTTATGACTCTAAGTTCTTGCACCATCCAGGAAAGCTCAAAGTACATTGGTTGGGGCCATATGTCATCACTCACATACTTGAAATAGGTGCTTTCCAGTTAGAAGCACTTGATGGAACACAAATTATCCAGTTAGTTTTTAACGGGAGTAGGCTGAAGCCCTACTATAAATAAGACTTCTTGGTGTTTATAATAAGGTAGTATTTCCATTTAGATTAGGTTTCCCTTCTGTATTTCCTTCATTGTCGCTATGCTTTGTCAATTTAGTTGTTGTTTACGTGTAATAAGTGTGCTTGCGTGCATGAATCTAATTAGTATATGACACATGTTTATGCGTAGAGGATTTACACATACTATTAGTGTGGGGTGGTTGTAGTTATCTGGGTACAAAGTTGTGGAAATTGAAAGGTTAGAGGAATAAATTGTTACGGGTGTGTTTTAATTCAAAAGAAGATTTCTTCTCACAAGTGACCAAGGATGGAGATGAATGAAGGATAGTATAACGTGAGGAAAGTGGAGGCCATGATAACTCCCGGGAGAAGGTACAGTGACAAGGAACTCGAGTGCACAAGGGCATGCGCTGAAGAGAAGTCTATGACCGGAGGGTCGGAAGACACTCTAGAAGGTTATAGTTGGGGTGTGAATATGTACCATGTGGAAAGAACGAATTTGGTCAAAAAATGAGAGGATATTTGGTAGGTGAAGGAGAAATAAATGCATCAAAATTTGAAAAATTGAAAAAAATATATAAGGATGGGATGCAAATTCATTTTTACTTGTTGTGACTAAGATAAATTGAGGAAAGAGCCAATTGCAAAGAGCCGAGTGATCGGGTTAAGGTGTGCAAAGGGTGTGAAACCAAGTGTGATAAATAGATCTATGCGAAAAGAAGCTTGCATTCCCGGTGGTGAAGGGTTTGAGTGAAGCAAGGAGGTAGAGAGGAGTTAGGGCACAAATTTTCCACCTAGGGCACAATTTAATCGAGCTAGGGTTTGATTCACAAAGTTGCAAAGTTAAAGAGGAGATGTTTGCAAAAGGAAAAAAATGGCACCCAAGAAGGCATCTGCAGAAGTAGCAGCAAAGGAAAGAAGAAGGTGGTCATTGAGGAAGAAGAGATGGCACCCGAAAGCCATTTTTTAGAAATGCAATATCCAAAAGGATTCATCGTTGGCCAGGAGTTGGATTCTCCCATCAGAATACAATCACAAGACCGCGGAGAACAAGAATGAGCTTGATTCCTTGCTCACTACTAGGACAAACAAGTGTACAGCGGATGACATGCCAATTTTTGATGATGCAGGTGAGAAGCTTCTAAAGAGAATTGGGGTCTACCAATTATATGAACTCCCATATTTTGGGAAGTATGAGCCCTTGTATCAGTGGCTCATAAGTAGAGTACATGAGAACTTCTTTTACTTTGCGGGACGCGAGTTAGACTCTCATCTGCGCTTATCTCATCGATTCTGAGGTTTGAAGTCCGTAGGAGAGAACATAAAGAATGATCTCATAGATAAATCGTGATCTTGAAGACAAGATAAGATTTGGGATACTGAAGGTCTCATGCATGGTATGGATATAGAAAAATTGAAGAATTATGCAGTTGTACAAAGCAAGCACACCTTGTTATAAAGGTTCATGATCGGGAGCGGTGGTCACGAGGTAAATACTATGTGGTTATATGTTGTGTGTAAGATGTCAAAATAATAAATCTACAATATTGCAGGCTATATTATAGAACAAATAGTTGAGGAAGCACGTACATGAGGGAAGATTAGCTTTGGGGTTTTTCTACTATCACTAGTATTCATGGAAATTGGAGTACTAGACGGGCCGAAAAGGAAAAAGTATGGGAATACCCCATGGATAATAAGTCACCAGCTGAAAGGTTTAGTAAGTATCTATGTAAAGGGGCCATGATAGATGACATAAAGCAAAAGGTGGAGAAATGGTATGATAAACTCGCTGCGCGGTGTCAGAGAAGAGTGGCGCATCCCAAAGGACCTACCATCAGTAATAGGGACACAAGTCCAGTTTGTTGTATATCAGCATTTATATATCATGTGCTTCCCAATAAAAGATGGAGTCTGGAGCCCTTGGTGTAAATTGCCTTACACATTCACTATAAGGTATTTCCAAGCATTTGTTCACAAATTTGAGACACACGCTGATTGATATTCAATGCGAGATAAGGTATCTTGTGACTACCACATGTTGAGAAAGAAGTATTTGTATCCTGGATGAAGTGCCTTTCGAGAGGATCATTTCAGAGGTGTTGAATATTAAGCCAATAAGTCTAGTTGTAGCAGATATAGGGGCAGCATTGGTGTATCTCAGTTGAAGCCAAAGATGGACATTAAAAAATATGTGGAAGGTGAGTTCACACTTCCGGCACCACCAAATGGAAAGCATACAATGGAGAACATCCGGTGATGAAGCCCATAGAGCCAATTGAAGTGGAGGATGGGGAAGAGGAGTGCGAAGATAGTGGTGGTTTGGAGCATAGAGGTAGGAGACATCCTACAAATAATGGTGAAGCAGTTGTGCCATTACACCACCTCGGCCACAAGAGGGGATGATGAAGAATTGAATGCGGTCAAGGGGAGCATGAGATTTAAAAAGGTGTTTAGGAGAATAAGGACCCCAGGTGCTACTCCAACCTAGTGCCTGAGATTACCCAGACTCTCTCCACATAAGGAGGAAATCATGTAAAGAATAAGGAAACGAAGTTAGATAAGGAGGCGAAAGAGTCAAAGGAAATTGTTCCTAGTTCTCTTACATTCCCAGAGAACATAGAAGAACAGGGTGAGTAATCAAAGGGAAGAGAAGAGGATTAGAAGAGACCAGATGAGACCAGATGAGATAGCTGCAGAGGAAGATCAGGACATGGAGACACAAGTGCCAAATTTGGAAGCTAAAGTCCCTAAATAGCAACAGTCTAGAAGAACAAGTGGGGAGCACATTCCACCAGCCATGGGGTATGAAGAGGACGTACGTAAAAAATTTTACACCGCTTCCAAAGCATGATAATAGCACGAAGGATTTATTCAAATTTGGGAGCTAATGGATGAGGATATGGCGATTTGTGTGCACTCGAAAGTAATTGTCATGGTTAATGCACACCCACATGGATGATCCTAACTTTGATGTATGTAAATAGTCATGCATTTTGAGATAGTTGAAGAAGGCACCCCAAGCTAGACACATGATAGTAAAGCCTACTGCCATGTCCCATGAGTGGGTAAGTAACGCATTGGTAAAGGTTTCTGCTGAAGTGGATAGAAGAAACATGGACAAGGCTACAAAATCAGAGCACTGCGTGAGGAGCTAAAGACAAAGGATGTGGAGATAGTGTGCATAACACAAGAGAGGGACTTCACGTAGAAGAAGAACAAAGTATTTATCAGCATCACAGAGGAGATTGGGGACAATGTCATCAAAGCAAGGCCACACTTGGAGGCCAAGGTACCACAAATGTTTCCTTTGGCGATACATTATGTGGGAAATTTAGTGAACTTAGTACTTGAATATGAACCTCTACACATGCGGCGCCATGGAAGTCGAGCAAGATGCGAGAACAAGATAAAGCATCGGTGATGCGTAAGATTGCATCTTATGAAGGTCACTTAAAAGCATTACAAAATTATTGAGAAAATTAGACCAAGCCTTGAATATCTACACGGCTCTAGAGGTGCTTATCAATATAAAGACCACAGAGAAAACAACAATGAGGTCGAGAAAAGAAATGAAGGATGAAACATTGGGCCACACAGAAAGATTGTTAATGGTTAAGCGAAGCGTGAGGCCACAAGCACAAGAGTTGTAGAAAACTTGTTTGGAAGAGCTTGGGAAGCTAATTACATATAAGATGGATCTTTTAGAAGGAAGAATGACATCAATGTCCAGCATTGTGTTGGTTCTATAGAATGAAAAGGGAGAGATTTTGAGGGATGAGTTAGAATCCATTGTTGTGGACATCGAGAAAAAGCAAAACAAGCACTCACTTAATGGCGGGTTTTGGAGGCTGAAATAAAGGAGGAGTATCCAGAATTGATACTGCAAAGTGATACAGAGGAGGTTGTCTCATAAAAATTCTTTATTTGTAAACATTCTTTCATTCTTATTCTTTCCATTATTCTATTCCTTACTTCAATTTTTGGAGGAATACCCATTGTCGGGACAACAATGAGATTAGTGTGGGGTAATGTTGATCAGAGAATACTTATTAGAGAACACACAAGGAGTCCGCGTGGGAGAGAAGGCCAGGATCAAGGGTGTAGAAGGATATAAAGGACCCACACATGGAAGGCAAATTCAACATTCAAGACTTAGCCAATTTTGAGCATGATGACCTATTTTTAGAAGATGGCGTGCAGAACACACCAATGATGCAGAGACATGCGCGCCATGCATTGTCTATTTTTAGAGGATCAGATCAAAGCATTTTGCATGGAGACGAGATAAGAATAGGATTGACACTTCATTAACTGCAAGAGGCCTATAGATAGCACACTTGCATGTGTGGCTATGTCATGAACAACACGTGGCTATTAAAAGCATGCGGCCTATTTTACGGAATAGATAAGCGGTGAAGGAAAGTCCTCACCATATATATATAATGTGAGGTACATAAGTAAAAGAGAGAGTGTGTGAGTGTGTGTGATGGATGTATGAAGGTATAGAGATATACGCATATGACTGAATTATTGTAGTAGATCCATACGCGCATTGGTATCATTTGACATTATTGTAAGGAGCTTCTGTGTTATTAATAGATGGAAGATATTGGCTAAATCTAAGTGTCATTCGTGTGTGTGTCAGAGTAGTATATGTTATTGATTCAATCATGATTATTTTTAACGCTTATTTTTTATAGATCGAATGTAGCATACTGATGTAGAATGATAGATTAGTTATGAATCTATGTGTTTCTCCTTCATCACGCTAACATCCTGTTATAGAAACCCTAAAGAGGAACTTGGTACCCTTGCGCTTCGAGTGAATGCTTAGTATAGGTGAGTGATGTGCCAACGTGTCTAGGAAGTTATCTAGTAAATTCTAGGCAGATCAAGTACAATGTCTAACTTTAGTAATTCCAAGTGGCAAGGTATTAAATTTTAAGTATGTGACAAGTTCCTCATACCAAAGAGGAGGTGGTGTGGTCTCAATGTGAAAAATATCAATTACATGGATATGATCAAAATATGGATGTGATAGCACATGAATGGGAACATGAAGAATGTCATCTTCCTTTTCTAAAGGTATATAAGATCCTGAAGAATCCATGGTTTCTACAAATTGATTAGAATATCTTGGAGCGGACTCAATTTCAAAATTTACAAATATAGTGAGCAATGAGTCCACGGGGTCTTATATTGTTATAGTATGACATTACGGAATTGGTATGACCCTTGTATTTGGTTGTGATGACATTTGAGTCACCAATTATATGTAAGAGTTTGAGATTGTGATTAATTTATAGTTGGAGACCAATGATAAGTGCCTCATAATTTTCCATGTTTTTTTGCATGAAAAATCAAGTTTGAATGATAGCATAATAGAGGAACCTTGGGGTGTGACAAATACAATTCTGCACCACCCCTTAGTCAATTTTGACCCATTTGAATTGTAAGGTCATATCAAAATCCTCGTTTATGTCAATATAATATTTGGTTTCAGATATGGTAAAGATGGAATCATTTGGAAGATAAATTTTTAATGGTTGTGAATCGGTAGGTGGTGCTTCATCAATTGATAAACAATCACTTGTCCCTTAATAATTTTAAGTCGAACTCGGTGAGAAACATGATCCACTTGGATGTACGACTATTATTATATGTTTTTCTCATCATATAATATAAGGGATATTCTTTGGCAATAACGTAAGTTGTATGATTGAGCATATAATGTCAAAGTTTCTATGTAGAGAACACTATAGCTAAGTAAAGTTTCTCAATGTGTGCATAGTTGATATCATAGGTGACAAGTGTGTGAATAATGTAGTAAATGGTTGATACACAATTTTCCACATTGCGTTGATCGAAATACTTCTCATAGAAAAGTTAGTAGAAGAAATGTACAAATGGAGCAATGTAAATCTAGTTGTGGTGGACAAAGCATTAGGGGTTTGAGGAGGTAATCATTAAGTTGTTCAATGTAATAAAAAACTCCTCCCCTAGAAAAAAGTGACACCATTCCTAAGGAGGTGATTGAATGGTCAAAATGATCATAAATTTTTGATAATGCAAGTGTCTAATGGCCTTAATATTTCCTTTAAGGCTATGTAATTATGTGGTGTTCTTAGGAGGAGGCGTGTCCACGATGGCCTTAACCTTTTAGATCTACCTCAATACCACATCATGAGATAATGAAGCCAAGAAAATTTCCTGATGTGACTCCAAAAACACATTTCTTAGGATTTAAACAAATTGTATATTCCAATAGGCGAATGAATATTTTTGTAGGAAACCTATGTGGTTTGATCGATTGTAACTTATATTTTTGATAAGGTCATCAACATAATCCTCTACAATATCATGGATGTAATCATGGAATACGTAGGTCATAGCACGTTGATATGTGATGTCGGCATTTTTAATTCCAAAGGGCATAACCTTATAGAAAAATTCCCCCAAGGTGTGGTAAAAGTGGTCTTATGTTGGTCTTTGCGATTAAATTTAATTATTATCTAGAGAAACCATCCATGAAAGAGAACATCTCATAACCGATGGTTTTTTCAATGATGGTATCGATATTAGGTAAGGGAAATTCATCTTTAGACAAGCCTTGTTAACATCCTAAATTCAATGAAAACACGTATACCTCCAATTTTCTTTTCCCATGGGGACCATGTTAGAGACCCATTTCGGATGATTGGTTGTATAAAACCAACATCAAGGAGTTTTTGTAACTCGTCTTTGACCATTAATGTGATACGTGGGTGAATTTTTGTAGCTTTTTTTGATGGGTTTTGCGTCGGGTTTTAACACAAGATTGTGGATAATTGTATCAAAATCCATTCCCAACATATCATAGTATAACCAAGCAAAGACATTAATAAACTCATGTAAGAGTGATGTGTAATCAGCACATGTTATCATCATATAGGAATTTTCTAAGGAGGAGGATGCGAGGTTCGAGGTGTACCAATGTTAACCTTGATAGTTTCTTCAATGAGCATGTGTGATGCCTCATCAAGGTGATAAAATATGGGGATTTCATCAATAGTATCTAGGGTGCACATCGTTAGTGTCCCCAAAGTATGCCTCATTATAGAGTTGAGTGTTTTGTGTGATGGTTTTAGGTATCCTTATCCATAGTGCCCAAGTGGCACAAGATAGCCTCTTGAAGGGAATAAATAAGAGATAAGGGATTTACCATAAGATGGTTATCCATGGGGAAATTGTCAACCTGATTGATGGTAACATTATTTTATAGGACAAGATAATTTGTAGGTGGGGAACTAGTAGTTCTAGTGATGTCATTGTGTGGTTGAGGTAAGCATGTGTGGAATAGGATGATCAATGGACCAATCAAACATGGTTTAAATTAATTGAACATAGTTCCAAACTGGAATAATTCATAAAAATGGAATCGTGTATCCTCGTTAAGTAATATGTGTGATTGATCTAGTATGAATGAGTGACTAAGAACAACGTGGATGTGGATGATTGGCTCTTTCCATCTAGGTTGGAAAATAATACCAATAAAAGCCTTTGTCATATTTTGATATCATCATTAAGCTTGGTATATCCTAATATTGATTTTCATAAGCCAATTTGTAACATGGATGAATCGGAGTGGAAATTCCTTGTTCAAATTTTCTAGATTATAGCCTTTCCATCCTTGGTCGAGTAAGAAGTGCATAGTGAAATATAGTTTTGAAAGGTATGAAACATCAAAGTTAAATAGATATTTTGAGATGGATATGTTTTTTATCGATGGAAAATCTAAAGTATCATATCCCCATACACAAAATAGGTGTTTTGGGAGGAATACCAAATGAAACTAGAGATCCTTTGACATGTTACATGGGAGATGGTCTACCCATTTCTTTTACATTTGACATGTTGGGTAGATACATGTGGCATAAGGGATTTTGTATTCCCAACATCAATGGATTATTTGTCATTGGTCATAGGAGCCTTACCATGATCTTTAGGATTTGGTATTTGTGGGTTTGCTACTAGAAGGAATAGAACTCAAATATGATGATGGTGAAGATGATGAGGATGGTGAAGGAAAGTAAGTATGATTACTTCAGGGAGTGATGTTGATGGTTGGTCATGAGATGATGATGATGAAGGGGATGGATCTTGTGATTGTGGTAAGTCAGAATGTTGTGTCGAGGGTGATGGGTCACCATGATAGTATATGAGTGGATGTATTAGATATATTCATGGGGTTGTAGCAATTGGTGTGACCTATGTAATGGGTACCACTCTTCCAAATGAGAATGTGACATTATTGCAATACTTAAATGGTTCGGCATCGGCGGTGACAATGTGTAATTCCATCTTGTTTGTATTTGACATTGATGAAGGTGACATAATTACATCTCATCTCGTGAATCCAAGGGCATCCTAATAAGATGTTATATTGTAACTCTCCTTCTATAATGTATAGAATGGTGTGGAGCATTCTTGGATCCAACTTTCAATGGTAAAACAATGGTACCTAATGCAAGCACAAGGAGCATCATTGAATGCTCGTAATTGTAATGTTGAGGCGAAAGGTGAGATAATGGTATGTTGAGGTGATGTAAGATTGTAGATGATATGATGTTATTCCATTTCAATCAAACATGTGTTTGAATGTTTTGTGTTTGATTTGGAGATGATGAACAATGGTGGATCATGAGGCTCAATCCCCCTTGTGTTATGAGAGGGGATTTAGACTTAATCTCATAGTCATAAAATGTGATTGATGATGAAGTCAAAGTATGAAGGTTTCCCATGAATTGTGAAAAAATGTTGGGATTTTGAGTGGACAACTCGATTGAATTTAAGGCTTGAGAAGTGTTCTCGTGGTGATTGGAATATTTTATCATACAATGATATCTTATTTGATGTATTATTTAATTGATTGATTAGATTGTTCTTGAGAGTGATGAATAGGATTGGAGGTAAGACTACATTTGGTGATGGTTTGGTCATAGATGTTGATTTAGATGTGGATTTAATCTTTGTATTGTGGCTTGATTTCTTGTCACAATATGAATCATGCCAACAAAATCTTGGTGAGATGATGATGATGTCATGGCTAACCTGATTGGTTGAAGATTCATGTGTGATGGTAGTGGATTTTTGAAGACATCTAGGTTTTGATTTTGTGGGGCCATGACATTGTCCACTTGGATAACACATTTTTCAATTAGGTCTTGAATAAAATTATGCAATTGGCGACACTTATCATTTGCATGACCCAAAATCCTATGATAAGCACATTTATCAATGGATTGTTATTACCAAATTGGTTTTAGTGTATTGGGATCCTCTTATTGTATGGGTGGGAGTAAGATGAGTTGAGCGTTAAGGAATTTTTGTAAGATACTAGAAAGTGATTTAGTCAATGGAGTGTATTTTTGATGCATCTAAAAGGGATTGTGTGATGTGTTTTGTGTGGCTTGTTATTATGGGTTATTAGGATCCATGGAGGAATTCTTAGGCATTTGATGTGGAACCTTGGTTAGCTACAGATTAGAGAACAACTTGATTAACTTGGGGATTCTTCTTAGTGAACTTGGAGAAATAATTCTTCTTACAAATCTTGACATCACCAGTACTAATGTGGACATCCTCAATTTTCTTGGCCATCAGTATGGCTTCCTCAAATGATAAAATTGTTGGATTTGAAGAGTGTGTGATATGTGTTTGGCACAAATCTTGGTGAACAATTGGGTGAGTTTAGTTGAGGAATGGGAAATGTAAGCCCATGGAAAATTTCCTTCTAGCATGACACATAGTCAGTAAAAGGCTCATCATCAAATTGTTTCAAGTATATAGGTTGGACAATGTGGTATGCTTAGAAAAATTGACTGAAAAGTGATCAAGGAATAAGTTAGAAGTTGCTCGAATGAGATGACACTATGTTGTTTAAGACAGTGCATCAACCTAAATATTGGCAACTTAATGACAATGGGGGAATGTTTGGAACATGAGTGTGTCATCTTGATGCTAATGAGATAACAATCATACTTGAACATACATAAGTGATTTTGAGGATCCTCTTTTCCCTTGAATTTGTCAAATTTGGGCATATCAAAATGTGGAGGATATGATTTCATGGGTACCAATGGGTGGATAGGTTCGTTACATAATTGACTATATGTGAGTTTAGGAACTCCCATACCTTGATTTTGAAGCTCAAGGTTATGAATTCTATCCATTAGTTCTTGATTGATGTTTGGCACATGTTGGAAAGCATGGCTTTAGAGTGGTTGAGTGTATGAATGTGTAGAATGATGATGTGGTATATGGGTGTAAGTGTGAGAGAATGGAGGATGTGTAAGTAAATGATGAAGAATATGGTGGGGTATGGTGGGTGAAAGGAGGAATTTTGTATTGGAATGAGACTCAAGTGGTTGTGTAGTTCCTGTAGAAGGAATATGATAGGTGTGGATAATACTAGATGGTGTGGGACCAGCGAAAGAGATAGTAGTGGTATGGGGTGCCTCGTGGTAGATGATGAAGGGTCATGGTCTACAGAATATATCTTCATATTGAAAGCATCTAATTTGTAATAGTATCATCTAAGATATTCTACAATGGATTTTGGATTACAATCTAAGGCCTCCTCAAAATTTGCATCAAAATTTGGAATCTTGTAAGTGTCATCATCATCACGAGGAGAAAAAGTAGATGTAGGAACTTCTTCAAGTGTGGGTACCAAAGATGTTCCCAAACATGGTAGAGTCTCCCACTACTCTCCTTGAGCCAAAGACATCATCATGTGATTAGGAAGCATGGTCCATGGTGTGAGATGAACCATATGAATGTGTACAGGTAGTAACCATGCAAAGATAAGTTTGAGATTGTGTGAAGATAATGTGAAATGATCAAGGTATGTCCAAATTTTACCAAATTGAGCCAAAAATATAGATTATGTCAGTGAAGTACATAATTATAGAAATTAGGAATGTACTTAATGCTAGATTAGATGGATGAAAAATCACATATGAGTCACGAGTGAGACTAAATATGGGAAAAATGGGATGCATAACATAATATGCGAGAATAGTTGAATCGAAAAGATGAATTCTCATAAAATCATAGGTCAATGGAAAAGTAGTTGAAATTGCAAGTTTGGGTCTAGGAAAAATCTAGATAATGAATAGAATGTGTAGAATAGTGGAATCTATAAAGATGAATACTCATAAAATCACGAGGTCATTGGCAAAATAGTTGAATTTGTGACTAGGTCTAGGAAAATTTGGGGGATGAAATAGAATGCGAGAATGAGTGAACTATGAAACAGATAATATTATAAGTCAGTCACACCTATGATTGGCTCTAGGAAAAATGTGAGATAAAAAATTGCAGGACATTCACGCTGCTGACCTAGAACAAAAATCTAAACTCATGAAATTATGTCGAAACAAGATGTGGAAATATGGAAGAATTTTGGGGTTATTAGAAATGGTGGCATATGTGACTCAAAAATAGTGAAAATGTTTGGGATGAGGTGTTTGAACAATGGTATTTATTTTTGGAAATTTTTATTATTATTATATTAGATATGGGCCCCGATCGATTAGTCTTCCTAAGGGTTTGAAGGATTCTCTCTTACCACCAATATTTTTTGAATGAGTATCACTCACCAAAAAAATTCAAGTCACAAACTTACCTCTTAGTCAATTAGGATGGGGTTGTTACACAAACATGGCTCTTGGTTTACCTCACAGGTGGAAACTAGTCAATCGGATGGGTCATTTCCCTTTTTAATGTGAGTCCTCTTAAAGGGTCAACTAGGTTCGGGGTTCATGTGGTACTCCTCACAATGAGTTTTAGGAATTATGCCCAAGTACTTCTCACAATTATGTGGATGGGTATTTACCCATATCTTAACATGAAAAAAAAAAGGTTATTTCCCTAAAAAATAAATTAAATGTGTTTATTTTTTCAAAAACAAAATTACAAAGAAATTTTGTTCGCAACTATCCTACAACAAGATTGTTAGATTTTTTTGCAGAAAAATCACAACAAAGTCTGATTGTGACTGGATCACAACCAGATTTTTAGTAGATTTGCAAAACCAAGTGTTAGATTTGTAACCAAAATGTTAGGGGAAAATAAAACCAAACCAAAAAGGACTATAAAACACTAAAAAAACACTATTAGATTTAAAAAACAAAGCAATTTACCCACAATCAAAATGGTCCCACCATGATCACCAAATTATATGCCTAGATTTGGATCACTGCAAGATGTGTTAGTCAATATAAAAATATCCAAATTAATGCTACTAAATAAATGGGCTTACACTACCATTGAAAAGAGGAAAATCATGGGTTCTTTCAATGAATAAAGTGGGTAAACTTCTTGATTTGAATCTATAACTTGCACACAAACACACTTGGAAAAATATTAGTTATTTTTTGTGGTTAGGGGACCTACCTCGATCAGATCCCTAACCATTTAAGGAGATAAAATACATTTTATTGAAGAAAAATGATAAAACAATGCATAAAAATGAATGGTATATGTAACTCAGTCGCAAACCAATCGCAATTGTAATTCATTGAAATTCACACGAATTTGTAAGCGATCACGGGTTCGACTAGCACTTGTGTTGAAATTTCACAAAAACAATGTTCTTTTGAGTTACATCATCCCTTTCTAATACTTTTCACCTCTCTGAAACCTACAGTATAGAAATATGTGAGTAAAGAAGCAAAAACTCAAGTATGGGCTCAAGTACACCAAGAGTCAAGGGGTTGGAATGATGGGGTGAGTGGTGTTTTATTTTTTGAGTGCATATAATATTGTGACACATATGGGTGCAATGTGCATAGGTGGGTGAGATGATAAGGGTCCATAGTGCATTGGGCATGTAAATGGGTAGGTGGGATGCATAAAATTAAATATGAGTGGGTGAGGGTTAGTAAATGAGTGATGAGGTGTCTTTTATCACCATTTTGGTTTTATATTTTTATTTTCTTTTGTGGGATTAT
The DNA here is from genome assembly GCA_018340775.1 of Taxus wallichiana var. yunnanensis. Taxonomy (NCBI): domain Eukaryota; kingdom Viridiplantae; phylum Streptophyta; class Pinopsida; order Cupressales; family Taxaceae; genus Taxus; species Taxus wallichiana. The sequence goes on from CM031244.1 coordinate 704,429,038, forward strand.
TTATTTTGTGGGATTATTGTGTTTTATAATGTTTTTGGTATTTTTAAATAGGATACCTAATGTGCAAGGTATGTTTTCTAGTGTCTATAATAAGTAATAGCCCAAGTTGTCAAGCCCTAATAATAGTGAGTAATTGTGTGAGTGTGTGTGTGTGTGTGTGTGTGTGTGTGTGTGTGTGTGTGTGTGTGTGTGTGTGTGTGTGTGTGTGTGTGTGTGTGTGTGTGTGTGTGTGTGTGTGTGTGTGTGTGTGTGTGTGTGTGTGATTCCCTTGTTTGAATTTCATCATTAACAACCAAAAAGGCCAACCCAAAGTGATGGGTAGTAATTTAGAAAAGATAACAAATGATGTGGAAATTCAAATTTGAGAAAATGAGGGAAAAGGAAAAAAGTACCCAAAGGGTATAGTAGCACTGGGCACTCTTATCCCTAATGGGTGGTAGTGGCTGGGATGCTCAGAGGATAAAATAGAAAATACAAACTTGGGTCACACATTGTCCAATGTTCAAAAGTAAAATAGTCATTCGAGAAAATAAAATGATAAAAATATCACAAGGATAAAGTAATGTAAAATTAAAGCAAGTGTTGTTAATGTCTAGTTTTTACTTAAGAATCATGTATATAATAGCATGCATAGAGGTGTGTTGTACATAGAAAGTGTGTGATTTCGTGACTCAAAGAGTTAGCATAACAAGTGGAACTTTCTCTCAACAACTATTAATGTGGAGGTCAGTATCCCTAATTAGAATGGTAAAATTGCGGTAATCAACGGCCCTAGGGTGAACCAAAGCGGTTTTGAACTAAGTGGAAAAGGGACAACTAACTAGGAAAGACACAAGAGAAAAGGGAAACCCAAGGATTAAAAATTTCAGGTCTATGAGTATGTATAGTTCAACATCCGGAAGTGAATTAGAGGCCATGGTAATCAAAAAAGGTATAAGTAGCAAGGAAGAAGTAGTTATTATAAAGGAGGTTCCAATAGAGGAGACACTAATGACGGTTCTTCCGCACTAAATAAGGGTAAGAAGAATATTGCCATTGTTAAAAAGGATAAAAATGACCAAATTTCTAGTGCAATAACCATAAATATTGAAATGCAATACGAGAGGAAGAAAAAAAAAGAATTGGGCAATGGAAAAATCCTATAACCTCAACACAGATGTCATATTGTAACCATCTTGCACATGGGTTGGATGCAACATTGGAAAAGGAAATGGTGCACCCAACAAGCCAAAATGATAGTGAGGGGAATGATATATATGAAACAATAGTACTCAACTATTAAATATTCCCTTCACAACAAACACACCGAACTATTCCAATACCTTATCTCGTGCATAAGAGGGGTATTTCTACTTTGCAAGTAGGCACATGAAAATCTCATGCCACACTGATTACCAAGGGAAATGGGTTGAATAACTAAGAATAAAATTTAGCGCAAGCCCTTGAAGATGATAGGGAGGTGGAAAAAATCCGTTATTTCCTCAAGTAAAAGTGTGGGGGAAAGCCCATGTCCATCAATGAGCTAAATGACCCTCGCACAAGAGTCATGACAAAACCAATTACCTCTAAATTAGCAGGGGCATAAAGGTAGATTGATGTGAAAAATAGATACTTATGCATCATGCATGAAATAGTGCAAGGAATGGTATACAATTTGGACACATTCTTCATGCATAACATGATTGAAGACACAATATTGGTACAAGAAAATCAAGAATCAAAATTAGTTGGGGTGTGATCTAATTTTTAATAGTCTTCAATGAAATTGATTTTCCAAAAGGAGATGGTGAGCCAACATGGACATTCCCACTATAGGATCTATCCTAATTATCATTTACAAATTATTCATGCTTCCCACAACACTCAAAAATTAATATAAGGCATGGTTTACAAATTGGTTACGACATTTGTGTAATGCCTTTCGTAAAGATTGGAGAATATCATGTTAATTTCCAAAGGAGTTGGTTGGAGAGGTAGAGTTTTTTTCACGATGAATATTGCAATGGAAAGGTTCAAAATAACTAATGAGACTTGGTCCCTATGGGCCAAGTTTCCATATGATTTCATAGTGACTATTTTTGTGATCCGTCCACCCGATTAGGGAGGCCAAGAGACTTAAAGTTGATGCAAAAAAATTGATGAGGAAATTCATACACTTGCATGCTCAAAATTCACATGAGAAGAGGTAGGTGACACATAGGTGGGAGACCATTGTGGTAAATAATGAAGCGTAGAAGCTATTTTTATATCTATGCCCAAAGACGAAAGGATCCAAAAAAAAAAGAAGGAAGAAGATTCATGATAAAATATTCTTTTCTAAGTGTGAAAAAAAAAGTGCACGGAGCAGGTAGAGCACACGAAAAGGTTACAAAAAGAAAAATAGGTTGTTCATGCACATGCATGCTAACCCAAAAGAAGAGGAAATTGAACTGAGGAAAGAACTTATCTCGGTGCAAGAGGCCGAAAGAAATAGGATATAGAGCATCCTAGTGGCACATAAACCACAAAAGACCCCAACCAAACCGATATGTCACTAAAGGAAGGTAGGATCTCAATGTCAAGGGTCTAATGTAGCACTCCCAATCCAGGATAGCACAAAAGGTGGGCCAAGTAAAATTATAGAGAAAATAGATATTGTTCAGTAATAATGTCAAGTGGGGACACCTTTTAGGTGGGCCACCACTTCACACCCCGTGTTTAAAAGTTTATTTATAAAATTTATCGATTGATTCGGTACCCACATATTAATTAAATCTTTTGATTTAATTAGAGAGTGAAACAGTGCAGCCGAGTGTAACCAATTCACCCACCATATTTAATAGGGTGATCCCTCATGAAAGTAGGGATCATGTAATTTGTGATGTAAGAATTGTGAAATTGAGAGATTGTGTGAAATATTTATTATTTCAACAATGTGATTTTGTGTAATTAACTTTTTGTGGATTCGAGGAGGAAGTGGAGATATTGGGTAAAAGTTTCTAGTAAATTCTAATAAAGGCAGTGCTTTATTTTGAAGTGGGGTTTTTACCTTCGGGTTTTCCTGACTATAAATCATGTGTTCCTATGTTGTGTTATTTACTTTTACTATTTTGTTTTACTTTGTAAAGCTATTTTGAATTTACTCTACATTTAATTCATTTCATTTATTAAATCTCTGCACATTACTTGAACTTATAATCCTTAGCATTAATGGATAATTGAATTGATTTATTATTTAACTTATGAAATATGACCGATGTATCAAAGCATGTTGAAGGTTTTTGTGTGTAAAGGATTGTTTAAAAATTTACAATTTGGAGGAAATTGTTGAAAAATTACTAATAGGTGTTGTGAACAATCATATCAAGAGCACAAATTCAATTTTATGCTATTAAAGTTGTATACTTTGTAAAAAAATTAAAATATATATATATAGTCTCAAATCGGGCTCTACAATTATTAATACAAATAAATATACAAAAAAAAATTCTATTGAATTTATGCTAAATATTTACATCTGGATCCTATAACAAAACAATCATACCAAAATTACAATTTTTAGAAAATCTCTATTTGTTATAGTCATAGTTGGCTTGTACAACCTTCAAAGACACACTTGGTATAAACTAAATGTCCAGTGTAAGCTTGTTTTGCCACCATTTTTCCAATTGAACCTACAAAAGAAATAAATAAACATATTTTTTATCAGTATAACCCTAAGTGCTCGTATTTTTAAACAACAAACAGTAGTATATATTAAAAATATTTCCCTGATAAATTACAAAAAACATTGTTGTTTAACCTAAGCACCTCAAACTACAAGTGAATCTTTGAATAAATATGTCTATTTAAACCCTAGGCACCTAGAAAATAGCAAAATTGTTGCCTTTAATTAAAATAGCCCCGCATTTTGGTTAAAAACTTCCATAACTCTAATATGATACCCTGGGCGCTTCCATTTTTTATCTAAAAAACTACAAATAAAAGCAAAAATTCATTAAAAAATATTGTTTATACAAATTCACCCTCGTATCATTTTTACCTTAAAAACAACCATGTGTCTAGTTTTTAAGCAAAACGAACACTATTTTTGAAAAAATGCCTCCATTAAACCAAAACAACAAATCTATTTCCAAAAAATCTTCTTGTTGAGGTTGGACGGCCTAAATAAGAGAACAAAATATATTTGTTTTGGCCCTTTGGTTTCCATTTTCCTCCATTGGCGCCCCTTTCTGCAAACAAGTTGAACAATAAAATAAATAAACAATAGTTACAAATTTTAATATTATATTCCCAGAAACCCTAAAATCATATTGGGAATTTTAAAAAAACTATAGCTTATCAAGTTTATGAAATTCATGTAAGTAAAACTAAGTAAATTTCTTTTATGGAAAGTATATATATATACTAGTTTATAAGAGTTAAGTAGCTCTTGTGGTTGTGTGAAGGGCTTGTAAAGTTCTTATAAGAACTAGAGGTGTGGAGTTCAACTCTCGACCCTCATTTTTTATAAAAGTAGTATTTTTTAATTTTTTTACCAAAAAATTAGCGAAAAATTTAATGTTATTTTATTTGTTTTTTTGAAAGTTTTTTGAAAATGGAAAGAAGGTACATTTAGATTACTTATTTATCTAGGTGTATTTATAAAATTGAAAGTTTATTTTAAATTTAAACTAGTTAATATTTTTGCTTGTTTTTGCGTTTATCATTGAAAAATGGTCGGCATTTATCATTTAAAAGAATTTCCAAATTTTCAATGGATAAATCACAATTATTAAATGGGACAAACTATAGTATCTAGTGAGTTAGGTTAAAATCTTGTTTTATGGCTAGAAAATTGTGGGATTTGGTCACCGGTGTGGAGAAATGACCCACCGAAAGACAAGCAAACCGAAAACCTAAGCTCCTTCTCCCAAAGATCCTGGAAGCCCTATCAATTCTATTGTAGAGCATAAAAGATGAGTTTTTATTGCATATAGGACACATGGACTCTCTTGCTGACACTGGAAACAACTAGAAACCATACGTAAGGACAATCGCCTCTCAGAAGATAATTAAACTCATAATGGAACTATTTACGACTCCCATAAAGGGGATGAAAAAATAGTTAATTATCTAGCGAAAATCAAAAACATTAAAGCATAGTTAGATGGATGTAATTGTGAATTGTTTCAGGATAAATTGCTTTATTTTATCATTTAGATAAACATCCATGAAAAATTATGAAACTACATCTCCATCTTGAACTCTAAATACCAAAATGAAAATGATTTACTTAGTATGGACACTCATATTTTTTTTCCTAATTCAAGAAGAGCATGTCATGGAAAATTTTGATTCAAAAGAGAATGCCTCTCAGGAATTGTTCTCACAGAATCACAAACCCTCTCAAAATAGGAATAATAACAATCCTAATCAGAAACCAAACCTCAAATCAAAATTTAAATCTAATCCTAACACTAATTCTATCAGAACAATCAAAATTTTAAAGTGAAATTCAATGGCACATGTAACAAATGTGGAAAATTGGTCACAAGGAATCTAATTGTCATGTGAAAATAAAAAAATTGCTAAAAATACTAAAAATAAGAAATTTAACAATCGGAAAAAGATCAGAACTAAAACCAAAATCAAAACCATGCAAATAACGATGAGCAAACTATAGCCCTATATATTGCACTCTTAACTTCGAATGACAACAAATGGATCCTAGATAGTGGTGCCTCTAGGCACATGACCTGCATTCATGATATCCTTATAGATGTTGTAGAATGTGAGGAAAATATATATCTAGGGGACAATTCTATCATTCGATCTAAAAGTTGTGGGAATATTAAATTGAAAAATGGAACAATTAAGAATGTGTTATTCATTCCTCAGTTGAAAAAAGAACCTTTTATCTTTCTCTCAATTAACTAAAGAAAATTATAAATTTGTATTATTACAAAATAAATGGTATGTGAAAAATAAACTCAGTAATGTTATTACATCGATATACGAAAAATGGTTTATATTTTTATGGATTTATTTCGAATCGTGTGTTTTTCTTTACCTCTAGAAATGATCTTTAAATTTGGCATGAAGACTAAGACATGTGAATTTTAGGAGTATGTATGAAATGTCTCACCTAAACCTTGTAATAGGTCTCCCTAAGATAAAATATGATTATGAAACATGTGAAAGTTACTTGTGTGGTAAGAAACCCATTTAATCTGTTTCACAAACATCACAATCCAAATTCATCTCACTTATTCGAGTTGATTCATAGTGATGTGAGAGATATACTTTGATTTCCCTCTCTCGGTGGATCCTTGTATGTTATATGCTTTATCAATGATTTCTCTAAGATTACCTAGTCATGTACTTCATTAAGAAAAATTTTGATGTCTTGTCCAAATTCCAAAAGTTTAAAACCTTAGTTGAAAATCAGTCGATCACAAAATTAAAAGGCTTAATGAAGATATATATGTTAAGAAAACATTTTGAATTCTAAATTAGTATGTGATTACTAAAAATAGTATTATATGCACATCAAATGACACTTGGGGATGCCTTTATGTCTGTATTAGAGACGTCCAATACTGATTGCATCTAATATCTTTTCAAAGTTTGAAATATTGGCATTGTTTTTTCAAATTTCAATATATATTGGTAATATGACATGGTTGATTATAAGCATATTGTCATTGAAGTTGGTATACAACTTATGTTTAAACCTATTAATGTATGATTTATATATGGGTAAAAATGAAATCAATAATTATTTATATTATGATAATGCATGTTTATATGAATAGTACATGATTCTAACCATGTTGATGATATGATGGATAGAAAATACAAATGGATACGTTTTCAATTTTTGTACAGGTGTCATCACTTGGACTAACAAGAAGCAACTGACAGTTTCTATTTATTCTACTGAAGCTGAGTATAGAAGTGTTATGGAAGCATCCATGTGGCTAAAACTATTGTTATATGAACTCCATATGAGCATCAAAGGAATCACTACTTTTCTATGTGACCAAAAGTTGCATTTTTCTTGCAAACAATCAATTCAGCATCGAGAACGAAGCATATAGAGATTCATATGCACTTCATTCAAGAGAAAGTCCTAAATGGTGATATTGATCTCATGTTCTGTTTAACCGAAGATCAATTTGCAGATATTTTCACCAAGCAATGGAATGTTTCACATTTTTATAAGTTTTGTGCCTTGTTAGGCCTTTCAGAGTTGCCATTAAGGGGAGTGTGCATGTCAATGCCACCTCTTAATGGCTTGTTGTAAACTTCCTATACTTCCTCTATTTTTTAAAATATCACTATATGTGAGTCTTAAGTAAATGATCACAACATGTGAGTTTACTTGTAAATCCTAGCAAAACATTAGTTATGGGAGTTCCTTGTTTTATAAAAGGCTCCATAATTTGATGTAAGTCTTCATATGTAAAGCACTTGTCCTTAGAATTTTTGTATGGAAAATCTATATGATTTCCCTTGTGTACATGCTAGCCTAAATCATCGTTGATGATTTATGGATTGTAAATCATTTTGTAGAAAAAGGTACTTTGGCATGTTTTCCCCACTTAACATTAAGGGGGAGTGTTGGGGTAATAATGTCAAGTGGGGACACCTTTTAGGTGGGCCACCACTTCACACCCTTTGTTTAAAAGTTTATTTATAAACTTTATTAAATTGAGTCGGTCCCCACATATTAATTAAATATTTTGATTTAATTAGAGAGTGAAACAGTGCACCTAAGTGCAACCGATTCACCCACCCTATTTAATAGGGTGATCCCTCATGAAAGTAGGGATCGGGTAATTGGTGATGTAAGAATTGTGAAATTGTGAAATTGTGAGATTGTGTGAAATATTTATTATTTCAACATTGTAATTGTTGTGCAATTGATTTTTGTGGGACCAAGGAGGAAGTGGAGGTGTTGGGTAAAAGTGTTTGGTAAATTCTAATAAAGGCAAGTGCTTTATTTTGAAGTGGGTTTTTACCTTTGGGTTTCCCCACTATAAATCATGTGTTCCTATGTTGTGTTATTTACTTTTACTGTTGTGTTTTACTTTATAAAGTTATTTTGAATTTACTTTAAATTTACTTCATTTAATTTATTAAATCTTTGCACATTAGTTGAACCATTAATCTTTGGCATTAATGGATAATTGAATCAATTTGTTATTTAACCAATGAAATCAGAGATACAAGCGTTAGAACAACATATGTTCATAGGTCATCCCGAAAGTGATTAAGGTTGAAGATAGACCGAGGAGACCATAAAAAGTGAAAGCATCCGAGGGATTCATAAGGAAAAAAGTGACAATGAAGGTGACAAATACGTAGAGAAGCCTCAAGTAAGTATAGGTAAGAGACCAATCCAAGAGTCGAGGTCGAGACAAATGACAAAGAGGTAGACCCTAACTATACCCAAACCCGAAAAAGGTCAATGTGCACAAAATATCATAGGGGAGAATTTTAAAGAATTATTCCAATGGGATTTCCTCAAAATCACATTGGCCACCAAGCACTCACAAAATGCCTTATCATTCTCTTTAGATGCTTGCACATGAGGAGCCACTAATTGAGTTGTCGAGCGACAAAGATACACACCATTCCTACAAAGGGATGAGATCATTTCCTCCTCACTACAACTTATAACATGTCATAAACTCAAGCGAGGAAGGCATGCTAAAGATTGTTAGGGAGGTAGTTCAACAAAACCTACAAAATAGTAATGATGTCGGGATATATAAGGCTGGTTGCACAAATTAGAGGCGAGCTCATAGAAATAAAGAGTAAGTTGCATGAAATACATCATGAAAACAAGGGCCTCAAAGAGAATTACAAGTGCATGGATTCTAAATCCAAAGTGTTGGGGGAGAGGATAGTAAATAATAACCCCAAGCTTATAGAAGACAACCGCTCAATACAGAGAAAACATTGAAGAGTTAAAATAACTAATAAATATTTTATTCAAACGGATTGAAAAAGAAAGGGAAAGGAAAAATGACAAAAAGGTGATAGTGAATATATCGGGTCATTTGTGTAAAGAAATTGGACACGCGAGAAAGTTGGAAGAAAACAAGATAAAGTTGAAAAGTTACTTAAGGGTCTTTATAAGCAACCAAGAATAACCAATGCACGTGTAAAAGAAATGGCCAAAAACTAGCGATCAAAATTAATAGGAACAAATTTATGGATGAATGTGAAAGGGTTAGTGAGGAGGTCACAAAGAGGAAGAGATGGTGAAGTAGAGGTTAAAAAATCTAAGGAATCTCACTAACCAAGCTAAAACAAAGCTAAGAACTACGCAGAAAGAATTAAGCCAAAATTTTGAAGAGGTGAACATCGAAGTGAAGGGTGCTACATTTTTTAGTCAACTAGCCACCCAATTGGACAAATTAGTGTTAGGATTGTGGAGTTGAATTGCTTCACAGATAGCATGATTTACACCTTGTTGGTTTACACAAAGAATGGCGGCACCGATCAGGGTAACCATCACTTTGGTCAACATCGTGGTAACCGGCACGAGGCGGGGTAACCGGCACTAGTCAACATTAGGGTAACTTGCACCAATTACCTATGCGTGAAAGTTTATATTTAACTCACGGGAATTTAATCTAGCTTTTGTTTTAAAGCTGATTTAAAGGATGTAATTACATGGCTATTGTACCCTAAATTTGTCTAGGCTTATATAAGCTATAAAACTAGGGTTAGATATGTTGGAATGAGGAAAGAGAAGAATTGAGTTATCCTTGGTTAAAAGGATGAAGAAGAAGAAGAAGAAAAAGTAAATTACATGAAGATGATTGCTTTCATAGAGAGAATTTGAACGAGAAGAAAAGTGCGGGTACACTATTGGTGAGAAGATGGTATTATCTTCTATTGTATTTCCTTGTATTGTTTAGTCTCATGTAATGGCTTGCATAGTATGCAAAGCACTTAGTGTTTATTCTTTTTAGATCCAAAGGTTGTTGTGAGATATTGTTATTGCATATTCTTGTAGATCCAAATGTTGTGAGATCTTGTATTAAAAATCCATGAGATCATGATGTATTGTTGATCCATAGGAATCTAGTATTGTAGAGGAAGTTATCTTCATGTTTGCACAGGTTTATGCAGTGATGATGGAGAGACTTATTTCTTGGTGCATGGTTACGTTTGCACATTGGTAGACCCTTCTAGAGGTCTTGTTTGTAGATTCACGGTGCGGTGAGAGCTTGGGTACACAATGGAATATGAAAGGTAGCTTCGTGTATGTGAGATTTGGTGGTGTTTCAGAGGCATGGTTGTAGTGCACTCAGGTAGATCGATTAGAGATTTGGAGGAGACAATGTGGTGGTATAGAGGCACGGTTTAGTGTGCTCGGGAAGATCTGTTAGTAAATCTAGAGGAGGAGATACTCTTGTAGAGATACATGTACTCTTGTGCAAAAGAGTTTGTTTGTAAGTTATTGTTATAATATATATATGAGATCTCTATCTTTGGTGGACGCATTGGGTGAACTACGGTACATGTTGTGTTATGTGTGTGTACTTTTGTATGATTTGGATTATTCCTTCTTATACTTCCACTGTTGTAGATTTTGTGGGGATTGTTAGATCCGTATTTGCATGTTTTGGATTTGATATTCTATAGTTGCAAATGTTTCCTTATAGACCCATCCCGAACAAATGGTATCAGAGCTTGGTTATTTTAGAGCAAGGGTTTGCTTCATTGTTTTGTTAGTGGTTTACTGATGGTGTATGAGAGTAGGATTTGTTTTTCTGATGTGACAATCGTAGGAAGAGATTGAATCTCAAGTGGGAGCTAGAAGAGTAAGGTTGCTAGAAATTATAGTGACCAGCGTCGGCAGGGTAACCATGGTCAGTTACAGGGTGACCGTGGTTGGTTACTGGGAAACCGGGTTTCAAACAGAAAATCACATATCCGAAGAATTGAGAATAGGCATGGAATGTGTCTTGTTTACTGAGGTGTCCCTAGTTCTTGGAGGCATAAGCATATTGGCGATTGCAGATCCAAGTTACAAAGGTATGGTTTTATCTTGGTATTGCAGTGTTTGTATGTTTTGGTTGCACATGCATGGTTTGGGATTGCAGATCTAAGTATGAGGTAGAAAAGCAATTATGCATCCTTGGTGCAGTTAGATGCACGGGCTTTAGTAGAGAGGTTGTACCATAGAACAAAGATGGGGCTTCCATCAGAGAGGAAAGTTCTTCAGTTGAAGATGCAGGTTAGTATCTTGGTGCTGGTAAGGTGAGGTATTTCACCTTGATGCAATTTATTGCATGGTTTATTGTTGTAGTGGTTTTGTATGATTTGGATGCTTCTTGAAATGAATGGCTCAGCTCAACTATCGGCTTTGGTCGAATTAGGCACCTGGTGTGGTGTGGGGTTCATTCCAACAAAGATCAACATTGGTCTCGAGAACCGAGTTCGGTCACAGAGGAACCAATATCGGTCAACTAACTGTGGTCGGTTAGGAGATGACCGTGGTCGGTCTCTATGGCAACTTATTTGTATAGGGTTTTCGCAGAGGTGAGGACAGATGGTTTTTTTTGGAGGATCAAGTTTCTTGCACAAAGTGTACACATTAGAAATGGTGTAGATCACTTCATCGTTTATATTAGAAAGAGGACGGAGTTGGCTAGGTTAGTCCATTGATACTTTGAGTCAAGTATCTCTATATGATTCATGTTTTATTTCTTTCGTTTGGAGAAACTGATATTATGTTTGGATAGTGTGCATGATTTACACCATGGTTTTTTGGTGTTGTTTGACTTTTATTTCCTGGTTGTGTGGAATCTTGAGGACAAGGGTTTCTAGCCTAAGGATGAGATCCTTAATGAAAAGTCATGATTAGACACACAAGTTGCGGAGTAATGAGAGATGTTGAGTACACATGGATGAAAAGAAGGTAGTTTATCCTATTTCACAAGAATTCTAAAATTATGTGATGTAGAAGTATTATTTGATAAGAACAAAATCAATTTTATAGTTCTTTCAGCTGGTTTTATTTCTCACTGACATATTATCTTTTGAGCTTGGTGTTAGAGGCAATGCAGGGAATTTTGTGTTCAATGGGAGTAAGCCATGGTTGTTGGCATTGCAGGATTGGATACATGATGTGCATGCGGAGTGAGAGAAGATTGTTACTATTCAAAGTGGTAGGAGGCACAAGTTGGTTTTGGGGGGCAGTCATAGCTTTGCAAGTATTTTGATTTTATTGCTTTGTGATTTCACTTCTAGTTTATTTTTTGTACATGAATATTCCTTAGGGAAGGTAGTTGATGGTTGATTTAGCAGGTTTTAGATGATAGAGAAACTTTTCAAAGTTTAAAGGGTGTACAAAATAAAATTTGACTATTACAGAGATCGGTGTCAGTTAGGGGTAACCGTGGTTGGTCATCTAGTAATCGTGGCCAGTCAGGAGTTAATCATGGTTAGTTGAGCAATTGTGGTCGGTTAAGTCACAGGTTTGACAATAGTGTTTATTTATCATTTTGGATATTGCCCTTGTTTTTCTTTCATCTTGGTTGATTGTGCAGAGTATGTTTATGACATTTTTATTGGTATTTGCACTTGGTATTAGTTGCATGGTTTAGCATTGATGTTCGCTATTGACATTGATGAGAACAGGATTCATATTCAGCTTTGGAGTTAGTTGGTCGCAGACTTGGAGCTTCTGGAGATCCTGGTGATATGGATGGATGTACATGGTGAGTTTGTACATGTGGATAGATTCAATTTTGTGAGTCTATGATGATGCAGATGTTTGATTTGCACATAGATGCCTTGAGCATGAGTAGGGGATGTTTGTATTTCCTCTTGATTATTATGTTACTCCATGGGAGATGTTATCTACAGATGATTGTCTTGGACATGCTATTTTTTTGCAGGGTTGAATTTGCATATAGTAGTGTTTGGATTCTTTGAGTTATGCAGTTTGTGGATTGATCACCCATTGTTGTAGGTAGAACTCATTTGGGTTGTCTTTACCCAGGATCTTGTTTTGCTTTCGCATATTTGAGTTTTGACTTGTCTTAGTCGGTGCATTGGTGGTTGCATGGAGACATGGATAGATGGATGGAGAACATGGTTGGCCTTACAAGTATGGCTATGGTTGCGAGTTGAAGCTCGGTATTTCAGTTTGAGTGGGAGCTCTTGCAGGTGTGTTAGTCATAGTAGCTTAGTTGCATGAGAGGCTTGGAGTTATGATTCAGTGGGAGCTTGATGTATGGATAGCTCATGTATCAGGGATCAGGAGTAGCTTCGTGCAGGTATATGGTAAGTCACGGATTTGTGTAACAAACCATTACACAAAACCTCCTCGAGGCATTGTAATGGTTCATTACAATTTGTTATCTTCTTAGTTTAAGAATATGGCTTAATCTTCCTTATTTCATTTGAGAGAATTGTTGATATAAAGAATAGACAGTATTCACTATATGTAGAGGATGGTGATGTACATGTACAGGTACAGGTTCAGCAATTTATCTCCAAGTGGTAGATTGTTAGGATTGTGGAGCTGAATTGTTTCACAGATAGCATGATTTACACCTTATTGGTTTACACAATAACCGGCACCGATCAGGGTAACCAACGCCGATTAACATCAAGGTAATAGCGGCACCGATCGTGAGTAGTCAGCACGATCAACATCAGGGTAACCGCACCGGTTACCTGTGCATGAAAGTTTATATTTAACTCATAGGAATTTAATCTAGCTTTTGTTTTAAAGTTGATTTAAAGGATGTAATTACATGGTTATTGTACCCTAAGTTTGTCTAGGCTTATATAAGCTAGAAAACTAGGGTTAGATATGTTGGAATGAGGAAAGAGAAGAATTGAGCTATCCTTGGTTGAAAGGATGAAGAAGAAGAAGAAGAAAAAGTAGATTGCATGAAGATAGGAGCTTTCATAGAGAGAAGTTGAACAGAAGGAAAGTGCAGGTACATTGTTGGTGAGAAGATGGTATTATCTTCTACTGTATTTCCTTTGTATTGTTTAGTCTCATGTAATGGCTTACATAGTATGCAAAGCACTTAATGTTTCTTCTTGTTAGATTCATAGGTTCTTTGTGAGATCTTGTTATTGCTCATTCTTGTAGATCCACATGTTGTGAGATCTTATATTACATATCCATGAGATCATGATGTATTGTTGATCCATAGGAATCTAGTATTGTAGAGGAAGTTGTCTTCATGTTTGCACAGGTTGATGCAGTGATGATGGAGAGACTTATTTCTTGGTGCATAGTTATGATTGCACATTGGTAGACCCTTCTAGAGGTCTTGTTTGCATATTCACATTACACTCGAGAGATTGGGTGCACACGGTGGCAAATGTAGAGTAGCTTCGAGGTATGTGAGATCTAGTAGTGTTTCACTGATCACGGTTGTACTTGCACTCGGGTAGATCTGGTTAGAGATTTGGAGGAGACACCGATGGTGGTATGGAGGCACGGTTTAGTGTACTCAGGCAGATTTGGTTGTAGATCTAGAGGAGGAAATACTCTTGTAAAGATACATGTACTCTTGTGCAAAAGAGTTGGTTTGTAATCTCTTGTTATATAATTTATATGAGATCTCTATCTTTAGTGGACGTAGCCCACATTGGGTGAACCACGGTACTGTTGTGCTATGTGTGTGTGTACTTTTGTATGATTTGGGCTATTCTTGTTTATACTTCCACCGTTGTAGATTTTGTGGGGATTTTTAGATCCGTATTTGCATGTTTTGGATTTGATATTCTATAGTTGCAAATGTTTCCACATAGACCCATCCAAATTTTGAAGAGGTGAACATCGGAGTGAAGGGCGCTGCATTTTTTAGTCAACTAGTCACACAATTGGACAAATTAGACCAACTTATTCATGAAGCAATCAATAACTTGCATGTGCATGAAGATTCATTAAGGGTTGAGGTGTCGGGATTATTGCGAGATATCCAATAAGTGTTGTTTGAGGACGGACAATGGATTTAGTATGGGCGATGTTGGACCCATAGTTTTTTAATTCTTTATTCTTTAAGTCCTTATGGAGCTAAACATTATTTATTCATGATCCATTATTCTTTGGAGGGATGCGCAAAACTTTGGGGAGGATGCGCATAGTAGAAAATGAGGGAAGCATGTGTGCAAAGAGAAGTATGCATGCAAGAAAGCAAGAGACAAGCATGCAAGAAAGGAACTAAAGGTCACACAAGGAAAGGGAATCACCGACAAAGATGGAAAAAAATTTAGAAGGATAAGTTTGCATAAGGACATGCAAGGCAAAGAAGGATAAAGATAGACATGAGTCCAAGGATAGACTTCAAGTTGTAGTTTGGATCACTTGCATGGAGCTAATGAAGACAGGATAAGATTAGAACTTGGCTAAGGATAAGAAATGATCTTCTAGGAATATCACCATGCATAGTAAACGTAAGGATGTGAGTGGCTATCTTTAGCCACCGCCTAGATGTACTAGTTAAATTACAATTGTAACTCAAGGGCTATTATTAGCTCTTGAAAGACTAGTGAAGGGAAAGTCCCCACTAGTATAAATACCCATGAGGGATCCATCAGTAAAGAGATAGGTGTATGAGAATTCAAGAGGAAAAGACTTGTATTATTTGAGCTTACTACTAAGATGGTTTGAGTCTGTAATTGTGAAACTATTAATTAAATATATGAGCAGTATGCGGTTTGGTCAATAATCGACTTTGTTATTCATTTATGTTAAAGTATGTTTACTCGTTAACAAACACACTTTAACCTTGCTAACCTTAATGGGACTTGGAAACCTTTTGCACTTCAAGTGAGCATTCCCTAGACCTCACTAGGGCGTGATAGGCCAAAGGTGCAAAGGGTAGAGAAAACTTGTGCACGTCGATTACCATAATCTCGCGTGCATGAGTACAATGGAATAGTACAATTAGACGCATAACATCAACTTTACTTGATTCATTGAAATTAAAATTGGCTTTGTTCATCACATTAGAGAACCTCATGTCGTACTCCATAATAGAATCCCTGGTCTCTACTTAATTTCACAAATCTGAATAGTCCCCATACACATTTTTTCCTTTTGAATTCTTGTGTGAGTGCATTTTGCTTGTCCCTGTAATGTTTGTGTACTAAGATTTCTAGAATATGTAAACTCCAAATCTCTTCCATGCAATGTCCCTATAAGCTTGCACTTCATTGCAAGTATCATCATTAACACCTTTTTCCCCCCAATGGATATCACAAGTTAGTAGCTAGTGCTTGGGATCAAAAAACTCTTCATACAATTGTAATCTTGTATAAGGATTACGTTAATGAGCCATCCTTCCTCTTTTCCCCAATTGACTTCCTATTGGATTTTGCATAGTAGTATAGCTCGAACTTTAAAGTAGATTTACCTACACTCTTGATTAATACTCGTACAGAATTTATACTAGTCTTACTAGAATATGGGTTTTCTTCTTTTGATTCCTTGAATTTTGGGAAGCTAACTCTATAATTTGAGCTCACGTAGCTATTATCACTATACTCCCACTCCTTTCACTATTCCCCCATAATGTAATCATGTGCAACTTAGGGTTGCACAATGATGACTATATTTCTCTAAGAATCTTTGCTTCCACACCTATCTCTTATGTTCTATAGTGTAATATTGTATGTATTGTGGATGGTTGGCTTAGTCTTCTTTGTAATTCCTACAAAATTTCAAACTGCTCCAAGTCATTTAGACAATCCCACGTAATCCTCTACCTGGCTCTAGGGACATATATCCTAAAAGATGAGTATTATCATCTTTTACGAGCCTTTGTACATTTAGTATGATTTCTTAATATGGATTGCACTTTCTCGTGTCTATGTAATACCAAGATCTCCATGATGGTTTCTCCGGGTTCAATACCAATTGCTTCATAAATCTACTTCTAACTAATTTTAGTTTCCTCTTCGACTTCTCTAGAGGCTCCTTCCCTCCTCCGACAACCTTCCCTACTTTACTCCTACTTGGTTTCTTCTTCCCTTTATAATTACTAGAACTTCCATGTCTATTGTGTTGTATGGGTTCTCTCTACAGTCTTTCAATCCTCCTTTTTTCTTCTCTTTGATCCTCTTCAGACACTTCAAGAATCTTCTTTAATTGCGGCCCCTTCCCCTTCATCTTTCCTCTTCTAGTATTACATCTCGCACTGCCCGACTACTCCATGTTGCGTGAAATTCGCACAATGGTCTTTTTCATAGCTAGCATCTTAGCCAATAATTAAATATGTCTAACAAACTTTCCTCTTAATCCAAATAGAATATGTGCTTTAGCAAAATCAAAAGAACAAAAAAATGGACAAAGAATTTCAATTACATACTCGTTAATTGTAGTTTGCGTCCAATCTTTCGAACAACATGTGTAACATCCTCATTTCAAAATACCAGAACAAGGGAAAAAAAAAAAAAATTGATAACGTTCTCTGTTATGAATTATAAAATTCAAACACACGTTCAAGTTTTAATAATTGTTCTCTGCCCAAACAACACATTTTGGATCACACAATTTCTTTTTAAAACTAATGTTCCCTGTTCGCATATTTACAATATGAAACACACATTCAATGCCATTCAATCTTATAATGATTCTATATATCTGCTGTAAATGACTCAAGGAACTACCGATCTTCCATTTCATGGCTCGGAGTTTCAACGATCCTTCATTTCATGACTCGGCAACAACCGATCCTTCATGTTCATGACTCGGCAACAACCGATCCTTCATGTTTGTTTATGCATGGTATATTATATATACCTATTCTCATAACCGTTTCCAGTTATTGAAGTGATCCATTTAAGAAGCCTATCTGAATATCTGTTACTGATATTCATCTGACATCCTGCATCTTAAATTAAGTGATAAGGACAACGCAACCAGCAATTGCGATACTTTGGCCAAAGATTTTCACATGCTTTGCATGATCATATTCCTGGATGTGATACACATCTACGGAATACGTCCTTCACCTCACTTCACCTGTTATCTAGAATGGTCTTTCCTGGTTCCTACCAGTCCTCTTTGTTTAAGGTCAGTTTTAAACTTTCAATTCCAACTAGTAATAGGAACGGGTATAGGAAGGCACTCCTGATAACTAAAGATACGCAGACATACGGTGTCGTTGCCCCATGACTCTGTGTGTCTAATTATCTTTAGTATTCCGGAGTCACTCCGTATATCTGATCATACTCTATCCCCTGCTAAGAATTACACATTCAGCCTATGTATTCTAAATGTTTTAATTCGGGAGGGCATTGCTGTATGTCAGCTGCAACATTGTGTCGTCATGAAGACCCGTCTTCATGGAAACACATTGCTGTAGCTGGCGTATGCCAATGTCCTACAGAATTCTCCCATCGAGAATGCACATCCTGCTCAAGTGATTTGGATATGATTTACTAATTAAAATCAACTTTCAGCCTCCACGCTGATCCCTTGATTCTCATTTACATTACTGATTACACGGTGGCTAAGAGGACTAAATCCGTCCATTAGCTTACTATGCATCTTCTCCTTCGTATCGAAGGGCTACATTTCCCTACTTGGTTCACTTCTTAATCATTAGATTAAGCGAGTCCATCGACGGACGTGATAAGTTTAACCTATTAAACTTAGCCAAGATTTTTCCAACTGCAACAAGATTCATAATTCTAACTTATTAGACGTCGCTTAAACAAGGCCTAATTCCCAAGAAATGTATTCATTTGTTCTCCTTAACGTTATATAGTTAAGGTCCATTAGTTATGGATATATTTATCCTATATCCTTTATTCTGAATTTATCAAACGGGATCATTAATGGAGTTCGAAAGCGAAGTTCGATTACTCCGAAGTTGATTGATATTCCTTAGCTCCTAAGCTAATCCTGAATACCTTCCGATTATGGAATCATATTCTTCTTAATCCTTTTTAATGTCAATTAAAAATTCATCTTTACCCAAGTATGAACTAATTGCATTTTTCAACTTAAAAGTTGCGTTTAGGTAAGAATAGATATCAGTTTCCATTTAGCATCCATCCAAGGACAAATAAACAAATCCAAATCAAGAAATAACATTATATTTCCAGATTAGACAACAAATCAAACTGATATAACTATTGAAAATATCACACTTGTAATTGTATTCAATATTTCATGTCATAATCTGTACATTTGCCAATCCAGCTGATTGGCATGGTTTACATAAAACATCCATACAACTCGTAGATAGAAGAATATATTTTCTTCTTTTCACAATTCCTCGAAGAGGAATAAAAGCAACAATTACAATTCATCTTTCAGCTAATCAAGAAGCATCAGAAAACAGCCATGTCTTCATTCTAATCAAATTCCATCTGCAAAATGATTTGCACGGGTCAGTTCAATGAACTGAGCATATTAAGCACTTATCCTTAAAATAAGGTGCTTCAACTAACTGTCTCAATAAAAGAACCCTGCTTTTATGAAACGACAGTTAAACATCAATCACGAATTAGGCACAAAGAAAGATCAGCATAACAACTGAACTATCAAAATATCATCACAATCAGCCAAGGAACTGCTGTCCCGTTTCCACATAATCATTACAAGTATCAATTCACAATATTTGTAAAGTTAGGAATACAAGTAGCTTACTGCATATATAACATACAGTTATTCTTTCCACGCCTTTCATTAATAACAAATGCAAAGGATGAAACTAACTGAAATATAAATTCATTACTTTCCTTTCAGTTCATGAATCATATTAAATTCAAAGCAATCAAGTACAGACAAGAAAGCGAACAGCAATGCATATAGTTGCTCCCATCTAAGCACTATAAAATTCATTATTCACGAATTCCAGATTTCCAACTGAATCAATGAAGAAAAGATCATTTTTCCAAGTCATTCATTCATATCTCTATTTCTTTCCACATGACTGTCCTAACAGTGGAATCCAAACGAAAGACAATTCAAGATAACAGTTCAGAGTGAAACTTACAAAATCCACTCGGAATTCACTTACCGGCAGTAAGAATAATTTCATTTAATTTCGGTTCATACGAATACCCAAAACAGGTTAGTAAGACATCGTATTCATCATAGAACAAGCAATATCAAGATGCATACTATGTATTTGCTGAACTAGAAGATTCCATACTTCCTTCACTGTATAGTTACCCAAACAAACAGTTATACATCATGCAGTCAATAAATCACATAAATTCATAATCCTATGAACGTATCCCGTTCAAAATAACATATTATTCATTGCTGTTACCTACAGCAAGTCCAATGTTCTCATGACTATGAATTTCACCAAGTGAGAACAGCAGGCAGAAGAAGGATTCCCTTCCAAAAATGATTCTACCCAATCCATTTTCCATTTTCATAATAGTATGCACAACTCCAGAATGCAAAATCGGATGTCATTACCTTTAGCAAAATAAACCGTACAGGGTGGCAATACATGAACCTAGTACAGTCAAGACAACTCCCAAAGCATGACAAAATTTCATTGCATGTATTCCTTGCCCAGCAATTCAAAGCTAATTCGAATCCACCAAAACAGTCCAATCTCAAAAGACCGATCAGCATTGATCAACATAACTAATCATCATACCTTCTTAACAAGATCACCTTTATTCATTATAAATTCAGAAGGAAAGCTATTTCTTTTTCCAACTCTCATGAACACTCATATAAAAGTCTAATGCCCATTCCTTTAAAATACAAGATGCCATTTCCTCATAATTCGAAACAGCAGAAGGAAGAGGAAGGTCTTATTTCCTTTAAAGAAAGCTTCAGTAGAGAAACGACCTCAAGCCGTTCTTACAACCAATACAATCATATCGCAAGTTCAGATGACAACAAAACAATAGTACAGCAATAGAATAACCCATACTGCTGTACAGTTTCACATTCCATTCCACAAGAATAACCAGTTAAAATTTTCATATAATATCCATAACCAGCACCACATGGAGGTAATTCCATTCAAGAAGAGCAAGACAGTTAAACACAGCAACGGGAAACGATTTTCCTATCATTTCCAAAAGAAAAGACAGCAAGGGTCGACGAACCCAAATCATAGCAACACAACTCATATAACGTGTACAGTCTCAAGATATATATGACGATTTCCCCATTATTGTCAACAAACCAACACATCCTGGAAGCGTTTCCAACCAATTAAAATGCAAGGGCAGATTAATCACAACAGCAAGAAAACGACTTTACCCCATTATTTCCAAAAAAGACAGCAAGTATGAAGGAAATCCAAATCCTAGCAACATAACATGACTGTATTTCCACTTCCTTTTACATGCAAGGACAATTCCAAATACAACAGCAAGAAAACAATTACACAATAAGGAAATGATTTCGCAGCCTGTTCCAATTTCAAACAACACGAACAATGAAAGAGAATATCCATTTCAAACCACCATACTGTCAACAACCAATACAGTAGTTCAATTTCCACTCGATTCGTGCAAAAACACATCAAGGCCGAGCAACCAGAAGCAATTCTTCTTATCATTTCCCAAAGAAAAGAAAGCAAGAACCAACAAAATCCAAGTCAAATCGACTCAACAGCAATCACACAATCCAAACCCAAGAGCAGGGTTGTTTTAATGAGACACTTAAACAAAGCAAGAGTTTTTAAAGAGAAGGGCTTAACATGCCTGTAATCTCTTTTCCAGAACTCGAAGAAAGATCCGTTTGCCGCGTTATTTCCTTCCACAGCGACAGCACAAACTTCCCAGAACTCCTTTCTTCTTCAGGCTTAACAACAGCCTCCAAATCTCCAAGAAAATGTCAAATGCCAAGAGCTGGTTCGACTGAACCAGGCCAGAAAACCAAATGCAGAGCAACTTTGCAAAAGCCAAACCGAAACAATGAAAAATCAAATTCCCTCATACACTTTCCAAGGCGAACTGGTCGCGAGGACCGAAAACAATTAATGCAATTAAGGCTCTGCCTTTTTCCTTACTTTCCACGCCACCGCCACTTGGGTTGGCAAACTCAATCTTTCAAAATTCCCATGCAAAACCGAATTTGGCTCTATTTCTAAATAGATGCCTCTATTTCCTACCTGCCCCGCCAAAACTGGCGCTGTCCACGTATGGACTGTTTATTAAATGCCAATGAATGCCTTTCCTTCATCCTTATCCCTTCCCTCCAAGGGTCTGCGCACCCCTTAGATTAGGATTAGTTTAGGTTGCATATAGTATTCAACCTAGGTCTTAGTTTAGCCTTAGGTTATTAGGGCTTAGGTTATTTTCCCCTTTTATTTTTTTATAATTTAAAAATCCACTTAGGATAGTAGTGTAGGATGCATGTTAGGACTTAGGATTAGTTTAGGGTTTAATTCATACTAACCACTAACACTAACAACTTCCATCCAGCCTCCCTACTAACATTCACGTTAATGCAGAGCAGGACGTTCCGTCCTTTGGATCGCGTGCCAAGGCCACCCGTGTCCAGGCGTTTCTTGCCTCACGAGGTCCCAAGTTCGACAGTACAGGGTTCAAGAATCGAACCCCTGTCGTTGGCATCTATGTGCCAGCTGCCCAAAACTGCAATCAGGCGCTGCACGCTCATAACAATCTCGGTTCGGTTCAAGTGTGAATCGACACAGAAATCACAAGAGGACCTCAGCATACTTGGATCAATGGAATTGATTCAAGGTATGCTGTCAATCAGCAACAAGAGTTTAGCAAGTATACGACAATTTGTTGTCACATCAGCAAACACACAAGTACGATAACTGCTGTTCTATACAATAATTCACAGCATGCAAGAATACGAGTTAGCAACACATTCTCTTAAGATCAAAACATATCTTAACATGTTTGCCTTCATTTCAGCAGCTATAACGGTATGTAAAACATTTACCAAGTTAACATACAAAATCAGAGTGTTACAACATGGGTCCATGGAACATCCAATTTGCACAATGTTTGAACTTTTTTCTCGTCCATTTGTATTCATTTATGTGTTCATGTCTAAAGCAATACAATTCTAACCGATATAACTAAGCAAAGCTAATTGTTCAGAAGCCCGCACTAGAAGATCTCATAAATGTCTCCATAAATATAATCCCGATGCAGATCTTTTCAAATGAAATTCTTGTCAAAGTCTCTTCAACTTCGCAAATTGTTTCATCTTCTCCTACAACCAAGTGTTCCACATCTCTTTGTCCCTACAACAAGAACCATTGTTAGCAAAGGTCCCTAGATCATGACATCAAGACTTGTAACAAGTTGTAGTCTAGATTAATTCATACTAAATTCTTTACGCAATGAGTGTGGAACTATGTGGCTTTATTTTGTAGTTGTGCAATAGCTATATGAACTACATACTTCGAGGAAATAAGAGACAATGAACGGGAAACTATAGAAAACAACATGAATACTTAAACATAATCATAACACATGTATGCTTAAGAACAGAAGGAATCAAGCTAGATTTCTTATTAGAATCCAATATCAACCTTATGTGCATAGTGCTTACATACTTTTATTCATTATGAAGCAATCGTTGAGTTACCGGTCCCTTTCTCTTCTTGTTCAAAAAAACGAGACCATTCGCATTTTGTGTTTACCTAAGTGAGCATTATATCTTCTACCATGTGTCTTATTTGAATTATACATTACAATGAGATTGGGTAATCGTACAAAATACATCCATGTCGGCTTTCTAATCTTCTTAACACTCCAACACCTTAAAGAACCTATTTGTTAGTTTCTCTACCAACTTTTCAAGCTAGACCTCAAAAGGCGTCATAATCATCTTCATCTTCTTTTGAATCTAGGAGAACCCTTCTATGAGCAATCTCCATTACATCCATCCTTGTTTGGATACCTCTCATCATCTCCTCGAAGTCTACCACTCTTGGTGGTGTTCCTCTTTCAAGAGGAACTCTTGTATGTACCATCTCTTCCTCTCACATCTCTCTACAATTGTAGGACTCTTCTCACACTTATGACAAACTCGCTATAGCCTCTCAAGACTCAACCCAAAAAGGCAAACCTTGCTTTGATACCTCGGGATGCACGCAAGAATGAGGGGGCCAAATTAATGATTTCCTTACTCCCCAAACTAAAACTCTGGAGCTATAAAACATACCCCTAGGCACACCCACACCCAATTGAAACCCAATTTCCATTCTTTATTGATTCGCAATGACTTGTTAGAAAGAATTTCGCACTCACACTTGCTTTATTAAATTCAAACACAAAGAGATGATTACAAGAGTGTGTTTGATAGCCACCGCCATAACATTACACTATCTAATCTTGGACATACAACACCTTTCTTGCAAACATCTCTTAAGTTCTACAATTTTATTGTTGCTTGATCCTTCTTCCTTGCTCCAAGTTCAACTCTCCTCTCTCACTAAAACTAGCCTTCCTTGATCCCTGGTAGATACCTCGCCAATTATGAACCTTCAATGATTCTAGGCCTTCTCAAGATACTTGGAAAGGCCTTTAGAATCTAAAATTCTCTTGTTCTCGATACTTTTTCTATGCATACAAAGATTGTGGTGAAATCATTAGGGTCGTGGTGAAACTTACACTTTATGCGAGACTAGTGATCGCAAATCCACAACTATGATCATATAATCGTCAATAAATGAAAAACATTGGTTACTTTACCACCGCTTTGTAACCCATGGATTTCGTCATTTACCTTTAAAAAGGTCCTTGTGAGTAGAGCAAATGACCAAAACCACTATCTCAAAAGTTTTTATGGGGAATTGGCTTATAGGGGACGTAATTGACCATGTGTGATCACCTCCGACGCATGTCATGAAGTTGCAAGACAACAATTCACAACTACAACACACACATGTGCGCACACACTGTATTTTGGGTGATGCAACATTGTTTGTGCATTGAATGCCCCTAAATCATTTTATTTAGGATCAAAAATCAACCAACATTTGCATAACTCAAGTCACCTTCAAACAAAATAAATGTCTCGAATTCAACATGATCTTCTTCCTCATAAGAACCGGTTTACCAACCAAACAAACAAACAAATTTTAAAAACCGTGTATTTAAAGTCTGCATGGGAACTCTATAAGGCTACCTCTTCATAGGCTAGCATGATGGGCAACAGGTTACACTCATATAAAGAAGAACAAAGTTCAAATCCCCTACGTCCCAATCAGATGCCCTACAACCTAGAGGATAGCCTAAACAGAGCCACATGATGCCCAATACACCTATGAGTGTTACCTCTAAAATTTTGTAGGAATAACGTACATGCATTTAAAATTTTGACAAGACCCCAAAACCAGAAAACAAAACCAAAAGAAACAAATAATCAATAAGTGAAACTTTCAAAGCCCATCTATTTGGGAAAATCAAACTCTTTAA
Source organism: Taxus wallichiana var. yunnanensis (assembly GCA_018340775.1). Classification (NCBI taxonomy): domain Eukaryota; kingdom Viridiplantae; phylum Streptophyta; class Pinopsida; order Cupressales; family Taxaceae; genus Taxus; species Taxus wallichiana. Next base: position 704,454,391 of record CM031244.1, read on the forward strand.
CAATTTGTTATTAATGCCTACAAATTACATGGATTTTGGTGAACCTTGAGACCAATAGAACCCTCCTGCAGCCGAGGATTTCTGTTTCTATTATTCATCATGGACTAGATTTCTATGTTCACTGGCATATAAACATAGTCATAGATATATTAAGCTAGCTATTATTGACAATTGAGAACTATTTCAGTTACAATATGAAAGGCAGGAGATCTATTTTCTACTAAACATTTTCTGGTTGAAAATGTCAACTAAACCGTTTCCATGTAACTTCATAATAAATTAAACACATCACACTCAAATCAGTTACATATTCATGAACATTGCAATGAAGTCATTGTTAAAGCCAGTAACATATGCAAATTCCTCATTGGTTATATGGTTTTTGAACGGTACAAACTTATATTTTGACTGGTCCCTAGTTACTTTTAACGGACGTACAACCAAGAACCCACGCCTCTTTTTCCAGAGGTTAAAATAAAAAACAAGATTAACACAAATGGAAGAGCTTTGTTCAGAGGTTGAAGTAAAATACAAGATTTACACGAGTGGAAGAAGATACCATCTAGGGGTTCAAGTTGAAACGCAAACAACAGAGGTCACCTATAATTGTAAATATGTTGCTCTAGATTTGTGGGATGCAATATGATCAATATAGCAAATGACATGTCATTATGGCAAACACCGTAGACTCTAAGAATTCAAACCCCCTATGAATTGACTACCATTTACCCATAATGGTGAGAAACACCTCAGGAGATACAGCCAATACAAGAAAAAAGAAACAATACTGTCAAAGGGTTATCAGGAAACAATGGAATGGTGGAAAGACACAAGCTTGTGAACAAGGCCAAATTATACCAGAATATCGTGACATTCACCAAGTAAATTGAACTACTCGGCTTCTGCAAGAGCTTCACTCTATGATTCCGTCATTAATGGTAGCTTTCAGTGCAAAAATAGGACAAGCCCTCAATTGAAATGAAAAGAAAGCCAATGCAAGGCTCTTCAACATGTCTCCAAAGCATTACCCCAAAAATTCTTGTTTTGCAAGATTTAAAGTACATCTTTGAAGGGCAACAAAACCCACAAAGCAACTTTGTTAAAAGAGCTCGTACAGCTGTGACCAAGGGCACGTCCATGCAAAAAGATTTGTAAAGCACAAGGAATGACAAGAAATCCACCTCAGAAAACAGGAAAGCAGCAAACTAATTGGTAATCAAAGCAGCTACAAAGATCAAGGCAAAAGGCCACAAATATTGCCTTCTCCCCCATGAATAGTCTCCCACATAAGTCCTCCAATTAGAGAAACCCTGCAATAGCTAGCAGTTTGATAAGGCAAACAGAGCATTTAAAATACGTTAAGTTCTCTGACACAAACATCAAACATACCTACTGGAGAAATGCATAATTATGAACTAAAAATACATATCTAGAAATTAAATACTAAACTAAAAAAGAACACTTTAACAGAATCAATGTTTGTGGTTCATGGGTCATTGCCATCATAAACTCGGATTGTCATTTTGTTCGGTTATCTTAACTATCATATTATTATATGGCAAGAAGATCCACTTACTCAAGATGGGTCTAAACCCTTTACTCGATTTTACTAATCTATAGAGATTGAAAAAGTCACACTAGTCAGATATGATCAACAAACCCATATTAGTTACCCTGTAGTGTTGACAAGCTCAACTCTTAAATTATAATTACCAGTTATATAGTTGTACTTAAATATTAAATAGGTTTGTAATTAAAAATTCATCTAGAAAACTGCTCAAAGGATGAACACAACCACCCATAGCATAGGATAACCACAGCAAATCTAAGAACATGCCCCAAGGCTCAAACCAAACTACTAAAAATTCTAATAAATGTAACAATTACAACTGTAAAATGAATGAGATCTTGAAAATCCAATGTTGTAGAACACAATCTTCAATTAGAACACACACATACAATTTATAAGATGCATGATGCAATACAACAAAGGTTTACCTCTCAGCATTAATTTTATGGCAGAGTGCAATCTTTCTTGACAGTATATGACGATTTACAAACCTTTAGCAATATATTTAACGTTTTGGGTGAAATTTTTAACATGCTATGCCGTAGCAAGTACTAGATTCATGGTTCATCCTATATAAACACAGAACTAGATTCATGATTCATGTAACTAAGATTTACTCACTCTTGGCCCGTGATCCTGAAGTACATTGGCAATTACACAACACACACAGATACGATTTTATAAAATCCATGCTGGAAATCAACAAAAACTTAACCTTCCAGACTGAACTTTATGGCAGAGTGCAATTCTCTTGACAGTATATTACTATTTACAAATCTTTCACAACAAAAGCAAGACATATGATGCTTGGAGAGAAAGTTCTAACATGCTCTGAACCTTACTGAGCCCTTTCATAAGGTCAATAAAATATGAAGTAGCAAGTACTAGATTCATGGGTCATACTAAATAGTCATGTAATGTGTAACTAAGATTTACTGATACTTGTTCCATGATCCTGAAGAACACTGGCTCTGCAGTATGGACACTCCCCACAGATCTTGAGCCATGGGGTCAAACAAACAGGGTGAAACCTGTGACGACATGCAAGTCGTATCAATTGTTCACCATGTAAAAAGTGTTCCAAACACACAGGACAGTCTTCCTGTTCTAGAGCTGAATTAGCTTGTTTGGTTCCTTTGCTTCCATCTGTTGACCTTGGCACAAACAATTCTCTTTGCAAGTTACTAATGCCCTTCTGATTAAGCCCTTGAGGCTTAGGTTCCCGTGGAATATACAATTCCACTCCCAGATCTTCCTCAAACAGTCTATTTCTGGATACACGCCTGTTCCAGTCAACTTCAAGCGAGCCCATTATCACTTAAAGTTGGATTTTCACTGAAGTAATATCGAAATTCTGTAGCAGTTGAAGCTGTGTTGTTGTGCCTGGGACACACACATTGGATATTGATCATTGTTGAAATTACCAAATGCTCTGAAGCTACTACTAGTACAGGGCTTTATTTCTGACAACAGAAATGATACGTAGATCCTCAAAATAACCTAAGTAAGATATCCATAGCATACCTGTTGCTTACAAGGGACGAAGCCCTAAATCTCTGGTAAAGGCGTTCCCTTGCCTGCATAACTTCTCCACGTAGGCTATTATTTTCAGCAGCCTGCTCATAAAAGGCACCCATGAGCCTGTTTTGGCCATGGCTGGTGTCATCATTGTGCGTAGAGCTAGTAGAGGTATGTTCAGAAAATTGACTTTGATCATCCTTCATGTAAGAGAGAAAAAAGGTTGTCAGCAGTCCCACCCATAGACCATTAAAAAGAGGCCTTAAAACTTATGAAAATTACTATTCTAGCTGAACAAAATTAAAGTAAATTGTCATGTTGATAATTATGTGAGAAACATTTGCAAAAGTTAATATGTTTGAGTGTTTTCTTGAACCAATAATTGTTGGGCATTCAAGTTTTCCAAAACTGATTTCAAAGTAATCAGACTTTTTCACCACAAGCTGATCAATCAGTCTAATTTCTTTTCCTTGTGGTTCTGAACAAACTTTATAAAAAGATGTCTAATTACATATGATCAGATTGCACAAATCGATATCTGGAACATTGTATTTGAATACACTGCACAGCAATCAGTCTACTTAAGCTCTATTGTTTCTTAATTGTAAAACACAAGATCTTTCATTTTCACTATGAACATTTCTCTCAGACACCCTCTAATTTTCATTGTAAGTGTAAATGCAATTACAACTTCTAAGAGGAAACTCTATATCTGGAACATTGTATTTGAACACAGCAATCAGTCTGCTTTAGCTCTATTGTTTCATAATTGTAAAACACAAAATCTTTCATTTTCACTATGAACATTTCTCTCAGACACCCACTAATTTTCATGATAAGTGTAAATGCAATTACAAGTTCTGAGAGGAAACTCTATTTCACTTCAGAATATCTTCTGTAATATAGAGTTCAAAACCTTAATCACTCTTTTTCACAACAAGCTGATCAATCAGTCTAAGTTCTCTTCCTTGTGGTTCAAACCAAACTTTTCAAAAAAAAAAAAATGTCTTATTCTATAAAAAAATTGACAATGATATCTAGAACATTGTATATGAACACAGAGTAATCAGTCTGCTTAAGCTCTATTGTTTCTTAATTGTAAAATACTGCAAGATCTTTCATTTTCACCATAAACATTTCTCTCAGACACCCACTAATTTTCATGATAAGTGTAAATACAATTACAACTTCTAGGAGGAAAGTCTATTTCACTTCAAAATATCTTCTGTAATCTAGAGTTCAAAACTTTAGTCACTCTTTTTCACAACAAACTGATCAATCAGTCTAGTTCTTTTCCTTTTGGTTCAAAACAAACTTTACAAAAAGATATCAAATTCCATATGATCAGATTGCAGCCTTGTAAACCAATTTTGAAAAAATGATATCTGGAACATTGTGTTTGAACACAGCAATCAGTCTTCTTAAGCTCTACTGTTTCTTACTTGTAAAACTGTAAACACTGCAAGATCTTTCATTTTCACTATGAACATTTCTCTCAGACATCCACTAATTTTCATGATAAGTGTAAATGCAATAACAACTTTCTAAGAGGAACTCTATTTCACTTCAGAATATCTTTGGTAATATAGAGTTCAAACCCTTAATCAATGACAGATATGTAGACAGATGATGTGCAGGCTCATTAACCAGAAAGGTAGAGTTCAAGTAGCATACAGAATGCACACAGAGTCTATAGTTAGGTGTGTGGTTAATAATGGTGAGGAGGTCTCAAAAAGCAGTTATTCAGTTGCATGTTTCAATGATGTTTCAAACCAGAAAAATGTTTCCAAATACACAACATGAATGACAGCATCAGAAAGGCAACTGATACAAAAAAATGACCCCTAATATAAGCTCAACATGGCAACTCAATTTATAGCATCACTTGCAAACATGGAATCACAAGATCAACATATGGAAAACAAGTGTCAACTGGGTTTGGGCTAATGATATGGAATTTACCAAAAGTCGTTCATTATCCACAAGTTTGACCTACGTTGCAAAAAAACTGATATGGCCATTTAAATTTGGACAAGAAGAACATGCACAAGTAAGATATCCACCTCATATAGTAATGTTGTAATAGAAACAGATAGATAACACTAGTAGACGGGTGGGATGAGCACGTCCTCCAACTCAGAGTCGATCTTAGAGATTTAGAATAACCCTTTGATCAATCACAGTTAGAAATTGACTATGCACGCATAACTTTTTACAACAGATTACTCGTATGATTAATCCAACAAGGAAGCCTGAAACAAGATGCTAGACTAAGATCAATTTTGACAACAGCAGTCCCCTTAGAAAAACTATTAATTTTGTAGAGATACACAAGAGTAGATGAAACAAATTGTGGTTATTCCATTACAATGCAAATAACACCACTTCCAATTGTACAATACATCCACACCAACACCTGAGTGTGCACAATATAAACTAAGGTACTTAGGTACCTAAAATAATCATTCTCTATAAAATAATAACTCAGTTTACAATGGTGTAATTGGGGCATTTACTTATCCCACTAATTAAAGCGAAAATAGATAGCCCTAGCAGCTTTCACTAACATACCCCAATTATGGACCCTAGTGGCTTTCCTAACATACGTGACTTGAAAAATTATTGTCCTTACACCACCAAAAGGATGTTAAACAAACATCGGCCATTCCCTAGAACACTTGTGCAATGTTTACTCACACTAACAGTCTCCTATTAAACATAACGGAGGTGCATAATATGAAAATTACATTCTAACAGACCCTCACACTAACATGGGGGTAAAGGAGACATTGCTCATTCAAAATTTGTCACACATTAACATCCATTGTTTACACTCACTTGGTGTACAATATGAAAAGAATCATCGCATACCATCATACACTAACATCTGCCCTTACACTTCTGGGTCACAACATGGAATGAAGTCATAACATAACAATGCCGCTCAATGACAACTTTCTCATTAACAAGATATCTTCCAAAAGATAATATGCACTTATTTAGGCTGAAAAACTAAAGCAATTAAAATCCTAGCCCTCAATGAAAAAAGGCTCTTAGTTCCGCATGCAACCTCTAGCCCCTCTTGCAAATTTCCTAGGTTGCTACAAAACGAGTACGAGTACGTGTTCAAATGCTGAAAGACCAATTTTCAAAAAGCCCTTGGGAACAAAGGAGCATAGAAACATCCGTAGAGTGTGTGTGTGTGTGTGTAATGCATGATACTCATTTTTAGTCCATAAAAGATAAAACACATAAAATACTTTAATTCATGAAAGTTCAGAATATTCAACATGCTTTAATTTTCGTACGTACATAATTATGATCTGGATTCTAGAATATATCATCTAGATTTTCCTCAAGTACCGAAGCACAAGTATCTAGTGTTTTTATGTTTATTTTTGGCGTTTAAAAATATAAGTACCACTCTAACAGTACACAAACAACCCATGTATGGCCCCAGGACTGTTTTGGCATTTTGGAAAGGTTTCAAGCACATACCAGTACCCGGTATGCAGGTACACTGCTCTGATTGGCATTTCTGGGTATCCCAGCAAAATTCAAATAAGAAATGAGAAGAATGGGATTTTAAACCTTTGATCTCTTACCTACAAGACCAAAAGACTCAATCAAGCCGCCTAAGGTGACTTCTAAACGTTTTATCAAAAATTAAACTTAAAAATCACCTCTCCTTTGTAATAAATTTAACAGAACAATGAATGAAGGGACTCAAACCTTGGACCTTCCTCTCATAACTCTCAAGCATAACCAACTTTGCCATAAAATAGCTTTAATACGATGATGGAGGATTAAGCTTAAAGGTTTCATGGCCAGTGAAATTCAAAAGAAAAATACTAGTCAAGTTTTTTTAGTTTAATTGATTGCAAAATAAAGAGAGGGGATACTCCCAAGGCAAGGGAACCCAACCCCCAACTTCAATTTTCCTTTAACTTCAAGTGAGATGGCTGCCAAATCAACCTCACTCTTGCACCATCAAACTTGTTACCCGGTCTAGTTGTCATGCATGCCTTCAAGAACCGTTCAAACTTCAAACATTCAAACAGAGAGATGAATGGAGCCTGACCATATGCTCATGCTGATACATGCCTCAAAGAGCTTGCTGCACCCACTTGCCCATGCCAAATCTGTTTTTGTTCAAACGCCTCTTGCAAACCAATTAACAGCTGCCTTTGTTCATGCGAATGGCTTTCCTCAAGTGTTAATGCATCTCCATAAAAGGTAACAACAAACAGACTAAATGGCAAGTCATCAGGTTTGTCCAAACTTTTGGATGAGGTTTAAATTTTAAAAGCAATTTTTAAAAATATGCTCTCATTCATGCAGTTTCTGGACTTGGCCAAAGTGCAAAATGGCACTGAACAGACCTGCCAGACAGATTTAAATAGTGATTTCCACAGCCAAATACAACATTTTTACCCCTACCATTTAATCAGTTCTGTACAGATTGGCCTGGAGCAATTTGAATTAAATTAAAGCATTTTCCTGAAATGTTGTCACTCCAATCTTATCAAAGTTTTAGCACTCACAACCACCAATGAAGCCACAACGGAGAGCCGGCGCTTCAAATTTACAAACTCGATCACTTGATAGGGCAGAGTTCACACTCTGATACCATGAAACATTTCATAGTTATTCCATTATAAGATCAATAACACTCTCAATTCATCTTTGGACAGTATACTTACATTAGGCAGATAACAAGTTCAAATAACTGCACTGCAAACTAGGAGGATAGACAAAGGTGGTAACAACAAAGAAAGAGAACGAATTTCAAAACAGCAGTGCCCTTTGAAAAACTACTAATATTGAAGAGAATGACCAATGGGCACATAATACCTAATTCATATAACTGCATTGCAATCTGGGAGAACAGAAAATGCTAGTTACACCAAATGAAGAAACTTGTGCAAGATTATTTTATAAACTGAACATGATTGAAGACTAGGAATGTATCCTTGTATAATGTTTTACTTATGGGTTGCAAAAGCATCCCAACCATCTCCAAGTCAGACGCTAAGTGTGCACTCCAACAACTATTCGCAATGCATTAGAGAAGACACTAGTAGTAATAATAAAACATAAAATAAAATTTCAAAAACAAATTTTTTAGGCTGGATTTAAGTCCAGTAGTTAGATAGACCAAATTAAGCAGGTCTAACCAATCAAATACAAAAACAGGAACTTTATCACATTGCAAGATGGATACAATTTTCATTTTTGTTAGGAATCGGCATCAAGCCTCAAACTGCATTGTTCAAATTTTCATTTTCTATAAGTATAACACAGTTGATCACTCTTTCCATTTTATAAAAATATAATCATTTCCAGAAACTTCAATTTTTTTCCTTTTGTAGTATTTATGGACCTATGGTGAATCTGAGATGAAAACTATCTAATCAACATGAATAATGAACATCTACAAATTACCATTATAATATAAGTCCCAGTCTCATGCTGAGAATGTCATTTGTTTATGTAATCAATGATACATCATACTACATAACATAAAAATCCACATATTATCTTGATTTCAAATGATAAAAAGACATATATAAAGATCGAAAGCATAAAAAAATATGGTCTATAACCAAAATAGAAATAGGAGTTGACTGACTAGGCACTCCTAATTAGTAATATCTATGACAACAACATCTTCTGAAACAGAATTCGGGAAACATGAAAAGAAGGGGTAAGGGGGAGTCTGCTTAGGTTTCTGGTAATACAGTTATATTCTAAAGTTTGATAGAAATTATAGGATAATGCATGTAAAATATGGCAAACAGAGTAAAATAATGTAAGTTTCCTAAAACTTATTTTACTTTTAAATGTTTGTCAGTTTGATTTTTAATGAAATGAAATAAAACTTGGCCAATTGACAAAAGACTATCCCATAGATTTTGGGAGATGAGAAACTTACCACCTCAGGAACTTGCTGGAGAGGATTTCTCAAGTGTAATGATCGATGGCAGTAATAGTGATGGTAATTGGGATCATAGTGATTACTGCGACGAAAGAGATGAGTGCTGTTGCTGCTGGACCTCAACCTCCTGGAAGCTGCCTCGGGAAGGGGCAATTCTGTGCTTCGACCCGTACGAGACCGCCGCGGATACAAAAGCTCAGATGCACTCGTCATTGTCTCCTCGGCTCCCGAAGATGAGGATGAATCACAGTGAAAATACACTCTTCCGCCACCTCGCCTCACAGATCCTAGAATCAATGTAAAATTCAATTGCAGAAAATGACCCTTCTCTATCCCTTTCCTTCAAAACCCAATATCAGAACAATATTTGGAACCCAATGCAAATTTCAAATTCGCGAATAACCCCTCCAATCTCAATATAACATCACAAAGAATAAAACAATGCAGAAAACAATGCCTGAAAAAGTTCAGAAACCCTGGGTTCAAATTTTTATTGCCGTCTTTGGCTCAAGCAAACCATTGCAAACATTAAAAATCCTATGCAAACAGTGACCTCCCAACTTGATAATATAAAACAAACAAAAAAATCATAATTGAATTTTGAAAATGGAACTCCTCCACCCTCCCCCACAAACCCTAAAACACTGCAAATATTTAAAGACCAATGCAAGTTCACCTACGCATATAAATAAAAACAACGCGAGATTCAATGTCAAGAAAAAGAAAAAATTCCGAATCCAATAAAAACAACGAATTACTGAACGTTTGGGCGAATTAGTTCCTGTGTTTAAAACCCACCAAACACTAATAACTCAATGCAAAGTTCAACAAGGCAAATGACCCTCCCACCTCAATAAAATAAAACAAAACAAATTTAAATGTGAAGCGAAAAATCAAAATGCCCAAGGCATTAAAACGAAATTAATCATCAATTGGAAATTTTAACTTTCCACTATCTTTCACAATAGAAAGAAAGAATTTTTTTCTATGCATCAATGACTTTTGAGGACATCAAGTCTTGGGTTCAATACCCAAAAAAACCCAATACAAAGTTCAGCTATGCATAGTATCCCTTCCACCTCAAAGCAAAATTCACCGCCAAGGAAAAAGCCAAATGCCCTGCGCAGCATAAAGGCAAATGAACTGGTGAACGTTTAAGGAATTGACGTCCCGGGTTCAAAACCCTCCTGATACTAAATACCCAAATGCAGAAATCACCTATGCAAATGACCCCTCCCGCCTCAAACGAATAAAACACTACGAAATTGAACCAAAAGGATAATGCCCAATGCAATAATAAATCAATGAAGTGATAAATCTTTGCGGAAATTAGAACCCGGGTTCAAATCCCACTACTAACCTTACCTCTCCATGAATTGTTATGCTCTCTCCGCTGTCTATTTATTTGGCGTGATCTGTTGGGTGAAGGCGCAGAGCTGCTGGCAGCCTCCCACCCGCTTGCGTGAGAGGACCCACAGGTATCCGATTCAGAGGAGGAAGCTTCCTGGCCTTGTTGGTCAAAATGATAACTGCCATTCCAGTGCTGCCGAAATTTCCAGTGCTGAGCAGCCATTACAATCACAATTGTTTTTGGCCTGATCCTTAAACCTTAGGTTCTGTTCTTTGTCCACAATTTCAAACCCTGATGCAGACGCAGGGTTAGGATTTTTGGATTTGTAGACGGAATTGAGGCGGAAAATGCATTTTGGGTTTCCTTGTGGGTGATTTCGTTTAAGTTGCACGGAAGAATATTTGGAATTTTTTGGATTTTGTTAGGTGGCTTACGAGTTTGAAAAGGGCAAGCGTGTTGATTGATACGAAAAATGGCAAAAACATCGATAAGAGTTTTAGCTAGTCGTATTCATAGGGCGGCGTTTTTCAATGATGTGGCTGTGACGAAGCAACCAGGAATTCCTATAATCATGCCTAAGAAGGGGAAGTGGAACAGTTTTTGGGATCCTTCCAATTTTTAAATATAACAAAATGTTTTTCCAATTGTTTGGGATATGATCCAGGCCTCATTCTTTTTGTAGATGTTTTTAGGCTTTTGAAAAAGATTTGGTCCTAGGTGAGCTCTTTGAGAGCCTATCAACTTCACCAATGGACCATGGCTATATATATATATATATATTAAAATATTTATTTTATTTTATTGTATTTTGGAGGGATCAGTGATTAATACCAAGCAAACTCAAGCATCAAGAAGCGAACTTCTAACACAAGGTGAGTTCCACCAATCAACCTCATATGACCTCGGACAACCTAAAACATTGATCGAGACTGAGTGAGCCAACCCCAGAGACTAATATTAAAAAAATATGATAATGTAGTTTAACTTTTAAATGCGTTTAAAAAATAATTTATTATTTTTAATTAATAAAATTATATTAATCTGTATTAGTCTAATGACTATTTTATTTCACTGAGTTTTTTACATTGATTGAAAATGACTAAACAAAATACCAATATTGAAAATAAGATCATCATTAATGTAAAATGTTTGGCACCTAAAATTGTGCATTGGGTTACGTATTGAATAGTGGCAAGTGTATAAACTTTTGTCGATAATGTCTTAAATGCGGCTATATGTGCCAGAGCTAAAGTAAATGAGCCCATACCTTTACAATTTATACCTCATTCTAGCATTGTTGATAACCTATTCATTTATGCGATCTTGGACTTTGCACAAAATGTTTGGATGCTCTTGACCGCAAATAAGAATTGTGGATTGTGGACGTAATAACATATCTCATTGTCCTATTATGCATCTCACCACCATGTTTCACCACAATAAGACATAATATCTCACTATATTTTTTAACACATCAAAACTAACAAAATTTGATCTCCTGAGCCTTTACATTTTTTGTGAAATGTGCTATTTTGGGCATTTTTGATTTTTTATTTCATATTTATTGTTTTTTTATATATTCTTAAAGTAATAGACAAATGTATAAAGTAAGGATTTTTCAACCTTCACTCGACTTATGATCAATTTCTTGTTTTAAATGTTAATACTTGTAATGGTTTCCTATTTTAAATTCGGGTTCTTGTTAGGATTCCTATTTGAAATGTTTGTGTTTATTTTAAATGTTGGTGTTTGTTATGCTTAGACTTTGCAAAATGTTTAGACAAAGTGGATGTAATGTCCTCTCTCACCACCTTGTTTCATCGTAATAAGGCACAATATCTCACCGTGTTTATTAACATGGCAAAACTAATGAAAATTAATCCTGGCCCTTTACATTTTTTTGTGAATTTCTTTTTATTTTTAATTTCATATTATTTCAACCTTATAATTAATTGTCTAAGTAATTTAAAGAGCTTTGCATAATGTTAAAGGTTAATTATTTTGAATTAATTAATAGACATTAACCATGCACATTTAGAATAAGCATTAATACTTGCAATTATGCTAAAAAACAAGAAATGATTGCTTAATACACACAAAGGGGCAATTATTTAGCTACGTGGGGTGGTACAAAGATGATTTGGGTGTGTAAACTAGGTGGAAGAGTTGTTTTAGATATAAAAATTATTTGTCTCAAAAAATGGAACTAGGAAACCGATCTTGTGTAAGACCATACAACTCTTCCGGAATGTGATATGATATTTGGCATGTGTAAGTTAGGGTTATGCAACTTCACTTGCTTGGAAATGAGTGTTGAATTGTATGTTGTTTAGGCTCGCACAACTTCAACACCACCTATAATGACCTGCAATAAATAAAAACCCTAGATACATACAACAAATTTCATGAAAGCATTCGATAACCATGTGATAAATTAATGTGTGGGTGACGTTAGACTACCCTTAGCGGTCAACCCCACGAGCGCCTAAGTGTTTCACTACATCCCTTCAAACAGAACAAGCCTCATGTAATTCTCCTAGTATAAGTACAAGTGTGCATGCATGTCTAAGTCAACTCTTATTGGTACCCTCATGTATCTTGACACAAAGATAGAGGGCTAATTATAGAGTAGAGAATGTACCCAATGTGGTAGTAGTGTTATGTGGTGTGCTTCATATGCTTAGACTAATCCCTTTTGTGCCTCGAAAACCTTTTCGACAATGTTTGGAGTGACTTACTCTTAATAAAACATGATTCTAGGACATTCGAATGCTTGGAAATGGAAGAAAATAAATTCTTAAGCTTAGTTTGAGTGTTTTAGATTTGTGTAGTGGCTACACTAACTATGTGCAATTGCTATAATGAAATTTAGGAGATCCTTTGGTGTTGGTATTTCCAATGGGAACTTATGAGAATGCTAAGTGAGTTATAAAGGACAATTGGGTTACTTATATAAGCTTCCATATGTTAAACATTCATAGTGTGGCCAACCTAGGGAAGATGAAATGACTAATAAAATGTTTCCAAATTGGAAAAGGGGTTGTTAAATGGGAGGGTCTAGGACCGTACATGTTGGTCGAGTTCGTACTCCACTATAGACCTAAGATGTATGGTTTTGGACAAACAACTAATGACGAAAAAGATATAGTTTGAGAGTGATGTCTGAGATGGATTATTGCTTTAGATAATTGATATTTCATGGATAAATGACAAAGCAATGTGTAAAGATGAGAAAATCAAGAGAGAGAGAGAGAGAGAGAGAGAGAGAGAGAGAGAGAGAGAGATAAGGCTTAGAAATGTGAGCATGTTTCTTAAGACGAGAACAAAGACAAAGTTGCTTATTGTTAAAAGATAAGTTGTCAAATTTGAGTGTCTACTTTTCCTCCTTTAAGTGTGAAATTGAAAACTACATACTTAAAGGAAAATATAACCGAGTGTGCACGCACACTTTATCTTTCCCAATTATTGTTGACTTTGGTGGTGGTGTTGACACATTCTATGGTGAAACTTGCAACACAGGTGTAGTCAATGTCCATATAAGAAATCGAATCAGAACTTAAATGGAAATAATGTTAGTAACTTTAAAATTTTGTACTCATACATAATGAAGTAAAGAGATGCAAAGCATAGAAGGAATACACATGTTTTTTGTACAGAGGGGAGAGTTCTCATTCTTTTTGTATTATGAAACGTGGATTTATTGTTGATATGTCAAAGGATCGGGAGTGATTAGTCCCTATTTGTGTTAAAGGAGAAGTTGGTGTAGGAGATGGATTGGAGTACACATGACCCAACACTAAAGAGGAGAGGTACCAAAGCACCTCGTTAAGAGGGAAGAGCAACGTATAAAACATCTAGCCACTTTGATATATTTTTACACACATAGAAATAGGAAAGGAAAGACAACCTATGAAGAGCTTAACCTCTTTGATACCTTCCAACCCCATGGACCAAATTAGTACATATGGATTCGGGCCCAATTAAAAACATAAAGGCAAAAAGGAATGGATGATCTGCGCCCCCATCGTGTGTCAGACGTCCAAGTATAATTATACTTCAAATATATTATCTAATACTTAATATTGATTCAATAAAATATGTTTATTTTATTAAAATCAATGCAAAGATCTATTATAAATGATATATAATGGAATATAAATGTTAAACAATTTATTTAATTTTAACTATGAAAGGAAATGAGAGGGGTAAGGTATTTATCACGATTTCGCTTATCCCGTAGTGAGTCTAGACTAGACAATATGATGAAACAAAAGCACAGACCATCGCAACAAACCATAGAAAAATGCAACAAGGGTGGAAATGGCTGGACTAGGGCACCTGGAGAGGGACAGGGGCACCCGCAGGTGCCCTAGGCTTGTTTCTGGGTGCCTGGGTCTATAGAAAAGGTCGGAACCTAGTTCCGATATGGTCGCTAGGGCTTCGCACTTGCTTGCCTTTGGTCACATGTATGTCACACTTGGATTGCCGAGGTACTTGTAAACCTACACACAAATATCCTCCCGTGAAATCCTCAAAAAGACACCAAATCTTGACAAATAAAGATGCAAAATGAGAGATCGAATTGTCCTCACGGCTGTATCACAAGTGAGCTAATGACCGAGCGTTGCACTACATCTCGACCCCAATCTAATTTTGTGTGCTTGTGTGTGTAATAGTTCTCCTAGGTCGCCCTCGCGCCAATGATGCCAAGATAGCGAGTGGTAGCTAGATAAAATGTAAATGTGTGGATGGAATAGAATGAACTCCCCTTCCTATGTGCAATGTGTATACAGAATAATGTGCCCAAATGTAGTCCCTTGCTCTATGTAGATAGCTAGCCCTTGATAAGAATTGTCCGCCCTTATAATGGTATGTATGTTGTGTTTATATAGGGATCTCTTGTTCAAATTTCAACACTAATGACCTACATGCCAACTAGTACCTCGGGAGATGAGAGGGAAAACCAAAAATATCGACCTCAAATGTAAAAAATAAGATCAAACATAAAGATGACACGAGTGCCCAAGTTGGACAGGAGTTCTTGGTGCTAGTGTTCAATCCTGGGTGCTAGTGTCCAAAGACAAGTGACAACAAATGAGTGAGGAATGACAAACTATGATCCCTGTGACTGACCTTTTGTAATCTAGCGTGTATGAGTGACAAGTGTGAAAGATAAAAACAATAAATACCAACAAGACAAGTGGATGGACTATGGAATGGGTCATCAGTGAATACTTTTCTTACGTAAGATCCATATATAAAACAACATACTTGGCGGTATAGTAAATAGTAGTAAGTGCGTGATTTTTTGTCTACATTTCCCCCACTTTATGTTGGTGAGCGAAAGCTCGGTAACATAAAGTAGATAGAGATGTATATCTAAGAGAATTCTAGATAATCCCATGTCGCTAAAAAGTATGTGTACAGTGTATGGTAGAAGTATGTGCCTAGTGAAAACATATAGCATGGAGAACCATGGATCAACGTGTCGATCCATGCAGCGTAATAAGAGATGTGGGACCGTTATGAGGAGTGCTAAGAGAGATTGATGATTATGATGTTGAATGATTAGAGATTTTAATTTTTTTCATTCATGGAGATGTGATGTGGTAAGGAGTGATAAGTTCCCAACCTGATTGCGTGTGTGTTAAAAACTAAGGATTTGGATGTCCTTCTCGCTAGAGAGGAAGAGTGTAGTGAGAGAGATATAGTTTTACCCTCCAACTTTAACTACATCCTCAAAAATGGTCTAGCCACATAGAGAGACGGACAAGATCGAATTTTTTTATTTGGATCCATTTTGATTAAATGTGATAACCCATATAGGAACAATATAGGAAAGGCAATGACATCTTATACCCTCCACTCCAGGGGTGTCACCGCAATGTGTATGTGGTGGCCATGTTACGTCATCTGAAGGCGAAAATGTAGAATAACTTCCCATGTTAGGTCATCTAGGAAAGTGGTGATATAACTCCCAAGTTAGGTCATTTGGGAGGATAAATATGTTGTGTTCATGTTGATTGATTGATGTGATTTGTGTTGTCAAGATTTGAATGTATGTGATTGATTGATTGGTTACTCATGGAGAGATTTTACGCTTGTTTCCCCCAGTTAGGTCATTAGGGGAATTGATAGAAAGTGATGTGAAATGTCGCATGGTGTACAAGAAAATGTTTGATAATGATGGGTTAGAAATGTAGATTGATCGTGTAATGGTGTAAGGGGAATTATAAGATGACCCCAATTATATGCCCCCTTTCGATGAAAGGGGAGTGGTGATGAAAATGAACGTTGAGCCGAAAGTAAGCATGCAATGATATAATGGAGAATGTATGATAGATATCACAAAAGTGTGTGTATATCGAATGGAAATGATGTCAAGGAGAAATATTATGTGTGAAATGTGTATGATATAGTAGTAGGTGGAATTTTGAAAAGAATGACGCAAACGGGATAGAAATCGAGAAAGAACACCCGAGGTATGATTGAAATCATGTAATGTGTATTAGTTAAGAAAATGATTGTGACAAATAATGACTATAATAAGGTAGGTAATGGAAAGTTACTATAAATAGTAATGTGAAAAAGTGAATAGGCAATTCATTTGATTATTACGCTACTAGTGTGATTGTGAGATCTGGGTGTGCGAAGATGCCTTAAGTGAGAGCACCATGATTGAGTCGATTTGAGATGGTGGCGGCAGTTGTGGCATCGCGCACAACAATAAAGCTAGTAAGTGTTGTTGTTTTTAGAAAAATGTGTTAATATTAGTTGTTTTTGATGAATTTTTACAAAAAAATGTTTTTGAATTTCTCAGCATTTTGGACTGGACAAGAGTGGTGAAGGCACTAATGACCCTTAGGACACTAGCGCCCAAGCATGGGCGCTAGTGACTTCTCTGGTGTCTTTGGGACATCCCAAAAGGCTTAGGTCAAACCCAGTGTTGTAGATGTGAAAATTGATGTGTGTTGATGTTATAGGTAGGTGTATTTGTGTATATATGATATTCTAACACCATGTTTTTTGTTTTTGTGGTGTGCAAAGGGACATCCATTCGAGATATTTTTGTGGTGGCCATCATTTGAGTACATTGCTAGGATTGGGGTTATCATTGATGAGTGGGATTTTCTAGACCGTACTGCAAACTGTGGACACATAAAGAGGATGGGGATGTGCCCCATAATATGCCTATGATCACAACTTTGTGTGAGAGGTGGTGTAGATACTTGCACCTTTTGGTTACCTACAGGGGAGATGATAATTACTCTAGAGGATGTGTATTACATATGTAATTTCCTATCTTTGGTGAGAGAGTTCAAGTTATGGCCGTGGATGATGCCAGAGGCAAATGAGGGCCACGAGGCAATATTTTATGAGGACCCGAGTTCATACCGAGGTCCATATCATCTTGGATGTGATTTTAAGATCGGGGTTCCTGATTGCGGAAGTTTGTTGCCATTGTATCATTGCTTCATCAATTGCAGTGGAGGGTGGTGGTGTAGGCATCTTGTATAAGATGCATGACATATACCATCGATAGAGGAGGAGAGCATGAGGTATGCCTGGGCATGATGTGTATTGGCCCACTTATACAAGGATCTATACATATTTACATAGGAGGAGCATGAGGGTGGTATTAGAGCTACCACATTATTACATGTATGGGCCTATGAGCATATTGTGATTGAGGCCAGTTGGTGGACCATGAGGAGAGTGGGTTAGGTCGGATATATTTGTAGGGAGATGGGTAGGTGTTTGTGGTAGGAATATGGATACAGACACCTATAGAGTGATGTTAGATTGTATAGGGCCGAGAGGTCGTGATGGAGAGGCATATCGAGACTACGAGGGATGACCAGAGGATGTAGTAGAGCTATGATACATTTGATGGACTATGTGGCTAGAGGATTGGTTTTCGGGTGGGTGACCGAGTTATTTCATTTGGAGAGCATGTCACAATAGTTTGGCATGGCCCATGATGTGCCCCCCAGAGCCATACATATGGTTGAGAGCCATCGGGACACCGAGGAGAGAGAGCTGCTAGACCGGGGCCCATAAAAGCAATTTAGTACCTCTAGGGCTAGACGAGGGCAGATGCGACGATACGACAGAGCCGATAGATCCGGATGATGTAGGATGTACAAAGGCATACCATGCATGGTGGGCATCACATCGGTGGGTATTTTTGTTTCCATTATTTGTAGATGCTGCGAAATCATAATAAGGAGGAGGAGTAGAGGAGTAAGCACATGCCCTCGATAGCATAACATCAATGATAACATAACATGAGTATTTGTATATTCATGTTTGATGATTTGTTATTTGGTTGTG
Organism: Taxus wallichiana var. yunnanensis; assembly: GCA_018340775.1. Lineage (NCBI taxonomy): Eukaryota > Viridiplantae > Streptophyta > Pinopsida > Cupressales > Taxaceae > Taxus > Taxus wallichiana. The sequence goes on from CM031244.1 coordinate 704,473,102, forward strand.
TAATTTTCATTGTTGTCTAATGCGTTGATCTATGGGTGTAGGTGATGCATATTGGTCATTGATTGTGGACACATCCATCCGCACATTGACGCAGAATGTGCCCACCGATGTACTTATGGGTAGAGGTATGCTAGAGCGTGTAGATGATATTGCGGGTGAGCATGCCCATTTGTTCAAATAGTGGTTAGCAGTAATGACATGTATTGTGCAACCGAGCAAGAGGATGAGGCACGTGAGGAGACACGGTAAGCTAGAGAGGCTACGGGTGGCGGTCCCCAAAGCATAGACGTATTTACACAATTCGCCGAGTTACGGTGGTGCTTCATGGAGCAGTCGACTTAGGTGACACTATTATGTAGGTAGGTAGAGAAATATAGGGTCCACGATCAACGATGTAGATGAGTGGTGAAGCTTCTAGTTCTAGAGATCTTGTAATGGCATATAGTGATAGTGATAACAAGATATGATATGTACATATGTATCGATGTAGTGGGAGTTGCCCCCTAGTGATAAGATGTTTTGTAACTATGATTTTGAACAATATATGTATGGAATTATTGGCATATGATTATTGTATTTATTATTTATTGATGTGATGATGATGTAGAATTCATTGATTATTGTTGTTATATGTGATACATGACTTTTTAAGTATTGTTTGTATTTATTGAATTGATTTTCAATGCGTAGTTGTTGATGATTGAGCAATTTTGATTATAGATAGATAAATGATGATATAGCGTATATGATGATAGATGATGTATGTAATGTGATTGTGAAAAAGTGGATTATATGTATGAATAAAGTTGTGATGAATGATAAAGTAAAAATGAATAATGTGTAAAAGTATGAGATGGTCATAATAGTGAAGCACATGTTAGTATGAAGATGGGGGGAAGAATAGCAATTCCCCAATGTATAGATGATAAGGTTCATTTAGATAAGACCCCTCAAAGTCAAGAATGAACCGTAAAGCAAAGAGTGCGTCATCGGGAAATGATATGATTGTGTGTGCGAGATAGATTGATCAAAAAGGTGTCTAACACAAGAGTGAAGAGAGGTTCTTATTGTAACAAATCCTTAATAATCATGTAAGAACCATAAGAACATGAGTGTATCATTGGGGGTAAGGTGATAGAAATCACCTACCAAAGACCAAGTGGCGTGGAGCGGTGGAAGCATGTGGAATGAAAGCAACATAAGTGTGTGTATGAGCTGAATTAAATATCATGTGGAGTGTTGTCAATGATGGGTGATGCAACGGTGAGAAGTGGAGATGTCGAGGGATGTGGAAGTCAATGTGTAGTGGTAGTAGCATGACGTAATGGATGAGATGGTGTAGTGGTGGACGAATGAGATGGAAAATGCCCATAAGTGCAACAACCTGTGGTGGTGGATGAATAATAACCTTAGAACTAGGAAAATGAGATAAATCAACTAGAGTAACAACATGCCTATGCATGGGAGTGGATACATAGACCACTCACAAGAGAAAGAGCCAAAGGAAATGACACCCTTATCTTCTAATTATTGCAAGTGATCATGAAGGGCACAACAATCATTGTCACGATGGCCATTGATATGATGATAGTTGCATAGTAAGGTCTATCATGCTAGCGTTGTAAGTGATGAGGTGGATGATGTTGATTAGAAGGTAAATAAATAAAACACTTGTCAAGCAAGGTACACACACATCATGAGGTCTAGCATGATTAGAAAAGTGTAATGGTTTTCGTGAAATAGGTGTAGAAGTCTGAGATGTAGCCCGACGTGGAGGAGGAGATGAAGGATGCTTATGCATTAGAGAAGATTGGACTTACTTGCATGAGATGGAGGAAATGGAGATTGTGGAGTCTTCTCAATATATGGGAGTGGAGAATAACTAGATGGTGCAAAAAGTAGCAATGATAGGAGGAGGATCTATAACATGTGCAATCTTGTTCTAGATCAATGACCTTATAACATAAGAGTATGAATGATTCACATGTGTCATATTACAATCATTTGTTTTAAAGTGGGAATAAAACCATGAAAAAGATGAATTTATTTTCTATGTCAGTGGGCTAGAAGACCAACTGATGCATGCAAGTATTAAATCACAAAATGTAATCAATGATAGGTTTTTTTTTCCTTGGTGTAATCCAGGTAGATGATCATATGTGACTCTAGGGCCGTTGTTGAGTATGAAGTGACAAAGAAAATCTTCTTCCATATCATAATAGGTACTAATAGATCTAAAGGGTAGATGTGTGTACCATTAGAGAGTGTCATTTGTAAGACTATGGTGAAAGGATTTGAGCAACAATCAATCATTAGAGTATGAAGCCATAACTAGATGATAATGCTTGAGATGCGATGAGGATCACCAATACCATCAAAACATGTAAATGTAGGCATAATTAAATCCTTAGGAATGTTGAATTGTGAATCTTTTTTGGAATAGGATTTCCATGCAAATAATTATTATCAATAGAAGCATAATAGGCCTTGCTTTCTAGTGTGAGAGATTGGACTTGAGATTGTAAGTGGCCAACAACATGCATGAGTGATAAGATGTCTTGTGAAGGAATAGTAGAAGATGGAAATAGTGTATTGAGTGGTTGTAATTTTCCATTATGAGTGATCATAGGAATGTCAAGAGGAGACATAGAATATGTCGATGCTAAGGGAACACTAAATATGGGTGTCGAAGAAGTAATAGGTGGTGAAGAACATGTAACGTCAATAGAAGCAAGAAGACTAACATCAAAAACATCATTAGGAGATGATGTAATAGAAGGAGATGAATCATGTATGTTATTAGAGATAATCTTAGAAGAAGATGAAAGCGAGAGAGGGGGATTCACACTCAATAGTATGCAAAGAAGTAGAATCATGACTATCAGGTGTCTCATCAAAATCGAACAAAGATTTAGATGTAAGGATTTCATTAAGTGTATCATCAACATATAATGAAGGAGGATGAGAACTAGTATGTGATACATCATGAGAAACATTTTTAGAAATGGAAGGAGTATGAGATGTAGCTATAGAATCATTTGAACTAGTATGAGAAACAAAATCATGCACATGTTTATTGTCTTCTTGTTTGTTAGCTAGAGCATTATCATCAAGATTAAGCATGAAACTAAGAATAGCATCATCTAAGTTCTCATTAGAAATAATAGGAGTGTGGCTAACTGTATAACAAGGTGTATAATGAGATAATCTTGTCGGATAAAAATGATGCTAATGGTATAACAATCAAAGCTGGTAGGCACATTGCCTTCATTAGTTAGGAGTTATCTTTGAGTATGATCTCAAAGAGTAGCATTGTGATAAAGAGTGGTGAGTTCAGCTATGGTTTTTTCATCATAGATATGCTTAATAATCACATGAGGCATGACTATATGAGAAGGAGAAGAGATATCCTTAGCCATTAGGATTTTAGTGGATCATATGGAAAAAGTTCTAAGCTACAGGTTCACCAAAATGATTGAATAAAATTTGATTATTTTATTAAAATATAAATTCTAAACAATTTATTTAATTCTAACTATGAAAGGAAGTGAGAGGGTAAGCTACTTATCTCAATTTCACTTATCTCAGTGAGTGAGTCCTGGATTAGACAATATGATGAAACATAAGCATTGATCGTCATGAATGAACCACATAAAAGTGCAACAATGGTGGAAATGTTTGGACCGGGGTGCTTGGAGAGGGACATGGGTGCCCTAGGCTTGTTTTGGGTGCCTAGGTTTGCAAAAAGGTCGAACTTGGTTCCGATATGGTTGTTAGGGCTTCGAACTTTCTCACCTTTGGTCACATGTATGTTGCACTTAGATCGTTGAGGTACTTGTAAATCTACACACAAATATCCTCCTTTAAAACCCTCAAATAGACATCAAATCCTAAAAAAAAAATGCAAATGCAAATGATGAGGGGTCGAATGTCTCAACCTTCACAATGGTGAACTTACGATAACAGTGGTAGCTAGATAAAATGAAAATGTGTGGATGGAATAAAATGAAATCCCCTTCCTATGCAGCGTATATGTAGAGTAATGTGCCCAAATGCAGTCCCTTTCTCTATGTAGATAGTTATCCCTTGATAAGAATTGTTCACCCTTATAATGGTATATATGTTGTGTTTATATAGGGATCTCTTATTTGAATTTCAACACTAATGACCCGAAATGCCGACTAGTACCTCGGGAGATGAGAGGGAAAACCAAAAAGACTGACCTCAAATGTTAAAAATAAGATCAAACATAAAGAGGACGGGCACCTGGTGATGGACGTGAGTGCTCAGCGCTAGTGTCTAGAGACAAGTGACAACAAATGAGTGAGGACTGACAGACATGGATCCTTGTGACCTGACTAGAACTGGGTGTATGAGTGACAAGTGTGAAAGATAAAAATAATAAAAACCAACAAGACAAGCAGATGGACTATGGAATGGGTCATCAGTGAATACTTTTCTTACGCAAGATCCATATATAAAACAACATACTTTGTGGTATAGTAAATAGTAGTAAGTGCACGATTTTTTGTCAAAAAATATAGCTACAAAAGTAACATTTTTGGCATCCTCCCTTTAAATATTTAGGAAGAAATAAGGACACCTTCATAGGTCATTCAACTATCCCTTTGTTTCCCATTTACCATGATCGTTAAACATAAATACTAACATGTGGCTTCGACCACTAAGAATGTTCCATTGATCAAGTGAATCCCTTTTATGTACCATCTAAGTACCACATACACTCTAATCTCACATGCATTAACATCTCTCTCTCTCTCACACATACTTCGAGTATATATAAAGGATGAGCTTCTTCCACGTATTGACAAGTATATCAAAAGGGTGTGTATATTGAGAGGTTTGGTATATTCTACTAAAAATTAATAGAGATGGAAACCATTTAGAGTGATAAGGCTCCAATCCATATCCCGTAGTTTGTTTACAACATGGAAAATGTTTTTTTCTTTCTACTAGATTCACAACTCCTGCATGAAGATAGTTATGCAAAGATGGAAAAAAAAATCAAAACTTGTTTAGAGTATGAGGATATCTATAATATTGTTGATGGGTCTCTTAACCATCATGATGCGAGATGCTAACTAGTAACTAAATTTTGATAGAGCAAATGAAAAACTAAATCTCATCATCATGTTTGGCATAATTGATTATTTACAATTGATTAACTAAAAATAATAATTTTATTATGTTAATCTATACTAGTAACAACAATGAGACGATTGAAATAAATGCAATGTAAATGCTAAATAATTTTATTTGATATTTTAAATTAAATGAAATAATGGAGATAAGAAGGGATAAGGTACTAACCTAAAATTAACTTACCTCATTGTGTGTAAGACTAGACAGGATGATGTACGGATAGGGTAGGAAATGATGGTGCTACCCAAGAAATTGTAGCAAGTGAAGATCTATTTGACCTGGGGCACCTGGAAGAGTACTAGGGTGCCTATGGGCACCTTGGTCTATAATATGGGCACTCTAGTCTATAAAAAAGCTTAGGATCTAAATCCAATAGTGTCACAAATTCTTCGCAATATATTCGTCTTGGTCACTCTGTTGTTGCAATACCTTCACGTATGTCGTTGTAGTTATGTGATGAATATTTACATGTAAAACCCCATACAAAGCACCGAGATCCGTAAAAAGAAAGATGCTAATGGAGGGGTCGACTGACCTTAGCTACCACAATGGTGGACTTATGACTAAGCATTACATTACATTCAAGACCCAATGTAGTTTTGTGTGCAATTGTGTGCCTAGGGTGCCCTAACATCAATGACGCAAAAGTAGGGGCAATAACTAGATGGAAAATTACAAATGGTGGATGGAATAGAATGAATACAACCCTTTCCCCATATCCTTGTGTGATGCAGATGTAGAAGATGCCTAAATGCAGCCCTTGCCTTGGTAAATAGCTATCTCTTGATAGTAGAATGTCCGCCCATAAGCTAATGAGTACGCTATGTTTATATAGGGATCTCTTATTCAAATTTCGACACTAATGGCCCGATAATGCCAACTAGCACCTAGGGGAATGAGATAACAAACCATAAAGACCGACCTTGAAATTCTAAATGTGAATGAAGTGCAACCAGGACCATGGTGCCAACGGGAACCCAACACCTTTCGAGGCACCATAGTCGAAACTAAAGATGACAAATGACCAAATGGCGATAAAGCTAAGACCTCGAGAGACGCATCAAACTATGCAGACAACCAATAATCATGCCAAAAAAGCAGCGATAATGACCAACTAATTGATGACAGGACCAAGGGATGAGCCATTAGTGAATACTCTTCTTACACAAGATCCATATATAAAATAACATACTTGGTGGTAAAAATGTAATAGTAAGTGCATGATTTTGTGTCTACAACAACTCTATATTCAAGATTTAGATACAAACTAAAGTAACTTGGGACAAACTTAAGATAGTTTATGAATTACATAACTAGAGTATGAGTTTCCTTGTGGGTGCTTTTGTTTAATTTGAATGGATGAATATTTGGATTTTTTAGGTGGGTATGAGTTTGAAAAGGAAAATGTGCCAATTAATACAAAAATGTCAAAAACATTAATGAAATTAGCTAATCTTCTTTCGTAGGTGATTTAATAAAAAAACTTAATTAAATCTAATTATAGAATAATTGATATGGTAAAATACAATAAATATATAGATATTAAGCACTCCAACAATGTAAAACTATAATTAAATGGGAGAGATAATGACTTAGACTATTCTTGTGTGATCTAGAATTGATATGGGCAAAGTGTAAAGTCTTTGGACAAGATGCAAATAGTGTCATAGCTTGCTCCTGTAAAATTTGGAACTTGAGGATAATGTCGAAAAGGGTGCCCAATGTTGGACGAGATGCGCTTGGGAACTAGTGACTATTCCAAGGCGCTAGGGATCATGCAAAAGTTTAGAATCTACTTTTTGTTGTGTCGTTAGGGTTTCACCTGTTGATTCTTTTGATCGCCTAATAACCGCTCTCTAATCACCGAGGGCACTTATAACTGCAAAATAGACCCTAACTACCTACACAAGCTCACAAACACATCAAATTAAAATGAAATATGTAATATGTGAAGTCATATTGACCCCAATAGTCACGATGAGTGAACTTATGACCGAGCATTGTACTACATTCCAAACTCCATGTAGTTCTTTTTGCTTGTGTGTGAAATAATGTTCTTAGGTTTCCCTTACATCAATGACGCTAAAATAGTGGGATGTAGCTAGATAAGATGCAAATGTGTGATATGGAATTCAACACTTCCCCTTCCTATATAGTGTATGTAACCCAAAAATGCAGTCCCTTTGATGGTAGTGATAGTATGTAGATGTGATTTCCCCTTAGAATTTCCAGCCAACATAATAGAGTGTATGTTGTGTATATATATAGATCTCTTCTTTGAAATTCAACACTAATGACATAAAAGGCCAACTATGAACTCGAGATAAGGATTAGAAAACTAGAAAGGTCGACCACAAATGTCAAAATGTGTAAAAAGAACAAAGAGGATGAAGCACCCAAAATGGATAGGAACACCTAGGCGTTAGTGTCCAGAGTGGGCACTAGTGTCCTGGGATAAATGATGACAGAGATGTGAAAATATAGATAGATGGGGATCCCTGTGACATGATCAGAACTGGGTACATAAATGACAGATGTGAGAGATAGAAAATAAAAACAATCAAAGCAAGTAGATGGACAAAGGATTGTGTCACTAGTGAATAATTTTCTTACTTAAGATCCATACATATAACAACATACTTGATGACATAGTAAAATAGTAGTATGTGCATGATTTTGTGTCTACATTTCCCCTCCTTTATGCTATTTGAATGAAATTCAAGTAATGTAAAGGAAGTAAGGAACATATGTGTATAGAGTCTAGAGAAGACATATTACAAAGTGCGTATAGAATGTAGAAAATAATAGCAGGGAGAACCATGGATCAATGTTTTGACCCATGTGGCGTAAGTGGAGATAGAAAACCATCATAAGGAGCACTTGGAGAAATAGTTGAAATGATTTGGAGACTTTAGAGATTTTGAATTGTTGTCAAAGGAGATTGAAGAGGTAGGAGTGATCAATTCTCAACTTGAATTTGTTTGAAAGTGGGAGGATTTGGGTGTCTTGCCGTTAGAGGAAGAGTGTTGGGGAGAGAGGTCTAGTTTTAATCTCCATCCATGACTGCATCCCCAAAAGGTCCAACCATTGCAAATGGATAGAGACCAAATTTAGTTCCAATTTAGTTTCGATTAGTTCCGTTTGAAAATTGTTTGTTTCAATTAAAGAACCCATATAGGAGCAGTATAGGAAAGGAAATGATGTCTCATTGCCCCCACTCCTATAGTAGTGGGTGTTCCAATTTGAATAGTATTGGATAACTTCTAAGTTAGGTCATCTGGAAGTGATAGTAATGTAATATAGCTCCCAAGTTAGGTCATTTGGAAGTGATAATAATGTAATGTAGCTCCCAAGTTAGGTCATTTGGGAGAGATAATAAAGTATGCTTATTGAACCGATTGATTGATTTTATTTGAATGATAGAAGATTGATTTGATATTGTGTACTTAGTAAATTACTCATAGAGAGGTTTTTCTTTTCCCCAAGTTAGGTCATTTGGGGGAATAGATTTGAAATAGTAGAAAGTATTGATTATAGTATAGAATGATTGTACCTTTGTTCAAATGAGATCAAAGAAAGTTATAATAGTAATATGTTAGGAGTATCGATTGATTGTATTGTAATATGGTAGGGATTATGGGATGATCCCGATTTTATGCCCCCATTTCAGTAAAAGGGCGAAGGGTGGAGAAATGAGTAATGAGCCGAAAACAAGATGTAAAAGATGTTGTAATAGTAAATGAAAAATAATATGGGATAGTATTGTTAAAGTATGAGTAGACGAGGATTAATAAATGTGCCAAATATGAATATGATATGTTGAAATTTATATGGTACGGTGATAGAGGAAATTATGATTTGTATGGTGTGAACGATGAGACAAATAGAGTTACAAGGCTCAAAATATGAGCAAAACTGTGCAACCGTATTAGTTGTAAAAGTGGTTGCAAATAGTAACTTGAATAGTATTTTCATTTGTACTGAGATCGAGTGAAATTTGGAGCTCTGAGTTGTGAGGATGCCATGCATTAGAGCAACGAGTTTGACTAGATTTGAGAGAGTAACAATGGTTGTGGCTTTGCAGACGACCAATGAGTTGGTAAGTGTGATTATTTTTGGAATTTTTGTCAAATATGTTTATTTTATCAATTTTAGTAAATTTTTTTGTATTTTTCATTGTTTCGACTGGGTAGAAGTGTCAGGTGTTTCTATCCCTGGGGACACTAGCGCCCACTTCTTGGCACTAGTGACCCATTTTTGGGCATTAGTGACTTACTCTGGATGCTTTGGTATCCCAAGGTAGGGTTTTGGAAGTGTTGTGAAATGTGTGTATTTTGATTAATTTGATGTTATGATGAGTGATTTTCAAGTATGCATGGGATGCTAATATGGTGATTTTGTTGCTTTTGATGTTGTGTAGTGGGATATACACTCGAGAGAGTTTCGTGTAGGTCGTCACTTGAGTACATTACTTACTTTAGGCTTGTCAGATGCATAGTGAGATATATTGGACTATGTGGACCTGCGATAAATTGCTAAATTGGGGAAGTACCCCATAATATGCCTATGTTGATTGCTTGTGATTTGTAATAGGTGGTACATAGATATGTGTACATTCTGGTTTTCGACATGCAACATGAGAAAGCGACACTAGAGGATGTATACCATATTTTTCTATTGCTTATTGTAGGAGAGAGACTATAGGTGATGAATATAGTGGATGTCCTCATAGCCATGAGATGAGGATGGTGAGGTGGTATTTCACATACACATGAGTACATGTAGAGACTCGTATCAGTTTAGATGTGATATTGAGATCTAGTGTTCTGCGGTTATGGAAGTTTATCAGTGATTCTAGCATCGCAAAGAGTAGGAGTGGAGGATGGTAGAGTTGGTATATTGTATAAGATGCATGATATTTTTCGTAGGATAGAGAAACATGGACTAGGTATACATGGGAGTGGTGTGTATTAGCCCAATTATATAGAGATATGTATAGATTTACTCAGGAGGATCATGAGGGTGGACTAAGATCCACGATTTTTTTACACATATGGGCATAAGAGCATATAACGATATTAAGGCCACTGCAGTAGGCCATGGGCCGATCATTGGGATCGACCCAAGATATTCTTAGTGAGGTGGGTGGGCGCGTAGCAAGAGGATGGATACGACCACCTATAGGTCGATGCTAGATTAGATGGGTCATGGTGCCATCATATGGAGACCATAAAAGTTTATGGGGTTGGTTGGAGGATGTTTTTGAGTTGCGGTGCATTTACCACACCATGTGGTTAGAGCATCGCTTCTCAAGGGTAATAGAGTTTTCTAGGGTGAGCAAGTATCTAAATAGTTTTGCATGGCCCAGGATGTGCCTTTAGAGCCATATATATGGTTGATATCTACTATAGAGGTGAGCGACTAGGAGTGAGGTTGGGCTTGACATGAGCACAACTAGTGCATCATAGTCTAGATAAGGTAGATGCAACTATAGAGCCTATATAGGTTGATGATGGGGTGTACCCAGGCATACAATGAAGTGGTGGGTGACACATCGATGGGTGTTGCTATTTCTAGTAGTGGTATATGCGGCTAGTGGACCGATAGTTGGAGGAGTAGACGGAACACCTGCCCTCGATGTAGATGGTGTAACAATGGCACGAGATGAACATAAGTATTGTTCATTGCTATTTGTTAGTTGTTGTTTGGTTATTAGATATTAAAGGTGTGTAGTAACTAATGTTGGTTTTTGTGATTGTAAGTGATGCCTATTGGTCATTGATTATAGATTCATCAATACACACGTTGACACGAAACATGCCTCCAGATGTGCTTATGGGAGGGGGTATGCTAAAGAGAATTGATTCTATTGTGGGAAAGCATGCCCATTTGTTCAAGTGGTGGTTATAGTAGCAACCACATGTACTATTTTATTGAGTGAGTGTGATGAGGCTCATGTAGAGGTAGAGCGAGCGATAGAGACTATAGGAGGAGAAGACCTAGCTCATGATATATTTTCATGATATGTGGAGTAGCGAGCTACAAGGTCAATATGCAGAAAGTAAACAACAAGGCTTGTTGTGTTAAGGAGTCGAGTAAAGAGGTATAAAGGACAAGATCAACAACATAGAGTGAAAGGTGAAGCTTTTAGTTCTAGAGCTCCCACGATTGTATATAGTGATAGCGATGATGATGTGTGATGTATTTTATATGTTGTATTGATGCATGGGGATTTCTCCCCTAGTGATTGTATTTTGGAACTTATGATTTTTGACTATATATATTGACTTGTGTTGATGTCACATTGATTTTTGATGTGCATTGTACACTATATAATGATGATATGTTCTTGATATTGTTTATTGAGTTTTATGACTTCTAGAGGTAGTTGTGAGAATGATTGATTTGATATATATTGATGGTTGAAATTTGTAATTATGTGGAAATAATAACCAAGGAATGGATTAGATAAAGAATAGGAATGTATGCTATAGTATGGAATAAGTAGGAATGGATGGATGTGATGTAATGTGGTAGATAAATAAATGTAGCAATGTGAGTTACGTAAGATAAGAGAGGAAGATAACGATGTGTGGATGATTGAATAGTGGTGAGATGTAAAATAGTGTTTGTGATTGTGTGTGGTGCGAATGGAGTATGGGGGAAGAAGAGTGATTACCCCTAGTGTGAGAATGAGGTTCATTTATAAAAGACCCCTTTGTAATAAAAAATGAACCATATAACAAGATTATGTCATTAGGAAATGGGTTTTTCATGTGCGAGGAGATGTTAGAAAAGATATGGCATGAAACATAGAGCATGAGGTTTGAAAGGAAAGGTTCATTGATGTATTATTCCTCAACAGTCAAGTGTGAACTATAACATGAGAGTGCATTATATGGTAATGAAATGGAAAGTGGATATCATCTACCAGAGATTAAGAGGCCTATAAGGAATGGATGGAACATGTGAAGTAGTAGTGGTATGAGGGTAAGTTCTAAATTGGATGCTAAATGGAATGGAACCAAGAATAAAAGGTGTTATGAGAGGAAGTACGAGAGTAAGGGGCTTAGGAAGCCAATGAGGTACTGCAAAAATGTGTGAGGAATGAGAGGATGTGACCATAGGTGGATTAGATGGAGGATGCAGATGGATGATGACCTTAGGATGTGGGTAGATGACTACTTTAGATGGAGGTGAAGGAGACAAGTGAACAACATTGGAATCTCATTTATGAGGAATAGAGAGAGAGAGAGTACTCAAAAGAGCTTTAGCAGAAAGCAATGACACCTTTATCTTCTAATTTTTGTAAGTGATCATGGAGAGCATAGCAGTCATTATCATGGTGGCCATTAATGTGATGGAAATTAAAAAAAAGGAAATCACGCTAGCACTTTGTAAACAATGAGGTGGATGATGTTGAGTAGAAGGTAAATGAATGAGCCACTTATCAAGTAAAGTTCATAGAACATCATGTGGTTTTGCATTATGTGATAAGTGCAATGGTTCATGAGTAGGAGATGAAGAATACTTAGGTGAATGCCGATGCGGTGGAGGGGAAGGAAGATACTTACAGAGGTGGAGATAAGGAGTGTGCATGAGGATCTATAGATGAAATAGGGAAGACTTAGTAGGCATAGGAGGAATAAAATAAGTGGGAGAAGGTGTTAAGACATTATCCATAATGAGGTCCTTTTCTAGATCAATAAATTTATAGCACAAAAGAGTAAATGATTCACATGTATCATATAATAAATTTTCCTTTAAGGGAGGAATTAAGCCATGACAAAAAATGAATTAATTTTCTAAATCAATGGGCTGAAATAATAACTGATGCATGCAATAATTGAAGCGTAAAATGTAATCTAAAATTGGTTCATTCTTTCCTTGATGCAAAGAAGGAAAGCGTTCATATGTAACTTTAGGACCATTGTTAGAAATAAATTGTCTAAGAAAAACATCCTCCATATCATAATAAGTACTAATGGATCCATAAGGAAAATGAGTATACCATTGGAAATCATGATCAACAAGGCTATGACGAAATGATTTGAGTAACAAGCGATCATTGGAATAAGAAAACATGGCTAAACGATAATGCTTGAGATGTAAATAAGGATTGTCAGTGCCATCGAAATAGGAGAAGTTAGGCATGATGAAGTCCTTTGGGAAAGTGGAATTGTGAATATTTTTAGGAATAGGATTTCCATGCAGAGATTATTGTCAATGGAAGCATAATAGGCTTTACTTTCAAGGGTGAGTGTATGAACTTGAGATTGCAAAGTGCCAAAAACATGCATGAGGGATATAATATCATGTGAAGGAATGGTTGGTGAAGTGAGAGGCATATTTAAGGGTTAGATCTTTCCATTGTGAGTGATCATGGGAATGTGAGAAGGATGAGTAGATGTGGAAGGACGAGAAGGAGGTGGAGGAGACATACACGAGGCTCTATGGGAATGTTAGATGTAGGCTCATGAGACATAATAAGAGGTGTACTAGTGGTAGGAGTAGAATCATCATGAGCAACAACTTTAGAAGTAGAAGAAAGAGGAGTAGTAAATTCACATTCAACAATCTTAAGAGAAGTAACATCATCACTAACATGTTCATGATCAGAAGCATAATCGACATCACTATTAGTCATATTTTCACAAGCAAGTATTTCATCAAGACTATCATCAACATACAAAGAAGTGGTAGGAGTACTAATATTATATTTATCATTGCAATCATTGGAAATGTTTTGAAGTAGGAAGATTATGAGATATATCTTTACATTCATCTTGACTACTAATAGAAGGCGACATCATGCACATTTACATTGCTAGCATTAGAAGTAGAATAATTGGTATCCATATTGTCACAAGAAAGAACATGATCAAGCAGAAAATATATGTTATTATTATCATGTGTTATAAGAGGAGGAGAAAAAGGTGCAGTAGCATGGGTGACTACGGAAGATGAGGGAGAACATGAAGCAAATATTTTCTTAGGAGAGACTATATAAATGTTAGGTTACAGACATGTATCGATCATATTATGCTTAGGAGATGTTGGGCCCCTTAAATGTAACTAAGTACCTAAGGCACGAAGCCTTGTGGCATGTAGAAATAGGGCACAAAGGCACACATAGAAGTATTCCTTAGAGAGGCATGAAGGATCGTGTTGGGGCATGATGGAGTTAGGAATTAGTGAGTTTTGGAAAATAGGAAAAAGACACACATAGGGAGCGAATGAAAAAGTGACCAGATACAGATGTGGATAAGCTATGGAGACTTGCAATTCAAGAAAAGGATATTCTAGGGCATCATTACGGTTATCATGAGAGGATAAGGAGTCGAGGTTGTTAAGGATTAGTTGACACATGCATGCTAAAGACACTCGATTGAGGAAACATATGGTGACATCTAGCATATTCCTAGGTAGTGGTAGAGCAATCATAAGAAGATTCCTACAGATTTCGAGATGATGATGGACGGTTAGGAGAAGATTCCTTCTGATGCTTGATATAGAGGGTCTTTCTAGAGAAGGATATGGATAGAGAGAGAGAGAGAGAGAGAGAGAGAGAGAGAGAGAGAGAGAGAGAGAGAGAGAGAGAGAGAGATAGGAAGTGAGGGAATGTGTGGAAAGAGACATGTAATGGCGAGCTCTGTGATGTAAAGAAAGCTCTGCTAGTATGAACATAAAAAGAAAAACAATGGAACTCTCTTGATGCAATCTTGGCTACCATATTTTGGCTTATGAATATAATGAAGTAATTCTGTAACACTCTTGTAATGGATCTTGATCTGTGTATTTTTCCTTTGTGTTCATGTGTGTGTTACGGGTTTTCTTGATGATGCTCATGGGTTGATTCTACTTTCCTTTAGTTGATTATGTTAATCCATGTTTACAATGCATTTAGGCTAGGAGTTAGTGTTTACATCTTGAATTCCATGAATGAATGCACTTTTTTCTGGTTATATTACATCCTTGTGTTAAGAAGGAACATTCTCATGAGGCTCACATAAAGGAGGGACTCGACGCCTGCGCGCGCCTCGGGTGAGCTTCCAAGCTAAGACTGGATGATATGTTGGTGCACTTGGGATTGGTTGTTGAAATAGGCGGTGATAATAGAGACTACATTTTGGTTCCATTGTCGGGACCTCTTTTCGAAGCTATTGTGAGAATGATGTGTGATGACAGAGCACTTGACCTTGGACAATGTCGAAGCATGGCTTAAAAGCATAGAGGATGAGTTTGCTCAAAGATTTAGTACTAGACCTAAGTTTAATGCATGTAAATGGGTAGAAGAACATTTGTATCATGAGTTGTATGAGACCTTCTTTTGTTGCTTTCAGTGGAGTTGTATGAATGGATTTCGACATATGCATCTAGATCAAGATGGTATTATAGATCTTGTGTGTGGACCCAAGATGAGTATCAGAGGTTGTAGGATGTTGATCTAGCTTGGACACGTGTTGTTGATCATTGGTGGAGTATAGTGTTGACAAGTTACACCTTGGAGTATGTGATTTCTACATATTCCTATCCAGATATTACGAGTTTGAGTTTTTGAGAGAGCCAAGAGGATCGTTCTTGCATGCTATACCCTTAGCTATAAAGATCTTGATCATTACACTAAGTTTGGAAGCATTTCCTATGGCCGAATCACTTCTTCCGAGCCTTTGGGCAAGGAAGATGGGGTGGAGGAAGATGGTAGACCTTGCGGCTAAAAAGGAGAGGGAAGAGAGACGACTCAAGTATAATGAAGCTCGTGAGAGGGAGTTAGATAGACAATGTGAAGTTGCAGGAGTGATGGATTTATGGAGGTAGACATTGTGGGAAGGAATTAAGGTTCACATAGAGGATGTGGATCTTGAGTAGTCTGTGCTACCCCATCTTGGCAAGCGTGGAAGAGAAACCCCTCGGATTCTAGAGAAGGCTCGTCATATGAAGAAAGGAGAGGAGTCGTTGGTGCGCATCTGAATCCACCTGGTGACAAACCTTTGACGCTTAGCTTTCCAAATCTAGAGATAAGTATTACTAACCTAGTTGGTATTGGTGGAAGTGACTGATCAACACCTAGGAGGTATAACTTTTCATTCGAACATCTATGGCTACACAATCATTTCCTATGTTTGGAGGTGTATTTTCCGGAATGACATTTGGAAAAATTATAGGTACACAAAGCTTGGGAATTACATCCGGAAGTGACATAGGACAAATATCTGCAGCGTAGTGCAATATCACAAAGCTGTTGGCACATAGTTTAGCGCAAAGGTGGGGACACAAGGCATGACCACTTCAGGACCTTTACCAGCTATGGGAGGTGGATATGGTGGAATAGGAACTAGTAGACTGGAGTATCCGGAGGATCAAGAGGGACATGCGGCTGGTGGATCTAGTGGATATGGTGGTGGAGGAAACACTAGAGGAAATTAAGGTTCTAGATCAGGAGGACAAGGGCCTCAACCACCTCAACAAGTATTTTTTTGAAATGTATTTGCATCTACCAGATTACAAAGGTGTTGAAAATGCTGCAGAACATGTACACAAATGTGAGCTACTATGGCACGCGAAGGGGATCACTACCCAGAATAGAAGGTAAGTTAGTTTGCAACAATGTTGTAGGGATGTATGCATAGTTGGTACCGGAAGTATGACCCCCACCAGACAGTGGTAGATTATAACGCACGTTGTGTAATGCCTTC
The DNA here is from genome assembly GCA_018340775.1 of Taxus wallichiana var. yunnanensis. Lineage (NCBI taxonomy): Eukaryota > Viridiplantae > Streptophyta > Pinopsida > Cupressales > Taxaceae > Taxus > Taxus wallichiana. Next base: position 704,489,961 of record CM031244.1, read on the forward strand.
TTAGTTGAGTTTCATATTCCTGAGTTTGAACAAAAGAGCATTAATGCACTAAAGGAAATTCAACAAGGTATGATAGAGAGTGTGTGAGAGTATGATGCATGTTTTAAGACTCTCTTATCAAAACTGTCTTATGACATTCATCCTTCTCAGCATGCTCAGTGGTTTGTTGGAGGACTAATAATACCTTTCAAGAGGGCGCTTTTGTACAAGATTTTCACAGACCGCGTTAGGCCTTGGAGGCTACCCTGTGTGCTGAGGCTATAGGAAACATACATATCGATGTTAGCCCTTTTCTCGAAGCTTAGATTGCTGCAATGAAAAAGTAGTTGGAGAAGCTATTTGTGAACTCGATGCATGAGACTAGTAGTGGCTTATGGTGCATGGATTAAGGGCAGAGGGCATACAAAAGAGATTTGTCCTTAGAGATTGGTACACACCATGACGGTGAGACTCTAATATTTTCCATGAAGATCATGATGCAAGTAGGTGTCTCTACTATAGACCACAAGAAGGGAAGGATCACGTGGTATGACATAAGATAGGAAAAAATATAGGGAACTACTTAGTAGAAAATGCAAAGGTTATGTACTTCGGCACAAAGATGTGTGTGAAGGAGGTATGTGGCAGTCTAAGTGGTATTGGAGTGCCAGAAGGTTATAGTTGCGAAGTGTGAGAGGAAGTTGCAGAAGTTTCTTTAAGTGAAGTGAAGCATTTTATTAAAAAGTGACATTAGGACACGTGGTCTTGGAGGAACTCTAAGGCATCGATAAAGTATAAATAAGAGATAAGGATAATCATTTCGACTACCTTTCCTTAGAGAATTTCTTTTGTGCTCTCGAGCTCAAAGTGCAATGAGGGTTTTTGAAGAAGAGTGACGTGAAGTACTATCATGAACTAGTGGACTTGTGCAAAGTTATAGTAAATCTATGACATAACACGGAGGGAAGAAGATAGCAGAGCAGGAAGGAGGTGATTGAAAGAGAAGAGGGGAAGTTGTCAAGTTAGGGCAGTTAAAAGAGAGGAACATAACACCCACGGCACGAGTGAAAAATGAGAGGGAGATGGCACCAAAGAAGGCTCGAACAAAGAAACTAGTGGTGGAAAAGGAGGACCTGTGGAGATCTACTCAGAGATGTAGTACCTTCCTGGAGTTATCAAGGCCAAAAATGGAGTTCGAAGCTATATAAATATAAGATTAGTGAGTAAAACCATAGAACAAATGAAAATGAAAAGTTGATGCGAGTGGACCTTGTGTCAGACACCTCAATGGTGGATGAGCTTGAAAAACCTAAGGTTGCTGACTCGGTGAAACAAGTGCTACAAAAGACTGGGGTTTTGCATCTATGGGAGCTGCCATTCTTTGCCAAACCCACCCCACTTTTCAGGTGGTTATTATTGTGGGTGCACGAAGATTTCTTCTATTTTTCTTGAAGAAGAATGAGGATTACAGGCCAATTGATTAAGGTTGTTATGGGCCTATGGAACACTCAAGAAGATATGGTGCTTGATTTATGTGTCATGGCCAAGATTAAAGAGCTAGCGAAAAAAGTTGAACTACGAGAAGTGGGAAGGACACAAGTAATTATAGATCTCCTAGACGTAACGTTGAGAGTCACCTCCCAAATCATTAGCTGCAAATTGGGTGCATTAGAAAGGTGGATGGACATTAACCGAGAGGTTCATGTACGTGGCCTACAGGGTATCCAAGAGGGCACACTACAACTTTTCCCAATTCATTACGAATGACATCATCAAAGAGGCGCGGGTACAGAATGAGGAAGAAACAAAGATCACTTGGGGATCCATTAATTTATTGATTGTGTTCTAGGAGATTGGTGTCCTAGATGGACTAGATGAGAACATGTGGGTTCACCTACCCGCGCACACATCCCCTGTAGTACAATTTGTAAAGTTCACCTATGATGGGACCATCTTGAGCATTTACAAGGACCGGATGAATAAATGGTTCAAGTGTTTACGCAGGGATTTTGAGAATGAGTGGTGCATCCCCCACGAGTTACCACAAGTTGTTGGGGACAAGGTAAAATTTTCCGTTACCCAACATTTTTGTCTAGCAAATTTTATGATGGCCAAAGGAGAGATGGGGCCATGGTGCAAACTCCCCTTCACATTCACAACTGATATATGAAATGCACCATCAACCTGGATCAAGGATGCGCAAAAGTTAATTTTTGATGCAGACAAGGTGGATTCTAATGTCCACACATTGCATGCTACATACAAGTATGGCATTCGACCTACCTACATCGAGGTTTTGGAGCCAGATTTCCTGGACTTACACCCACAAGTTAGCGTTACCATTAAGGGGTATGTCCATCGGGTGTTTGTGCAGCTATGCCCCAAAACACATGGAGGGATTGAAGTGGAGGTTACATACTCTCCCTTTCCAAAGCCACGGGAGATGCCAATCCCACCCATGAAGACAGTATAAGAAGAAGAAGAATAAGAAGAAGAAGAAGAAGAAGGGAAGTTAGACACTTCAAGGAAGAGGAAGTACTACACACGCCGAAATAGTAGTAAGGGGACAACACTTCAGAATAGGGTGGTGCCAACACCTCATTACCAGGGTGTAAGGAAGAGGAAGAAGAGAAGGAAGATCCTGAGGAAAAGAAACAAAAGACACATGATGCATCAAGCCCCACAACAGCTCGAAGGAAGGAGAGGAAGAAGACCCCACCACTTTCAAAGTAGAATTGGAAGTGGAGTTAGAGGGTAGGAGGCTGAGGTAAAGGCCACAAATGCATGCGAGGTCTAGGACGAGCGAGAAGGGCATTCGGTAGGGGCCGACAAGAGTCTAACGCATGAAGCCGCTGTTTGAGAAAGCCAGCCCAAAGGGAGATAAGGGGACTCCTTTACTATAAAGGAGGATAAGGGATTCACCCTTAGGGCGAAGAAGCAGAGGAAAAAGTGCAAGGCTATAAGGAAGAAGTGGACACTAGTGTCCCCACACATGGACTTCATGGATGACCCCATGAAGGTCTTGCATGCAAGATTCTAGGCCACCCTCCCACCAGAAAAGTTACATGGTTGGGATTTAATGGATCAAGATGGGGGTGTGCCAGGACTAGGAAGATACTCAGTTGGAGCATGCACTGCCACACCGAGGAACTTGAGTTTGAGGTCAACAATAATGTGATCAAGACCATGAGATACATATAAAGTGGTGGACCCCAACCACCTAATAGATGAGCAGGCATGCAATGCATTGTAAAAGATGTCATCAGAGGTAATCCAACGCGCACTGGATACGGGGCCACTAATCATACCTCTATCGCAGAAAGAAAGACCAAGGAGAAGGAAATAGATAGGTTTCACCAAGGGTTAAGGGGAGAGTAGGTACGAATAAAGGAGGTGTACAAATGAGTTGACACCGTCATGCAGAACATTATGGGGCAATGTCCGACATTGGTAAGTTAGACCAGGACCAACTATGGGGATGAGATGGATTACTTTGAGGACCTTGTAGGGATGTTACTCATTAACATTAAGGATGGTGCGGGCCCCAAAGCTGCAGAGCTCATAAAGGAGAAATAATAAAATAAGGTCACAATTGAAGCCTAGATCACAAAGTTGGAAGATTTTCTCTCTAAACTAAAGGTGGCAAATATACTAGTAGATAGGGCTTCAATAGCTATAGAAAATGTGAACCAATGATCGACACAAAGGTGATAGAGGAAGAGGTAACCCTCAAGTGTTACAGGAGATCATCCCCACCAACAAGGTAGAACACACACAGTTGGTCATTAACACTACGGCCCGAAGGAGAAGATCAAGACAAAGCGTGAAAATATGGATTTTAGAATAAAAAAACTCCGAGACTCCATAAGCGAGCAGATGGATGAGTTCAAGGGTGTCTACATGAGGAGCTAAGAGTGGTCATTAACACGTTGAGGGAAAAAGTGGAAGAAATCAACTCGACTAGGTACCAAATGTCTTGGGTGAAGCACCAGGTAAGGCCTTATCAGAATTGAAGGCTGGGAAAAATTGAAGGATGAGATAGATGCGGAGTTCCCCAAACTCCTCCAATTGGTCACATAACATCCCCCCATTCCTCAAATTCTTTATTCAATTTCTCTCCCAACCTCTATTCTTTATTATTTTTAGTAGTATTTCGGTTGTGATTTTTTTTTTTTAGAAAGCACAAAAGTTTTACGAGACGACAACTAGTTTAGTGTGGGGTGATGTTGGGCCCCTAAAAAGTAACTAAGTACCTAAGGCACGAAGCCTTGTGGTACATAGAAATAGGGTGCGAAGGTACACGTAGAAGTAGTCGTTGGAGAGGCGTGAAGGATCATGCTAGGGCAAGATGGAGTTAGGACTTAGTGAGTTTTGGACAACAAGAAAAAGACACGATAGGGAGCGAATGGAAAAATGACTAGATACAGATGTGGATAAGCTATGGAGACTTGCAATTCAAGAAAAGGATATTCCAGGGCATCATTACGTTATCATGAGAGGATAAGGAGTCAAGGTTGTTAAGGATTAGCTAGTACATGCATGCTAAAGACACTCGATTGAGGGAAACACATGGCAACATCTGGCATATTCCTAGGTAGTGGTAGAACAATCATAAGAAGATTCCTGCTAGGCTTTGCAGATGATGATGGATGGTTAGGAGAAGATTCCTTCTTATGCTTGATATAGAGGGTCTTTCTAGAGAAGGATATGGATAGAGAGAGAGAGATAGGAAGTGAGTGTATGTGTGGAAGGAGACATGTAATGGTGAGCTCCATGATGTAAGGAAAGCTCTGATAGCATGAACATAAAAAAAACAATGGAACTCTCTTGATGCAATCTTAGCTACCATATTTTGGCTTATGAATATAATGAAGTAATTCGTGACACTCTTGTAATGGATCTTGATCTGTGTATTTTTCCTTTGTGTTCATATGTGTGTTATGGGTTTTCTTGATGATGCTCATGGGTTGATTCTACTTTACTTTAGCTGATTATGTTAATCCATGTTTACAATGCATTTAGGCTAGGAGTTAGTGTTTACATCTTGAATTCCATGAATGAATGCACTTGTTTATGGTTATATTACATCCTCATGTTAAGAAGGAACATTCTCATGAGGCTCACATAAAGGAGGGAATCAACTCTGTGCGCGCCTCAGTGAACTTCCGGGCTAAGGCTGGATGATATGATGGCACACTTGGGATTGGTTGTTGAATTAGGCGGTGATAATAGAGACTATAGGAGATGAGGACCTCTTTTTAGCAATGAGGGTTTTTGGGATCCTAGGGAAATTTTTTTGAATAAGAGTGGGTTTAGAAAATGATTTGATAAAAACTTAATTAAATCTAATTGCAGAGTAACTGATATGGTAAAATAGAGTAAATATACATATGTTAAACACTCCAACAATGCATAACCATAAGTAAATGGGAGAGATAAATGACTTACTTCGATTCATGTGCAATATGAAACTGATTCAAGTAGTGTAAAGTCTTTGGATAAGATATAAATAATGTTGGAACTACTCCTGTAAAATTTTAAACTTGAGGATAATGCTAGACAAAGGTGCCTAGGCGTTGGTGACTATTCTTGGGTGTTGGTGACTGCACAAAAGTTTGGAATCTGATTTTTTTTGTGTCACTAGGGCTTCACCGCTAATTCCTGTCACCATATGATATTCACTCTTTAATAACCAAGGGTACATGTAACCTACAAAACAGACCCTAACTACCTGCATGAGCTCATAAACACATAAAATTAGAATGAAATATGTAATATATGAAGTCGGACTAACCCCGGTGGTCACATGGTGAGTGAACTTATGACCGAGTGTCTGCACTATATTCTAGACTCCATGTAGTTCTTTTTGTTTGTGTGTGAAATAGTGTCCTTAGGTTTCCCTTGCGCCAATGACGCTAAGACAACGGGCTATAGCTAGATAAGATGCCAATGTGTGATATGGAATTCAACACTTCCCCTTCCTATGTAGTGTATACAACCAAAAAATGCAATCCCTTTGACGATAGTGATAGTATGTAGATATGATTGCCCCTTAGAATTGCCACCAACATACTAGAGTGTATGTTGTGTATATATATCGATCTCTTGTTTAAAATTTAACACTAGTGAGACAAAAGGGTGAGTACGAACTTGGGATAAGGATGAGAAAAATAGAAAGGCTGACCATAAATGTCAAAATGTGTAAAAAGAACAAAGATGATTGAAGCATCCAAAATGGACAGGAGCACCTGGGCACTATAGACACTAAATCATACACTTTGGCTACATTTCTATGTCCAATTCACATACAACTATTCAAATGATTCGTAAGAAATAAAAGTAATAATTAACCATTGTTTTCGACATCTTTGCTTGCTTTTTAGTTTCCTTCTTGGTCTTACACACCCTACGCCCGTTTTACCTTTGATACTTTCATTTCTCGAGTCCGGACACTAGCGCTTAGCCAGGCCGTCAACGCCAGGTACCCCCATACCCTTCGGGTGCTCCTAACCTCCTTGTATCTTGCTCATCTCTTTTGGGCCCTTTTTAGCTGTTGGGCATCTTTATTTCTTATGTTTCAGACTTTTAGTGGTTAATTACAAAATTCAAACAAGGGAATCATATAAATACAAAGCTATGTGACCATAATAAAGGACCAAACACTAAGCATTATCTATCACCACCTAAGGTTACATCCAAGAGCATTCTAAGAGCATTCAAGCATCCATCTAGCTTCACACAAGGGACAAGGGACTGTTATTTCTACATACACGCATAGGAGGGGAAGTTCATTTTTCCATGTACACATTTATCTACATATTTTACGTCTATCTATTGCTCACTATTTAAGTGCATCTAGCACAAGAGCCACCTAGGAAGCTGTTATCCAAATAACTCTCCTAGTTATTTAGATAACTTGTATACACTTTTGACTTAAAGTTCTTCATTGTATTTTTGCGTGCACTCAAGTTCCCTTGGCACACTCCCTTCTCCCTTCCTTTCCTTTTCCTCCTTGTTCCACTCCTCCTTGCGTGCATCCTCTACACATCTTCCTTCTTCCTAGTAGCTATTCACCCTCCGTGCATGCCTTGCACTTGCTTGAATCAACCAAGTCCCTGGCCTTCTCACGCACCCCAAATCATCTTGTAATGGTTGCACCTTGACCATGCATTCTCTGCTCACTAGTTTTCCTCATCTCCCCCACGCGTCGCGTGCCTTCCACTTGTCTTCTTCTGTGCCTCATTATTCCATGCACGTATCTTTGTGCCCTCCTCTATGCCTTTCGGTGCCACATCATCCTCTAACATGCTTGAGTATGTCACACGCAACCAATCCGCATGTGCCAAGAAGGTGTCGACTTGTTGCAACAAATCATTGAGTGACACATGGTAGAAATGACAAAACATTTACATAGTTGGCCATCCTTTCAGCCAATCTGTGCATCCCACATGTTTTATGTGTGTCGATGACTCTAAAAAACTTTTGACAGTTGTATCTTTTACTATAGAGCTCCGATCGACATGCATCTAGACTTTTCAGATAGCTGTTGATGTAGGCTATAGTGCTAGACATTTAAATTCAAATTCTTAGTGGACTTGGTAGGTGAGAAATGGGAAAACATCTTTCTGGGAATTAATGAACAGATATGATTGCTTCAACCACCCGATTTGATATAATCCGACCCTCCTTCCTTCTCCAACACACCAAACAGATTTGGGGAAGTGCATTCGATATAATATTAGGTGGATTTGTAGGCATTGAATTCTTCTTATTGGTGGTTGTATTTCAAATTCTAGTTTTCCCTCCTCTTTTCCTTCAAAAAAATTTGGGCTCATTATTAAATGTAAGAGTTTGGGCTCATTACTTTGGATCCTTACGCACCTTGCTAAGGACTTCATCTTTTTTGGAATTCACCTTGCTAAGGACCTCTAGATCTGGCTTTGCATGTGGATATCGACCTCTTTTGCCATTGTAACTAATCTGTGACATTTCTGGAAGTAATAAAAGCATCATTTTGTGACTATTCTCTATCTTAACGTGTTTACATTCCTTCTTCTTACCTTTTGTTTGCATTGCATTCTGTTGTGCCATTTCATGTCCCTTGCAACTCCTTATTTAGTTGTGTTCCATGAAACTGATTTAGTAAATACGTCTCAAGTTATGTTACACGTGCCTAGCCTTCTTTCATGCATTTCCCTTCATTTTCACTCAAAAAGATAATGTTCATCCCTCTTTTCTGGTGATATCATCTTTTAGTGTAATTTCCTTTCATGTTATCCTTCTATCCTTGGTCCCTTGGCATTATTAGCTTAGTTTCCCTTTCAACACTAGGAGTAATAATAATAGTAGAATTAAATAGAGGAACCAACCTTTTCTAGAGATCTGTCCCAAGCATGCAAGGTACCACAACTTGGGGATGGTTCCATTGTTGTCACAAACAACTCGGTTCTTCCAGATCCGAGACATGGGTGCAAGTTTGACAACCAACAGTTTCTAGCATGCCCAGTGGGATAAGCAATGAAAGCTTAAATTTCATATTGCTAAGTTCTGGTGTGTGGAATTAGTATTTTAGCCTTTAGAGGCTCATTTCAACACATATGACGACTCCCAACATTTAAATATCTTTGTTTTAGCATCCTTTGGCGCCTTTCATGAGAAGAGTGCATACAAGAAGAAGTGCAACAATTGAAGATTCTTTCGAGTACCTCTAGCTATCCTTGAGAAGATTTCATTCTAGAAGGCCCACACATGCATCTCTATCTTCTTGCCACGCACGCCCATTCAACTCCCCCTCACAATAAAAAACCAGCACACCCTACTATGGTGCACCAACCACCTCCTCCATTAAGGAACTTTGCTAACTTCACGGAGGAAATCCCCTGGTTCTGGCCGTGTAACATGACATGCAAATGGTGTGCTCAAAAGTATTCCATACTTTACTGGTGAGAATCAAGTCACCCCTTAGGAACATATCTAGGATGTAGCAAACATATGTTCGCTCTACCTGATCACACATGATGATGTAGCAGTTAGGCTACTTGCAGCCTCTTTCAAAGGTAAAACACTTCAATGGTACCGAGGCTTGAGACTTGGATCTATTACCACTGGGATGAGCTTGGAACAACTCTTTGCAATTACTTTAAAGATAAGTCAGATCACCTATCTTTGATGGAGCAATTGACAACAATAAGGAGGGAGCCCAATGAGCATATGACTAATTTCAACATCAGATTTTAGAAGACTTGGGATATAATCCCTCTTGTGGTGAGACCTATAACCCATCATGCTTTTCTATATTATCTAAAGGTGTTGAACAATGTTATCTCAATCATGATTCAATCTATGGGAGGTAGGAATTTACTAGTTGCTTATAATATAGTAGTAAAGGAAGAAAATAACCTTATCCAGATGGGAAAAATAGCTCCTAGATTGCATATGCCCTTGTTCCCAGAAATGTCACAAGCACCCTAGTCTTCTTTGGCCCCTATTCTTGTTCCTGAGCAAAGCACACAACTGTTACATCAACATCTCTACTCTCTAGCATGCAAGAAAGAAGATGAAGAATTGAAGACCCTAATTAGAAATTTGTCAAATAAATTCATATCATTGGAGAAGTAATAGATGCAAGTATATAGAGGCAGTTCTAATTAGGCGCATAGCCAAATCAAGTCACCTTGGCGGAATTAATATGGAAACCAAATTTACACCAATTAGTAGAATGACATATGACATGCTAATGCACATATGCCCTTGCAAGTTGTTCCTCATGTGCCCTCTCTTCCAACACCCAATATAAGTCATGAAATTGTTCAGTTTAGAATAATTTGGTTTAGCAGATCGAGAATGGTGCTTCCCTTGCAATATGCCTCACATTCAATATCATTGTGCCAATGCTACACGTGCACAAGCCTATATGATCTAGAATGCTTCAACTTGTGAGCCTTTAACAAGTACACCTAAAATACAGAACCAAGAAGGCCAGAGGTTCCTCTTGATTCCAACTTGATGTTATTTAGTGCTGAGGACTTTTGTGCAATCAACCAAGTCAGTAGAGGATATAAGAAGACTCCACGTCCAAGTTGCGGACAACACTACATACAAGAAGAGAATACTTGAGTCTGGTGTGCACAGTCACGATTCTAGAAACACAAGTGGACCAAAAAAGGTTAGAGAGAGATACAACCAGGGCATCCTAGTAGTAAAAGTGCTCAAGTCCCTACATAAGAGATCATGCACAAAGCTTCTCTAGAAGGAAGTGTGCCCCTCCTTTGGTAGGTTAAGCCTCAACTTCAACTAAAGCCCCTGCTTCAACATCTGAGCAGTCAAGAAAGGAGGCTATCATTCCCAAATGCAAAATTCATCAGGTCTTCCATTTAGCATTGTGGACTAGATGAAGAAGACAAATATAAATGTCATAATGTGGGATGCCCTGACCATTCCATCCAAGTGCGACCTATTACATGAAGCTCTCGCGCAACTTCTACGCGATGATGACCCAACTATTTACAAACTTCACGCTTCCATTAACATTTTCCAAGAAGAGGAGAAGAAAGTAAGTAAAATTGTCAAAACCCCACCCTTTTATATGTCATTGATCATAGGTAAACACCTAGTGCATAATTGCATGATAGACTTGAGTGCTAGTACCTCTGTTATGCCCAAGAAGATAGTTGATGTCCTAGGTCTTAGGTATAGCCCCTTGTCTAAAGGAGTCCTGTAACTTGATGGCTCAATTGTCACTACTCTAGGAATCATCAAGGATCTTGAGTTGACCCTTCATGCATGTCCAAGCCTCACCATAACTCAAGATGTATCTATCATTGACTTACCTCCTTTGTTTGCCCTATGTCTATCAAGATAATTTACTGCAAAAGTGGGTGGTTACTTGTCTTTTGATTGGTCTCATATGTTACTCAAGACAAGGTATGGTACCCGATTTACCATACAAGATGAGCCAATATTTTCTTATCATGTAGAGTCATATGTCCCATCCCTCTCCAAGCTAATTGTTTAATCCAAGAACAAGCTTCAGTTCTGAAGAGCATCCTCTTCCACCTTCTATTCCTGATCTAGTGCTTGATGAGTGGGTAAGAGAGGCACCATAAATTTGACCCATATGTTGAAGAAATAGAAGCCTATGAAACTAGGCTTGGTACTTACTATATTATTGAAGAAGAAGTTGTGTTGCCGGGTATGATCAAGAAAGACCAAGTTGAACTCGGCCTATGGAATTTATACTTTGATGGTTCCAGAAGAAAATAGCACGGGAGCAGGAGTTGTTCTCATTTATCCTAAGGATGAGAAATTCTTCTTTGCTCACAGGTTGTAATTTGCATGTTCTAATAATGTGGTAGAGTATGAGGCGTTGGTGCATGACCTTCTCATTATTAAGGAAAAGGGCATTAAGGTGCTGTAGATATTATGGGATATAAAATTAGTTATTCACTAGGTTACCAACAAGTGCCATGCAAAAAATAATCTTCTCAAAGCTTATAAGCATAAAGTTTAGGACCTCCTCGAGAGCTTTGATGCTCTAAATATACAGGTGGTTCCACACAAAATGAATAAGGAAACAAATCAAATGGTTGTGGTTGGTTTCAGTTCTCTGCTGTTGAGGACTTTGTCAAAGGAAACACTCAACACATCAAGATGGTGATCAGGCCATCCATTCCAGAAAACAATACCAGTTGGAAAGTGTTTGACAGTGATGCGCAGATCATCTAGTTCATCTAAAATGAAGTTGAATTCTCATCAAGCATGCAAGTGACTTGCATGACAACTATGGTGACCAAGTAATACAATTGAAGAAAATAAGTTTCCTAAAGGGCTAGTCACCTTAGAGAAAATGTTTAGCCCTGATGATGAGTTCAAGGGTGAAGAAAAGTATATGTGTGCTGCACAAGAAGACTGCTCTCCAGTCACTATTGTGCGTGGAAAGGAGTTCTTGCTCAGTAAGGCTTGTGCGCATGATGAAAAGTAGGCCTTAATCTCTCTTTCAAAAATACAGTGATATATTTTCATGGGAGTATGAAGACCTCAATTTTTTAAATCCAAGTGTTTCTCAACACTCCATTGACCTTGATCCTGGCATCAAGCCCATGAGATAGAGGCAACGACCAGTCAATCCAAAGATAGAGCCCCTCATGAGAAAGGAGTTATCTAAACTCATTGAGGAGAAAATTATTTCTCCCATCAAGTACTCTACTTGGGTTGTGAATCTAGTTCCAGTGCGCAAAAATAATGGTGAAATTAGAATTTCTGTTGATTTCAGAGATTTGAACAAGGCATCTCTAAAGGATCATTATCTTTTGCCTTTAATGGAGCAGATTTTACAGACTGTGGTTGGCGTGCAAAGATTTTCAATGTTAGATGGATATTCATGTTTCAATCAAATCATGGTCAAGGAAGAGGATCAATTCAAGACAACGTTTACAACCAAGTGGGGAACATATACATATCAGAAAAATTCCCTTCAGTCTGTCAAACGCAGGTGCAACATTTCAGCACCATGGATATTGCCTTCAAAGGCTACATCAATGAGTTCATCTTGGTTTACCTTGATGACATAAAAATATTCTCAAAGTAGAGCACAAATCATATGGTGCACTTGGAGAAAGTATTTGAGAGATGCAAAAATTATGGGGTGTCTCTTAACCTCAATAAGTGCATTGTTGTGGTGGCGTAGGGAAAACTCTTGGGCCATGTGGTTTCAAAGGATGGCATCACAATTGATCATGAGTGTATTTCAACCATCCTAGCTCTTTCCCTTCCGGTGCACAAGAAAGCCTTATAGTTCTTCCTTGACAAGATTAACTTCGTTAGGAACTTTATTCCTAACTTTGTAGGACTGGTAAGGCCAATCACCCTGATGCTCAAGAAGGACACAAATTTTAGATGGATACAGAAGAAGGAAGAGAAAGCTTCAATAGAATCAAGCAAGAGATTATTTGCACACCAACACTCATCAACCTAGATTATTCAAAAGACTTCATCCTTTATGCTTATGGTGCTAATACGAGTGTTGTTGATCTCCTAACACAAGAAAATGACATGGATTGGAACAACCAATGGCTCTTCAACTAGACGATGAAGGAATATGAATTAAGATATAGTCACATGGAGAAACAGGTCTTCACCATCATGTGCACACTCAAGAAATTCAAAATTATGCTCGCCACAAATCATATCAAGGTGTTAGTATCCCATTATTCTATTAGAGACTTCATCATGGGAACATAAATTAGTGAAAAGAGAGCATGATGGGTGATCAAAATCATGGAATATGATGTGATTATCAAAGCCAAAAAGCTGGTAAGAGGTAGCATGCTCGTAGGTAGCTTGTTAGGGGTGCACATAATGAATCTGAGATTTCATTATTTAATGATGAGGATCTCCCATGTGCAAAACTTGAGAAAGAATAAAGATCCGACATGTGACTAGATGAAGGACATGGTCACATTCCTTTCTAAGGGCACATACCCTCCTGGTCTAAACAAAGTAAAGAGAAGACATCTAAGGTTAAAATATATCCCTTATGTTTTGATTGATGGACTTATCTTTAAGAAGAATCTTGATGGCATGTTGTTAAGGTGTATCAACAACGCACAGACTGAAAAAGTGTTAGCAAAATTTCATGATGGATTCTCTAGTAGAAACTTTTCTGCCAAAACTACAACAATCAAAATCATAATTGTAGGTATCTTTTGGCCTAGTTTGTTTGTAGATGCACACAAGTGGGTCAAAAAATGCAAGGAAAGAAATTTCTTTATAGGAAAAAAAAATTGGCAACGCTTCCCCTTCGACCAATTCAAGTGGATTAGCCTTTTATGTAATGGGGTCTTGACTTCATAGGCATGATCAATCCACCTTTAAGTGTTGGAAATAAGTGGGTGCCAATAGCTATAGAATATTTCATCAGATGGATAGAAGTTTTTGCGCTCAAGGAATCAACCGATTTAGTCATCCTTGAATTTCTCGAAGGTATAGTCACAAGGTTTGGCATTCCTCAGACCATTATCTTTGATAATGCAAAATCCTTCCTTGGGACCAAAATCACTGATTGGGATCTAAATCTGGGCATCTATCTGAAGACTTCTTCCAACTATTAACCCCAAGAAATAGTTTGGCAGAGTCAACAAACAAGAACCTGATCAGAATCATGAAGCGCACAATGAATATCAGCCAAAGATAGTGGCATACAAAGGTCTCGTGCGCTCTGGGAAGATAGAATCATAATTAAAAAGGCAATAGGAACTTTGCCTTACAAGCTTGTCTATGGACAAGGAGGCTACCCTTCCTTTAACACTAGAGTTGAACTCATTGGCACTTGCCCAACAGTTGGAATTCAAAGGCGTAGACCAGAGAGAGAAATGAGAATGGAAGAGCTGGTTAATCTTGAAGAATTAAGAAACTTTGCCATGATCAAGCTGGAACAACATCAACAAGCAACAAAGAAGTGGTTTGATAGAAAGGCTAGGCCTCAAGCTTTCAAAGTTGGGGATTTGGTCTTAAAATGGGATGTTGATAGAGCTAAACCAGGGCACCATTCAAAGTTTGATGCACTTTGGAGTGGCCCATACATCATCAGTTCGTGAAAAGAGGCTAAATCTTTGAGTTAACTCATCTTGGTGGAGGCGCGTTGCAAATCCCAATAAATGGGATCTATCTCAAACCCTTCCATTAAGTTTTTTGCATCATTATGTATATATTAGAGTAATTTCAATTCCTCCAAGTGCGTTGTGTGCACATTGTTTGTTTGTACATAGTTCTTTCTTCTCGCGTGCTTCCCGCATGTCCTCTTCTTTTGCTTCCAGGATGCCGATAATTTTCAGTGCAGCTTACAGGATTCAGAATAGAGTCAAGAAATGATCCTTCAAGTGACTATAGGGGAAGTTCTTCAAAGTAACAAATCAGAATTTCATGATTACATAATAGAATCCATGCCCAATGGATGCTTTAGGCTACTGATCTCCTTCATCTAACAAGCATATGGCCCCAAAATCCACAAAACTATTATCTAAATAACTCTCCCAATTATTTAGATAACTTGTATACACTTTCTAACTCAGAGTTCTTCATTATATGGTTGCGTGCACTCAAGTTCCCTTGGCACACTCCCTTCTTTTCCTCATGCACCCTTGCGCGCTTCCCTTCTCCCTTACTTTCCTTTTCCTCCTTGTTCCACTCCTCCCTTGCATGCATCCTCTATGCATTCGACTTCTTCTTCCTAGCAGCTTATTCACCCCGCATGTGCACCTTGCACTTGCTTCAATCAGCCAAGTCCCTAGCCTTCTCGCATGTCCCACATCATCTTATAATGGTTACACCTTGACCATGCATTCTCTGCTCACCAGTTTACCTCATCTCCCCGCACACGTTACATGCCTTCCTTCTATCTTCTTCCCATGCCTTATTCTTCTTCTCACGTATCTTTACGCCCTCCTCTGTTCCTTTCCATGCCACATCATCCTTTGACATGTTTAAGTGTGCCACACATAAAAAATCCACACGTGCCAATAGGGCACTAAATCTTTGTAACAAATCAATGAGTGACATGCAGCATGTAGAAATGACAAAAAAATTTCACAATTGGCATGTCCTTTCACCGATCCACGCATGCCATGTGTTTTGCATGTGCCGATGACTTTGAAAAACTTTTGACAGTTGTATCTTTTACTATAGAGCTCTGATCGGTGTGCGTCTGGACGTTTTAGATAGCTAATGCGTAGGCTATAGTGCTAGACATTCAAATTCAAATTCTTGGTAGACCTGGTAGGTGAGAAATGGGAAAATGTCTTTCTAGGCATTAATGAATAGATTTGATTGCTTCAACCACCCAATTTGATATGATCTGCCCTCCTTCCTTCTCCAACACACCAAACAAACATGGGGAAGTGCATTTGATAGATTCTTAGGCGGATTTGTAGGCATTGAATGCTTCTTGTTGGTGGTTGTATTTCAAATTCAGGTTTTCCCTCCTCTTCTCCTTCCACAAATTCATCTATAAATGTAAGAGTTGGGCTCATTATTAACGTTGGATACTTTGGATCCTTACACACGTTTTGCTAATGACTTCATCTTTTTTGTTTTTTGAGTTGCAAACCTCTAAATTTGGATCTTGCATGTGGATATTGGCCTCTTTCGCCATTATAATAGCTCTGTGCATTTTGGAAGTAATAGAAGCATCGTTTTGTGACTATTCTCTGTCTTAACATGTTTGCATTCCTTCTTCTTGCCTTTTCTTTGCATTGCATGCCCGTTGTGCCATTTCACATCCCTTGTAACTCCTTATTTAGTTGTGTTCCATGAAACTGATCTGGTAAATACGTCTCAAGTTGTGTTACATGTGCCTAGCATTCTTTCACGCATTTCACTTCATTTTCACTAAAAAAAAA
This sequence comes from Taxus wallichiana var. yunnanensis, assembly GCA_018340775.1. Classification (NCBI taxonomy): domain Eukaryota; kingdom Viridiplantae; phylum Streptophyta; class Pinopsida; order Cupressales; family Taxaceae; genus Taxus; species Taxus wallichiana. The sequence goes on from CM031244.1 coordinate 704,506,334, forward strand.
TAGTGTTCATCCCTCTTTTCTAATGCTATTGCCTTTTAGTGTAATTTCCTTTCATATTATCTTCTATCCCCGGTCCCTTGGCATTATTAGCTTAGTTTTCCTTTCAAAGCACTAGGAGTAGCAGATGAAGCGTATAATTAGATAGAGGAACCGACATTTTCCAAAGATCCATCCCAAGTGCACAAGGTCCACAACTTGGGGATAGTTCCATTGTTGTCACAAATAACTTGGTGTTTCCATATCCGAGACACAGTGCAAGTTTGATGACCAATAGGCACGATTTTACACACACACACACACACACACGTAGAACTACATGTATGTTTGAATGTAATGTAGTTCATAGATCATAAGTTCACTCATTCGGGTGACCTTCGAGGTTATTCTAACTCCCCATTTGCATCTTTTTAGTTTTAGGATTTGATGTGTTTTCAGGTTTCACATGTGTTCTTTCTTCTTGTAGGTTTTAAACAAACAACACCGAGGTACAATGACATATAGATGATAAAAGGTGACCTCCAGCAAACATTTTATGCCCATCCAAAATTGAGTTTATGAGGTTTTGAGTAGTCATAGGCACCTAGAGGAGGTCTACAGTGCCCCAGGCACCCCAGTCTAGGTAGATCCTATGGTTGCACAATTTTTTGAGCTCACGTGTGATACTTCCCTCCTCTTGCTCATGATTTTTTCAGCTCGGAATAGTTTAGGATTATTTACGAATCAACTAAGTATTCTATCCCTTTATTTTCAACTAGGATTTCATATTTTCTAGCTTACTTGCTTGGGTCAAATTTGTACTCTAATTATATATATTTGTGTGTTGTAACTTAATAATATTTTAGCATCTATGTATTTCAATATTTGCTTAATCATTTGGTGAACCCGACTCATTTGAACACTCTTGGATCTTCATTTCTTCACTTCTTGCATTTTTCCTAGGCTCCTCTCATCATTTATATTTATATTCATGATTTCTTACTATCCAATCCTTGAGTGTCGTGCTAAAATCATTACCCTTTTGGCTACTACTTGTATTCCTTCCACTACTCATCCGGAAATTGTTTTTTAGACATTCATAGATGCATTTTCTCAACATATCACTTTTCCATTTTCTCTAACTGATAATCTTTCTATTTATGAAAATGACCCTCCTCCATATATACGAATATGCATTTGAAACTTGGGTGTTAAGAGAAATTTAGTCGACAATGGAGTCTGAGCTCAATATTTTCCTTTATCATTCATTTAGGCTATAGGCCTTTCTATCTCTAATCTTAACCCAACATCTATTTATCTCTGGGAATATGATTCTAATCCACGTACATGTCTTGACACTATTACTCTACTAGTCACATTTGGGCCAAAAAGTGTCCTTACAAAGTATTCTTCATCATCGATTGTCTTGTTCCATACAATTTCTTACTCGTAAGCCATGGCTCCAAATGCAAGCAATACTTTATACTGATTAACTTCGATGTGCATCCAATTCTTACATGAGGGATTTGAATATTCATGTCCCACCGACAACACCTCATTCTAATATTGCAACTTAGACCCAACTACTACATTACCTATTACTAATTTTGCTACTATACATCTTATTGTTGATCCACGATCCGAGGACTACCCGGGTGACTTGCCTCAACTCAAAGGCTTTTGTGCATTAGACGTTGTTCTATCCACTCCAATATCACCCCCTCATATTAATTCTATGGTACTTTATAGGGGATATTTCTATACATCTGAAGTCATACCATCTTCATTGTCTCCTTAGGTGAAACCTACCTCTACACATTCACCTTTCACATGCACTCTCTTTTACCAATGCTTAATGTTAGCACATTCCATTCGATCATACTTGTTTTGACACTATATGCACATATGATGACTTGGCTCATATTGGATTTACTCTAGATGATCTCATCCCTCCACCACATGCTCCTCATTTATATCATGGGTATGTTCACATTACTACGCTTATGGCCTTCTAGTATTGCATCTATCGGTCTTTGTTGCACACTCCAAAACTTTCACCACTTTCTCTAGGAAAATCTTGGCTTGACTATATTGGTGACACTTTAGATCCAAATCGTATTGACGTCTCATTTCACATGCCCTTTGGGCTGTGTTTTTATCTACGTAATGATTCATTTCTTGGCTATTCACCAAATATCACTCATTGGTATGCACATGGATGTCCACCAACACCTTTCACCGATGAAGAATACACAATGTGCATGTACAATCTACGCCACAATGAATCTTTACTTGATCAACCACATACTATTTCTTCTCAGGTATTTGATGCATCTCTATTCAGATTTGACCATGATAATGATGATCTCTTAGACGATGTTACTTGATCATTCTCATCATCATACACTTGGGGGACATCAAGCTCATTCTTTCCCCCTCCAACATCATTAAGTGTCTCACAATTCTACTTCTTACTTCACATCTAGTCTCTCACACGCATCTTGCACATCTTGATACATTTGTATTGTCATTACCCTATGATGCACTCTCATGTTATGGTTCACACTTGACTATTGAGGGCATACTACACACATGAACCTCACACACTACACATCGCACACTTTGCACATGCATGACATCTTTTTTTCTCACAGCTTCTATCACACACTATGCACACTATTCACTCTACACATTCATGATACATATTTCTTTCATCTAATTTTACATGTTGTGCTCATTATTTGATGATGCACAATAACTCCACGGTTCATGCTTGACTATTGAGGGTCTCAATTTGAAATGAACCTCATCACACTCACTCAATCTTGACGCTCTATGCTTTGATGACCATATCTTTCTAGCGCATATAATTCAAACCATCTCTCGATGACACTCTTATTCTATGGTTCATTCTCGAATGTTGAGGGGGCATGTATCCTCATCTCATGCATAAACATTCACTTAGGGTGGTATGTTGCTCTATCACATTCACATTGCATTCCATTCCATATCATCCACAACATATTACATATCTTGGTCGCACTTAGTCTTGCTTTTACACATACACTTTATTACACATGCTAGAAGAATACATTGTATTTTATTATATTTTTATATATACATGTGCATTCACTTGTTCTCTAGTTATGATCAAAAATCTAGATAGATTGTTACATGCAACATGGATGCTTAACACAATACCTCTTACCAATCCTGCAACAGGATCCTGGGGGCATCCACTTTCGTATACACTACATGTGTTATTACGTCATTTTTCATAGCACACTAATATATCAAATTATACACGCTTTGACATACTTTCTATCTTTCTAACGTGATAATGGGTGCTTCATGTGAAACATTTATCTCGTAAGTCTATTTGCCACCATGGTTGTTTGTTTCCCGACTTGTTATTGTCTTCTACTATTTTGTACGCCAATGTTTGCGGGCTATGCCCTTTCTTCTTCGTGTGCACACTATATGATTTTGGCCATGCCAACCTCATCTATCTTGCGAAATCGTGAGTGATGTCCCATGTTTGTAACTTGATTTTTGTGGTCTACTTTGTCTATACTATTTCTTGTCAACTTTGTCTTCTTGATTGATAGCTTACATTTGTCTTCTATATGCGTATTTGTGTTTTTCTACACTTACACATGTTTTCTAGTCACTTTGTTTATGTGCACCTTGGTTTTTACCAAGAACACTCCCTCCCCATATGGGGCATCGATTCTGATTCAATGGGAAATCCTTCTTTGGGCCACACACTCCTCGCGAATTCACATGCACCCTAAATGGGGGGCATCATTAGGTGAATCAATCACCCCATCCAGCGATCTATAGTCATAGTACAACATAGTTTAGTACCGTACAACATAGTCTTTAGTCACAACAATGACCCAGAATCTGACTTTGATCTTCAACACAACATAGACACCAATGCCCAACACTATAAAATAGCACATGGGTGCCCCTAATACTTCCGAGGCATCTATAACTAGGGGGTAGTTACACAATTCGACACACGCATTCACAATAGTTTTCACATTGAATTTTACAGACACACACAATCCTTCAAAACTTGAAATGCATGCATTACACCTTTTCTAGTTTCATATTGGATCAAATGGATTAGATTTACACACACCATCTACTAGTGGTGTTTATACTTCAGGAAGTAGTTAAAGGTTGGAGAATAACACTAGACCTTTCTCCCTACACTTCTTCCGCACTTGGCGTGAGATATTCCAAAAACTCATACTATTGCAACCGGCATGAGATCATCCGAAAACTCGTTCTTGGTGTGAGATCACCCAAAAAACTCATTCTTCTACAACATCTTCAGGATCCTTTCTACACTTTTACTCATCACGGATCAGGTGTACATGTTCCTCTTAGTAATTTTACATACTTTTACACACTTTTTGGATATATGGATCGAATTTATATAACTTTGACTACTTGTTTGCTATTATCTTTTGTGGGTTTGTCCTTATGGGAAATAGTAGTCATAACATCACACATTAAATGACATCAACAACAAGTAAAATGTGACATCTACACATACACTTTCACCCCTAGTGTCATCATCATTTTCACTTCCTCTTCCCTAGCTTCCACGCTTCACTTTTTATCACTCTATGATTTTTCTTATCTCTCTTAGCATGATTTTTGCCATCGATCTACATGCTTATCGGTACATATCTCTTATATACTTTATGTTTTGAGAATTCTCTCAAAAACATAAAGTGGGGGCAAATGTAGACACTAAATCACACACTTTGGGTACATTTATAGGTCCTAGTCACATACCACAATTCATATAATTCCCAAGCAAGAAAAGTAATAATTTACCATTGTCTTTGGCCTCTTTGCTTGATTTCTGGTTTCCTTATTGGTATTACACACCCAACTACCCAGTATAGCCTTTTATACTTCGGTTTCTTTGAGTCTAGACAACGTCGGGAGCCCCCATCTCCTCTCGGGGCCCCGACCTCTTTGTATCTTGCTCACATATTTTGGGTCCTTTCTAGTTGTTGGGCATCTTTATTTCTTATGGGTCAAACTTTTAGTGGTTAATTACAAAATTCAAATAAGGGAATCATATAAATACAAAGATATATGACCATAATAAAGGACGAAACACTAAAAATTATCTATCACCACCTAAGGTTGTATCTAAGAACATTCAAACATCCATCTAGCTTCACACAAGGGATAACGGATTTATTATTTCGCATACACACATAGAAGGGGAAGTTCATTTTTCCATGCACACATATATCTACATCTTTTACATCTAGCTATTGCTCGCTATTCAAGTGCATCTGGCATAAGAGCCATCTAGGACATGATTCTACACACACATGTAAACTACATGGAGTCTAAAATCTAGTGCAATGCCTAGATCATAAGTTCACTTAGTCAGGTGACCACCGAGGTCATTATGACTCCCTATTTGCATCTTTTTATTTTTAGGATTTGATGTGTTTTGGGGTTTTATAGGTTCTCTTTCTTCTTGTAGTTTTGAAGTGAACACCAACATACAAGCAATAAAAAGAGACCTCAACAAACATCTTATGACTATCTCGAAATTGAGTTTATGAGGTTTTGAGCGGTCATAGCAGCCAGAGGAGGTTTGTAGTGCCCTAGGTGCCCCTGACCCTGTCCAGGTGCCCCAGTCCAGGTAGATCCTACAATCACATAATTTTTTGAGCTCAGGTCTGACACTTCCCTCCTCCTACTCATCAGTTCTTCAACTCAACACAGTCCAAGATTATTTGTGAATCAACTAAGTATTATATCCCTTTATTTATAACTAGGGTTTCATATTTTCTAGCTTACTTGTTGAATCAAATCTATACTCTAATTATATATCTATGATGTAACTTAATTAAGATTTTAACATCTATTTATTTCAATATTTTCTTAATCAGTGCTAGAGGTGTCTAGATTGGGCGTTGGTGTCCTAAGATAAATGAAGACATACATGAAAATACATACATACATGGATCCTTGTGACATGACCAGATGTGGGTACATAAATGAAAAATGTGAGAGAGAAAGACAATATAAATAATCAAATCGGGTAGATGGAAAAAGGATTGTGATTGATTAACTAAAATCTAGATTTTAGAATTAATCTAAGAAGTACAAACTTGTAATAACTAAATTATAAAAGCCAAATAATTTATTTGATATCATAAATGAAATGAAATTAGAGGTGTAAGGTAATAAAATGGAATAGAATTACCTCACAATGATTTGGGACTGATCAAAATGATAAACATGCGAGAACATAGTGTCGTGTAAGACTTCAAGAAATTGCAAGATAGGAAGATTTAACCAGATTGGGGTGCTTGGGGAAGGATTAGAGTGCATGGGGCACCTTGGTCTAAAATATGGGCACCCTGATCTATGGAATAGCTCAAAACCTAATCCTGGAAGGGTGGTTAGGTCCTTGCAGTAATTTTCCTTTTGTCACGTTAATGTCACACTTGCTTCGTTGATGACGCTATAAACATGTAACGGAGAATCACCTGTAAAACCCCACACAAAACATCAAAACCTAAAAATTAAAAATGCATACGAATGGGTCAGACTATCCTTAACAACCACAATGGTGGTCTTACAACTAAGTATTGTACTACATCTCAGACATAATGTAGTTCTGTGTGATTGTGTGTGCAATAATGTGCCTAGGATGCCCTAATGCCAATGACGCAGAGATATCAAGAAATAACTAGATAGAATGTAAAATGGTGGATGGAATAGAATGGAATTCCCTTTCCTATGTAGTGTGTGATGCAGAATAGCACCCAATGCGAGTCCCTTGCCTTATGTAGATAACTAGCACTTAGTAGAAAGTAGTCCACCCATAAGTTAGTATGTATGTTGTGTTTATATAGGGATCTCTTTCTCAAATTTTGAAACTAATGACCCAACATGCTAACTAGTACCAAGGGAATGGGAGGAAATAAGGACCATGGCTCCTAGAAATGAGGACCAGGGCACCCGAGGCACCCTAATCCCTTCTTAGGTGCCCTAGTCAGAGACTAGAGATGACAACTGAGTGAATAATGACAACTAATACTCCCTGAGAGATGACCAAAACTGTGCAAGTAATTGAAGAATGTGTAAGACAAATAATGAAAACAAATAACTAGACCGATGATGACGGTAACTAAGGAATGAGTCATTAGTGAATACTTTTCTTACGCAAGATCCATATATAAAACAACATACTTTGTGGTATAATTATAGTAGTAAGTGCATGATTTTGTGACTACATTTTCCCCCACTTTATGTTGGTGAGTGAAAGATTGGTAACATAAAGTAGTTAGATATGCGTACCCAAGAGAAATATATAGAATCCCATGCTGTAGAAGAACGTGCAGATGTGGTAGAAAAATGTGCTGAAAGAACAATATAACGTGTCAAACCATGGATCAACGTGTTGATCCATGCAACATAGCAAAAAGTGTAACATCATGATGAAGTGCACTAAATGAGAGTGCTTGTTGTTATATTGGATGATTAATGATTTTGAATGTTGTATCATGATGATAATATGGAGTAGTGAGTGATTAGTTCCCAACTTGATTACATGTATATGAAAAATCAACCATAGGATTTGGGTGTCCTACCGTAAGAGGAAGAGTGTAGGGAGAAAAGTGTGTTATTCTCCAACATTTAACTATATCCTCAAGATCTAGCCACTATAGATGGACTCAGATCAAACTTTTTGTGGTTTTGGATCCAAATAATTCAATCAAATCAGTTGAACCATATAGGAGTGGTATAGGAAAGTCACTCTTGCCCCCACTCCATGGGTGTCACCGTAATGTGTGATGGCTTCCAAGTTAGGTCATTTGGAAGAAAATGAGAAATGTATGATGGATTCCAAGTTAGGTCATCTAGAAGCAAATACCAAATATAGAATAACTTCCCAAGTTAGGTCATATGGGAAAGTATGAATGTAACTCCCAAGTTAGGTCATTTGGGAGGCCAATTGTGTTGTTTTGTATTGATTGAATGGTATGATCTCAATTGTTAGAAACTTGAACATTTTGATTGATTGATTGATTGTTTCCTCGTACATATATGTTAAACTAATTACCCTTAGGCTATATCATTAGGGGGAAGTGATGAAATGTCATATATAAAATTGTACATTTGTTGCCCCCAAGTTAGGTCATTAGGGGAAATGATGAAGTGTCACATGGTGCATTAGTAAATGTTTGAAAATGAAAAATTGGTAGTGTTGATTGATTGAGTGGTGTAAGGGGAATTATAAGATGACCCTAATTATTTTCCCCCTTTTGGTGAAAGGGGAAGTAATGAGAATAACGAACGCTGAGCCGAAAGTAAGCTCAAGATAGATAATGTATGATAAATAACGCCAAAATATGTATAGATTGAGTGAAAGAAAACTTCAAGGAGAGATAACACATGTTTTATGTGTATGATACAATGGTAGGAAAATTTCTGAAAATAATGTCAAACAAAAGGCGTAAATCGAAGTAGAAACACTCAAGATATGGTGAAAATCGTGTGGTGTGTATTAGTTGAGGAAATGATCACAAAATAATGACTATAGTAAAATGGGTAGGTAAAAGTAACTATAAATAGTAAGGTGAAAAAGTGATTAGTCACTTCATTTGTCTTTTGCATGAGTGAGATTGAGCTCTGAGTGTGGAAAGATGCCGCAAGTGAGAGAAACACGTCCTAGCTGATTCAAGATGGTAATGACCACCGTAACATCACGTACGATGATGAAGTTCGTAAGTGCACTATTTTTTTGAAAAATGTGTGTATGACATTAGTTTGTAGTGAATTTTTGAAAAATTATGATTTTGAATTTTCTTGGCGTTTTAGACCTAGATAAGAGTGGTGAAAGCACTAGTGGCATTCGGGATAGGAGCACCTAGACTGGGGCACTAGTGTCCTACTCTTGGGTGCCCTAGTTCTACTTTTGGGCGCCCCAATCTAGAGGGTGTGTATTTAGTCTAGAATGGTGTAAATGGGATATCTATTGTGTAGTAATGTGATAAGCGAGTGTGTATGGATTTATATAGTGTTCTAACACTAGGTTTTTGTCATTTTGTGTTGTGTAGAGGGATATTCACTAAAGGGAGTTCCACGGGGTCATCATTTGAGTACTTTTCTTGGGATAGGTTTTTTAGATGATGATTGGGAGGTATGGACTATGCCGACATGACTATGACACATAACATGGATGGGGGATGTGCCCCATAATATGCCTATGTTGACAACCTTATGTGAGAGGTGGTGTGTGGATACTTGTACTTTTTGGTTTCCTATAGGTGAGATGATAGTCATGTTGGAGGATGTGTATCACATACTATGATTACCAATTGTTGGGGAGAGAGTACAGGTCATGCCATTGGAGGATATGGAGAGACATATGCGAGCCGCTAGACAGGTTTTTATGGGGAATCAAGTACTTGTCGAGGCCTATATTAGTTTAGATGCTATTTTAAGGTCTAGGGTTCACACTTGACAAAATTTTATAGCCGTGGTTATTACTTCATCTATTGTAGTGGAGGGTGGTGGTGTGGGCATCTTATATAAGATGCATGATATATGCCACCGAATAGAGGAGGAGAGTACCAAATATGCATGGGCATGATGTGTGATAGTACACCTATATAGGGATCTATACAAATTTACTCAAGAGGAGCACAAAATTGGCATAGGAGCTACTACACTATTACATGTATGGTCATATGAGCATATAGTAGTGCTAAGGCCAGTTGGAGGTCCGCGAGCAAAGTGGGCTAGGCCAAATATATTTTCTAGGAGGTGGGTTGGTGTGAGTGGGTGTAATATGGATAATTGATACCTATAGAGTGCTCATAGATAAGATGGGGTCTGAGGTAGTGATATGAAGGCCATGCCAAGATTATGGAGGATGGCCAGAGGATGTTGTAGAGCTATGGTGCATATGGAGAACTATGTGGTTAGAGGATTGATTCCCGTGTGGCCAAGTTATTCCAGTAGAGAAAGGGTATCACAATAGTTTAACATGGGTCAAGATGTGCCCCCAAAGCCATATGTGTGGTTGAGAGCTATTAGAGTACAAATGAGGGCTAGAGCTAGACTAGGGCCCACGAGAGAGTAATTAGTACCTCTAGGCCAAATGAGGCAAATGTTGTGATAGAGAAGATATATTCAGATGATGTGGGTCACGAATGAGTACTTGTGCATGGTGGGAAACTAATCGATGGGTATTCTTATTTCCATTGTTTACTGAGATGCAATGAGATTACCACAGGGAGGATGAGGGGGAAGCACATGCCCTCGATAATGTCACAATACCTATAGTGGAGCATGAGTATCTATATATAGTTGTATTGTGTGATTTGTTACTTGCCTATGTGATAGTGATGGTTATCTAATGCATTTTTCTATTGTGTTGTAGGTGACGCATATTGGTCCTTGATAGTGGACACATCATCCACACATTGACACAAAATGTGCCCACCGACATTATTGTAAGTGGAGGGATGTAAGAGCATGTGGATGACATCACGAGAAAGCATGCCTATTTTTTTATCCAAAGTGGCCATATAAGTAAACAATGTGTATTGTGTGTGATTGAGTAAGAGAGACGAGGCACACAAGGAGACTCGATGAGACAAAGAGGGAGTGGATGGTGGTCCATTAGCACATGATGTTTTTACATGTTATGTCGAGTTGCGGTGCCAATTTGTAGAGAATTCTACTGAGGTCACACTACTACGAAGGTAGGTGGTGAGATATAAAAGTTGCGACCAACGATGTAGATTTAGTGGTGAGGCATCGAGTTAGAGAGCTCTCATAGTAACATAGAGTGATAACGATGATGAGATCTAAGTTGTATTTGATGTATATGATGTAGGGCAATTGCCCCCTAGTGATGAAATATTTTTGTAACTGATATATGTAGATGGTTTAATTGGTATACGATGATTGATTTTGATGTGTATTGATATCATTATGTGATTGATTATCTATGATCCAGTTATTATTTTCATAATGTATATAATGTGTTAGATATTGTGCATGTTTCTTAATTGAGACTTGTAATACAATGTAGATGATGATAGACAAAATGTGTAATGTGATGATGATGTAGTGTTTACAATGATTGTTGTATGTAATGTAATTGTTGTTAGATATGATGCTTAATGAGTTGAGCGATGTTTATATTTGTTGAATGGATTTGTAATGCGTAGTTAGTGTATGATGATAGTAGAATGTATGTGAGGATAAATAATGTATGATTTGTAAAATGACCTATCATGATGGATGCTTGTTGATGTGATAATGTGATGTGATCGTAATATGTTAGTATGATGAGCATAGGGGGAAGATTAGCGATTCCCCCGTTGTATGGATGATGAGGTTCATTTAGTTAAGACCCCTCAATAGTCAAGAATGAACCATGTAAAGCAAAGTGCACATTGTTGGGAAATGATTGAGTGCGCTAGATGAATCAATGAAGCACATGGTGAAAGGTTATTATAAAAATCCTTTAATAGTCATGTAAGAATTATAAGAAAATGAGTGCATCATCGAGGGGGCAAGGTAATAACAATCACCTACCAAAGACCAAAGTGGAAGTGGTGGTGGAAAGTAGTGTGAACATATGAGCTGAACTAAACATCATGTGAAGCAAGAATGAGATGTATGAATGTCGAGGGTTGTGGAAGCCAATGTGACTCAATAACAAGATGTAGTGGATGAGATGGATGAAGTGGATGTGATGAATGCAATGGTATAAAAATGTATGGATGTGGTGGAGAGCATGCATGAGTGAAAAGCGAGGTGGGTGGATGAAAAATGACCTGAGAACTATATGGAGGAGATAACTCAAGCTGAGTAGAAGCCTATTGATGAGGTAGAGGAGAGATGAACCACTCATGTGAGCGAGAGACAAAGGACATGATGCCCTTATCCTCTAATTATTGTAATATATCATGAAGGGTAAAGCAATCATTTCCCCTATGGCCATTGATCTAATGATCATTACAATAAGGTTGATCACATGACAATATATTCGATGTTGTGGGTGACGTTGGTTGGAGGGTAAATGAATTAGATGCTTTTTGATTAAAGTATGCAACACATCATGTGGTCGGACATGATGAGAGAAGTGTAATGTCTCATGCGACAAAGATGGTTGAGAAAGAGAAGTAGCCTATCATAGAGGAGGAGAAGTATGATTTTGTGATGTAGTTAGTTAAGCTTGCTTTCTAGGCTGAGATGGAGATTGTGTAGGATGCTCAATTGATGGAAATGGAGGAGGACTAGATGATACAACAATAGTAGAGATAAGTGGAGGATCAATAATATGCGTCGTGAGAAGATCTTATTCTAGGTCAATGAATTTATAAAAAAAATGAAGGACTCACATGTGTCATATTGCAATCTTTTCTTGAGTGTGGGAATCAAACCACAACAAAAGATGAATTGCTTCTCTAGATCAATAGGTTGGAATACTAGTTGATGCATATAAGCATTGAACCGTAAAATATAATCCTTGATAGGATCTGATGTGCCCTGATGTAAAGTATGTAGATGGTCATAAGTAACTCTAGGGCTATTATTGTTAATGATAAAACAACAACGAAAATTGTCCTCAATGTCATAGTAAGTACTAATAGACCCAAATGAAGATGAGTGTACCATGCAAAGCCTCATCGGAAAGAGCGTGTCAAAAGGCCTTAAGTAATAATCTATCATTAGAATAGGAGGCCATAGCCATGTGGTAATGTTGGAGATGTGAATGAGGGTCACTGGTACCATCAAAACATGTGAATGTAGGCATGAAAAAGTCCTTAGGAAATATAGAGTTATGAATATTCTTAGGAATAGGGTTACCATGTAATGAGTTGTTATCAATAGAAGCATAGTAAGCCCTACTTTCTAAAGTGAGTGACTTGAACCTGAGATTATAATTGACCTACGACGTGCATGAGAGACATGATGTCATGTGAAGGAATAATAGAAGATGGAAATAATGTATTAATTGGTTATAACTTTCCATTGTGAGTGATCATAGGAATATTAAGAGAAGATAAAGAAAATTCGATGCTAAAGGAACACTAGGGGTAAGTGCCGAAGAAGCTATAATAGACAAAAGAGTTGGAACATCCATAAGTGGTAAGACTAGCATCGGAAACTTCATTTGGAGGTGAAGTGACTAATGAAGATATAACGATAGAAGAGTATGAACTAACATATGTAGAAGAAGTGATATGAGGAGATGAAATGGTAGGAGAAGAAGAACTAATAGATGGAGATGACTCATGCACTGTGCTAGACACAACCTCAAGAGAAAGTGGAGATGGAGATTCACACTCAACAATATGAAAATTAGGAGAATCATGGCTATCAATTGTTATATCGACATCAGATAGAGACTCAGATATGATAATTTCATTAAGCGTACTATCAATAGGATCATCAACATAATATGAAGGAGTATGAGAACTAGTATGTGCAATGGAGTATGAGAAGTAATATCAGAAATAGGAGAATCATGAGATGGAACTATAGTAGTGGTTTGACTAGGAGAAGAATCAGTAGGTACATGTGAACTAGTGTCAAGACCAAACATGTAATCGATAAGAGAATCATCTATAATTTCCTTAGAAAGATCAGAAGGAGGATCATGAGTAGCCGTATAACATGGTGTACAACGAGTAAAGGCTATCAAATCCAAAACAATAATAATCTGATGGGAGAATTTTAAAAACTAGTAGGTACATATCATTCACCATCTAAGAGTTGTTGTTGAATATGATCTGACATAATAACATTACTATAGAGAGTCATGAGCTCAACGATAACAACCTCATCATAAATTGGATTGACACTAACATGAGACATGATGGGCCGAGAAGAAGAGGATCTATCCTTAGCCATTAGGGTTTGTAGTGGATCCTAGGGAAAAATGTTCTAAGCTATGGGTTCACCAAAATGATTAACTAAAATATGGATTTTAGAATTAATCTAAGAAGTACAACAATGTAATAACTAAAATATATTGAAATATAAATGCTAAATAATTTATTTGATATTCTAAATGAAATGAAATAAGAGGTGAAAAGGTACTAACTTGGAATGGACTTACCTCATAGTGATATGTGATTGATGAATAGGCGAGAACAAAGTGTCATGACAAACTTCAAGAAATTATAGGATAACTTAAAACTTGATCTTGGAAGGGTCACTAGGTCTTGTAATAATTTTCATTCTATCACATTAATGTCGCACTTGCTTCGTTGATGATGCCATAAACTTGTAATGAAGAATCACCTGTAAAACCCCACACAAAGCATCAAACCTTAAAAAAAAAGATGCATATGAAGGGGTTAGACTGTCCTTAGCAGCCACAATGGTGGTCTTACAACTAAGCGTTGCACTACATCTTAGACCCAATGTAGTTCTATGTGATTGTGTGTGTAATAATGTGCCTAGGATGCCCTAGCGCCAATGACATAGAGATAAGGGAAATAGCTAGATAGAATGCAAAATGGTGGATGGAATAGAATAGAATTCCCTTTCCTATGTAGTGTGTGATGTAGAATAGTTCCCAAATGTAGTCCCTTGCCTTATGTAGATAACTAGCCCTTAGTAGAAAATAGTCCACCCATAAGGTAGTATGTATGTTGTGTTTATATAGGGATCTATTGCTCAAATTTTGAATTTAATGATCGACATGCCAAATAGTACCTAGGGGAATGGAAGGAAAATCATAAAGACCAACCTTGAACATCTAAATGAGAAGCAAGTGTGACCAGGGACCAGGGTGCCTAGAAATGAGGACCAGGGCACCTGGGCGCCCTAATCCCTTCCTAGGTGCCCTAGTCAAAGACTAGAGATGACAACTAAGTGAATAACAACAACTAAGACTCCTGAGAGATGACTAGAACTATGTAAGTAAGTGATGGTTGTGTGCAAGACAAACAATGAAAATGACCAACTAGATTGACGACAAGACTAAGGGATGGGTCATTAGTGAATACTTTTCTTACGCAAGATCCATATATAAAACAACATACTTGGCAGTATAATTATAGTAGTAAGTGCATGATTTTGTGACTATAGTGTCACCAGTGAATAATTTTATTACTTAAGATCCAGGCATATAACAACATACTTAACGACATAGTAAAATATTAGTATGTGTGTGATTTTGTGTCTATAGTAGGGTAGTGTTTTTAAATTATATGGATGTGAGGAAGCTACTTAGGAATTCCTATAATCATGTCTAACAAGGGGAAGTGGAATAATTTGTAGGATCCCTTCGATTTAAAATTGAACAACATATTTTAAAAATATGTTTTTATTTTTTATTATGAAGGGATCAATGAATAATCTTGAGAGACTCAGAGCATCGAAGCGAAGCTCTAACAAAATATGAGTTCCATCTATCAACCTCATATGACTGGAAAACCTAAAGCGAGTGGTCGAGGCCAAGTGAACCAACACTAGGGGCTAATATTAAAATAATATGTTAATTTAGTTTAACTTTTAAATGTTTTAAAATATATTTTTTGTTTTTAATAAATAAAATTATATTAATTTGCATTACTCTAACAAATATTTTATTTTACTCCGTTTTGTACATTGATTGAAAATGAATAAATAAAATATCAATATTGAAAATAAAATAGGCATTAATGTAAAATGTTTAGGACCTAATATTGTGCATTGGGTTATGTATCAAAAAGTGGCAAGTGTATAAACTTTTTATTGATAATATCTTAAATACGACTATACGTGCCAACAACTAAAGTAAATGAGCCCATACCTTTACAAGTTCTACTCAATTTTTCTAACATTGTTGATAACTTATTCATTTATGCAATCTTGGTCTCTCGATAACCTATTCATTGATAACATTTTTTTTTCAATAACGTCTTAAATGTGACTATATGTGCCAACGACTAAAGTAAATGATCCCAACAACTATATGTGCCATAATGACGGGTAGATGTTTTAAGTGCAACAAATTTGTTGGTCATAGATCATTTGAGTGTTGAGAGTATCCACAAACAAGAAGTAGTAGAGTTAGTGAAGTAAGAAATAGATTTCACATGCAAATGAAGAAGAAAGTGTGGCATCGCCATCACTTGTAGAAGAAACAAATATGTGAGAATCATTGATGATGAGGAGAGTAATGATGAATACAAGAAAGAAGAATGAAGAACCAGCCCAAAGAATGACACTATTCATGAACATATGCAAAGTAAGAGGTAAATGTTGCAAACTTATCACTGATAATAGTAGCACAAATAATTTAGTTTCTTTTGAGATGGTTAAAAAGTTGAATTTGAGAAGAGTGAAGCATTAGAAGCCTTATAAGGTGTATTAGGTCCAAAGAAACCATCATGTCTTTGGTTAGTGAACACTTTAGCTCATTTTTAGATCGGTAGATATAAGGACCAGGTTATATGTGATGTGTTTCCTATGGATTCTTGTCATCTCTTGCTAGGTAGACCATGGCAATTTAACAGGAAATCTATTCATGATGGATGTGAAACACCTATACTTTTGTGAAGAATGGAGTCAAACACACCTTGAACCCAATGAGAGATAGCGAAGTATAGACTGAAAACCATCATAGAGTGATGCTAATGGGTTTGAAAGAATACTTCAGAGAGAAAAATTATGTGATGGAAATTAAAATTGTTATAGTTAAGAGCGTGTGGAAGTGATTAAATGGAGAGGAAGAATATCAAAGTAACGTGCAAAGAAGGATGAGTAATAATGATGAAGAAGGTGGATATGTAGACCAAATTGGAAAGAAATATCAGGATAAGCTCTTAGGAGTATAAGAAAAAAAAGGACAAAAATCATAACATAATAAATACAAGAAGTAATCAGACTTTAAAAGAAGTGAAAATAGTCATGAAAAGTGTGTTAAAATAGTTCAAGAGGACAAGAAAGTGCAAGAACAAGAAGAGAGAAAGCATGAGGAAGAAATGGAGATCAAGAATGATGAAGTGACTCAGATTTTTCAATCTAATATTTCTTTGGATGTTGTGTATACAAGCCTAGACACTTGAAATAGTGAAGGAACAATCACATGAGGGTGATTACTTCAAGAAAAAACTATTATTTTCTAGTTTTGAGGATGAAATGAACTAGGAAAAGCAAAAAAAGAAGATACAAATGACAAGTATAACAACCAATGATCATGGAATATAATCCCAAATGAACTTGTATTAGATGGATAATATCAAGCACAAGGTGGAAAAGATAGTATACAATCCTAGTACATTCATTTTGTTAGGAAAACTATATTATAGTGCTCACATTATAATGTTTGGGTAAATATTATTAATGTATATGTGAGTTTATATAGATATGGTTATAACTACATGTAAGTTGTTTAGGTTGTTTAAACAACTTACTAAGATAGTTTTTAGGAGGTTTGGGAGATATTCGTGGGAGATGTAGTTATACCTACATCCTAAATTATAGGAATGATATTCCTATATAATTGTAATGTATTGTCTTGAATAAGAATGTTGAATAGAATATATTTCTGGTGTTATATTTCAAATATCTCAGACCAAATCTACATTTGGTATCAGAGCAAGGATAATCCAAGATGAGAGTCTTCAAATAAATTCATGCATTGATAGTTCCATCTGGTCGTGAGTTCGTGATTTCATTGGCTTGATCCTATGCTCAGCTCAGTTTCTACATAGTTTATTAATGCATTGGTGATCTCCTAACATGATGAATTAGATCTTGAGTGGCAACTCCGAATTTTACTATAGTACATTTTATATTGTTGGAAAGGTTAGCCTTGGCATTAACACCACCTATATATTTGGAGAAAAGACTTTGTATTGTGCTGCGAGCTCTTCAAACATTCCCAAATTTTGTGAGGAGTCTGGTATCTTCATTTAAAACTATATACTCTGTCAAGAATTTACATCATTGATAGATTTGTCTTGTGTGTGGTAGAAAAGGTGTAGCATCTATGTATTTTGATATTTTCATTCACATGAAGGTCGAGCAATCTCCCAAGCTATATGATTGTAGTTTTGATAGCCAATTGTCAGTAATTGGCGTGTTATGAAAGATATGATATAAACGTTCTATATGGTGAGATCTACATCAAATTAGGCATGTTCACACGGTGGAAGCTAGGTGTCAGTTTTTATAGACCTGAGTTTTCTCTCTTAAACATGGACAGTGCCCTGATTGGATGAATATTCTGTGATGTTATCTCACTCTTTCCAGATCTATCATTTTCATGCAAATCTCATTGTGCAATCTGGTCAATGCGTGCATCTTCAATCTTACATTTGGTTCAGATCAAATTCATTGGTTAAAACCAATCTCTCACCATCAACTCGACAACGAATGAAGCAAATAGGTTAGTCAAGCTCATCCTCGAATGGTGTATCCTTTAGCTCATGTCCAAGATGCATTCGAACAACTCACCACATCCATGATTTTGACACCTCACAAGCTCAAAGGAAAATAAAATAAGTGTCGTGAGTCTATTTTAGGGTTGTAGGTTTTGTTATCCAAAATTACCCCGGGTTATTTTGGCCTTAACAAGCTTCAAAAATGGACTTATCCATTTTTACAAGTCTCTGGACGGTCAAACGATGATCAAATTGCACTTTATAAAAGCTCTATATGTTGGCATTTAAAAATCCACGTGATTTGGTTTCATTAGCGAGGCTATATTAAGAAAAGACAACTAACATTCAAATGCCCATCAAACTCAATGACAATATTAGTGAGGCTATGTGGAAAGAGCTTAGCGGTGCCGGCTAAGTCAAGTTGGGTCAAAGAGAGTGGTGGCAATTCAAATGAGATCATCAAAGACTTAAGAGCTCGGTCGAAGACTTAGGCGGGTTTTGCTTAAAACCGTGGGGCATTAGAAAGCCACGATACAAGGAAAGAAAAGAGCTACATGGTGTCATTTCATTAGCTCACCTTTTGAAAATCTAGAAATTGTGAAGGCTCCTCCAATCAGATCTAAGTACGAAGCACAAGACTGACAACGTCAAAGTGTGGAGCTTTCCTATTGGCTCATGCTTCACATTTATTAGAGGAGACTATTCAAATTCGATAACTTCAAAGCATGGAGATTTCCTATTGGCTCGTGCTTTGCATTTGTTAGAGGAGACTATTCAAAGTCTAACAACACATTAAGGCATGGAGCCTTCCCATTGGCTCACATTTTGCATTTGTCAATCGAGAGGAAAATTATGAAGAAACGTGGTCATTTCTTATTGGCTTGCATTTCTAGGGGTCTAACAAGGTCTGCAATGTGAAAGAGTGTGGAGCCTTTTCATTGGTCCATATGTCACAAATATTGAAAAAGGAAAAGGACAATCCGACACTTTGAACGAATGTGGCGAGTTTCTTGGCCCGTATTTTCATAAAAGCGAGACCGAAAAAGGTAAAAGACAAGTACAAATGGCAGACATGGAAGTAAAGCCTAATATTGTGATCAATGGGAGGTAGACACTTGGAAAAATGTGAAACAAGTACACGTTGGTAGAGATCAATCTACGAGCCAATCTAGAGCTGCCACGTGTCTTATTCATGTGCCTCTTGATTGGTAAATATTTAAATGGCCATATCTTTTGATTCCCTGCACCAAATTAGATAAAATTTATATCACTAGAAAGATCTCATCGAGCCCTTTAATTTGACATCATTAGAATCTGATTTTGGTGGATCAAAATGGAAAACACGGCTTTTGGAGGTAGGAGAAGGTTGTTTGGGCATGCAAAAGATTAAATCAGGTGGCTAAACCACCAGACTTGATGAAGCATGGCTCTATTTTCTTCTACAAGATGGAATAGACTAGATGATGGCCCTGTAAGGTGCCCATGTGCTTGATAGAAGGTTTTAATGTGGTCTGTTGGTGGTTGGAAGTTAGAGAAGTTGTCCCTTCTCTCTTCTCTGTCTTCTTTCTTTCTTGCTTAGGCTATATATAGAAGGGGCTTTCATTTTGTCAAGAGAGGATAATTTGAGTAGCAAAACTCTGTCATTTTGGTTTTGTGAAGCTAATGTGTTGCAGGCCTTCATAGTGGACTCCTTGCATGGTGATCCAGGCCTTTCATTTGTAAGATTTTGAACTATGCATATCATGAAGCAATAGATGCAAGTTTTTGGATGTATCTTCCCTTGTTGTGTTTATTTAAATTCTTCTTACCTCTTCAATCTTATTGCATGTGTAGTGTGTCTATTCTATGCTCTTGCAAGGTTCATTATTGTTGTTTTTATTTGGAAATGTTGTTGTGAATGTTGTTGTTAGATTGTGGAGAATTGTTATCATCCCTTCTAACCTACATTTTATTCCATTTTCACACATTGGAGAGTTATTCTCATTCCCTTTTATTTCAATTTTATGCTCTTTCTCTCTCCTTGGTCCCTTGGAAATTATAGGATAGAGATAATCAATAGTTTTATTTCATTAGAGTTAGCTTGCATTAGATTGGGAGGAGGAACCAACCTTCTCTGGAGGTCTATTTCAAGTAGTAAGTCCCATAACTTGGAGATAGTACCCATGTTGGCTCAGAATTCTTGGTCTTACATGATCATATTCAAGGTGTAATTTTGAGCTCAACAGTTTAAAATAAATTCGTGGTATTTATCTTTTATTAGGTGGTTTAGATTTCATTTATTTAGACATTTTTAGATTACATTGAGTTATTTATGGTCTTTTCCATTTAGGTGATTATAGTATAGTTGTCTTTCATTATAGTCTTGTTGTTAAAGTATAGAGTCATTTTGTCATTGGGTGGTTAAATAGTGTATGTCGTTACAAGTGTTAAAAATAAAGGAGTCTTTGTTACTTATACTTAAAATGTCAATTATTGTTTGAGTCATTGTAAAAGTCATATTATTATTGTGAAATTCATGTTCTTGTTATATCATCAAAGTCAAAATAATTGTCAGTCAATTATAGAAGTCATTGTAAATGTCAAATTTTGTGTCATTGTAAAAGTACAATTTTTTTCCCCATAGGCGCATTATTGCTTTGGGAACGCGATGTCCAATATAAATTAATGAGCCTCAAAAGCCAAATTTGTTAATCTAGTAGCTTATCAACTAGAGGACAGAGGCATTAGAGGTTGGGGGTCAATCAACGACCTCTCATTAGTAGCCAACGATGGGGTTGCACAAAGGTTTGGTGGCATTTTTTTAGTGTGCTTTCAGTTGTGTGTAGTGTGCTTCAGATTTCAGTGTTCCTATTTGGTGTATGAAATAAGTGGAAATTTCACATTGAGGGGGGAACATGATCCAATGTTCCAGTTCCAATTTTCAGTTTGTGTGTATGAGCATTAAAATTCAACAATTTTTCCTATTTTATTCCTGTAGTGAGATAGTAATGAGAGAAAGCTGTTGATACTATTGTGGCATCATGATATTGTGGTTGTTAGTTATCCTTTGGAAAAACTATCCGAGGTTGTTGGTATTGTCCCAAAAACCCATTTGTTAGGTGGTTGTTTTTCGACCACTTGGGAAACCATCCAAAGGTTTTTGGTATTGTCTTAGAAACCATTCGAGATCATGAGCAAGCTACGAAGCGACACATTGCATAAAGATAAGGCATATTTTCCCCATGTTCGCACTAAGGGGGGGAATGTTGGGAAAACTATATTATAACACCCACATTATAATGTTTGGGTAAATATTATTAATGTATATGTGAGCTTATATAGATATGGTTATAACTATGCGTAAGTTGTTTAGGTTTTTAAACAACTTACTAAGATAATTTTTAGGAGGTTTGGGAGATATTCATGGGAGATGTAGTTATACCTACATCCTAAATTATAGGAATGATATTCCTATATAATTGTAATGTATTGTGTTGAATAATAATGCTGAATAAAATATATTTTTGGTGTTATATTTCTCATAGCTCAGACCAAATCTACACATTTTGCTCAAGAACATAACCTGATTCAAGAACTAGAAAGCTTGTAAGAATGATCAGGGGATCATTTTTGATATCAAAAGTTCCCTAAACATACCTAAATTATGTCAGTTCAGAATATAATTTTGAGAGCTTTCCATTGACTATGAGAATGTGACAAAGACATTGGGAGCTCTAGTTATGTTCTGTCAAAGTTCAATCAACGGGAAAGTCAACTCTGGTCAACATGTCAATAGTGGACCAATGACACTATGACATGTGGCAAAAAGGAAAAATTGATGGTCTTGTAATGTTTTAAAATCAGTTCCATGGTATAAATCTTGTCACAAGATTTTTGACGCATTTTGAATGGACCAAATCTGAGTTTGTATGCGAAAGATATGCATAGTCAAAGTTGTGGTCAAATGATGACGTGACACACTCTAACATGGACAAATGACATATTATGGGCATGACACTTGGCAGGTTTGTAGTGGATTTAGATTTAAAATAATAAAAAATAATCTATTTAATCCATTTCATGTGAATAATCCTAAATCCCATGGGATAAGGAGGATTTTGTGGCCAAAAAGCTATTTAAAGGCTTATCGTATACCTTTTGTATACCTTTCCCACCAAATGTGGTGTCAATGGCTAAATTGGGCGCCTAAAACTATAGAAGGGGATTTGAACCCTTGACCTGTGCCAAAATAATTATCAGCCTTACCAACCCACCACTTTTAGCAAATGATAGAGTTTGAGATCACTTCTATTTAAAGGGACCTTTTGGTAGGTTTGTGGAATGGACAATGAAGGACCAGTTTGCAGAGATCACCATTTTCGAGGCACTTATAGTCCAAATTTTGCAATGGTGTAAAAATAAAAGTTGTTAATAATTATAAGATATTTACATAAATGTAAATTTTGTTATATGAAGTTTTGTATATTTTTCCATGTAGGTGTTTTTCCATCATAGTTTCACAAATCAGGCACGAGGAGCAGACAAATATTTGTATTTTCCAACCACTTTTGGTTCGAATCAGGCCATGGAGTAAAAAGGGAAGTTTTTAATAATTTCCTCTAGTTTCCATAAATGTAAACCTATTTTATTTAGGTGTTGTAAATTTAAATTTGTAGACATTTTTGGACGTAATTGCACAAGAAACAAACATAAAAAGTATTGTAGGAGCCATGGATGGACTTGGGAATGTTTTTGGGAAATTACAGAGTTCCAAGAGGTCTGAATCAGCTCAATTGCAGGTATAAAGGTTTGTTAAGTCAATAGTGAAGGGATATTGTACTTCATTGGATGTTAATAGATCGATTCATGATTACGTGGATCCGAAGACGTAGGCATTCTGCCGAACTCCGTTATCAAGTTCTTGTGTTGTGGATTTGATTTTAGTTTGTTTAGAAGATTTTGATCAGATAAAAACATTAAAGTTAGTTTATTTGATTAATTATTTAAGCAAGCATAAAATTGGATTATTTGGATTGAAGTCACATTTTCAGTATCCATAACCCACAACAGAAAGGGAATTGCACATTTCAGATTTGGAATCAAGAATTCAATTTGAGTGCATTATAAAATCAACTGTGAATTTTTAAATGGATTTGTAATAGATTTAGTATATTCACTTAAGTTGAAAATTAAAGATAATTGATTTATCTGGAAGAGTTCAAGGATTTGGGTTTCAAGAATTCCCAAAATTGCTAATACTCTTAGTCAGTTATCAAGTTTTTAAATCTGAGAATTTTCTAAGTACTACTTAAAAACAAATTAGTACCATTTTCAGATCAAAGAAGCATGGTAAAACTAATGAATATGATTCAAACATGGAATTTAGTCAAAGATCACTTTCAGAAGCTCATGTTTAATTGGAAGAAAAGGAAGGAAAAGAGGACCACTTGCAAGCAAATAAATTTATAGGAAACAATCTCTTCCTTGGGAGTATGATGCGGGAGCATCACTCCTAACATTCAGTATAGGCACGACATTACATTTTTGGCTTGATTAGGTGGTTTAGAAGTCCTAGAAATCATTTTATGTTGGGTTGTTGTGCTTAGGAGGTCAAAAATTTAAATTTTGCACTTTCCCTCCATTTTGGCATATTTGAATTTTTGAAGCTTGTTGGAGCCAATTTTGGCTTTATTGCATGGTGTAGGTGTCCTAGGAGGTTTCAATAGGTTTATTAGAGGTAGTAGAACACAATGATGTCTTGGGAGACTCTTCTTGGGGCTTTGATGGTTATATGACTCTTAAAGTTTATTCTAGCTGATTTTTATTAACTATGTATGTAATCTCCATAAGACCCTCTTCATGACCATGTAGTTAGTTGTGGGGCAAAGTTAGAATTAGAGGAGATATATAAACTCTTTGTAACTGATTTTCTCATTATCATTCAAATGAGATAGAAGACAAGGAGCTCTAAGAACATTGGTGGGAAGTAAAATTTTGTTTGCAAAGAATGTTAGTAGATTTCAAATATGTGCATGGTATTGAAGGATTTAAATTAACATGTTTAGAGTAAGAAAGGCTATGAAAGAGTGGAAATAGTGAAACTCTATCATTTCGATTCTATATTTGGTGTGTTCAAAAGTTTTACGTTGATTTGGATCGAATAAACTCAAGAAATCTGTAATAGTATGATAAATGACACAGTCAACACAAACCTTGACATAAAGTGAGGGGGTATTGAACAAAGAAGGTGATCATTAACACAGTCATGTTCATTTGCACGAAAAGACTTCAAACCATTCCTTAATAATCTCTAAAAATGATGAAGAAGGCATTGATTAGCTCATAAAAACTCCAAGTGAGAGAAATCCCCTGTTTATAAAGATTAGGCGGTGAGGTTTAAGTTCAATTCTTGTCATTGATGAGGTAAGATTCTTTACAAACAAGATTTGTAAACCCTTGCTAGGGTTTGGAGAAAATTGCTTGTAACTAGGGTTCCACACATCGTTAATCCTCCAAATTGGCAAGATAACATCTTAAGAGGACTATAAAGGATATTATTACATTTTGAGATCCTACAAAGTTTCATAGTTTTTAATTTTTGTGATAGTAGGCCAACAAGTACTATAAATGGTCTTAGAGACCTAATTAGGAACTTGAAATTGAGATTTTGGAGGAATTTTTCCAAAGAAAGATATAGTGAAAATTTGAACATTGAATATTTTCCCAAATGGGTGTTGGGAATGGTAGTTTATTTTCAATTTGAGTTAGTATATGAAAATTTATACCTAAAAACCTCTCAAAGTAGAGCTAATAGAGGAAACTATGCCTAGAAGTAGAGATAGTGAGAAAAAAACATCTACATTGGGAGTTGAGCTAAAAATTTCAACCCACACTTGGAGGAGCATAATGGGTGCTCAAAATTGGTTTTATATTGTTCTGAGAGTTTGTAGATTGCTCTATCCACCAACTCACCTCAAGTATTGCTCTTAATAAGCTAGAAGGGTAATTTTTGCAAAGGGAAGTCAAATTGATATTTTTGCGATTTTAACTAACTTAATGATGGTTTTACCATGACACAAGACTAATAAATCTTTATCAAGCATTAAATAAGCTAAACTAGGTGTTTGGGGTCAATTTTTCATGATTAAAGGAATACTAGTCTTATGAAAAGTGTGATTTTGTAAGTTCCAAGGATAATTTGAGTTGTTTGAACATTCTAACTTCTGTGAATGGTTTTGTGAATGATAATATTTGCATCAAACATGCTATGACTAGAGCCGTGGTGCCCATATTTAAGGTCATTTAAGGTATGATGTCAGAAGACTACATAATTCCAAATCATTACAAGAGTGATGGGATGTGTAGGCTGATGGGGATAGATCTTAGTTTGACTAAGGTCTTATGAGTTTATATCTTAACAATAAAATGAACGAAAGTGTAGGGAATTAAGAGGTTTCTTTTAGGATAACCATCAAGGGAGGATAAACGATAAGCCCCATACCCATATTTTTGAGTGAAAATATATGGTCCAAGCCAATTTGGAGAAAACTTCCCACGTTTACTCTTTTCCATGTTAGTTACATGTTCATTTTCTTTGAGAAAAAGATCACCAATTTTGAAGTCACGTTGTTTGAGATGTTTTTATATTAACATTTAATTCAAAGTATTGATAAATGTTGATATGTTTGAGGGAAATTAGATTATGCTAGTTTAACAATTCTAGTTGTGATAGGAATTCTTGATGATATTCTTCTTTTGGGATGAAATATTTAAGAGAAACACACATAGGATCTGAACTTCAATGGGAATAATAGCTTTGGTTTTGTATACCAAGGTGAAATGTGTAGCTCTATAGGGGTTCAAAAGCTAGTCCAATAAGCCCATAATACAAATAGGATTTGAAGATGTCATTCTCTACAAACTTGATCAATAGTTTTGGTAAGGATCTTGTTGAGGGTTTTATTGGATGCTTCAACTTGGCTGTTAGCTTGTGGATAATAACGTGTGGAAAAGATGATTTTGAAATTGTAAGTGTCATAAAGTATTTGAAATTTCTTATTTTTTAATGATTTACCATTATCTGTGATAATTTTATGAGGTATACTAAAGTAATAGATAATGTGATGATGGATGAAGTCGATGATTTTATTTACTTTAGTGGAGATAAGGGGGATTACTTCTACCCATTTCATAAATTATTCAATTGTTGTAATGATGGAATTGTGTCATTGTGATGAATGAGGGTTGATAAGGCCATTGAGTTCAAGACCCCACTTTGAAAAAGGCCAAATATCTTTAGTTGGTTGTAGAGCGTGACTAGGGATGTGTTTAAGATTGGAGTGTTATTGGAATTTGATGCACTTCTTGACATAATCACAATAATCTTGATTAAGCGTAGGCTAGTAGTAGTCCATGCACATGATCCATTTAGAAATATATAAGCCATTAAAGTTCTCACCACATATCTTGTCATGGAATTCTTGGATAGCTAGATGAGCCTCTAGAGTTTTAAGACACCATAGGAGGAGGTCGTCAAATCCTCTTTTGTAAAGGATACCCCTAGTATGATGTAGCAGGATGTATGTTGTTGAAAATATATTTTACCATTTCTAGATAGATTTGAAGGTATCTTACTTGTGGAAATATAGTCATTTGTTTGAGTGTACCAAGTATCGATTGAATATATTCTATGGTTGATCCGGTTTGTGTATGTCAATGAAGAGTTTGGAATCATCCAATGATAAAGGGATGAGAGAGGTGAGGGAGGCCATAATGTCTACAAATTTGTTAGATGAGCAAGGGGTGGTTTAAATCTCATAACGGTTAAAGAGTTTTAAGATATATTTAATGATGGTTTTGTATTTTTGTAAGATTTCATTATTTTTTATAGATAATAATTGGAAATAAGGCTCTAAGGGCCTATTAAATAAGATATATTACAATAAAGATCCAACGAGACAAAAATTTTCTATAAAAAAACTCGACAAAAACGACTCGAGTCAAAAAGAGATTGACTCAAATAGAGCCTGGCCAAAACAATAGAAACCAAACACAACACCAGTCAGCAAAAAGTTAGCAACCTTTCCTTAAACACACTTTTCCCTAGTCCTCAAGCTCGAATGAAACCATCCACTTGGAACTCTTCCTCATCATAATTACTGATATCAAGTGCCTCTTCTTTCCTTTGTCCTCTGCAACCATCCCCTAAAGGGTATCTAACCTATTTTCTAAAAAAATTATCTTGACATTCGACCTCTGTAACCCCCACAAAAATTCTGATTCGAGCTTTAACCCGACTAAGCTGTGTCCTCCAAAGCTTCAATTTTACCTACAAAGAAGTTATAAACAATGTTCCTTCCACCAACCCTTCCTTAGGCATATACTCTTTAGCTTTCCCAACAAGGTTTTGTAATGTTGTCACCACATCCACCTCCTTCACAACTCTCTCTTTCATTTTCTTAAGCCTAATCCTATCAGCTAAAGAAATATGATCTTCCCAGTCATCCCCCAATCTTATACCAGCCCCCATAGTTTACAAATTTGGTTGATCCGATTTAACCAACAAGAGGATTAAGCCTTGATGAAGAAGGACCTCCATTTTTTCCTCTTTAAAACTCTTAACCAAAAATTACAGAGAATTAAACAAGTAAAAAGGAATACTCATCCTCCTACCTCTACGAAAATGGTTCAGAAGCATTAAATACTAAGAATGCAGCTTCCGGTACTTCCCATCTAGAGTAATATACTTCATGATATAGAAACAAACTTCAGCCCACCTCCCGAAAAATATTTACGAGCGATACCATCCTCCATAAAACAAATTTTATCATCGTTATCAAGAAAAATATGGACTTTCTTGTGGAGCCATGTCCTATTCTTAAACACTTTACAACCCCCACAATCCATCTTAGTAACACTTCTAATAAATTCCTCGAAACCAAGAAATTTACACCCCTCATAGTAACAAAACCATTATCCCAAACCATTGCAAATTCCCTCGGGATATTTTCATGAGACCCCCTTAAGCTCTAAATAAAGTTTGAAATTCCACCATCCTTAAAAAGATCCCAAGTAAAGAATCTCTTTCCAAACTCGCCAACGAAGAAGGCTCAACCCTAACCCTAGCCCCACCCATCTCGAAACAATTTGAAACAAACTTGAAAGAACTAGCATAAAACTTGAAACAAACCTTTAAATAACTAATCCATACCAATGCGTACCCTGTAATGATTTTCATAATAAATCTCACCTATTGTGAAATTATTTCCGGGATATCACATATCCTTTTCTCATGCCCAAATCTATCTTTTTGCATTAAGCATGGATTTTATACTTTAAGGAAAATCCACCTCATTCCACCACCACATTTTATTATGAACCCAAACCCCAATATTGGCTAACGTGTCAGCACACATATTAGCTTCACAGAAAACATGATTAAATTGAATATTATCAAATTTTACTAACATAGTCTTAACATCTCTAATAATAGAATCAATATTAATATGATGCTTTGAAAGGCCCTTCATCACATTAACAATGTATAACGAATCTCCCTCCACTTGAATTTTCTTTATTTGCAAAGAATTCACCCATTGTAAACCAATTAAAAGAGCATAAGCCTCAACATAGTTATTAGAATTATTTCCAATAGGCTCAGCATAAGCTAAAACCAGGGCACCCACTTCATCTCTAATAATACCACCTACTGAAGCTAACCCAATACTTCCTTTTTTTGCTGTTCCATCAAAATTCAATTTCATCCATCCTTCAAGTAGGCATTACCCATTTAGCACTTTTTCTAACCATATCCTTCAATAGAGGAGCTTGTTTTACAGACTTAGTAATACCTAAGGCTTGAATAATCTCCTTCTCATGACTAGGATATCCACCTTTCTCTTTAATCTTCACAATAGAAATATTATTTACCAGAGCACCTAATATGCCACTCCCCACCCTCAAAGATTTTTTCTTTTTTTTCCCTAAAAATTCAACAATTCCTTTCAAGCCAAATCCCCCATAAAAAATGAGGCAACACAAAACTCCAAGCCTTAGAAAGACTTAAAGAAAAAAAAGGACTTGTCCATTTCCCATGTGATCAAAGAATAGTCTGGAAAGACCCACAAAATATAGAATACTTTAATAACATGAATCATAACCCTTATAGAAAAAGGACATTGAAGAAAAAGGCGTTGAACAAATTCACTATCATTTTTACACAAGATACACCAGTTAGGGATCATCATTCCTTTCACCTGTAAGTTATCAACGGTTAAAATTTTATTGTGGACAACATGCCAAAGAAAAAAATTAACCTTTGGTGTAAGAGTCTTATCCCATAAATTTTTCCAAAAAGGTTGGAAGGAGGACTATTCCTTGCTATACCATACCCAATTTTTATTGAATACATACCATCCTTTGTCAAAGACCATATCAACTCATCCTCTTTCGAGCAACAGGAATGTGTAATCCTATAATATTAACATTTACTATTATGATTCTTTCATGAATTTCTTCATCCTCACCTTCCCAATCCAGTTCTTTCCAAACCCAACCCCAATCAGATCTATCCTAATAATCTCTAATCCAAATTCCCATAGCCAACTGAAAGTGAACTGCCACCTCTCTCCAGTGAACTTGATTAACTAAAGGAGCCTCAGATAACCACCAATCTTCCCAGAATCTAATTTTTGTACCATTCCCTATTAACCACTTACTACCCTTCAACAAAATATCCCTACATTTCATTTTTACATTGATAGATCCCTTTGATTTGATTGATGACAAGCTATGAATCCTGTAGATGTTAAGGATTTGTACACCCATGAAGGTGACAGTTAGAAGTCCCATTATTAGAGCTTCATATTCTTCCATGTTATGTGTGTAGTCGAATTTGATTTTGAATGATGATAGCATAATAGGGGTGTCCTAAGGGGGTATTATGACTATTTTGGCACCCCCTTATTTACATTTGGACCCATAAAAAATAAGGTCATTTTGAGAGGCATGTTATCATGGTCGAGGGTGCTTGATATATTTGTCAAGAAACTATTCCCAAGGTAAATATTTAGTAGGAAGGGGAGCTTCAGTGAGTTGATCAATGATGACCTACCCCTTGATGGAATTTTAAGAGATAAATTCAAGGTCAAACTCTATCATGAGAATGAACCATCTGGTTATATGATCGTTGTGATACGGTTTAGATTGCATGGATTTTAGTGGATTAAATTTTATGACTACATATGTTTTGTGATTGAATTTTGGAAGTTGTAAAGTACAAGGCACAACACAAATTTTATACTTCAGAATAACGAGTTTCATACTCATGAAGGGTGCATATTATGTAGTAGTTGACATGCTCCTTACCTTGTTCATCTTTATGTGCTAGCATGGCTCCTAAGGCATAGTTAGTAGCAGAGATATATAGATAGAAGGGTTACTCCTCGTGTGGGCGTGTAAGTAATGGTGGTGATTTTTGGCCATTATGTGTTAGTGTTTTCATTAATGTCAAGTCCATTGATGGAAAAGGGTTTCATGAGGTCATATGAGTCTCCATGAGGTGTTAGTCAAATTTCAAGTATGAAGGTTGATTGGTAGTGATAGGGTTTGATGAGTTGTCATGTTGTCTTAACATGGTTATATCCTGCATAGTAATTGTATGAGTTCACCTAAGTTGGTCAAAGGTTGTGATGAGATAAAATAAGGCTGGTATGGTGTGTCAAGGGTGTCCATGAGTTTGCATGAAGTCAACATGGTCAGTTCTTGAGGTGTCATAGTTGAGTCAAGTCATTCTAGGCCTATTCCTAGTCCCAGAGCTTGTGTTTTGGTATGGATTCATGTTTTTTAGAGCTGATGAGTATTGTTGAAGCATGGTAGTAGAATTATTGAAGTGTATGATGAGTTTTAGGTCAATACTAAGAGGTTTAGTGCATTTCTGAGGTCCTTGGGAAGCAAGAAGGTGGGAACATGCAAGATAACAAAAGTAAGTCTTAATGGATAGAGAGTTTCAGACCTATTTGGGATAAATGGTGAGTATGGATAGTGAGAGGAATTTTTCATGATGCTTCAAGAAAATTTTCAGGTAAAAGTGAAGATTAATTTTGAAGATATGTCATTTTTGGTAAAATTGGGTATTCTAGAATGTGTTTTTGAGGCAAAAGTTGACTTTCAGATACTCATTGTGCATTATGTGCTTTCAATGGGGACATGAGATATTTGGAATATATTTTTAGGTCAATTATGAATATTTTCAAAAAAATAATGAGGTGGTTTGATCGTCACATTTTTATGAATGATCGTTAAGAAGATAAGTTGCTTTGAAACCCTAAAGCTAAACCCTAGCTAAAAGTGATTTGGAGAAAATGAAGTATACTGAGCATGTATTGAATTTTTTGAAAACATGATGATTTGATGTTGTAGAGGAATATTCCATATTTCCTGAAAGGTAAATTAGAGCATATGAATATATGTGGGCCCTACCTGAAAATGTTTGTTTCTAAATATCTTCAGTTTGTGGAAATGTTCTCCAAAGAAGGTGAGAAATAAATTAACACTGTTTTCAGCCTTGGATTTGTAATAGATGTAAATGATAGTTTTAAATCATGTTTGATCATATAAATGAAAAAGTGTGCCCTATTTATGAGGGCTAGTTTTTGAGGCAGTTTGGAGTAGTTTGTGGTAAAAAGTGGAATTTTAGGAGCTACAGGTGGAATTATGACTTGATTAAAGTTGTGTTGTGATCCTGGTTCAAATATATTTCTAATGAAATATCAAACATTTTTTTGATAAAGGATGAAGAAGTTATGACCTGATATTTTAGGGTCAAATCTAGAGGATGCGTAGCTAAACAAGGTCTCAAGTAGCTTTACGAGGTAATGTGATTTTTCTGAGTTCCTCATGATGTTTTAAGGTTTATGAGTGCTTATAATTTTTTTTCAAGGGATTTCCATGTTTTTTTGAATCTTGGAAGTGTTTTTGGAGGTGATGGAGCAAGTTGACCTCAAGACTAGTCATTGAGTCCTATAAGGCTAAATGAGCAGTTTGAGAGATGGAATTAGATGAAGGATTTACACATAGAATTGGGAGGAAATGTTAGGTGTTATGGAAATTAGATTAAGATATATTTACAATGGTGTATTTTTGTCTCATGATGATGATATTTGATAGGTAATCCAACCCAATTTGCAAAGAAGAAGGTTTGTTGTTTTTCAAGACATAATTTCTCATCTTTGAAAGATTGAGGTAGATGATGAATTTATTGGATTGGATGATGCTTAATATCAGTTAGAGAGTGAATATGGATGTTTTGTTTTCCTATTTAAGGAATTTTGAGGTCTTAAAAGTGGAATAAAGAGTGAAAACTAGTTGAGTTTATAAAATTACTTTTTGGGTAGCTTATTTTGGTGAGGTGGAAAGTTGGTGTGGTTTGCATATATGGATGTTTCATGAGATCTAAAAACATGGATGTGATCTAAAATTATAGGCTATTCTAATGAGTGGTTACATGCCATAGTTTTAGTGTTCTTGGGTGTTCGTGAGGCCCAAAGGCGAAATGGTTCTTGGAAACAATTATTTTGTGAAGGATATGAGCCTTCTTTGTAGTGTTATGATAAATTTGATTGGTGAAAGATAATTAAATACCATAGATGGTGTTTTATGTCATATTTTACATGTGTGGTGAATTTGGGAGCTTGAATAATCATGGTTATGGTGTTTGTGGTTTTATCTCATCTATGTGATGGGGTTTTGAGTTGTTTTTGAGCTAGTTTGGTGCATTTGGGCATGACCGACCTACATGGGTTGATTATGAAAGTTTTAATGAATGTATTGGGATGTTTTTTATTTTTTTTGGTATAATTATTCATGAAGGACTGACATCCCTTATGTTTGTGAAATGAAATGCATATAAAAGTGAAGTTTTAGTTAAAATTTGAACTGGTGCTCTTAGAGGAAAAATGCGACCTAGGTGAGGAAGAAAAAATGGATCAAGGGAATACAAAGGAAGTTGAGGATGTGTGAAATATTATGAATAAGGTTAGATTTAATGTGTGTAATATTTTGAATTCAAATCAGATCATGAATATCCAAGATTGAGCGAGTTAGAAGAATGAGGGTTTAAAGGAATTTGGAGCTGAATTTTGGGATCAAAATCAAACGTGGTATCAACATATTTTCATTGGTAATACTTCTGAAAAATATCTTATGATGAGTCATATTCATATGAGTCTCTTGTTGTGAGTAATATCAACAAGGGTTTAGGGGTTGGTGCCTCACTAAAGAAATCTCTTGTGATGTGTAATATTCACTTGAGTCTTTATTGTGAGTAATATCAACAAAGATTTCAATGTTTTCTTCCCCTTGAGGGTTTACCACTTATATCTTGTTTCTATGTGTTCTCTCTCATGTTTCATGTTCATTTGAATGTATGGTGCACACTTAATAAGCTAATGTTGAATGTATATTATTGAATGGATGTTTGATGTATGTTACAATGATGGTAAATGAAGTAAAATTTTTGTAGGATTGATTTATCCCCCACTCCCAGTCCATTGTGATTCCAATTATTAGTATCAAAGAAGGTCCTTGTGAAGTAATGTTGATGGCTTGGAGGAGATCCTAGAAGCACAAGATGGCTAAGAAAATAAGGAAAGAGAATTAGGAGTTGAGAGCCATGGAAAAGAAGGATGAAGAAACCATAAAAATTCTCAAGAGTCAATTGGAGAAGGCTATTTCATATTTGAGTTCAAAGGAAGAGGAATGTGAAAGATTGAAAAACAATCCCTATGATGTTTGTATGCATAGTCAAGATGATCTCAAAGAGGTGGTGATGGATCTACAAGTAGATTTAGCATTCCATAGAAAGGATAAAATTATTTTGAAGTTTGAAATCAAAGGTATGATAGTAGCACTCAAGGAAAAAGAAGAAGAGATTCAAACCCTAAAGATTAAGGAAGATGAGAAGCCTAATCTGATAGATCAAGAATCTGGTCCTAGTTTCAAAGGAAGTGAATATGAAGGTGTTCATGGAAAGAATAATCATTCAAGGCCTAATCTCATTAGGTATCCAAATGCTATGAGGTATGATAATTTTCATTGTCATTATTATGCTTGCAATGGTTTTGGTCATAGAGCAATGGATTTTATGAAGTTTTTCAATTATGTGTACCATTGGAATAGTGGAAGAGATCAAAATAGTTGCAGTCAAGAGATAGGCAACATGTTTTTTGTCAAAAGTGTCATCACAAGGGTCATATTGTAAGATTTTTCCCTCATGGATCATCAAGGAAAGTAAAGAAGGTTGATAC
Source organism: Taxus wallichiana var. yunnanensis (assembly GCA_018340775.1). NCBI lineage: Eukaryota > Viridiplantae > Streptophyta > Pinopsida > Cupressales > Taxaceae > Taxus > Taxus wallichiana. The sequence goes on from CM031244.1 coordinate 704,540,997, forward strand.
TCCAAAAATAAAGGAAGTTTGGATGTCTAAATTTGTCAAAGAGGAATCAGATTCAACCAAGGTGAATGATAAAAAGTTAATTAAGGTTAACAAAATGCCTATCCATGCAAAAGAGATAAATAAGTTTGAATCAAAGGTTGAAGAAGAACATATGTGTCTAATAGTCTTTGCTTCTCCTATACATGAAAATTGAGAAGGTTAGGATTTTGGGACATTTCAAGAATAATAAGGTATGATAAATGATTTATCCTATACTTTTTGTGTCCTTGTTGTTGATAGGTGTTTGAGTGTATTGTTCCCATTTGTCATGTTGTTATATTGTGCAAGTTTTTGTGTGTATTTAGAGGTTACTTGTCAAAGTATTTATTTTCATCGAGTCTAAGAGTAGGTATGTAAGGTCATGAATCTATGTATAAGGTCTTGTGTGTAAGTATCATGGTCTATAGGGCCTAAGGATATGTAAAAACCTTGTTCCATTGAAAGGAAGTTTAAAGATGAGTTTGAGGTCGATAAAAGAGTAAGTCCTTTTGTCACAAAGTATGTGTATGTAGGTGCAAGGATAATTAAACTCACTATCAAATTTTTCTCGAGTCTAGAAGTCTTGCTAGTATACGAGTCTTGTCTCATTAATGTTATTTCAGTGTTCTATACCATGATAGTGTCTTGAACCATGAAGATGAGGATGGATGAAATTAGATTTCTGAGTTTGTGTGTCACAATCAAAAGTGTTGAGGTTGTTTTAAGAGACCTAAAGGGAAGGTCATGACCTTAGTTTGTCATCAATCGGTGCGTCAAAAGGTAAGGTTTTTGAGGTCTTATTATGAGTCAAAAAGTCTATACCTTCATGTCCTTGTTTCATTCATAAGTGGTATGTTATTTGTCCAGTCATCACATTCTGATTGTAGAACTATGTGAAATTATAAAATTTAAGCATGCCATGATATTACAAGGTCTTTGTGTTACACATTTTTATTCCCAAGTCTTGACATGATAATGTAATGAGTTATATATCAAGTTTCAAGGTTTTTATGCATTGAATCACTACCTCAAGGTCAAAAGAGGTGTTTATAATCTATCTTGAAGGATTCTAAAAGGATGCAAGTGAATATCCGAGGTATAAGTGGTATGAGTTAGGATTCAAGTATGTACACTCATTCATGATGTGTCTTTGAGTTTGGTTCATCAAAAAGAGCAAGGTATAAGGTAAATGAAGAGTAACTATGAAGTTCATGCTTAGGTGAAGAAATTGAAGATTTACTTGGTTCATAATGAGGTGTACACATTTGAATAGTATTTAAAAGGTCTCAAGGGTGTTCATGTAATATGAAATCCTTTAGAAGAAGTCTATATTGTCTTGGAAAGAATGAAACTATGTTAATAACTTGATCTATTTGTGTAGTTGTGTCTAGAGAACCTATCTTTGTGAATCCTCAAAATAAAGTCTCTGCATCATATGAATAATTTGAGTATGATTTGTGTGTTTTTTCTTTGTCAGGTTTGTGTTGTCACATTGTGGTCAAAGGTAGTGGTCCTCTTGGTCAAGAGTTATAGGTCAAAGGATAGATAAATAGCCTTATGAGTTAAACTTGAGCATAGTCGTGGTCCGAGTTGTTATAATTTGTAACTATTGTCAAGGGTTGGAGTCAAGAAGGATGTCTATGTTTATAAGAAGGTCAAAGAATTCTAATGGTATGTAAGGTCATTTAAGTTTTGGAAAATAGAGAAGATCACATATGGTAAGAAAGGATAAGAGTGCTATAGGTATATTACAGGTATTGTCACTTGTATCAAGTATTAAGAAGATAGATGATGCATAAAAGATTGTGTAACTATAAGAAAGGGCTTTAAAGAATCAACAAGGTTGAAGAAGTAATGTAGAGGTCTATGAAGGACTGAGATTGTATTCTATAGGATAGCTACAAGTGTTGTCAAATGCCCAGAGTCAGAGTGTGGTGAAAAAAGTGTAAAATACTTTGGATTGTTGCATCAAGTGGCATTGAGATTAAATTATTCATCCATTGAAAATGAGAATAGGTCTGTGGAGATTGTGCAAATGATTCTATGTCATATTTGAAATATTGTGACAAGAGTGGTAGAGCCTAAAGCCTAAGATTTGTGTAAATATGGTACAAAAGTTTGTGCATTCATGAAACATGTGACTTAGATTTTGTCCAAGAGAATCAAATGATAAGAAGGAATCATGATAGGATAATTGAAGGTGTATAGGCTTGAAAGAGATTGAAAAGAAGTCAAGAAAGTAATAAAGTGCTTTGGTACCTAAAAGGTCTTATATGCAAAGGTGATTCTCCTAGCCAATGTGCATGATATCAAGTCTGTATGTGAGTGTTGAAGTATTTGAAGTGTCTCAAATAGGTATATAGAACCTCATTGATGGCTTCCAAGGCTATATTGACCTAAATTAAAGGATGTGTTTTGGTATTTATTCTCAAAGGTATGCTATATCTACAATGACATATTAATGGAAAGTTTGTATGGTTTTATATATCTTGATAATGGCTCACGAGGCTTTAAGTAAAAGTCGTAAGAATGAAGGTATCATCATTAATATTGATGCATGGTTTTAAGGGGAGTTGTTTGAGACAAATTCTATCTTGATGTTGTCAAGATTGGAAAAGGGAATGTATAAGTATGCCATTGATTTAAGGGTATCTCAGATATTTGTGGCAATAGTTAAGTATGCATACAATGTTCGGAGTCTAATAACGAGAATATCATGAAGGATCAGTCATGTCAAGATCGAGGTAGTTGAAGTTTTGCATTTCAAGTAGTGTTTGCATCTTGGCAGGGTCTACAATAAGGTATGATCATGTAAGTAAGAGATTATAAGTTTGTATATGGAGTTTTCATGATGATATTATCTGAGTAAATGTGTTGAGGAAGAGTTAATGTGCATTGAAAAGTGGAGTTAAGTTTGTTGGATGAGTTACATAGTTATTTCACTTGCATTATGTCTTGACACAGAACAAGTGAGTTATTTAGTTATGTAAAATGATGAGGTGTAGGTGTGAAAAGGTAAGAAGAAGTAGGGGAGACATTTTGACCTTGCAATAGGTGATTTGGGTACCAAAAATCTAGTTAGACAGAGATGATAAGAATTGTAGGCATATTGGTGTATGGAGAAATAAAAGTACTCAAGAATGTATAAATAATAATGAGAAATGATAGAGTTTACTAAGAAGTAAATTCAAGACAAAGGAGTGTTTGTTGCCTCATCTAAACCACTTGAAATCAAGGCATGTGCTTCAATTTTTGTATTAATTAATAGAGAAGGGTATTATGGTTCCAGGGGGAGTTACAAGGAGCCATGTCATGATGTGCTTGGGATTCTAGAGCATGGAGAAAGTAGTCATTTTTGCAATGAAGATGAGGTTTAGGAACAATAGTCCTAAAGTTTGTCTTGGTGAGCTTAGAGGAAAAATGATGTATTTGAGTTTGAACAAGTCCTAGAGAGAGATGAATTTGCGAGATGAAGACAAAATGAAGACAATATCAGTTCAAGGGGAGTTACTTGAAGCTCATAATAGGTCCATGGATCATCATATGCTGTTGAAGGAGTCAAAGAAGACCAAGTTTAGTCCAAAGGGGAGTCATAGTCAAACAAGTAAGTTGGTTTTTATCATTGTTTCCATTTTTTTCATTGTGTGTTATCATTTTCTATATTTAGTCATCATTGTAGCCTTTTTCATAGATGTCAAAGGGGGAGAGAAGCAAAAAAAACATAGAAAAGAGGTCTAGTAGGTTGTTTGGTCTTGTGGGTTTCCATCAATGCTTCTGAAGGTGGTTTCCATTAATGAAAAGGGGGAGATTACTGGCCATCATGTGTTAGTATTGTTTGATGTCAAGTCCATTGATGACAAAGGGTGTCATGAGGTCATAAGAGGCTCCATGAGGTGTTAGTCAAATGTAAAGTATGAAGGTTGATTTGTAGTAATAGGATTTGGTGAGTTTTCATGTTGCCTTGGCATGGTTATAACAAGCATGGTCACTATATGTGATGTAGAGAAAACAAATTCATTTATGTAATTCAAAAATCAAGAGAGTTCAAACAAGAAATTTAAGCCTTTTTCTACAAATGAGGATCAAACCAAGCCCAAAAAGGATTAAAACTTGTAAAAATTAAAAATACCTTAAGAAAAGGTTTCCACATCACTAAACCCTATCTAACACCTCCCATCATCTCCAATTCAATCATCAAATCCATCACCATTCATATAACTTCTCAAGACACTCACTTGGCAACTTATTACGCAACTTCTTGCTCACTAGCTATTTTGCTCAAGGATGCAACTTGGATTTTTCTATTTGAAGCTTCTCCATTTATATTCCCTACTTATCCACCTTAAAACACTATTATTTTCATCACAAAAGAACTCAAAACAATAAAAAACATTAACTCCTTTGCTTTTCAAATATGGGTTTTCATGCTCTTAAGACAAGGCAACTTGCAACATTCATGGATAGGAGAATCTAAAGGAACCCATAAGATCTTATGAACTTAATTAGTTCTCTTTTGTCACCCATAAGGTGCATGTAAATTTTGGAACTCAAATCCTTGTAAAACTCCTCTTAGCTCACCTTTTCACTTTTAGCTCTTAAACACCCTTTAGACAAGCTTTCTAGGTACACTCATGAATAGAGACTTTCAGACTTACTCATAAAAGTTAAAAACTTCATCACATGACCTTTAAAACCCCTAAGGTGTGTACAAGAATTTATCACTCAACTCCTATAATTATCTCAATCCCACTTTCTCTTTCTTGCACACAAACCCTTAAATAGGGCCGAGTCATTCTTGAAACTAGCATAAATTTTAATGCAAATGACTTCAAGACTCAATATCAATATTTTTGAGCACCCATTTCCACGTTCTTCAAGCTAGTAAAGTTTCAAGTTTAATATCTAAAGGGAACTACCACTTCCTTTGTTGATTAGCCCCTCCGAATATGCCTCTAAACTGTACATGCAACCCTACAAGAGACTATCAAGCATAACTGGAATTTTATGCAAAATACTTTGATTTGATGCTCCAACTTCCGTGCCCTAGCAATATCCTTGAACTAGGCACTTTAGAACCTGGTAAGCCTTATTTATCTATAACTTCCATAAAAATTTGATTCAAACCACAAAATTTCAGCTCAAGAAATATTTTGAGGTCCTTAAAAATAATTTCTTATCAGTAGTCCTTGGAAAACATGTGAATCCTCCTCTTTCTCAGTTTTCTTATTGCCCTGGTTTATCGGCATTATCGATCACAATAGGAAAATACGTCATAACTCAAAAATTACTCATCATTAAGGGAAAATATTAAAAACCCATTTCGCATAAGGTTCTTATCCTTCTAGGGACCAAATTTTAGGTCATTTGGAATTTAAATAAAAAAATATGATGACTATCCCAAAATAGATCATCATACTTTCACAAATGATCACCTTCTTCTTCAAATCAGTCAAGTATTCATTCATCAAAACAAAGTATTAGATCATGTATCAACCTAGAAAAACACATGAAAGGCTTGTTAACAAACATACCATTGGATCCTTCATGCATTGTAGAGAGGAAAAATTATTTCTTAGTCCAAACTCTGAAATACTCTTGAAAACACAAGATGTACACACAACACTAAGACCATATCTGTATTTTATTGTAATTCTTCATACAAAATGGGTAGTTCTTCTTCTCTCCATATTTTTTCTTCATCCTCCACATAAGGAATTAATTATTAAATCACTCCTAATCCTCCTATATTTGAATTTACTAATCCATGTAACTAGTCTTTGTTGTTTCCTAACTTCCCTTTTATGACTCTTGAACTTACCTTTAGCTTTTAGATGCATAACTACCACTTTTACACTAAAGCATTTTTAATGATTCACTCCCACATAAAGACTCATTACACACCCTATACCCTAACAAGACGCTTTAAAAACCTTAACAAACACCTAGTATTCTTTGATATGCCTTCATAGTTGAATTACACTTTTGGAGGGAAAAGCTCCCATTTGAAATTTCAAATTCTCTTACTCATAAATTTCTCTCTCTCTCTCTCATGACTTGACATACCTATTTGACCTCATAGCTAGGAACAATTAAATTTGAATGCCTTCGATGATGCTCCTACATCAATATGAGTTCTCCCAAATTGTTCAAAGGTTGTAATGAGGTCAAAGATATCTGGTATGGTGTGTCAAAGATGTCCATGAGTTTGCATGAGGTCAAAATGGTCAGTTCATGAGGTGTCATGGTTGAGTCAGGTCATTCTAGGCCTATTCCTAGTCCTGGAGCATGTGGTTTGGTATGGATTCATGTGTTTTGGATCTGATTAATCTTTTTGGAGCATGGTAGCATCATGATGAAATTGTATGATGAGTTTTAGGTCAGTACTCAGAGGTTTAGTGCATTTATGAGGTCCTTGGGAAGCAAGAAGGTGGGAACATGCAAGATAACATAGGTAAGTCTTAATGGATAGAGAGTTTCAGAACTATTTGGGATATATGGTGAGTATGAATAGTTATAGGATGTTTTCATGATGCTTCATGACAAGTTTTAGGTCAAAGTGAAGAATAATTTTGAAGATATGTCATTTTTGCTAAAATGGGGTATTTTAGAATGTGTTTTTGAGGTAAAAGTTGACTTTCATATGATCGTTGTGGGATGTGTGATTTGCATGGGGAATTGAGATCTTTAGAATGGATTTTTAGGTCATTTATGAATCTTTTCAAAAAAATGAGGTGGTTTGATGGTCATTTTTATGAACGATCATTAAGAAGATAAGGTTCTTTGACAACCTTGGCTAAACCCTAGCTAAAAGTGACTTGGATAAAATGAAGTATACTGAGCCTATATTGATTGGTTTTGAAAATGTGATGATTAGAGGTTATAGAGGAATCCTCCAAATTTCTAGAAAGGTAAATTAGAGCATGTGACTATATGTGGGCCCCACATGAAAATGCTTATTTATGAAGATCTTCAGTTTGCGGAAAAGTTATTCAAAGAAGGTGAGAAATAAATTGAATTTTTTTATCCCTAGAGTTTTAATATATTTAAATGATAATTTTATATAATGGCTGAGATTATAAATGGAAACATGTGCCCTATTTATGACGACTAGTGTTTGGGGAAATTTGGAGCGATGCTGTGGTAAAAGTGGAATTACAGGAGCTAAAGGTGGAATTATGACTTGATTAAAGTTGTGTTATGATCCTAGTTCATAGATATTTCCAATGAAATATCAAAATTATTTTTTTGATAATGGATGAAGAATTTATGACCCAATATTTTAGGGTCAAATATGGAGGATGCATAGATAAAAAGGTCTCAAATAGATTCATGAGGTAAGGCAATTTTTATGAGTTATTATTGATGTTTTAAGGTTGATGTGTGCTTATAAAACTTGTCTTAGGGTTTTTAATTCTATGGTTAATCTTGGAAGTTTTTTGGAGGTGATGGAGTGATTTGACCTCAAGACTAGTTCTTGAGTCCTAGAAGGCTAAATGAGTAGTTGCAGAGATGGAACTTGTTGAAGGAATCCCACTCATATTTGGGAGGAAATATAAGGTGTTATAGAAATTAGATTAAGAGATATTTCAAATGGTTGATGGTTTGTCTCATGTTGATGAGATTAATAGGTCATCCAACTTAGTTTGCAAAGAAGAAGGTTTCTTGTTTTCAAGACAAAATTACTCAGGTTGAAAGATTGAGGTAAATGATGCATGTTTTGGATTGGATGATGTTTGATATCAGTTTGAGAGTGAATAAGGATGAATTTTATTCCTAGTGAAGGCATTTGGAGGTATTAAAAGTGGTAGAAAAGGTACAAAATAGTTGAGTTTATGAAATTAATTTTTGGGTAGTTCAATTTAGTGAAAATGAAAATTGGTACATTGTTTGCATGTATGGGTGTTTCATGAGCTCTAGAAATCATGGATGTGATATAAAGGTCGAGGAAATTATAATTCATGGTTACATGTCATAGTTGATGTGTTCTTGGGTGATCTTGAGGCCCAAAGGTGAAGACTGGTTCCTGGAAACAAATGTTTTGTGAAGGATATGAGCCTTCTTGGTAGTGTTATGATAAATTTGATTAGTTCAAGATAATTAACAACCATGGATGGTGTTTTTATGTCATATTTTACATGTGTGATGAATTTGAGAGCTTGAATAATCATTGTTATGGTGTTTGTGGTTTTAGCTCATCTAGGTGATGGGGTTTTGAGTTGTTTTTGAGCTAGTTTAGTGCATTTGGGAATGACCAACCTACATGGGTCGATTATGAAAGTTTTAATAAATGAATTTGGATTTTTAAAGTTTTGTTGGTCAAATTATTCATGAAGTACTTACCTCACTTATGTTTGTGAAATGAAATGCATATAAAAGTGAAGTTTTAGTTGAAATTTGAACTAGTGCTCTTAGAGGGAAAATACAACCTAGGTGAGGAAGAAAAAGTGGATCAAGGGAATAAAAATGAAGCTAAGGATGTGTGAAAAATTTTGAATCAGGTTAGAGAGAATGTGTGCAATATTTTAGAGTTAAATCAAAATTAGCTGTGGTATCAGCATATTTTTAGTGGTCATACTTCTAAAAATATCTTATGATGAGTCATATTCATAGGAGTCTCTTGTTGTGAGTAATATCAACAAGGGTTTAGGGGTTGGTGCTCCTTGTGGGGTTGGTGCCTCACTAAAGAAATCTCTTGTGATGTGTAATATTCACTTGAGTCTTTATTGTGAGTAATATTAAATTTTTTTAGTGGGGTTTCTTCTCCTCGAGGTTTTCCTTCTTATATCTTGTGTTTATGTGTTCTCTCTCATGTTTCATGTTCATTTGAATGTATGGTGCACACTTAATAAGCTAATGTTGAATGTATATGATTGAATGGATGTTGCAACAATGGTAAATGAAGTAAATTTTTGTAGGACTGATTCACCCCCTCTCGATCAATTGTGATTCCAAAGACACAACTTTTTACTTCAGAATAATGGGTTTTGTACTTGTGAAGGATGCATCTTATGTAGTACATGACCTGATCCTTACCTTGTTCATCTCAATGTGCTACCATGGATCCCAAGGCATGGTTAGTAGTGGAGATATATAGATATAAGGGTTCCTCCTCGCATGGGGGTATAAGTGCTTGGCAGCAATAAGAGGTAGTGTTTGAGGGTGTCAAATGATCTTTGACAGTCATCATCCCGCTTAAAGTGGATGTATTTTCTAAGAAGGTGATGGAAAGGTTGACAATGGTCGATAGTTGAGAGATAAAGCAATGGATCATTTGAAGCTTTCCTTACAGGATAAAAATTTATTTATGGTTAGATGGAGGAGGCATTTTGATAATGGCCTTGACCTTGACAGGGTCAACTTCAATTCCCCTGATAGATACTATGAATCCTAAGATTTTTCTGTGAGAACTCCGAATACACATTTAGCTGGATTAAGATGGAGAAATAATTGTAACATGTGTGTAAAGGTCACATTGAGGAAAAGGAGATGGTATGTTTTGTATTTGGATTTACCTAAGAGATCATCTACGTATTATTCTATAGTTTTGTGGATGAGGTCGTGAAAGATGTATGCCATAGCACGTTGATAAGTAGCTCCTGCATTTTTAGGACAAAGGGCATTACTCTATAATAGAAGGTTCCCCATGGGGTGATAAAGGATGTCTTATGTTGATCTTCTGGTGTGACGAAAATTTTATTATAACTAGATAAAACATCCATAAGAGACAAAATTTCATGTCCTGTTAGATTGATGAGATGATCGATGTTAGGTATGGGAAAATTTTCTTTTTAGCAAGTGAGGTTAAGATCTTGAAATTCCATAAAGATGCATAATTTCCCTATGGCTTTAGTGATGGGTAAGATATTAGAAACCCATTGGGGATTGCGATAGGTAATATGAAATTGGATGAAAGAAGACATTGAAGTTCCTCCTTAATTAACAATGTGATGCAAGGATGTATCTTATGAAGATTTTTATTTATCCGTTTAACATCCGGGATGGTGACGATATCGTGGATAACAATGTTAGGGTATATACCGGTAATGTCACTTTAAGACCATGTGAAGTCTTGAATATGTTTGGATAAGAACTTGGTAAAGCTGCTGGATTTTATGTGGGTCTAAATCTTGACTGATTTGGACAATGTGTGGTTTTTGTGATGTGTTGATATTAACATCAGTGGTAGATTTATTAAGAAGTGTAGACGTATCAGAGGGTAAGGTTTTTTGAAGATAATGACCCTCGACCCCCATATATGTTAAGATAACATCATTTTCGTGATAATGGAGGACATCGATAGTGGGTGAATCTTCCTCTATCATATGAGGTAGTGTTAAGGGAAGAGATTTTATCTTTTTATTAGATTGATAAGTCAGTGGTCTTAATGTGACATTATTGACTAAAAAAAGCTAGAAGGAATAGATATGGTATCATCATTGTTAGAGGGTAGGTATGATGATGGTGATGGGTGTGGTTGTGGTTCTAATGTTGATGGTGATGGGTTTGAAGATGATTCTTTGAAATTGAGGCCATACTTTTCATGAGGTTTCCTCAAGTCTTCAAATAGTAATTCATGTGGACCTTGTTCATATCTACTAAGACCGAAACCTTTCTATGTGCAATGGTAGAGGTACATTTGAGAAAATTGGGGTTTGTCTATGAATGAAAATTATGATGAGAACTATTTAACATGTAAGTGATTATAGAGATGAGAGGAAGGATGATCGATGCCTTTGTAAACAAGTTGTGTTTGAAGGAACATGGGATTGCAGAAAATAATGTTCACGACATCGAGGCTCATAGAGGGGTTTTTTGTCAGGTATCCCATATGTTTTAGGTGTAGGGAGTGCATTGAGGGTTAGGAGATAATGCTCCCTAGAAAAAGATGTTGCATGACATCCCCGAAGGATTGATCATCTAGTAATTTGGATGCAGGGATAAATGAACTTGAAGATGCTTGGTCGGAAGATGTGGATTTTTGTAATAGAAGTAGCACATCATTGGGTATGTAGGTCATGTGATAGGATTTAAATGGATTGGGATTGGCGGGAACCATAAAGGTTTTACCTTCATGTTCATAGTTTATACACCAATGTAAAGTCGATGGGACACAACACATAGTGCACATTCAGGATGCCCTAGCAATATGTTGTATTAAAACCCTCCTTCTACAAGATAGAAGACTTTGTGGAGGATTTTGGCACCTATTTTAATAGGAAAGATAAATGTGCCCAAGGTAAGAGTGTTAATATCATTAAAGGCTCATAAGACAAGTGATTAAATGACAATAATATCAGTAATTGGAGTCATTTGAAGGCATGAGATGATATTATATTGATACTAGAACCATTGTCAATCATCTCTTTTAACCAGAGTATCATTGATCTAGGTGGTGATGAAGAGAGGGAGGTCGTAATATTTAGGTTATAGTGATGGAGTCTTAGAATTATCGAATGCGATGCCAGGGGTCATTTTTAGGGAACCAACAAGGTTAGTGAATGGTTGGGGATCATCTAATGATACCAAGATTTCTTGAAGGGATTTAATCATAGATTTTCAATGTTGTGGGGAATTTTGGATAAGTTCATAAAAGGACATTTTTATGTGTGCTTAGTGTAACTATTTGAGAAATGTATTTTGTATAGATATTTTGGACTAAGTGTGGGATGCCGTAAGGATGGAGACCTTGGATTTAGGAGATGAAGGATTGGATAACTCAGGAGGAGAAATAATTTAGGCTTGTTTTGATTCGGGACTTCAAATATTAGATACAATATTTGATGGTGATATAGATAATATCAATTTGGAAGAGAGGGGACTTGCTTAGAAGAAGCCATGCTTTGAATAGATGAGGCACTAAGTGATGGTTTAAGATTTTGTGAGGCATGTTTGATTTGATTTTGGATTTTATCATGATAAGATTGATGTGGGAAATAAAATGGTTTTTGTTTGTTGGGAGGATTCCTTTGTTAGAGAGACTCTAGATTATGATGTGGAGGGATTTACAATCCTCTATGTAGTGTCCTGAGATTCGATGGTAAGTCTAAAATTCCTCATAATCGTACTAGGAGGGATTCTATGCCTAGGATCAGAGAGATTGATTAGTGGTAATGTTATGGTTGATGATAACACAAGTTTCTCAAGGATTTTTTTATAATAGATGAATGAGGCTTGTTAGGATGTTGATGAGGGCATAGGAATTTGGATGTCATTTGATGGTTTAGAGGCATGAGACATTTGAGGTGTGTAGTGTATGACACATTTAGGTTCAAGTTTAAAAGTAGGTTTATATTCTAATATGATGACCATGTGTTTTGATGAAGGGTGTGCTCTTAAAATAGAAGGTAAGGATGTTATACCCTACAATGTGTCCGCATTCTATGATGATCGTGTTTGAGTTTTATATTTTTGCATGGATAACTTGCTAGATTTTGTGTTGGACTACCAAGGATTTTAATTTGATGTTGAGAGGATTTTTCTTTGGATGGTGTTTTTATGATTTCGATAAAAGCGCTTTTCTTATGATTTTTAAGGGACACTATTAGAAATATTTGTACAAGTGTATGTAGTGGGGCTTGAAAATTATGATTTAGATAGGCCCAAAGATTCAATGGTAAGGAGCTATGTAGAGTTTGATTATGCATTGGGTGTTTTGATTATGGAAGCACATGGTATAATAGAGGTAGGTGGGAGATGGTTGACAATGTTAATAACACGAGCCTTAAAGTTTTTAGCTCCTATAGCATTAATTTGATTATTAATGGAGGATGAATTGGAAACGGTTATTTGAACACATCTATGTTTTGATTAGGAGGTGCATTTAGATTGTCAAGTTGTATTTCTCCTTGATCAATGAGATCTTGGAGGACATTTCTAAAAGAGCAACATTTCTCAATGTCATGCCCTTGGACCTAGTGATATTTGCAATAAGTGTCACCCCTATACCATGATGGTTTAGGGTCAGAATCTTTAATGGGTCGAATGGGAGGGAGTTTTATCATGCAAGCTGCCATGAGATTTTTAAAAGTAGAGTTGTAGGTTTCCCTTATAGGTGTGTATTTATGTGGAGTTCAGAACCGCTTAGAGTCCGAACAATTTTTAGATGAATTTTTCAAGAAAAATGAGTTTGGTAAAACCTTAGATTTGTCACCACTAGAAGAGGCCTTACGGGGACGAGTTAGGTTTATGTTTTTTAGATCGTAATTTGACCTTACCATCCTCAAGAGCTCGGAGTTCCAATTTTTAGGAAATGGTAAAGGCCTCGTCAAATGTCTAAAATGACTAGATCTAGAGGGTGGAAGATATGTGTTTGGCACAAGATCAAGTGAATAAATTGATCAACTCTTTCTAGGGTAGAGTAAATGATAATTGATTAATAATTCCTCACTATTTAGAGATGAAATAAACAAGAAAATCATCCTCAAATTGTTTGATAGCATACAAATCAGTGATCAATATTTTACTTGTGATTTTGATCGATAAATGTTCCAAGATAAGTTGTGATAATTATGCGAATGAATAAAGGGAATGTTGAGGGATGCCATTATAACAATTGAGAGAGGGGCCAACTAATGACATTTGTAATGTCCTTAGCATAAGACCTTAGTCATGATGTATAATATATAAAGCATGATGAAAGGATTGAATATGTTGTTGTGTATCTTTGTTACTATAGAACTTGATGAATTTTAGAAGTTCTAGTGAGGAAGATAGGGTTTGAAAGGTATAGAAGGGTGGATAGGCTCATTATAGATCTACTCGTAAGAAAATGTATTTTTAGGTCTCATGGTGGCATCTTCAAGACTCACGATTATACTTAATAATGCTTACATGGGATCATTTTGAGGAGGTTGGATGTTTGAAGTATTAGCTTGATTATAGATGAGGGGGTTTGATTGTTGATATGGGTGATATAGTGGAAGTGGGTTTTGAAAAGGAGGAAGACTCCATGGTATGTTGTAGGTTTTTTGAGAGACTAATTATTACAAGGAGGATTAAATATATTGGTGGGGGTAAGGAATAGAGGAATATATAGGGGGTTGTGATAGTGGTGGATTCTATTGATCCAAGATATATCTATCCTGTGGCACACCCATTAAGGAGATAGGATGTGAAAGGGGATGAACGTTGGTCTTGTGAGTCCTATTAATGAGTGGTAATGACACATGGATAAATACTACTAAATTCTAAATTTTGGATGCATATTTTTGTGAGATGATAGGATGTGTTATGGCCAAGGGTCTTATATAAATGGGCATACCAAAAATATTGTTAAGAGAGGAAGAGAAGTGAAATATGTGTGGTGGTTGTGGGGATGAAGTAATAGTGGGGTTTTGGACAACCTACGAGTTAATTGAGGACAAATATGCTACGGGCCCATGTCGAGTAACCAAAGGTGATGTAGTAATATTGGGATTTTGAGCACATGAGGGCTAGCCATAGATACAAATGATGCGGGTCCTTATTGAGTGGATGTATTTTGTGATGATTGTAGACACCTAAATTCGCTATCCCTACCTTATGCGCCGCAGCGTGCATGTATCTCACCATGGTCCTATCTAGACCCCATTAATTTAATTCATCCCCCTTCATTTAATTAAATGCCCACCTATTATCCCATCACCTTTAATCCTCATTAATTAACATTGATTAATTAATCTTCATTAATTAATTAATTAATTAATATCCACTAGCCCTAATGGACTTTCCTTTTAGGATACTTTGTTCCTAAATGTACATCCCTATAATTTTTATAGCTTTTATCCTACCCATCTGTATCTCCCAACTACACTTGACACATCCCTAAACAACCTCTTCCCACCTACTAGATTTAAAGTGCATTATCCCATCCTTAGAACCCAAAATCCTGATTAAAACACAAAATCTACCACTTTGGGGAAAGTTTCCCCATAGTCGGAAGTGACCTAGATCAGTCACCATCTACCCTTTAAAATACATTCACCTCCCTCTTCCCAAGGCATGGATGTAAATATTTGAGCTTTCTTACGACTTGTGAACTCCTCTCGTGCATGAGCATCCTTGTAATAGTTACAGACCTCTTGGATATCCTCTTAACGTGCTTACATTACTGTGAAAATCCTTCGTGAGATTACCATCAATTTTGTGTTGTTTTATTAAGATATTATCATATTATCATTATCTTGATTTCATCTAGCGTTTTATAGGACCATATTATCTTCAACAACAATCAGATCTCCATTATTAACCTTCTCTTCTAGTTTCTTTACTTGCAGGTCATCCATTCCTCTCATTTTCCTTTGGATTCATTCTACTTTTCTCCAGTCATTGTCACCCTTCCCATGTCGTCATTGAAAAATCACCCTGTCATTTTATTTCGGTCTCTAGATCCTTTCTCTATCTATGTTTTGACTCTATCATTCCTCTTAGGCTCCATATTTTCCATCCAACTTCTCTGTTTTATTGAATCAATCCTGTTTGCACCTTGGTCATCATTGACCCAAGCCCTATTCATTAACCACCCCATCCAAACCCCTATTCTCTCTCAATATCTGGTGTTCTCTACCTCAAATTCCCTTGCAGGTCATTTCCAAGCATCTACAAGCTTCTTTTGTGTTAAATTTACATTTAGATCCTTGCAGATAAGCATATTTATCTTACTATTTAGATCCACACACCCAAGTCACCATCGACCTACCTTTGCGATCACTGGGTCACCGTCAACCCTATTAGGTAAATATTATTCCAAAGTTCAATTTAGATCAGATTTGTATGTGCCTTACATTTCTACATTTTTAGTTTCTATGTGCCTCAAATTCTGCATATTATACTTTTATTATTATTACTTTTATCAAAACATGGGGGTTGACATCGACCAAGGAAGTTAATGATTCTTGGATTTGAATTCATCGGGCAACCCCCATCTCTTGCATAATACATTTTCCTCTTAGTGTCCTTATTTTATAGGTCATTAAATTGTAATAATGAGGATCCATCATCTACTTTGCACCCGTATTCATCACATCGCATTTGAGGTACCATAAATCCTACATGTTCTAAGTTATTTAGTTTTCTTTAGTACTAGATCATTAAATTTGAATCGAATGAGAAAATTAGATCAACAATGAGATTGCGTCAAGTTCAAAGCTAACTATGGGAGCATATGACATAAGTTACGATGTTAATGTATTATTAAAGGTAGGATATGATGTGATTTTTTTGATAATTGGTTGGTAAGAGGGATCAATAAACATGAAGTGATCAAATGTGATAGCGGTGATAGGTAGTGGAGGATATGGAGCATAGAACTTGGAGGATCTGTAGTGTGACAGGTAGTGGAGATTTGACCTTGGAACCTAACAAATAAACTGGAGCATAGAAAAAGGAAGTGATCCTTGATGTACCCTTGGTAGATTAATAGAAGAAATAAAAACCATGTAGAATAATAGAAGGGAAATCTTGCCCATCAAACTTCCTTGCAAGTAAACTAAATGCTCTTTGCCTATACAGAATGGTGAGACATCATGCCCACCTTAGTGGCACTCTTTATAATGTAAAGCGATGATGTCATAATAGAAAGGAAGTTTGTAACTAAGGAAGCATGAAAGGAATGTTATTATCAAGAAAAGCTATAACTTTTGACTTAATAAGTTGATTTATAAAATGGGTAAAATTTATGTGTATTAAGTGCAATATATAGTTGAAATTGTAGTTTTGTCGCTTACTGAAATTTTGAAACACCCGGTGGATAGTAATGTGTTCTAGTTGCTTATTACTTCTTGTCCATGGATGTATGTGCCTTTCTTGTGGGAGTTTTGGGTCATCACACCCTTATCATCCCGTAGCTTGATGGATGTGAGTTGTGGTCCTTTTGGATTGAGACTTATTTGTTGTTTGAGAAGCAACCTCCGTGCGTGCTGTCTTGTCCTTGGAAACCTAAGTTGTAATTTTAAGGCAACATATGTTAAGGATATAAGATAATTTGGGAAGTCTTCTTTTCTTCATATTTTCTTGGGTCACCTTGTTGTTGTAGCCCTTTTTCCCATTAGGATGGAAAGTGCAAGATGATGCTATTCACCTTTGGATTTGATTGGATCTCATGTTACTTGCTCTACTCCCTAACAACTTGAATGGTCCTTGGTGTTCCTTGTGATCTCTTTATGGTTATTCCGAGCTTGAGTAGGAAATAAGATAAATATATATTTATTTTGCTAAATGGATGACTTCTTTAGTTTGGTTGGTATGGTGCGTTCGATTCTTAAAACAAAAGTGTAAAAATC
Source organism: Taxus wallichiana var. yunnanensis (assembly GCA_018340775.1). Taxonomy (NCBI): domain Eukaryota; kingdom Viridiplantae; phylum Streptophyta; class Pinopsida; order Cupressales; family Taxaceae; genus Taxus; species Taxus wallichiana. The sequence continues at coordinate 704,558,273 of CM031244.1, forward strand.
AGACTGTAGGAAACCTTGTGGTCTTGAATTTTCTTAGTATTACTATGAAAAGTTAATTGTGCCCTCTCGAGTTATAGAAGTGCTTTCCTTGAATAGCTCCTTATTTGTAAATGTTTTCTGATTTAGGTGTCCTTGTTGATCAACCTCATCCGTTGTGATCCTCAAATTGTGGACCTCGAGTAGACTTTTTCCTTGTGTAATCTTGGCCATGTTTGATTTTTGCTAGCCTTGTCTAAACAACAAACTATGAAAGCATAATTTAACCCTAGTGGAAACCTCAATTTTGGTTAATGTGGTATGTGTATTAGTGGAAAACTGTGTGGTCATCTCAAGTTATGGAAAATTTTCCCTGTAATTCCCTTACTTATATTGTTATGTGTTGTATCTTGTTTGATAGCGTAAAGTTACTCCTTAGATTCTTATGTTCGTAGCCTTGCATGCTAAAAGTTTAGAATTCACCCCTTGAAATATCCCTTCTTATTGTTAAATTATATTGGACCAAACTGGAGTTCTATAGACCCACACTTGTTGAAGCAAAGTAATTCCAAAAAGGGCATGACCCTTTCTCTATTGCATTGTTTCCACATCAGTTCTTGTGACTTCCAGGAGGAAGTCAAGTCTAAGGGGAAGGGGATGTAGTGCCCACTTTCCTTCAACACTTTTTTCGATAATGATAATGTAGAATCTATGATGGACATCCTTATAGTTTGGATTCGGTATGGTATTGGATGTTAGATCTTGGATTATTGTTGAATCGATTATATATGATGCATGGTGATTATTAGAGACACTCATATGTGGATAATGATATAATATTGACATGGATGTTTAATGGAAGTTATTCGGACATGTGATTTTGGATATTATGAGTAGATCTAGCAAATGAATATTTTATGATGCTGATATAGTTGTGGATTAAAAATGCAAATGATGTAGTTGTTGCTTCAATGTTGTTGTGATTCATTTATATAGTTGGTTTTGTGATTTATTTTATATCACGTTGGATGTTCTGATATGGCCACAAGGCTGAAGGAGGTATTTGTGTTTTGTAGGTTTAAAATATCACAACAAACATCGGGGGATTGGAGACCAACCACAATAGAATTCTAGGTGAATTTGACAAGGTCACCATGGCAACTTGTTTTATTGTGTTGTGTGTTGTATTTAGTTAGGGGATCCCATGGGGGAATTTCTTATATGTGACCATGGGTTTGTGTATTTTATTAATGTGTTTCTTTTATTTATTGTTGTATGTATTTTATTTGTAATGTGTTCTCTTCTTTTAATAAATTAATTGTGATAGATTAATGTGAGGAGATCATATGTTTAAAATTTAAATAAATTAAATTGGGATATGGGAAAGTAATTATTAGAGTTGTTGGCTGTTGTATTTAATTTGTAAGTGATGTGTAAGTTGTGTAAGGCTGTTTTTGGAGTAAGAAATACTCCACCTCCATGGAAATTCGAATTTTTCCTTAGGGGCAGTTTTTGGAGGCTTGTGGGACAAGTAAAACTTGTCCCATGCCTCTAAATTTAATTCACCAACCATACTAATGGTTGGAGATGTGATTTTTGACTTGTATAATGCATTTTATTCATCATGTTGCTTGTTTTGGATTGCACTCTCTTACATTTCATTTAATTTTCTGTCCCTTGAGGTGTGGGCTCTTTTTGGAGTGTGCAAGTAACCTATCATATTTTCACCCACCTCTTTATTGTGCTTGGGAGAATGGATTTTTGTATTTTGTGTTTGAATTGGTGGATGTTTGATGTGGCATCCTACATGGATCCACATCATCCTCTTCTCTCCCTCTTCTATTTAATTCAAACTCTCTTCTTGTTTTGGGTTGTTGAAACATTTTGCATGCATCCTTGGGCACATTTTTCTTATGATTGGAGCTCTTACTTTGGAGAAGATTTGGTGAAGACTGTTGTTTGGTTGTTGAACCTTTTTGCATTCTTCCTTGGAGGTGCATTTTTGCTAGTTGGAGCTCTTGTTTTTTTTAGGAAGTTAGAGAAAGCTTTGCATGCTTGAATTTTGCTGTTTTGGACTATGTTTTGGCACTTGAAGCTTGCTGTTTGGACACCAAAGTTACCATGGAGAGGTAGGAGTTTATTCCTTCTTTTATTGCTATTATATTCTTGTTGTGTGTGTGTATGGAGAATGTTTTATTGAATTTGTTGGCTGGTTAGGTAGATTTCCTTAGGAAGGTGTAGGAGAAGGCTATGGGGAATCCATGTGGGGGGCATAAGGAAATGCCATTGGCATCGAGTGTTTTGTGGAGGGATTTTGTGTTTGAGATCCAACATGGAAAAGAAATAGCTTGCATTTCTTACTCTGTGGGGGCATAAGGAAATCTGTGGGGGCATAAGGAAATCTAGGTGATTAATTATTTGGTGGTTTATTATTGATGGATTTCCAATTCCCAATTGGGAGGCATAAACAACTTCTCCCATAGGCCTTGCTTCTTTGGTTTGCATGATCAAGCCCGAGTTTTTTTGAAATGCTTTTAAATGTAGTTGTGAACTGTTTGTGTTGTGTTGCATTGTGTTTTTAAAAAAAAAATGTGTATGTGAAAGAATGTTGTGTTGTGGAAGCCAGTTTTTGCCATGGTTGAATTACACCTTTGATTGTATTTTGGTTGGGGCTGGGGGCCAATGATGAAGGAAGGATTCTCCTTTCATTGGATGTCTTGGTTGGGTGGAGAGCGTTGCCTTTCCCCCTCTTTTGTTGTGATCAACTTGGAGAAAAGAGAAAATGAGCATGCTGTTGTTTTTGAGCAAGAGGAATATACAGTTTGACAGTCCCTTCTTTGAGCAAGTTCATTGTAACCCTTCCCACTTTGAAGTGGATGAATTGTATAGCAATTTGTAATGTGAAGATACTTGTATTGATGATGGAAGATTGAAATTGGAATGTGAAATGTAAAGAAGTTATATTCTACTCTCTGTTTTGAAAAGAAACGTGAAAGAATGTTGTATATTTTGTAAACTGTATTTGAAACCAAATGGAAAAGAGAAGTTGTAAAGTTGTAATTTTTGAATTCAATAAAGGAATGCACTACTTTTCTCAAACTTGCATTGTTGCTTGGAATTGAATTGCTATTGTGAATTAAAATCTTTGTTTGAAAGAAGAATGAGTATGAAGGAAAAAGGAAGTGCTTTGTCCTCTTTGAAATGAGTTGAAATTTGGAAATCAGACTTTGCTTATTGACTGTTAAATGTTGTGTGAATTTGATGGAATGTAATAGACTTGCATGGAATGAACTCCCACACTTGGAGAATGGAAAAATGTTTATAGATCCTTTAGTGATTGAGTCATGTTTTATAGTTCAAATACGCAATCAAATTTATCAAAGAAATGAGCAGCTCAAACTTGCACCAAGCAATAAGATATGAGACATTGAATTTGAGACTTAACAAGTCCTAAGGAACTCAATTTGACAATAAAACTTAAGAAAGACCTTTCAGTACTTTGTAAAATCAAAATCAAAGCTTGTGTAGTCATCCTGCTGTCAAGTGATGCAAAATTTCAATTGCAACTCTCCTAAACAAATTGAATCTTGGAACCTTCCTAAATTCATCTAAAAACAAGTCTCCATGTCTATTTGACATGTTGAGAAAGTAGGAATTCAAAATTGAACAAAAAAATTATAAGTTAGAAATTTCCAGTTTGCTTTGCAAACCCTACAGATTGATTTCTCAAAATTTACCTCTCAAACTTCATCAAATTCCAAAACTGATGACTCTTGTGTAAAGAGGACTTTGATAGATTTCCAAAAATTCCAAGTTTGGCCAAATATGAGCTTACTATTAAAAGTTATGGCCATTTGAAGTTTTACTTAAAATTGGCCTTAAAATAAATAAATAAATAAATCTAACTGTTAAAAATTTAATTTTTAACTTTGGAAAAATTTCCACAAAAATTCCATTGGCCCCGCCATCCTACAACCAATCGGACCTGCCATGTGGCACCTTAGAGGGGCGGACCAAATATAAATTTTTCTTTTTAAAAATTTTACCTTGGGAAAATTTTCCCACTTTTCCCTACATCCTCGCTAACCCACGGCCAATCACGTGCTGACACGTGGCTAGGTGGAAGCACGGGAGAGATTTTTTTGGACTTAGCACCTCTATTCCCTTTTTGGAAAAATTTCCCCTTTGTCCCCGTGGCCCCACTCTAGTGCTATGCCTTGGAATTTATCCTTTCGCGGATGTGTGGGCCCGCGCGTGGCTTTTGATCCTTTTTTTCCCTTCTGGCTAAAAGCCTTAAGTTCCTCCACCGCCCGCCTCCTGTGTTCAACTGGGGCATGACACATGTCTCCCCACTAGGCTTACGAGTGCGTGAATGCAAATTGCACTTTGCGCTCAAATAGGGAAAATGCCTCTAAATTCCCCGCCGCTCCATCAACCCCTCACCCTTTTCCCACTTGCGCCAGGACTCGACATGTGTCCACTCGGGGACCCACGGAGGTGCGGAAGAACTTTTCCTTTGTGCCCGCATGATGGAAAAAAATTCCCCAAGCCACCTTGCGACCCACCAACCCGTTGAAGGTGCTTTCCCCACCTCTTGACATGTGTCCCCCTAGGGGAAAATTTGACCTAAAAACTTCACCCACTCATATCTTGAGTTCTGTAAGGAGTTAGGAGGAATTATTTATATCACCGGAAAGGTGAGAAAATTTCCTATCCAATGGGAATGATTTAGGGAAATTTTGGAAGTATTAAGTATGAGAAAAATAAAGTTGAAACTATGATCTTGTTAGAGAGTTGGGTATGGGGGCAAATTACTCCCCGAACCTAGCTGAAACTTCTAAGCTTGTACAAATTGAACCATGTGACCTTGATAATTGTTAATAAATGGAAAGTATGTCCCAGTGAAATTGAATTGTTCTGGAACCTATCAGTGGCAACTATTGCATGACAACTTGGGGGTAGACACTCTCAATCAAGTGCTTTGGGAGTGGGTAAGTGAGACCTTGCTCTGTTGACTTTATTTATGTGTTCTTTTCCTCACTGTAATTTAATCCTGCTCATGTCTTTGATCTGGTGGAAATTAAATACCTTGGGTATTTAATTGTTTTGGGTCCCTTAACCCTAAAATTTAATCAGGGAATATTTAGCTAAAATGTCAATGTAATCAGTAATTAAATTAATCCCTAGAGAGATTTGAGCTAGGGTGGACTTATTGCTCTTGTTGCTTTTTAATGTGGAATTAGTAATTATTAATGGGAAAAGTTATCAGTTGAATTTAATTGTCTTCGAGACTTTGGTCGTTAACTCCTAATAAAAAAATTATTCCATAATTTTCTAACTAAACCTAGGTTATTTATGGGTCTCAAGTGGGTTGTTGTAACTGGGCATCACACTTAGCCTATATACAACCCACCAATTATTTATACTCAGCCAAAACATTGAGTCAGAGTCCCTCTTGGTGATGAAATCCAAGTAAGTAAAATTTTAAGGAAATTTCTAGAATGAAAATTTGATTTGCAATGTGATTTGGCTATGTGTGAAGGGAAATAGTGAATGCAGAGTTTTAATCCCTATTTAAGCTAGATGAATAAGAAATAATGAATATTCTTCTTAAGACCCGAAAGAAATATTGATTTGTATGAAGACAAACTATTTTCACTTTGAAATGTACCCTTTGTGAATGGTTTGATATTCTCCTTTCAATTGAAAAAATGGAAACACTTTTAGGTTCTAGGTGACTTGAATGTTAGAGTGAGTCTTCGAGAGAGGGTGGTTCCCTAGTGCAACACCTAAAACATTTATATCTTTAAGGCTACTCGATTCTACCAAAACCAACAAGGAAAAGGGAGGAAGAAAGAAGAGAAAATTGAAAAATGTGGTAATACATTAGAATGTTTTAAGGATCTCAAAATTATTAGAATCAAACGGTGAAGCACAGAAGATGTGTACACCATAAACTAACTACAAGTGCTTGTATCAAAGAAAAAGAATTTTATAGGAAGGTTCAGGCTTGAGTTGTGACAAGATAAAAAGGGGAAACATAGTGGCTCAATAAAGTAATTTGGCATATAACCTATTAAACACAATTTATGACATGCAAATTGAAACAAAATTACATGAAGGCATGAAGGTTACACTTTGTTAAACCAAGGATAAACATGTATCATGAAGATAAAAACAACTTAAAACAAAATATGCACTAAACACGGACTATAGAAAGGTAAAAATAAATCTTTTATTACTCTAAGAGGTGGAAAAAACATGAGAATCAATCATGACCCTTGCGTTTTCACCTAGAAAACTGAATTTATCCAAAAATATAAATGAAGAGGTAAAGATATATTTTATAGTGCATTCTAGAGTTTTTATAGACAACTTGAGAGAGAGAAAGAAGAAGAAAGCACAGACATGCAACTTTGGGTTCTAAAAATAGTAAAAGAACACACACCTTGCTTTTTTGTGCCAAAAGTAGCTCCTGAGCGTGAAAAGTGCATGTCCAGCTTTCCTACTTCTTAAAAATAGGCGTCATGCTTTATTTTTATCAATGCAATGCTTAAAATAGAGTATACATTTCCAAAAACAGGAAAAACAACTTTTCTTTCACTTTTGTATGATTTGTTTCATTATTAGACCTTCTAGATGATGAGATGAGCTAACCTTGCATGCTTTCATCTATTTTAAACTTTTCATGCACTGTTTGTAACAACTATGCTAAAAATAGTATCTCACTTTTGAAGGAAGAAAAACATAGTGTTTTTACAATTTGCCTCTAAGTTGTGCGAAAAAGTTTCCCCTTTGATTTCTCTTTGTTGCACGGCTTGCTTTGTGTTTTATTACTTATGAATCACCCTTTTATCTCTTTCCTTTTACATGAATTTTGCACCTTTGTCACGCATGTTTCATTTTCCTTTGATGCACAAATTTGCACATGAATTCTTTCCTTCTTCACCATTTTCACTTTTCCTTCCACGTGAGATGTATTTCTATCAATTTGACGCCACGAATTCCCTTTTTCCATGGATTCCCCTACCTGGAGACATGTGGATTTATGCTCGAGTCTCTCCTTGTGTTCTAGAATTTAGTTATGTTTATCACGTGGATTTTTTTTGTGGAATGTCTTCCCATGTTACAAGACTACTCTCTCTTCTTTAATGCCTACTTGATCTAGTATTTATTATTTGTTGCATAGAATCGCATGTGGATTTTCTTTCCTATTGTTACCTTCTTGGCCTTTCATAGGTTTGTTCCTCCATTATGTGGACTATTGTGTGGCTCTCTGCACGGGTTTTCTTTTTTATCTTACCACTTGCATGACATTCCACGCATCTTTGTTTTCTTTATTGAGTTACTTATGTATGCTTCATTGTCATACATACATCCTTCCATGGTAGTTTTATTCTTCCTTTGCATTGCTTCACATGCGGATACTTACACAAATTCTTCTTAATTTCATGGCTTGGAAAAACAAGTGTTCCTTGTCATGCGGGCTCATGTGTGACTTTTCTTTCCTATGTCACGTGGACTAGTGTGGAATGTTTTCCTTTGTTGCGAATCTCTGTGTAGATCTTCCTTGGTTGTGTTCAAGATCTGCATATCACACATAGCTCATGTGTGAGCTTCATCCTTGGAAAAGTGACCTGAATAAGCATGGAAGATTAATTGGATAATAATTTAGCGACTTTGGGGACATCTCGCCTACTAGATGAAAAATTCTAGTAGCCTTGAAATGTCAATTGAGCATGGATTCATGTATCAATTAATGCAACTTCCTAGAACTATAAGAGCATTGAAAATACCTTTTAGAAACAACAATTATACTAGAAACACTTATTAGACAACAAACTAGCAAAGTGCATAAAGCACACAAGAAAGGAAACTAAAAACAACAATGTGCAATAAGTACTTGGAAGAAAGTAAATGCAATAACCTATAATAAACAAGGGTGAAACATCACTTAATAACAAGGTTTGAGGTATATCCCATTAACTAGGATAGGTATCTCATCACCATCCATCTTGAAGAGCTGAAAGGTATTGTGTTGTTTGCTTAGCAAAACCTGTAATCAAATATGGACCACTCCAAAAACTATCAAACTTTGTTTGCCTTCCAGGTTTAGTTTTATCTTCATCCCACTTGAGCACAATGTCTCTTTATTTTAATGTTCTTGTAAGTGATTTATGATCAAAATACCGATTGACTTGTGTTTGATGAAGTTCCATTGTTGTCATTGCTTTCTTTCTAATTTCTTCTAGCTTCATCAACTTTGCAAATCTGATTTACATAAGATCTTCTTCCATCATCTCCATTTGTTTAACGAGGTCTATAACTTGTAACTCATTGGAAATAGGAAACCATGATTCTCTACCACAGACAAGCATGAAAGTAGAATTTCCAATCAATATTTTAGTAGTAATTATATCATCCCATAAGGTTGATTTCAAATTTGTATGCCATGATCTCTGATTTTATGCCATAGTTATTTTGATGATTTAGAGAAGATTCTTGTTGGTTGACTCAACCACTCCAATCCTTGAGGGTAATCATTAGATGATTTTGAGAGACGAATGCAAAGATTAAATGCCCAAGTACAAAATTTTACACCAAGGAAAACTATCACATTTCTGAGATGATTGTTGTGGGGAAACCAAATCTTGTGACTAGACTTTCATAAAAGTCTAAAACTAAAGTCTCATTTTCTTTTTCAAAGATACTACTTTTTCCATCTTCTAAAACAATATGTAGTGAGAATCCATTTTTGACCTACGTTAGAAGGTGGATTTATCATGCCAATAAAATCTAATCCCCATTACATTAAAGGATGATTTACCTAAATGGGTTGAAGAGGAAGAGATGCTAAATTTTGTTTCTCTACAAAAATGACACACTTTGCACACTTCCTTACCCATGCATGAGCATCTTTGAATAAGTTTGGCCAATAATAACCAACTCTCATAACCTTCAAGGCTATAGCTCTTGGTGAAAAATGACCACCAAATATAACTTCATGGAATTCTTTCAAAAACACGCTCAATTTGATCTGAATAATTGCATCTTAAAAGAACTCCATTCACATCTTTTCTAAATAATATGTTATCAACAAAAACATAAGTAATATACTATAATATGAAAAACCTCCTTTTTCTTTGTCCAAACCCTATGGGAATTTTCCGATCTAGAGAAAATGGATCATGTCTTGGGTCCAAATTCAAGGCAATGAGGGAGCAACTATATTCGGATCATCTTGAAGCACTAAAATATAATTTCTATGCAAATATGAAGCTAACTGTTCACACATTCCTCTTCCTCTAACCAACTTGGTGACTTTAATATCACCATCATATTCCATCACTTTTTTGATCCAACCTACTCTCTTTTCATTCAAATCCTTGATCATAAGAAACTCCTTAACAATTGGATGGGGAACCATTAGATGAATCTTGTTCTTAGAAATAATATGCCTATTTTATTAAGGATTATAATGATTGAAAGGAGTTATTTCTCAAAAAAAGAATAATTCAACTTGTAATCTTGTAACCATTGATTGAAAAAAGTAATTGGATGTTCCAGTTTGTCATTATTTTGTTACACCAACATAGTTGAGATTATATCAATTACTCCAAAAGCCTATAAAATAAAATCCCTTCTAAAATATAGATTTAAATCACTTGTTCGGATCAATTGCAAGACCTTCCTTGGAAAAAATATGGCCAAGAAATTTACCTTGATGGACTAAAAACATGCAATTCTTTAGATTTAACAAAATTCCATATTGTTTGCATCTCTTAAAAATGTGCCCGAGATGAATCATGTGATTTGCAGCATGCTTGGAGAAGACTGTTATGTCATCCAAATAAACAAGAACATAATTATTGATTAATCCTTAAAACGCTAAGTCCATGGTGCATTGAAATGTGAATCTTACATTTGTGAGTCCAAATGGAATTTGTTATATGCACATGTGCCCCATTTTGTAGTAAATGTCATTTTAAAGTCGATCGATTTATGTGCCAAAATCTAATTGTAACTAGAATATCCATAAAGTAATGAGAACCGCTCGAACCACTTACCCTTAGATTTTTTTCCCTTGATGTAGTGGGTAATGATATTTTAAAGAATCTCTAATTAAATATCTAAAATCTATGCATAACCGTATCTCTCCATACTTATTTCTTATGAGAACCAAATAAGCCACCCATGATGAGTGATTGACTCAAAAAATGATGTTATCTTTGATCAAGTTATCCAATTATTGCTTCATAAATGGTTCAATTTTAGGATTGATAGGTCTATGCTTTTGGAGGACTTGTTTGTTTTTGGATCCAATTTTGTTATATCTTGAGCTAAATCTGGAATAAAAACCCTTAAATCACCATATTTCCATGAAAAATGTCATCAAATTGTTGAGAAAGTTGAATAAAAGCAAAATTTTCATTGTTATTACATAGCTTTCCCAATTTGAGTGTTTTTTCATTGCCAATCTTGATGGTTTCATAATAGTCTTATTTTATCAACATATTGGACTTATCACTTCGACCCGATCATCTATGTTAAATATGGATTCAAGAGTAACCAATTCTCAAAGTATCTTGTTATATTTCAATTGAATAATTTGATCATCATACTGTTGTTGCAAAATTTCTTAATTTTTAACTTAAAACTTATCTTCCTATTCGATAAATTAACAATTTTCTGATATGATTCAAACACTTTCTAATTGACGTTGTTTTACGGGATATAAGGGCTTACCATTATCTTACTATGATGATGATTTTTATCCTTATTAATACAATCTAGATTATTAACACGATAACCAATGGAAGTGATCCTATCTAAATGTTTATTCTTCTCTCTAGGAATAGTTTGAACATTGAAAGTGTTAAAATATTGAATTAAATCCCATACCTTATTCTTGTAGGAGCTTAGCAAGTTGTTCTTAGTTGCATCTAGTCCCTTTTCCTAGTTAATTTCTATCTCACTATCACCAAAGACTTGCAATTGCTTCACTCCTTTCCTTTTTTCTCACTTTGAAGACCATGCATAAGAGCTTCATATCCAACCATGTTGTTAGTGCAAGAAAACTAAAATCTCAGAGCTGAGAAATATTTTTCCTTTTTGGGGAAATCAACATGATCCCTCCACCTTCTCCATTCTTACTTCTTGATCTATATCAAAGTATAATTCCCATAAACCTTCATCTTGTTGACTTTTTTTTGACAAGGTTAGGAATAATAGAATTTTCCCCATGTAAAAATATGTTCTTATACCTACTTATTCAATATATACATGTGGATTGGTAACATGATTTTGAGTATCCCACTCATCAAGTAATAAATCTGGAATTCCCGCAAGAACTGTGTTTGGTTCTTGGTCACCGGGTGGTCTTCTTCATTTATGATCATATAATTTAAGTTAATGATACTAGAGACATAAGGTTCTATATGATTTTATGAGATGGGTTCAGACCTTATGGTAACCTTGGTGTCATACCTTGTTCTAAACAACATGTGAGACCAATTTTATGATAAATAACCTCCAGTTTTGGCCGTAAAATCTCTAGAAAGGGACAAGGAAAAGAGATGAGGAAGATCAATGATAAAAATATCTTAAGTAATGAAGAAGTTGGGGCATGCGTGCAAGGTTAAGGGTCTCTACAAGTGTTCCATCAAGATTAACTTCTCCCTTATAAGAGGATCGTAATTTAGACCAAGTTTTTCAACAATCGCTTGGGAATAAGCGAGTTAGAGGATCCAAAATCAATCATGCAAATGTGAACTAGGTTTTGACCTATGATCAATGAAACATAGAAGGGAGGTGGCTTAACACTCTTGTTTGTTTGAGTTTATTTTGGATCAGGTGTATTAGTGAGCACACCCTTAGATGGTTCTTTGAATGGTTAGCTAGAGAGGTTGAGGTTAGAAAAGCTTCTTGTAAAAGGCATTTTTCTCTAGGAAGAGACAAGGAATCCCATATTTACATATTGAATTTGGTTTGCTTCATATGCTCAAGTATACTAGAATATGGAGTACTAACCTTCATTTTACTTTGCTAATAACAACACCTTTTTGTATTAGTGGCACGAGAGAATCAAATCTCTTGATGATTCTAAAATTTTGTGGATCTGATTTCTTTGATTTATTTTGTGTTTGCTACCACATAAGTAAATCTCTAGTTTTGTTGATTATCTAGCTGATTTTTTCCACAAAAATCTTCTTTCCAATTTAAAAAGTAGCATTGCCATGTAATAATTATTTTGAAGTCTCCTACTATGGTGAAGTTCCAACTAGTGGACTTTAGGACATAACATTTTTGTATCACAAGTGTTTGATTATAAATACCTTTGAAGTAAGAATTATGATAATGGGCTTGATCACATGGATAACACAACTTATAATATTGAATTAGATTGTTTTAGACTGGTACAATTGCCTTGGATGTGCTAACAACGTTGGGATTGAATATTTTAATAGTTTTTGCATTAACAATTTGATTTTGACCCTACAAATTTGGTTGGAAAAGATATTTATTACGCAGATTGGGATGGTAATAAGGTATAAAACTCTTATTTTTCTACCTTTTAATATCAACTATCTCATTTTAAAACTATTTTAATATGCCTTTTATATCTTGTAAGTCATTTTATTGGCTTGGGGCTATAATGATTTGGCTCAAAGTTTGAGAATGAGGCATTGGAATTGGATTTATTGTAGGTATTTGGAAAGAAGTAGGAGAAAAAATATCTAGAAATATGGGCATGAGAGGCCTTGGAGATATTTTTCCTGCTTGTATAAGACTATTTTCAGATCTAATTGCTATGTCATAAGTGTCAAGGACTATCCTTCCACCCATTGATTATATAATTACTGAAATATTAGAATTCAAAGACCTTATATAATACAAAAATGTGTACCGAGGAATAGGCCTTACCAACTATGGAATTCTGTCCCAAGTCTTTTAGAATCTATATTTGAAATTAGTCATGAACTCTTGTGGTAATCTCTTGATGGTATTCAATTCTTCCACTAATGAAAGATGATCAAATTTGTCTTCAAAATGCTTGTAAAATATTTATCCTAGTTGATCCCATGTAGTGATAGAATTTAGTGCTAGTCCCCTATACCATTGTAATGATTTTCCTTTAAAAGAGGCCACTAATAACTTGATCGCAATAGTTTTTTGAGTAACATGATAAATAGAGCATATATTGGACATATATTTAACGTATTCTATGGGTGTGACCTAATTTTATCCAAGAAAGAATGGAATTCTTTTTAGAGCGAGAATACTGGGATATCATCATGTTGAGAAAATAATAACGAGTTGTTATCATTGAAGGAAATGAAGATGTGATTTCTTGGGAGGGCCATATTCGGATTGAGACTGGGTATGGGGAATTTTAGAAATGAACGTGGTTTTTGTGGAGTAGGGAAGGATTTAGGATATGGATTGGAATTCAAAAATCTGTTCCTCTTAGCTGAATTCAAAGGTAACTTAATGAAATCAAAGGGAATTCCTTTTATAGATGATTTGGTTGAAACCTTTAACATGAAATACATGTTAATATACTACTAGGATGTGTTTTGAACTTATGGAGTTTCCAAATTCTGATGAATGTATCTCAGTAAAATTGATATTTTCCAAAACAACATCAATTTTTGACAAATTCTTCATTCTTACTCCCATTAGACGTGTCGAGAAAATGTTGTTCCAATTAGAGGCACCGAGGTGGATAAAATGTTTATAATGGAACACTTAGGAATAATATAAAAACTTTCAAAGAAAGTGTCCCACCGCATGCATGCGAGAAATTGTTGTGCTAGTTGGAGGTAATGAGGTGGATAAAATATTTGAATGGAACACAAAAAAATATATTAAAATATGAACAAAATGTCCCACCAGGTGTGCCATAAACTATTGTCACTTTGAAATGAACCCTTAGAGAATGGTGTGATAATTCTCCTTTTAATTCAAAAATGGAAACACTCCTAGGTTGTGGGTGACCTGTATGTTAGAATGAGTTTCCAAAGAGGGTTGGTTCCCATAGTGCAACACCTAAACTATTTCTATCTCTAAGGACACTCAATTCTACCGAAATAAGAAAGGAAAAGGGAGGAAGAAAGAATAGAAAATTGAAAAATATGGTGATATACCAGAATGTTTCAAGGATATCATACTTATTGGAATCACATAGATGAAGCACTAAAACCCCATACACCATACACTAACTACAAGTGGTTGTATCAAAGAAAAAGTGTTTCATAGGAAGGTTCAAGCTTGAGTTGTGACAAGATAAAGAAGGGGCATTCGAGTGGCTCCGAGAAAAAAATCAGCCACGAACTTGTTAAACATAATCTATGACCTACAAATTGATACTAAAATACATGAAGGCATAAATGTTAAACTATTAAACTAAGGATAAACATGTATCACGAAGATAAAAACAACTTAAAACAAAATATGCACTGAACGCGGACTATAAAAAGGTAAAAACAACTTCTTTATTTCTCCAAGAGGTGGAATAAGCACATTGAATCACTCACGACCCTTGTTTTCTCACCCGAGAAAACAAAATTACTCCAGAAATATGAATGAAGAGGAAAATATATATTTTACAAAGAGTGTGTTATAGAGTTTTTATAAAAAAATTGAGAGAGAGAAAAAAGAAGAAAGTATAGACATGCAATTCCAAGTTCTAAAAATAGGAAAAACACATACATGTTACTTTTCTACACCAAAAATAGCTCTTGTGCATGAAAAGAACCCATCCTATTTTCCTACTTCTTAAAAATAGGAATCATGCTTTATTTTTATTAATTTCGCACGTAGAATAGAATATGCATTTAAAGAAATAGGAAAAATAACCGTTCTTTCACATTTGTATGCTTTGTTCCATTATTACAACTTCACGGATGATGAGACGAGCTACCCTTAGATTATAATTTAATTTAATTTGAATTAAACCACGATTACTGAGTAACTAATGTAATAAATGATGTAAAATTGCTACTATGCAATATAACACAAGAAAAATAACATGTAAAGTATGAAACCTTAAGAAAGAGAGGGGGTCGAGGAAGACTTAGCTAATTTCTGAGTGAATAGGAAGTGATTTGGGAAGTGTAAAGTGTTGGACAGGATGCAAACAACATCATAACTTCTCATTGTAAATTCTATAACTTAGGAGCGAGAGCCGAAGGGGGTGCACAATGTAGGAAAGAGGCACCTAGGTTGGTGACAAAATATGGGTATTGATGTCATGCAAGAGCTCAGGATCTACTTTCTTCTATGTCACAAGGGTTTCATAGTTGTTCCTATTGATCACATGATAGTTTCTCTTAGATCTCCGAAGGTACACTGTAATATGTAAGAGAGAAGTTCACCTGCATATACCCACAAACCGAATCAAATCTAAAAAGGAAAATGAATAATGGGAAGTCAGAATGACCCCAGCGGTCACTCGAAGAGTGAACTAACAAATGAGTGTTGCACTACATCTCAAACTCTATGTAGGTCTGGTGTGTGTGTAGAAATGATGCCCTAGGATGCGCTTGTGCAAGTTACACTTGATAGTGGGCTATACCTAGAATGTATCAATGTAATAATATGTGTGGATGGAATAAAATAGACTTCCCCTTCCTATGCTATGTATGTATCCCTTGTCCCTTGAATGAGTGCTAGATCGATGCCTTTGGAGTTCTTTAGTGCCTTTGGAATGAAATCTTAGGTGATGATAGTAATGCTTAGTGCTTGGTACCTCATTTTGAAAACATAAATATGTATTTATATGATTCCCTTGTTTGAATTTCATAATTGACAAGTGGAAGGCTGACCCATAAGTGAAAAAGATACCCAAAAGATAAAAGAGTCCTAAAAAGAGTAAGATAAGAAAGGGTCGGGGGAATATAGGAGGGACAAGAGCACTAGGGCATTATTGTCCTAGTTGGGTGTTAGTGTCAAGTTATGAAAGATAAACAAGTAAAGTTTTGACTAGACTGTAGGGTGTATAAGAGAAAATAGAAAACGAGAGACAAAGAAAATATGCCGCATATAGTTGTTAACCACTAGTTTTCTTGCTTAGGAATCATGTAAATTCTAACATGCTTTTAGTACTTAAAAATGTACCCAAGTGCATGATTTTGTGTCTACATTTTCCCCCACTTTATGTTGTTGAGTGAATACTCAATAACATAAAGTAGATAAGAGATGCATACCTTATGATCCTATAGAGAGTGTGGTGAATAGTGTGTTGGGTAGACAAGTGAATCGTGGAATGATTGAAAAGTGAAGCATGGAGAATAGGAAAGAAAAGTGACCTTAGGGGTGAAGCGTATGTGTTGCTTATACCTATTGTTGTTCTTGTATTTGCTGTCATAGGCTGCTTCTTATTGAGTATTAAGGACAAACTTGTAAAATAAGAGCAAGAATGTAGTAAAAGTTTTGTATATGATAGATCAAAGGAAAATGTGTAAAATTATGTAAAAGTGTGTATAAAAGGAAAGTGTGCACTTGATATGTGATAGAGTAAGGTATAGAAAAGTTTTACTATTTCTTGAAGTTCCTAATACAAATCTTTTGAAGGTGAGGTTTTGGGTGATCTCACACCAAGAGTGAGTTTTTTGGGAGATCTCATGCCAAGGAGCAAGTGTTGGGGAGAGAGGTTTAGTTTTACTCTCATTCCATGACTCGCCTAATAATCACCAATGCAGATGGTGCATCCCAATTTTTTTCTGTTGTTCCTTTTGTTCGAATTAGTTCCAAATTGTTCCGATTGCAGCAATTGAAGTTGATAGAATTCATTATGTGACTAGATGGATGTGCCTATAATCGTAGAATTTCTCTAATTCCGGGCTCTTATGTGATTGTATACCCGTGACAATTCTATAATGTACGAGATATGTATTGTAGCTCGAGCTATTGAAGGGGTGATTTTTCACCTAATGTATGCCCCCTCACTTGGGGTGAATGTGATGAAAGTAGGAGAATATGGCCCAAAGGAGAGGGCCTGATGCTAATCTAAAGTGGATACTTGTAGGTGGTAGGGGATGTACATGGTAGAAACCAAGGAACATACAACCAAAGTAGTCTAGAAATATGTGTTAGTAGAAAAAGTGACAAGCATGCAATATAAGTTAGTGTAATAATCAAGTGTGTAAACAAGATAGACCGCAAAAAGAGGATTTCAAACATGGGACATCATTCACAATGTCATAAGACAATCAAGGCCAAAACAGCCATAAGAAAGAAAATAGTGATCAAGTAAGACATAAGGCATAGCCTGCAAAAAAATAACATGCAATAGAAAGAAATGAAAAGTAAATAGTGACAAATGGCCATGGTTTTATATAGTTCGCAAGGTAAATGATACACATGAAGCACCCATTAGCATATTAGAAAGATAAATACTATGTGAAATCATCTTTAAATCAATGAAAGGTAAAGTAAATATAACTAGAAGTAGTGAAAAATGTAGCAAATAGAACCTACGTCATATGTGATAGTAGAGAAAGTAGATGCCCCTAGGAGCCTCAATGGGACTGGTAAAAGGTACAATGCCAAGCATCATTGCAACATGTAAGAACATGTAAGAGATTTGCATTCACCACAAAAGACCAAGTGAACATGCATGTGTATATGAGAAAGATAATAACATCCACGAATATATAATTAACATGGTAAGAAAAGTGCAACATGTAAATAGAATAAGATAGCAAGAGTAAATGCACCCAATATATGTAAATAAAATGTATGAGTGTGATGGTATGACATGAAAAATGTGAGGATGAGAGGAGCAGTGTGCCCCCTAGTAGATGTGTATGAGATGAGGTTCATTTATAGGAATCCTCAATAGTAAATAATGAGCCATAGAACAAGACTGTGTCATCGGGTCATGTGCATGTTGTGCGAGAGTAGATAATAGAAAGATATATCATAAACCACCGAGTTTGAAATGTGTAGTCTATGTAAGGTTCATTTCAAAATTATGTTGAGTTGTGGAGCTAAATTGCTTCATAAGTAGCATGTTTTAAGACTTGCAGAAGTTTACACAAGAACCGACGCGTTGGTCAAGAAACCAACAATGGTCACTTGGGAGGAATCGTCATCGGTCAGAATCGACTATGATCAAAATTAGGAACACTGACACTGGTTACTTGTGCATTTATGTTTTTATTTTAGAAGTAGGATTTGATTCGATGGTTGATTGTAAAGGTGATCTAAAGGTTATAAATGCATAGCTAAGGTGCCCTAAGTTTTTCTAAGCTTATATAAGCTAGAAAAATAGGGTTAGAACATAAGGATAGAGGAAGAATGTTAATTCTCCTTGGTTGAAGATGAAGAAGAAGAAAAAGGTTGCATGAAGACAAAGCTTCAATGGAGAGAAGTTGGACAAAAGGAAATAACAGGTACATCTGAATGGTGAGAAGAGTGTTATGTCTTCTACTGTATTTCCTTTGTATTGTCTTGTCTCAATGTAATGGCTTACATAGTATGCAAAGCACATAGTATTTCATCTTGTAGATCCACAGGTTGTTGTGAGATCTTGTATTATAGATCCATGAGATCATGTTGTATTGTTGATCCATAGGAGATCTAGTATTATAGCTTGTTGGAGAGCTTATGGGTACAAATAGTATCTAGATATTGTAGAGGAAGTTTTCTTGTATGCACAGGTTGATGTAGTGAGATGGAGGAGAGACTTACTTCTTGGTGCATAGATATGGTTACACATTGGTAGAACCTTATGAGAGGTCTTGTTTGTAGATTCACAAGAGAGTTTGGTTGCAATGTAGAGATGTATTAGTTCTTGGTTATGTGAGATTTTCGGTGGTTTGGAGGCACGGTTGTAGTGCACTCATGTAGATCCATTTAGAGATCTGGAGGAGGATATACTCTTAGAGAGATGCATTGTACTCTTGTATGAAGAGTTGGTTTGTACTCTTGTTTATTATATATATTGAGATCTCTATCTTTGGTGGACATAGCCCACATTGGGTGAACCATGGTACATGTTGTGTTATGTGTGTGTACTTTGTTTTGATTTGGATTTTTCAAATTTATACTTCCTTGCTTTGTAGATTTTTGGGAATTGTTTAGATCATTTTTGTATGATTTTGTTTGTTATGAATCATAACACTATTTCGTAGTCTTAAATTCCCAAGTGATATCATATTTTGGTTACTTTAGAGAAAGGGGTTTCTTCATGGTTTTGTTAGTGGTATTACTGACATGTATGAGATCAGGGTTTGTTTTACCTGATGTGTAAATTACAGGGAGATATTGAATATCAAGTGGAAGCAAGAAATGTTAGGGTTGCTAGAAATACGGTGACCGACATCAACTCGAAGGAAACTGATGTCAATAGGGTGATTGTGGTCGATTATAGGGTGACCGTAGTCGGTTATAGGTGACCGTAGTGGTCGATTCTGAGGTGATCGTGTTTAGTTCTTTGGGAAACCTAGTTTTTAAACATAAAATAAACGATCTAGAAGAATTAATAAGATGCATGGAATGCATCTTATTTTATAAGGTGTATCTGGTTCTTGGAATCACAAACATGTTGGTAAGATTGCATATCTAGGTTATAGAGGTATAGTTTTATCTTGGTATTACAATGCTTGTATGTTTTGGATGCACATGCATGGTTTGGGATTACAGATCTGAGTATGATATAGAGGAGTAGTTATGCATGCTTAGTGCAGTTAGATGCATGGGCTTTGTTAGAGCGGTAATGCACGAGAATGAAGATAAGTTTTCCACCAGAGAAGCATGTTCTTGATTGAAGATATGGTTGAGTATCTGGTGCTAGTAAGGTGATGTATTTCATCTTGGTTAAATTTATTTACATGTATTGTTGTTGTTAAGTTTTTGTACAAGATTTGGGTGCTTCTTGAAATGACTAGCTCAACATAACTATCGGCTTTATTCGGAGTAGGCACCTAGTTTGGTGTACTTTTCCATTTTTTGGCATTGTGTTCATTCCAATAGCACTTACATCGGTTAGCTGAACCGACGTTGGTCATAGAGGAATTGCACTTGGTTAGGCAATTGAGGTTGGTCTCTGTGGCAGTGAATTTGTACTAGGTTTTTATAGTAGAAGAGGGCATGGATGGTTTTAGTGTCCAATTTGGAGGATCAAGTTTCTTGCATAGAGTGTACAAGAAAAATAGAGTAGATCACTTCAATGTTTGAATCAGAAAGAGGACAGAGTTGGCTCTGGGAGTCTAGTGAGACTTGGGTCAAATTCAGGTATCTCTATTTGGTTCATGTTTTATTTCTTTCATTTGAAGCAACTGGTATTATGTTTGGATTGTGTGCACAAGTAAAATATGCACCATGGATATTTGGTGTGTTTGAATTTTATTTCTAGGATGTGTTGGAATCTTGAGGACAAGGGTATCTAGTCTAAGGATGAGATCCTCAATGAAAAGTCATGTTTAGACACACAATTATAGGTAATGAGAGATGTTGAGTACACATGGATGAAAAGAAGGTGGTTCAACCTACTTCACAAGAAGTCTAAAATTCTATGATGTAGAAGTATTCTTTGATAATAAGGGAATTAATTTTATATTTTCTTTCATTTGTTTTATTTCTTATTGACACACACACACACATGATATTTTGAGCTTGGTGATGAGGAAGCGCAGGGGAGTTCATGTTGAGTGGGAGCAAGCCATGGTTATTGGCATTACAATTTGGACACATATGCATGTGTGGAGTGAGAGGATAATGATACCATTCAGAGTGGCACAAGGCACAAGTTGTTTTAGAGGACAATAACATGCTTTTTACAGGTATTTTTTGTTTAGTGCATGTTGACATCAATTCTAGTTTTATTTTGTGGTACTTGAATATCCTTATGGGGTGACAATTGATGGTTTTTCAGAAATGTTTTGGGTGTATAATAGAGAGCAATGTTATTGACATTGAAGGGTAAAGAAGGAAAATCTGTTTGTTACAGGTTACAGTGTGACAACAGTGTATATTTACATCTTATTGATGTTTCCCTTGTTTGCTTTCATCTTGGATAGTTGTGCAGAGTATGTTGATGACATGTTTTCTGGTATTTACACTATTTATTAGTAGCATGGTTAACATGGTTGTTTGTTGTTGATATTGATGAGCACATGATTCATATGTGGCTTTGGAGTTAGTCGGTGGGAGACTTGGAGCTTCTGGAGAGCCTAGTGATATGGATGGATGTATATGGTGAGTTTGTACATGTGGATAGATTCTATTTTGTGAGTTTATGATGATGCAAATATTTGTTTTACACATGGATGCCTATGAGCATGGTTTAGATTCCCTTGAGCATGAGTAGGGGATGCTTTTATTTCCTCTTATTACTATGTTACTCCATGATGGATATATTTTCTACAGATGGTTATCTTGGACATGCAAGTTGTTTATACAGGGTTGGATTTGCAAAATGTAGTGTTTGGATTCTTTGAGTTATTTAGGTGTTGTGGATTGATCACCCACTTGTTGTATATATAACTCATTTGGGTTGTCTTACCCAAGATATCGTTTATTGCTTACGATTATTCCAGTTTGACTTGTCTTTGGTCAGTTGCATTGGTAGTAGCATGGAGACATGGATAGATGGTTAGAGAACATGGTTGATTTTATAGGTATGGCTATGGTTGCAGTTGAAGCTCAGTATTTCAGTTTGAGTGGGAGCTCTTATAGGTGTGTTAGTCATGGTGGCTTAGTTGCATGAGAGGCTTGGAGTTATGATTCAGTGGGAGCTTGATGTATGGATAGCTCATGTATCACATATCAGGAGTAGCTTCGTGTAGGTATATGGTAAGTCATGGTTTGTTATCTTCTTGGTTTTAGAAGATGGTTTAATCTTCTTGATTTTGAGAGAATTGTTGAAGTAAAGAATAGTTGGTCTTCACAATATGTAGAGGATGGTATTGTATAGTACAGGTTCAACAATTTATCTCCAAGTGGGAGATTGTTGAGTTGTGGAGCTAAATTGCTTCACAAGTAGCATGTTTTACAACTTGCAGGTTTACATATTAACCAACATCACCACCGAGAGGAACCGAATTTAGTCGGGAATCGACACTGGTCAGAATCGGGGAATCAACACTAGTCAAGGAATCGACACCGATCAAGATCGGGAATCGACATCGGTCGTGGAATCGACATCGATTACCTATGTGTTTATGTTTTATTTTAGATGCACGATTTGATCTGACGGTTGATTGTAAAGGTGATCTAAAGGTTGTAAATGCATAGATAAGGTTCCCTAAGTTTTTCTAAGCTTATATAAGCTAGAAAAATAGGGTTAGAACATAAGGATAGAGGAAGAATGTTAATTCTCCTTGAAGTTGAAGATAAAGAAGAAGAAAATGGTTGCATGAAGACAAAGCTTCAATGGAGAGAATCTGGAAAAAGGAAATAACAGGTACATAATGGTGAGAAGAGTGTTATGTCTTCTACTATATTTCCTTTGTATTGTCTTGTCTCAATGTAATGGCTTGCATAATATGCAAATAACATAGTATTTCATCTTGTAGATCCACATGTTTTTGTGAGATCTTGTATTATAGATCCATGAGATCATGTTGTATTGTTGATCAATAGGAGATGTAGTATTATCACTCATTGGAGAGATTTTGGGTACAAATAATATCCAAATATTGTAGAGGAATTATTCTTGTATGCACAGGTTGATGCAATGAGATGGAGGAGAGACTTACTTCTTGGTGCACAGATATGGTTGCACATTGGTAGACCCTTGTGAGAGGTCTTGTTTGCAGATTCATAGGAGAGCTTGGTTACAGTTCAGAGATGTAGTAGTTCCTAGTTATGTGATATTTGTTGGTGTTTGGAGGCATGATTGTAGTGCACTCATGTAGATCTGTTTAGAGATTTGGAGGAGGAGATACTCTTGGAGAGATGCATTGTACTCTTGTATGAAGAGTTGGTTTGTACTCTTGTTTATTATATATATTGAGATCTCTATCTTTGGTGGACATAGCCCACATTGGGTGAACCACGGTACATGCTGTGTTATGTGTGTGTACTTTGTTTTGATTTGGATTGTTATAGTTTATACTTCCATTGCTGTAGATTTTGGGAAATTGTTTAGATCATGTGTGCATGATTTTTTGTTATTGAATCATAGCACTATTCCACAGTCTTGAATTCCCAAAAATTATACCCTCAACAATTGAGTATGAACCATGAAACTAGAGTGCGTCATAGGGTTATGAAGATACATTGGGTGTATTAGAGGGTTTGAAAGTTCTTAGAAAGATTAGACATGAATCCCAGAGTGTTAAGTTTGATAATATATACTAGAGACAAGCGCGGGAATGGAGGGGAAGAAAGTGTGATGGTCCCTTGAGAATGTGATGTAGAAAAGGATCATACAAACTCATATAGAAGATCATCAGTTCTAAGGTTGTAGATGATAGGATCTGGATTAGAGACTTGGTAGGTAATAGTGTGGGGTTGATCATATAAAGAGCCCATGTGGCATTAATTGTACATACCCATAACATATTCTTTATCAATAAAGTGAGTTTGATGACAATCATGTGTATGCCAATGAGTTAGATTTTGAGTTTAGATAGGAATGAGTCATTACATAAAGAAACATGGCTAAAAGTCATTAGAAATGAGATGTTAGTGTGATTGGGATCTAGAAGGCCACTAATGTAGTCAAGCCAAGACTTTCCAAGTGTGAGTGGAGAGGAGCAAGGAATACGTGTAAGGAAAACTAATATATAGAAGATGCATAGGCCATAGCAAAGTGGTAAAAAATAAACATATGTGATATAGGTGAGGAGAGTGAGGTGGGGGTATGAGATCAACAAGTGCAAATTCTAGGCATGCTAAGCCATCATGTGTGCAAACAATCTTAGAGAAAGTAGGGTCGAATGGAATGTGAGGCCAATAAGAGTTATGTATAAAAAGAGTGCATGTAAATGGGCTAGCCTATAGTGTAGAGTGATCTTGGGAGACAAAGGAGGTGGTATAATGTCTAATGTATGGATAATCCCTGAAAAGGTATCATGGAATTAGTGGAAGGAGGAGGTTTCTTGAATTGATATTCACTAGGGCCAATAGCAACAAAAGTATCCTGGAAGTAGGATTCATCTATTTCAATAGGAGTAAATTTAAGATTATGTAATGTGTCATCGTTAAGCTCTACGACATCAACCTCATCATCAAAATCATCAGTGCTAGCATTATCTTGTTGGATAACATTATCAAGGATATTGGTAGGGATGGAGCCATATGTAGAATTGAGAGGATCCATGATAGGTGGGGAAGTAGTAGCCATAGAGGTAGACATGGTGGGTGATAGGAGATCAATAGTATGGGTAGGAATGGACATAATGTATGTAGAGGCGTAAGAGGGAGTAGGAGTGCTAGATTGACCAACATCGTATGTACTAATATTGCGATATGGAATAGGATGTGATGGAGGAATGGGCATGGAGATGATGTGGTATATACAATAAAAAATTTAAGGGATTAGGTTTAGCAAGTAATGGTATGTTCATAGCCATCATGTAGGAATTTAACGCACCTATGAACTATGGAGGGAACAACATACATTGCATGAATCCATGGTCTACCAAGTAAGAAATTGAACTAGAATGAGGCGTCAATAACAAAGAATAAAGTAGGAATGATTTTAGGCCCAACTTATAGAGGTAAGGTGATAGTGCCCATGCATGTGCGAGTAGTGGAATCATATCCGAAAATGAGAGTAGAGGATTTATTAATTAGATCATCAAAAATACCCATTTTCTTGAGGAGGGATATAACACATAGATTTATAGCAGAGCCATTATCAATGAGTACATGCTTGATATAGATGGAGCCAATAGTAGTGGTGATAAGAAAAGGTGTAAAGGGATTTTCAACAACAGAGGGAGGGATATCCTCATCACTAAAAGATATAGCATGTGGTAGATTTTTGAGGGATTGAATGAGGTGAGTAAAGGAAATAGGTGAATTATTACTTTTAATGTGGATGGAATGAAGGGCAACCTCTAATGTATGACAAAAATTAGGTGCACTATGTAAGAGATCATAAAGAGAGATTTTGGTGGTGTATTCTTAAGCTACTCAATGATGTCATAACCCTTAGATGTGGTGGTAAGAACTATAGGAGTAATATGTGGTGGAATAGATATAAGTGGGGTTGTAAGAGGATGAATATAGTGAGTGGTGACTACATTGATGGTTGGATCATGCATTGGAGTGATGAAGTGATGAGTATGTTGAGTACAAAATTGCATAAAATCAGCAGCAGTGGAAGCCATGCTAGAAACCCTGGGTAGAAGCAAAAGAGGGATAAGAAGATTGATCCATGCCTTCAGAAGAAGGGGATAAATTGCAATGCATTCTTAGAAGGTAGGGTTTAATGATGGGTTCCACCAAATGATTTAATTTAATTTGAAATAAACTTGATTGCAGCGTAACTAATGTAATAAATGATGTAAAATTGTTACAATATAAGTACAACATAAGAAAAATAGTATGTAAAATATGAAACCCTAAGCAAGAGAGGGAGTTAGGACAAAGTTGCACTCAGGTGTTGGTGACTAAATCTAGGTGCTGGTGGTGTGCAAGAGCTCAAGATCTGATTTCTTCTATGGCACAAGGGTTTCACAGTTGTTCCTTGTTGATTGCATGTTATTCATTCTTGGATCACTTTGAAGGTACCTATAACATGTAAGAGAGAATTTCACTTGTACATACCCACAAACCACATCAAGCATAAAAGGAAAATGTAGAATGGGGATTTAGACTAACCCCGAAGGTCACTCAAAGAGTGAACTTATGACCAAGAACTACACTAAATCTTAGAATCCATGTAGTTTTGGTGTGTGTGTGTGTTTGTGTTGGTAGAAATGATGCCCTAGGATGCCCTTGTGTAAGTTACACTTGATAGCGGGTTGTAGCTAGAATGTAGCAATGTAATGGTATGTGTGGTGTATGCAACACTTGTCCCTTGAATGAGTGCTAGATGGATAACTTTGGAGTGCTTTAGTGTCTTTGGAATGTAAGATTAGGTGATGATAGTAATGCTTAGTGTTCGGTCCCTCATTTAAAAACATAACTATGTATTTATATGATTCCCTTGTTTGAATTTTGTAATTGACAACTGAAAGACCAACCCATAAGTGAAAAATATGCCCAAAAGATAAAAGAGACCCAAAAATATTGAGTAAGATAAGAAAGGGTCGGGGGGATCTAGGAGGGATATGAGCTCCCAGACTCTAGTGTCTCGAAGCCATGAAAGATAAAAAAGTAAAGTTCGATTGGTCTATAGGGTGTGTAATTCCAAATATAAAAAGAGACAAAGAAAAGAGGCCAAAGATAGTTGTCAACCACTAGTTTTCTTGCTTAGGAATCATGTAAATGCTAGCATGCTTTTATGACCTATAAATGTACCCAAGTATGTGATTATGTGTCTACACATTCTTTCATATATTTTTAACTTGTCGTGCATTGTTTGTAATAATCTGTGCTAAAAATAAGATCCCACATTTGAAGGAGGAAAAACATAGTGTTTTCACAATTTGCCTTTGGGTCACGATTTTTTCCCCTTTGATTTATCTTTGTTGCACATCTTGGTGTGAAAGTATTTTACTTGTGACACACCCTTTTATCTCTCGATTTTATGCATCTTCCGCACCTTTGTCATATGAGTTTCACTTTCCTTTGACATCTTGCTTTGCTTGTGGATTCTTTCCTTATTCACCATTTGTCACACAACCTTTTTTTGCGGAATGTATTTCTATCAATTTGACACATAATTTCCCTTTGTTCCAAAGATTCATTTGCTAGAGACATGTGGGTTTCCATATAGGTCTTTTAGTTTCCTTGTGTTGTGGAATTTAGTTTACATTAATTGTGTAGATATTTGTGTGGATTTTCTTCCCATGTTACATGGATACTCGCTCTTCTTTAATGCCTAAATGGTCTAGTATTTCTCATTTTCACATGGAATCTCATGTAGATTTTCTATCGTATTGTTTCCCTCGCAACATTCCACATGTGTTTGTTCCTCTATTATGTGAACTTTTGCGTGACTATGCATGCGGGTTTTATCATGTATTACCGCTTACATGAAATTCCACGTAGCTTTGTTTTCTTTGTTGAGCTATTTATGTATGCTTCATTGTCATGCATCCTTTCACGTTAGGTTTATTATTCCCTTTCTTGTGGATTTGGGCATGGATACTTGCATAACTCTTTCTTAATTCTCGTGGCTTGATGCAACTAGTGTTATTTTTCTTGCGGACACAATGTGGCTTTACTTTCCCCTATCACATGAACTTGCACGGAATGTTTTCCTTTTTCATCAATCTCTACAAGAATATTCCTTAGTCCTGGTTAGAGCTTTATAACTCTCGTGTGGCTCATGTAACCTTACATGCAAGTTTAATCCCTAGATAAGAAATATGAATAAGCATGGAAGCTTATTTAGATAACACTAACCACACAAGATGCAATTTTGAAAGAAGAATGAAAGAAAATAGAAATGTGTACCTATGTTTGATAAGCACTTCTTTTCAATTGTTCTTTTTATAGGTTTTTGAGAAAGTCACCGAGAGGACCCCACTCTAAAAAGTTAGCAATAAAAGAAACAAGGAATAAAATTTGTAATGGAAATGTAAAATTTTGATTGAAAGGGGACTAGGGTCCCACCGGTGTGCCGAGAATGTTTATGGTAGATTTTGATTCACTTTATTACATGGAATAAATTACCAAAACTCATAGGATAGTAAGGTTTAATGATACATGTGTCAATGAATGTCGAGATGTATGGATACAAATGGGTGTGAGAGACTCCTTCTTCTAATGGTTGAGAGAACCTACACATAAAAAGATAAGTAGACAAGATAGATATTAGATAATATGATGACGAGTTGCTTGGAAAATTTTAATCCCAAGAATTAAAGGTCTTTCTTTTGACAGTGTCAACTTGTTTTAAACAATTAAGTGATAAAAATGAAATATATAATGTGAATAAAATTATGATATTTAGATAATGAAATGAAAGAATAAATCAATCTTGCATAGGGATAGAAAGATCATGCTCTAAGTAGTAGATGGCCTAGACAAGGTCTATAACAATACGAAGTTCCTTAAAATACTTGATCCAATTTTACTCGGCGGAATCTTGTTCTTCTCAAATGATTTCCTGATGATCCTTAATGTCATCTAGATTCAAGTGTTAGGATGATGATGCAGAGGGTAAAATCTTGTGTAATGTTGTAGTGATCCCAAATAAAGGGTTGTGAGACTATAAAAATATCATAAATGTTATTTATTGGGTGCACTTCACCTAGAACATTCATCTATAGATAAAAGACACTTCGAATCTAGAGATTAACATAAAATAAATACAAATAATGATTACAAATAGGCAACTTATAATGAAAAGGTTATGAAGGTAGGAATCATGGGCGATTCAAGGGGATTACCGGTGATTCTTTGGAATCTCTAGTGATTGTTATGGAAATGATAAGATTTAAATAAATTTGAAATGAGATGTGAATTATATTTTTCAATGATTGAATTGTCCTTAAAGAGGATGCATAGAGAAAATGAAATGTAAAGATAAAATAACACCTATCTTGTGTTGTAAAATAAAAATGGTGAACAATACACGAGGATCTATAGATGTTGCTAATGATGTCATCTTAGTCTCTAAATCACCAGATATTTTCTATATTATCCAGGATCTAGACTCAATGAAGGTGGTGTGTTTATATGGAATTACTAGAAATTAGTTAGAATTGTCTTTGGCGATTTGAAAAAATTGGGAAACCCACTTCAAGTGGTTGAAACCACTTCTAAATGGGTTATTTTAGGTTTGAGAGTGAGTATGGATGGGTAGAGATGTGTTAGGGAGGTTGAGAGGTTTAGCAAAAATAGGTTTAGGAGGTTTAGGATGGGCTAAATAAGCATTTACGGGGGTAAAATGTGGTTTGATAGGGATGAACTATTCTTTATAGAACAATAGGAGTATGTTTGTTATTTAAAATGGAATGTGAGAGATGTGAATAGGTCACTTAGGGAGTCTTTGGAAAACTAGTGTCTACAACCACTAAGAAGAAAATGTATCTGAAAGAAACAATGGTGCAAAACAAGAAGCATGATAACCATAACATTGTTAATGCAACAAAACAAAAATAACATCAATACAAAACCATGTGCTAGTAGAAAACAAGTGCATCCAATGTAGAAACAAGTGCAAATATGTCAAAAAATGTCACACAAAAGATGAAACACCTAAAAATATTGGACACTCACATTGTATCAAGATAATCAAGACGCTCTAGCACTCGCAAAAAAAGAGATAAACAACCACACACAAGGCATGATGCCACAAACATGGAACACCCACATTTCGAAAGACAATAAAGGCCCTTAGGCCACAATCGAGTAGAAAACAAACACACACATGACTAGAAAACATGTATGAAAATAAAATATATTAAAAGGTGTTGAAAAGTACATAACATATGATATAAAATATCTAGTGATGCAATAACTGTAAGTATTGCAAAAGACACATGTGTTAGTCCTGTTATTCTAAAAGATATCAAATACACAATATATATAGGAAATAAAAGAACTATAATGGAAATATATCACTTAGATATAGTATGTGAAAGTAGATGCCCCCAAAGGTTAGTAGTTTGGGTAAAGGGCATGCCAAACCTGTCATCATGTATCACTCTATGTATGTCTTGCATCATGCTAAATATACCATGTGAACACATGCATGTAAAGAATAAATGTTATCTATCAAACTAAAGGAATAAACAACATGTATAATGTAAAGTGTAAACAATGTATGCTATAAAAATAGGTCCCAATTTTGTATTTTTGAAAATATTTGAATGCTTTTGTATTTTAATTTTTTTTAGTGTTAATATAGATTATGAAACTAAATATGGGAAATAAGTTTTACTCCTAGTGTGAGTGTGTACAAAGTGAGGTTCAAGTGTTTAACATCTCCCTCAATAGTCAAGGTAAACCTATAAATAGAGTGCATCATTAGGAAACGAGGGGGATACCATGAGAGATAGCCCATGAGAACCCAATGAGGAGGTGAAACAACTATTGAATATGATGGAGGATCAATCCTAAAATGTGTCATAGAGTGTGACTCAAGTGCAAGTGGAACCATGGTGGTGATATGTGTCAAAAAGGCATATGATAATTACTAAAAATAGTATAGCATTGAGTCAAATGCGATGTGTTATACCTACCAGGTGTACTAGAAGAATGAGAAATCATAGATGACCTATTAGGAATTGTAGTGGTAACCATAAGGATAGAATATCTACATAAAATCATATGAGAGTGTAAACCACTAGAGGTAATGAACGTAAGGGAAAGACTAGAAGGAGACCTATAGGCCCTAGAACTATGTGGTGCAACTTGTGCAACTAAAGGCCTATCATGGGACCCTATGTAAGTATTATTGAAAACAATAGACATATCCACAGATGCACTTGGAGGAGGGATAAAAATAGTAGAAGAACTAGGCATGCTAGGAGAGAAATCATTAAAAGGAATACCTTGAATAGTGAAGACCTATTGATGATGAATAAAATTGATACAATGATGAATGATGTATGAAATATCCTTAAGATCACATAACCAAAAGAGACCTAGATGCAATAATCCTGTTGTAAAAAATTTAGCAACCAAAAACGAGGTCCTGTAGTGATAAATCCAACTATGATTGGTAGTGTAATGCATCGAAAATGTGGATCAAAATCAAGTGCAAGACTCTCAAAAGAGATACCAAGAGATTGAAGTAAGGGCCATGCACTAAAATTATCCTTGTTATTTGGCATAAATAAGACACCATGAATATTAATATGATGAATAGATACTAGAATAAATAATGTGTCAGAGATAAGTGAGTCATCTATATCATAATCATAAAAATAAATGATTGGTGTAGAAGATGATGTGTGAGTAATAGTGTCAATCATAGCATCAAGTGGATGATCATAAGAAGGCAGTGGTGGCACCACACAATGAGTGTTATGAAATTCTAAAGTAGATGTGTCATTAGTATGCTTAGGAAGTGGATCATTGAATATTTTCAATTTAGATTTGTTATTTGTAAGCTTAGAATATTTTGTGGGATCATCCCATTCAATTCCATTAGAGTCAATAAGATCATGAATGATGTGTCATAGCTTAATACATCTATCCATAAAGTGACCAATACATTTATGATAATCACAATAAGCATTAGTATGGAAGCTCTTGCTTTGACGCTTCCTTGTATCAACCTCAAACAATGGAGGGAGATACACAAGATTGCACTCAAGTAATTAATTTAAAACCATATACACAGAGGACAAGGAAATCATGTAAATTTTCATCTTATAGGTTGTAATTATATTTTAGTAGGTTGATCAACAATGTTGATAGTGTCTTTATAAGAAACCTTTGGGTCATTATATTTTCCTTTAAAATTACATTTTCTTTGAAAATTGAAATTTAATGGATTATGGGAGCTAGCAACATAATTGATTTTGTTCATGTGTAATAGCTTAGCTTCATGATCTTTCAATGTATGAAATACATGGCAACAAGATTGAAAATTATCAAACATGACCTATTCTTGCAATGGAGGAAGCAAAATTTGCATAAAAATTCTTCTAACTCATTGTCAGCTAATATATTGTTCATCTTGGTAAGCATTTTTCTATAACACAAATAATAATCATTAGCATGCTCATAAGATCCTTCATTAATTTTAGAAATTTGTGCATAAGATATCTTATCTCCAATGTTGATTGAGTTTTTTCCAAAAATGATTTTCCAATGTAGTAAAAGAGCACACAAAATGTGTGGGGAGATCATAAAACCATTACAAATAAAATTCCTTAAGACTTCTAAGAAATATATTAGTAAGTAATATATTATTAAAGTAGAGTAAAAAATAACAAAATGGAATGATCTAAGATGTTCTTGGGGATCACCATTGTCATCATAGATAAGAAGCTTAATTGTAACAAAACTAATAGGAAAAGGATATGAGACAAATTTAGGTGCAAGTGGATTATGCAATAATTTAAAAGATTCCATAACATTAGAATTATGAGAGACACCTTGTTGTAATTGTAAAATTTGTGCTTGTAAATAATGAACAAGGGACTCAAGAGCCTATGTGCTAGATGAATATGCATACAAGACATTATGATGATAGATAGGAGATGCAAGTAGCAATAATGACTGCAAGAATAGGCATAAACATATTTTTCATGTGATCAAGTTAGGTTCCTCAAAGAAGGAAGACACAAAAAATATTGGTATAGTAAATGCTATAATAGAGGCATGCTTGAATTGAGATCTTATAACATATAAAAGAATATCAATGTGGTCTTGATGTTCATGTAAGAAATTATGTAAATGTTTCCCCTCATCCTCATGTTGGTATTATGTATGGTGATCAAAATTAGTATTAGAACCACCACCTTGTGCATTATATGTATTAATAGTAAAAATAACATTAGCACATATATCTACATGGCTTTGAGTATAATGGTGAGAAAGAGTGGGATGAGAGTCAAAATATGTGGACAAGCTATAGAGATATTGATAATGATCTCAGAGAGTCGGGATGATGAAGCACAAGACCCAACCAAAATAAAAGAGAAACCCTACAACAATAAAGCACAATGTTGATACCAACAAATCAAACTTGAATGTTAGATGAAACCCTAAGGCCACTAGGGCTAGGGCTATGATGTTTGATTAGAGAGGTTAGGTTAACCAAATGATTTCAATTTTTGGGAAGTGAATCTTTCATTCCTTTTTAATTTTTATAATTTTTTAACTAACATACATAAAATAGATGAAATAATGTTACAAGTGGATATTTTGATTTAATTAACTTATAACACTGATTGCAAAAATTAGAATAACACTTTTCAAAGTGACAATTGATCTAAAAACTATCAAAATAAGAGGGAAATAGTGCACTTAGTTGATTTTGTGTGAATATGGAAGAGTTTAGGTGGTCTAAATGTAGGAACAAATAGATCTAGAACTTGAAATACTTCATTGTTGATAAGGTAACCTGAAACTAAGCCTAGTCAAACCTGTAAAACTCAGCCCAAAGCATTTGTATGGTCTTATCCCTTCTGTAAGGTCTTAGACCTACTTGGAATTTGGTTCTATAAATTCCGAGTGTTTCACCTACCTAGAAATGGATGTTACTATGTGTCAGTCTTCTTTGCTCACCTTTAGAATGGATCTATAAGCTCTTATCAAACCCTAAAACCATTGTAGTGAAAGAAGGGTTAGGTGGGTTGTAGTCACCCCTATGCACTTCCAACATCGCCACTAATCCAATGAGATATCAAACTACACATTATTCTCCTAGCATGTGATTAATTTAAAAAAAATAAAATTTAAGTGTTAAACCCTAATTTCAGAGTAGTAAATGTGAACTATGATAAAAATACTAGAAATAAGATGACACAAGCAATAAGCTAGATAAATATGAAACCCTAAGTGAAAGAGAGGAAAAAATTACTTAGCTAATTTCATGCTATTATTGGAATTGATATGGATATGGAAAAATGATGAATAAGAAGGGCCCAGTTATTGTCGCAACTATGCATGATAAATTATAGTACTATTGAATGAAGGCTGGACCAAGGCACTGGACTAGGCGGGGCACCTAGCACTAGAGACCTCTGCTAGGTGATTGAACTACATAGGAGCTTAGAACATAATTCTTCCGATGTCGCAAGATGGTTATTGGTAGTCATTTTTGGTCACCTATATGTCACACTATGATCATAGAATTCTCCTATAACATGTAAAGAGATGATAACCTTCAAAACCCTCAAACTACATCAAATCCCAAAAAGAAAAGATGTAATATGGGGAGTCGAATGACCTCGGTGGTCACTTGAATGAGTGAAATCATGATCGAGTGCCGCACTACATCTCGAGACTCCATGTAGTTATAGTGTGTGTGAAAGAATCATGCCATAGGAAGCCCTTGTACAAGTGTACGCGATAATGGGTGATAGCTAGATGTACCAATGTAAGTAGATGTGTGAATAGAAAAATGAGCTTACCCTTTCTATGAAGTGTATACAGAAAATGCATTCCCTTAACCCTTGTATGAGTGCTAGATGGATGCCTTTGATGATCTTAGATTCCTTTAGATTAAACCTTAGGTGATGATAACATATGCTTAGATATTAATCTTTTATTTTAGTCACGTAAATTTGTATTCATATGATTTACTTGTTGAATTTTGTAATTGAAAATGAGAAGGACGACCCATAAGAAAATAAGATGCCCAAAAGATAAAATAATCCCCGAAAAATGAGTAAGATAGAAAGAGGTCAAAGGCACCCGGAGGGGACGAGGGCACCTAGGCGCCGGTGTCCGAAGTCATGAAAGATAAATAAATAAAGTACCGACTTGGATGTAGGGTACCTAAGACTACAAAAAGAGAAGAAACAAAGCAAAGAGGCCAAAGATAGTTGTCAATTACTAGTTTTGTTGCTTAGGAATCATATGGATGCAACTATGATTTTCGAACCTAGAAATGTACCCAAGTGCGTGATTTTGTGTCTAAATTTCCCCCACTTTATGTTATTGAGTGAATACTTGATAACATAAAGTAGATAAGATATGTGTACCTGATAACCATGTAGAATGTGATGGCAATAGGGTGACGAGGAGACAAGTGAAAGTGTGGAGTGATAAAAATGAAGCATAAAAGATAAGAAAGAGGAAATGACCCTAAGGGTGAAGCGTATTTTGTTTTACCATGTTGTACTTGTTATTGTGTTTGATGTAGGGATGCTTCTTGTTGTGTATTAAGAACGGACCCACATAATAAGAGTGAAAGAGTAATCAAAGTCATGTATTATGAAAACTCTGTAAAATTATGTAAATGTGTGTAAAAGTACTAAAAGGAAAGTGTACACCTGATCCATGAAGAGTGAAAATGATAGAAAATGTCCTAAACTATTGTAGAAGATTAAGTTTTTAGGTTATATCATGAAAAGAGAGAGTTTTTTAGGTGATCTCACACCAATAATAAGTTTTTTTGGGAGATCTCATGCCAAGTATATATTTTTAGGTGATATCATGCCAATGACAGGAAGAGTGCTGGGGAGAGAGATCTAGTGTTACTCTCCTTCCATGAATAATTACCGAATGAGCACCACTGTAGATGGTATGTCACATGTTTAGTTTCTTATTTTTTTGTATTATTCCAAATGTATTTATTATCCCAATTGAAGGAGATTATAAGAGATTGCATGCATTATGTATCCTAACACTAGTGCCGATCCTATGAAACTACTTCATGAACTCGTTGTAGAATATGCTGATTTGAGAAAGTAATTATATATACCCCCAAGAAAGAGGTGCCTAAGAGAGTTAAGGAGCACTCAAGAAATAGTGTCTATAGCCAGTGCTAGTGTTTGTACTAAACTGAGGATCCAAGTCAAATTCTGGGACATTTTTGGAATTGTATTTTGTTCTGTTCTTGTCTTGTGTAGGCTCTGTACTAATGTATGAGGTGATTGATTTACCCAATGTATACCCCCTTGTTTGGGGTGCGTGCATTTACGTCATTAAGGGAATGCTGACCAAAGAGAGGACTTGATGCTAATATAAAACCGTATCCCTATAGGGGAAAGGAATGTGCATGGTAGAAACCAAGGAACATGCAAATAAAGTGGCTATATACATGTGGTAGTTGAAAAATTAAAAAAACATGTCATAGAAAAATAACGTAACAAGAAAATGTGAAGACAAAAGTAGGTTTCATACATGAGATATCACTCACAATGTCACAAGATAATCAGTTCTAAAACAACCAAAAACATACAAGCAAAGTGATCAAACAAGACATAGGGCATAGCTGGAAAAAATGGCATTCAATAGCAAACAATGGCAAGCAAAGAGTAACAAGAAACCATGGTGGAAAATAGTCTTGCAAGATAAATGCTACACATGAACCACCCGCTAGCATGTTAGAAAGATAAAGAGTATGTCAAAAGTGTGTATAGATCAATGTGAAATAGTGTGCTAGGAAGGATAAGAAGAAGATGAAAAACATTCACAGAGTCATGATCCAAGGCATGCAACTCTTAGAATACTTGTGCAATAGAAAATGATGCCCTCACATTCCCAAAGTATCCAACATTTCAACTGGGCATCACTTTATAATATATAATGGGATAAGAAGAAGAAAAATAAAAAGAGGGAAATTCAAATTCTTCCTTCACCCACCAACGACCTCCATTAAATTATTTTAATGTTTTGATAAAGGGCCTGCATACCTCTAAAAATCCACTTCCATACGTCATTTACCTTGTTGAAGAAGGAATGATGCCCATACTACATTAATTCTGGTGGTTGCGCCACCTAGGGAAACACTTTTGCATGTTGGATATGTCTTCCTTTACTTCATTGAAATACCATCATCCGATTCATGAAATATGATTTTACTTGTAAAGAATTTTCTAATGATATAATATTCACAAATATCAAATCATTGGATTGAGAAATTATATCTAATTTTAGCCTCGAGTGGAAAATTTTCATTTTCCTTTGATATGTGGCTTTTGCTAACCTCTCGTGGCTTTTGCTAACCTCTCGTGGCTTTACTTCCCCATTATGTGGAATTACTAACTTCTCTTCTTGACCCATGGTTTATCCAATGCCGCATTTAATTCAAGTCAACATCTACGAACTGTTTTCATTTGATCCACGGTTCTTACATGTTTTTCTTTTACCTATGACTTTAATGTTTGTGTATTACGACTTACTAAAAACATCCACCGCCTTGTTTAGAATTTTGGCTGCACTTCTTCCTTAGATGCATATTTTATTTCTCATCCCCAACCCTTTTAGAATTCCACGGTAATCCAAGTTGTTCAATTTTTGCAAGGCTGCAAAAATGGACAACAAGTCTCATGGACCAATCAACTAAGTAAGAATCATGCCAAATGGAGGATGGAGGTAGAAGCCGGTGAGTGGCCTCTTATCAATTAGTAATGAAGAGGCCACACATCTATATTAGTTAAAAATAAATAGTGAAAAAAATGAATAATTTTGAAAGGGACTTCTAATGGTAATGGAGGTTTTCTATGCTTTGTGTGATCAAATGGAAACAATCATGTGCAATGGTTACATATATAAACAGTGAGGACCCATGTCCTTAATTTTTTTAATTTTTTTTTGTGTGGTTTGTAATTAGAGTTTTAGTATTTTACTTTGAGGTAAAAACATAATGGAAAATAATATTAGAGTATTGCAACATTATGATACTTGCATGTTTAGGTTGTTGGTTTTCCTATAAAACCATATGGATGTATGTGTTATTAGTTATAGATTATGTATAACCACCATCGAGTGTGGAAGATGAACATATGATTGGATTTGTATTCATAATTGGATTCCTATTCATACTTAAACGGTTGTTTTGAAAAAAATTAAAGCAATATATGAAAATACATATTTGTTTGAGTTATGTACAGATTGTGATGTTGCACATTTTTGATTTGTGTGTAAGCTTGTGCCACATGTGGATCAAGATCATGAGAAAGCTCCATGGAAGCACGTTACAATTCTAAAGTGTGGTTTTTTCTTCCATGTTCACACTAGGGGAGTGTTAGGAGTTTCATATTTCTTACATTATATTTACAACGATGATTTATTTTTATTTATTGTTAAGGTTGTTAATGTGTGAATAAAAATAGTGTTTATGATAATATTGTATATTCGTGAGTTGTATTTATGATAAACAACTCACGAGATATTATAAGGTTGGTTAATCATGTAGGAGAGATTTAGGGATTATTTTTAAGTTTTATCTCCTTGTATGTAGGTAAAGAAAAATCCTATATATTTTTAATGTCTTCATTGAATAAACATTTAAGTTTTGGAGTTTTTCTTGCGTGTTAAAATATTATCAACCCTACTAGATATCACACTAGGCTAGTCAAATAATTGTATGGTGTTGTTGTCTCCTGAAAATCACTTTTCATTTTCCAAGTTAAATTCAAAATTTTGAGCTCTTTCCCTCTTAAAGTATTTAAGCCAAGTTGAAAGTTTGAAGAAATAGAAAAATCTATTCCCTAGTGCTGTTTAAATCTCTATTTTGCTCATTTGAGAAATTCTCCATCTCCCGGTCTGTGCACGTAATATCCTCCTTGCAATCTCCTTTTTTGATCAAAATTGTTTTCTTGTTTTATGGCCTGGGTCATCAAATCATTGTTTTGCCTCCATGGCTCATGAAGGAAATTCAAAAATTGGACTCAAAATGATGAAGTTCTCTTCCTCTGTGTATTTTTCCCACAATCGGGAATGATGGGCATTTTCTTCCCCGTCAAATTTTGGCCCCATCATCCATGGGTACATGGACATACCTAATTAGAAGCGGGTTGGTGGAAAAATTTGTGTTTTTGAGCCTCTTTGTAAAAAAGGTGAAAATTTAAAAGCGACACACTGTGGCCTCAATCAAAGCTATAAAGGTAAAATTCAAATTTTGAGCCCGCAGGGAAAAAGTCAAAGGTGAAACCCACTATCGAAAAGCTAAAGCGAGCATTTAACGGGCCATCGGGGAACTTTTGGAAATTTAACCAAATTCCCAAAAAGTGAAGTAAAATTTCTAGAATGCTCTATGGCTCCGCCAAAGGTCTCAAGCTCACTGTTGAAAAGTTAAAGTAGAGGAGCGGAATGGTGGAGAACTTTGAGTTTTTGAGCCTTTTCCAAAAAAAGGTTAAAATGTTTAGAAAAGAGCCGCAACCCTATCTCCAACTAGAATGTGCCACGTGTCCTAGTCAAATTGGAGCAGCGGGCCGACGGAGGAAATTGAGTTTTTGAGCCTTTTTCCAAAAAATGTTAAAATGTTGAGAAAAGGGCCGCGATCCCATTTCCAATAAGAATGTGCCACGTGTTTAAGTTGAAAATTCAAAGCGGGGCTGCAGGCCAATTTGTTCCAAATTGCCAAATCTCACGAAAAATCACAAAATGTGAAAGGCTTCCCTCGTAACCACTCCAATCCCTTCCTGCCATGTGGACGGCCCAATTTCAGAGTTAGAGGAGCAAATCAAATGGTCTATATTTAAACTAGCAAATCGAATGTAATGGTTGCTTTGCAAGATTTGGTTTTTAACCCGCCATGAGCGTTTTCTTCACAACAGAGGAATTTGAAAAGGTGTTGAGGATTTGTGAAGTTGTAATAGTTTCTTGCAAAGAATATAATGGCTTCTCGACGTCATTCCAAGGGCTGACGATTGATTTCAAAAATACCAGAGTGCTCTGTACCTAGAAAAGACAAAAATGCCACACTTCTTCTATTTTCTCTTCTTCCTTGAATTTCTTCCATTCTCAAGCTATGTACAAACTCTGCTCGAGCTTCAATAATAAAAGAAGGAATTTTTACCTCTTTGATTGAGGAATTAATTAGTACTTTGCGACCAATGAGTTTTATTCGGTCTTGTAGCTTCTCCTGTGGATTTGTTTTTTCTTCTAACTATAAATGCATGTAAATGAAATTTCTAATTAATGTGTGTGGGCATTTGATATTCTACTCACAACATTATTTTCTCCTACCTCCATTTCCAGTCCCCTTCCCCTTTCCAAGAAAAAGTTTCTTCTCTAGTGAGACATTGCTAGCTTTGCCATAGGGTTAGTGGAGTGCCCCTGTTGGATCTCTAGTCAAAAGGCCACCATTGAAATCCACTTTTTCATGCATGCACATACGAAAGCTGCACCGTTCAAGTAGAGGGAATTAGATTCCCATAGCATTGGCTTGAAACCCACCAATTTTTCCACAAGATAAATGTTCTCGCAAGCTTGATTTTTGGTACCCACCCTGGGGTATATTTTGCAGCATCTACACCTAAAAATGATCTCAGGGTCATAAAATACAAAAAAATATTCTAGAAGAAAAGTTTCTAGAGATTGAATAATCACACAAACTACATGGATGTAAATCATGGCTATTATGAGAAATCCTCCTGTTGAGAGACCTGATTTACTCTTTCACATATAAGAAGACATTGCTTCGATCCGAGAGAAGCTATTTGGCATAATAGAAAAAGTTTCAATCAATACTTCATTTCCGTAAGGATTACGGACTGGAGGAGGAATGTGATGTCGAATTGGAAAGGTAGAGACAAATTCTAGCACCCTAGAGAAGAGCATAAAATTTTGAGCTAGCTGATAGAAGATAAACCCAAAAAATGAGGTAAGGAGGATAAATTGATCCCACATTTGAAGAGCTTGAAAGAGAGGTAAGAGCTGAAGAGGAGATAAGGGCTCAACTTGAAGAAGTAGAAAGACTCCAAATTGAAGCAGAATAAAGAGCAATAACAGAAGCAACCTTAGCAAGACCAGAGGCTAGAAATAGAAATAGAATGGGTGATCATGAGCATGAAGTACACAGGCCTAATGTACCATGGGGAAGAAATATTGGTCCACTTTCTCTTCCACAACCACTTCATGAGCTCCCAAGAGGCTCAAGAAAGAACTTCCCAAAATTCAAAGGGGATGGTTCTCAGCTCCTAGAAGAACATGTAGCAGCATTCATCACTACTTTTGGAGTGTTAGGAGTTGAAGATGAAGATGTTTTAGTTAGGATCTTTGTGGAGTCACTCCAAGAAAAAG
Source organism: Taxus wallichiana var. yunnanensis (assembly GCA_018340775.1). NCBI lineage: Eukaryota > Viridiplantae > Streptophyta > Pinopsida > Cupressales > Taxaceae > Taxus > Taxus wallichiana. The sequence goes on from CM031244.1 coordinate 704,598,923, forward strand.
CTACTAAATGGTTCTACATGTTGCCCCCAAGATCTGTCACATGCTAGGAAGATATAAGAAGTGCATTTGAACATAGGTTTAAGAGCACAGAAGATTGTTAGGATTTGCTGGTCTAATTGGTTCAGATGAAGAAGGAGACCTCCAAATCAATGAGATATTTTGTAGCAAGGTATGATAGGTTGACAAGAAGGATCCCAAAAGATGTGGTACCCTCTGAAAACAACTTGAAAAGGTTCTTCATTAGTGCTTTGCCATCAGAAGTTGGTTTCTTCCTCAGAAGAGCCCAACCAAGAACATTGAGGGAAGCTAAAGACTTTGTAATTGAGACTGATGATAATTTAATTATTTCTAGAAAAGTGAAAGGACCAAATGGGAAGCAAACAGGTCGAGTTCAAATTCAAATACCACTCGATCCAATGTTCCAAAAAATGGAAAATGACCTAGTTTAATTGAAGAAACAACTGTCAAAAATCACAATGAGGAATGCTCCAAGGAGACCAAATCTTCCGATAGACTAAGAATTGATTCACCTCCTTGTGGGATTGGCCTTGAAGCACCACCAGTTAATGCCATCTATGACAATAGGGAATAAGAAGGAGTAGACATTGAGGAAACCGAAGAAGAAAGCATGGATGACTATGAAAACTATCTTAAAATTGAAGAGGTTTGCATGCACAATGGCCTGATTGAATACATTGCTGATGAGGAGGAAGGTGATGAAGAATATACAAGTTTTTCATGTGCTATTTTAACTTGTGCACAATCCAAGAATGGTGTTTCACCTCAAGATTCTGAACTAAGAATAGGAAGAACAAAGAAGATAGCTCTTTAAAGCCTCCACTAAACAAGATCATCAAGTAGGGGATCACCATTACCACCTTCCATGGAATCACCAAGAGAGAAATTAGATTCACCAGCTATCAAGGATCACACTTTCTTTGTGCCAAGTAAGTTATCTGATTCTTCTCCCAACTCAAAAGATGTTAAGAGAAATTATCTTCTAAATGTTGGTTCTGCAAGAACATCTAAATTTCAATCAAATGCTACACCCCCATCTCCTTCTAAGCCAATTTATACATTTGAAAAGGAGAAACCAACACCAAAATTAATGATGCATCTACCATTTAAGTCCTCATCTACCATAACTTCATTTGACTTTGTAGAGCATGCTAGCAAAACCAAAGTCCAGTTCTTTGAAATTGAATACCTACAAACACATCCTGCCCAATTTGGATTTGCATTCATCAAGGCAAATGCTGGGGTGGTAACTCTAATTCCCCAATATCTAATTCTAAAGGCTTACTTCCTTCACCATCCACAAAATATTCTCAAAACATGCCATCCCTTAGTGCCTCCACCACCAACAAAGTTGAGCCTTTTTACCTGTCACTTCTCATCAAAGGTTTCCAACTGAACAATTACATTATAGATTCTAGAGCCTCAGATAATGTGATGCCAGCAAAAGTTACAAATTCTCTTGGCCTCACTTTGACCGGGTAAATGGCACATGCTACTCAATGGAATCCAAACAAGTTCCATTGGTAGGAAGGATTAAGGATGCTCAAGTTACACTAGCTGATTACCCTGACAAGAAGATACTCTTGACCATTTTGGTGGCAGACATCCCAACATATTTTGGTATGTTGTTGAGTAGAATTTTTTGTAGAGATCTAGGTGGAGAAATAAAAATGGATTGGTCATCTACAACTATCCTAGTGAAAGGAGAAATGAAGAAGCTGTTGTCAGTTAGAAAAATGAAGTTCACAATAAGGAAGTATGATGATCCAAGAGTTGATATCCTTTTTCAAGATTGTGGGCTTGGAAATTACCTCCTTACATCATAGAAGGAAGAGGATTTTCCACTTCTCATGGAGGAAGAAGAATACCAAATATGGACAATGGATTTTGATGGCAGTCATTCCAGAGAAGGTTCAGGAGCTGGTGTAGTATTATACTCTCCCTCCAATGAGGTATATCTTTTGCCTACAAGTTGCAATTTGACAATACAAATAATACAACAAAGTATGAAGCATTAGCCTTAGGAATGAATGCAACAGAGGACATGGGAATCAATAAGTTTAGAAGTAAAGGTGATGCGAGAGGTTGTGGTAAAGCGAGTCCACCAGCAATATCAGGTGAAAAACCCTAGACTCAGGCACTACAGAAACAAAGTGTGGGACCGCATTGAATCCTTTTATGCATTCTCCATTGAAGCTATCCCTAGGGAGAAGAATGGAAAGGATGATTCTCTAGCAGTGTCGATTCCTTAGTGACACCTCATCCTTATTTTGGCAAGGATAAAGGGAGCATTGAGATGGTGTTTAGACCCAACATACTAGACAATGCAAATCACTCGCAGGTCTTCAATGATGATAATCAAATCCTAGCCTTCTTAGAACAAAGGGATAACTTCAATAATCTTTTCTTTATAGGAAGTGAAAACAAACACCATGAATCAGTCCCAAAATAAGAGAAGGAAGGAATTGAGGGAATTGATGAAGAGGGAGTAATCAAACTAAAAGGAAACAAAATCCCCAAAGGCCTAGTTTCTTTGGAAGACATCTTTAACAAGCATGACAAGTTCATCCAAGAGAAAGAAAAATAGTCTTCTTGGTGTCTATCTGATTTTGATCAAGAAAACATTAGAACTTTAGAGAATCCAAGGATGGTTAACATTGGTAAATGTTTCTCACTAGAAGAGAAGAGAAAGTTTGTTTCTCTACTAAAAAAGTACTCAGATGTCCTGGCTTATTCCTATGATGAACTCAAATATTTTCAGCCAAAGGAAATGCATCACTCCATTCCTTTGAAGCAAGGAGCTAAGCCCTTCAAGAAAAAACAAAGGCCCTACAATCCAAAGATTTCCGATGTTATCAAAGAAGAGGTGAAAAAGATGCTCAATGCTAGAATCATCTTCCCCATCCACCATTCAACATGGGTGGCTAACATTGTGCCAGTAAGGAAGAAGAATGGGGAAATAAGGATTTGTGTAGACTTCCAAAATATGAATTAGGCATCTCTCAAGGACAACTACCCTCTTCCAATCATGGATCATATTTTGCAAGTAGTCACTGGATCTGAAATGCTCTCTTTGCTTGATGGATTCTCAGGGTACAACTAAATCAAGGTGGAAGAAGAGGATTACAACGAAACAACCTTCACAATACCTTGGGGCACTTTTTCCTACAACATAATGCCTTTTGGCTTGATCAATGCTAGATCCACTTTCTAGAGAGCAATGGACTTGGCCTTCATAGATTTGAAACATTGCATTGTCATTTACCTTGATGACCTCATGGTTTGTTCAAAGGGGAGGGGAGATCATATCTACCATTTGGAGCAAGTCCTCGTAAGGTGTAGAAAACATGGAATTTCTCTAAATCTAAAGAAGTGCATTTTTGGAGTCATAGAAGGTAAGTTGGTAAGTTGTTGGGACACATTGTGAACAAAAATGGAGCAAAAATTGAACCTAAGAGGATCGAGCTATCCAAGCACTAGCCTCACCAACTAGCAAGAAGGGGGTTCATTCATTCTTTGGAAAGGTAAACTTCCTTTGTCGTTTTGTGCCTGAGTTTTCTAAACTAACTAAGCATATAACTTCTATGATGAATCCTTAAGAAATTTTCAAGTGGAATAAGGAAGGAAAAACAACATTTGAGGAGATTAAGAAAGCCATTGCCAAATCTCCAACTCTTGTATCTTTAGATTTCAACAAGGAGTTCATCATGTATTTCTATGCATAAAAACATAACCTCTCTACCATCCTTGTTCAAAAAAATGATGAAGGTTCGGAAGAACCCATTGCAAATTGGAGAAACATGCCTACGCAGTGGTCAAAGATGTGAAAAGTTTTAGATTCTACATTCTTAATTCCCATACAGTGGTGATGGTCCCTGGAAGTGCAATCAAGTCCATTTTGACTCAACATGATCCTAGGGCTAAGTGAGGAAGTTGGATTGCAAAGACCCAAGAGTATGACTTGGATATTAGACCCTCTAATCTGTTAAGAGGAAATGGTTTGTGTAAGCTGATTGCTGAAGATGATGTTCTCAATGATCAATAAGAAGAAAAAGATGATGTTTTCTCAACCTGTTTAGGAGACAGTCCATAGGTGCTCTTTGTCACCATTACTGATAAGTGGTATGCTAACATTGCTTACTACCTCACTTATGGAGAATTTCCTCCTCATCTTGACTACAAAAAAATAAGGACACTCAAGCTAAATGTAGCCAAGTTTGTGATCTAGAATCATGCACTTTACAAGAGAGGCCTGGATGGTTGTTTCCTTAGGTGTGTAGATAAGGAGCAACAAGAAAAGTTACTCACGACATATCATGATCGGGCTTGTGGTGGACATTTCTCAGCAATGGTCACCACACATAAGAACCTCGAGAGGGAGATATTATTGGCCATCTATCTTTGTAGACACTCAAGATTTGGTTTCCAAATGCAAAGCATGCCAACAATTTGTTGGAAAGCCACAACTAGCTACATTGCCACTCAGGCCTATGGTGATTGAAGAACCATTTCAGCAATGGGGGCTAGATTTTATTGGTGTTATGAATCCTCATTCTAGTGTAGGACATATTTATGTACTCAATGCAACTGATTACTTCACTAAATGGGTGGAAGCCATCCCGACCAAACAAGCCAGCTCTGAAATAGTCTGCAACTTCATCAAGGAGAATATCATTGTTCATTTTGGAATACCACAGAAAAATGTTGTAGACAATGCCACCTATTTATCTTCCAAGGAGGTCATAGAGTTTTGTTATGGATTTGGAATCTCCCTATCTCACTCTTTTGACTACTACCCATAGGGAAATGGGCAAGCTGAGTCAAGCAAGAAGAACATTGTGACCATTGTTCGCAAGCTGGTAGATGAGAATCAAAGGAACTAGCACAAGAAGTTATATGATGCATTGTGGGATGATAGGATCACTCCTAAGAAGGCAATAGGTATGTAACCTTTCCAACTGTTGTATGGAGTTGAGGTAGAGATTCCCCTCACAATTGAGATGCCAACTCTCAAGTTGCTGCAAGAAATAGAAGAAATTTAATACAAAGACTCCATTGACAAGAGGATCCTCTTCCTAGAGAAGTTGGAAGAAAACAGATGCTAAGTGGTGGATAGAATTAAAGAACACCAATTGAAAGTGAATAAGATCTTTGAAAAGAGGGAAAAGGAAATAGAATTCAAGGTTGGAGACTTTTTCCTGCTATGAGACAAGAGAAGAGAAATAAAAGATAGCCATGGAAATTTTGATTCATTATGGCTCAACCCATTCCAAATTCAGGAGCTTGCGGTGAGAATTTTTCTCCTCTCATACTTGGATGGAACGCAATTGGAATTTCCTTGAAGCAAGAAATACTTGAAACTATATCATCGGTGAAAGTGGGTTGTCCCTCGCCTTGTACTATAGGTGATTTGGAAGGTGTGTTTTTCCCTTTTCGTTGTGTGGTTTTTGTTTAGTTTTTGTTGTGTGTGGTTTGGCTTGTGTGTTTCCTCCTCCTTGCATTATTTCTCAGAATTGTAAATGACTCTACAAGGCCCAACGGATAAGGCATTGGTCAATGTTATACGGTTTAAAAATTGAGATTTTGGATCCTCATACCATGTCTTCATCATGCTCAGTCCATGCCATGTCCCCAAGCTAGAGCCAACTGTTGTCTCCCAAAAATTACTTTTTGTTTTCCAAGTTAAATTTAAAATTTCAAGCTCTCACCCTCTTAAAGTATTTAAGCCAAGTTAAAATTTCAAAGAAATAGCAAAATCCATGCCCTAGTGTTGTTTAAATATCTGTTTTGCTTGTTTTGAGAAATTCTCCATCTCCCGGTCTGTGCATGTAATATCCTCCTTGTAATCTCTTTTTTGATCGAAATTGTTTGCTTGTTCTATGACATGGGTCGTCAAATCATTGTTTTGCCTCCATGCCTCTAGCTCGTGAAGGAAATTCAAAAATTGGACTCAAAATGATGAAGTTCTCTTCCTCTGTGTATTTTTCCCACAGTTGGGAACGATGGGCATTTTCTTCCCCATCAAATTTTGGCCCCATCATCCATGGGTACGTGGACATACCTAATTAGAAGTGGGTTGATGGAGAAATTTGTGTTTTTAAGCCTCTTTGTAAAAAAGGCAAAAAGTTAAAAAGTGACCCACGACCTCGATCAAGATTTAAAGGTAAAAGTCAAATTTTGAGCCCACAGGAAAAAGTTAAAGCTGAAGCCCACTGTTGAAAAGTCAAAGCAGATGAGCGGGCCATTGGGGTACTTTTGGAAATTTAACCAAATTCCCAAAAGTGAAGTAAAATTTCTAGAATGCTTCACGGATCCGCCAAAGGTCTCGGGCCCGCCATTGAAAAGTCAAAGCGGAGGAGCGGAATGGCGGAGAACTTTGAGTTTTTGAGCCTTTTCCAAAAAGGTTAAAATGTTTAGAAAAGAGCCACGACCCCATCTCCAACTAGAACATGCCACGTGTCCTAGTCAAATCCTGAGCAGCTGGCCGCGAAGGAAATTGAGTTTTGAGCCTTTTTCCAAAAAAGGTTAAAATGTTGAGAAAAGGGCCACGATCCCATTTCCAATAAGAACGTGCTAAGTGTCTAAGTTGAAAAGTCAAAGCAGGGTCACAGCCTATTTATTCCAAATTGCCAAATCTCATGAAAAATCACAAAATTCAAAAGGCTTCCCCCGTAACCACTCCAATCCCTTCTTTCCACGTGGATGGCCCAATTTTAGAGTTAGAGGAGCAAATAAAATGGTCTATATTTAAACTGGCAAATCAAATGTAATGGTTTCTTTGCAAGATCTAGTTTTTAACCCGCCATGAGCGTTTTCTTCACAACAAAGGAATTTGAAAAGGTGTTGAGGATTTGTGAAGTTGTAATGGTTTCTTGCAAAGAATATAATGGCTTCTCGATGTCATTCCAAGGGCTAGTGATTGATTTCAAAAAGACCAGAGTGCTCTGTACCTGGAAAAGACAGAAAATGCCACACCTTTTCTATTTTCTCTTCTTCCTCGAATTTCTTCCATTCTCAAGCTATGTGTAAACTCTGCTCAAGCTTCAATAATAAAAGAAGGAATTTTTGCCTCTTTGATTGAGGTATTAATTGGTACTTTGCAACCAATGAGTTTTATTTGGTCTTGTAGCTTCTCCTGTGGATTTTTTTTTCTTCTAACTATAAATGCATGTAAATAAAATTTCTAATTAATGTGTGTGGGCATCTGATATTCTACTCACAACATTAGTTTTCTCCTACCTCCATTTCCACTCCCCTTCCCCTTTCCAAGACAAAGTTTCTTCTCTAATGAGACATTGCTAGCTTTGCCACAAGGTTAGTGGAGTGCCCCTATTGGATCTCTGGTCAAAAGGCCACCATTGAAATACACTTTTTCATGCATGTACATATAGAAGCTGCACTGTTCAAGTAGAGGGACTTATATTCCCATATATGGCTTGAAACCAACTAATTTGTCCACAAGACAATTTTTCTCACCAATAGGTGTCAAATAATCACCTTGAACATGGTACATAAAAATTGATGAGCATATCATTAATAAATAATTTCATAAGAATCCTTATGATATCAATATCTACCTAAAAACCAAAGGGGATATGGTGATCATAGTATTATAAGTCAAATATATTGTAATCATTAGAAGGATTTCGTTTGACATGATAGATCTCAAGATGCTCCACTATTGTCTTGGAATATAAGTATGGTAGAAGGGAAGCAATTTTTATAACTAAGTGTTGGAAAGTAAAATGTTATTGCATTTTATATGACAACCCAATTCAATTTTTTTTCCTTTCTGGTCAAACTAGTTAAAGCGCCCAAATTACCTAAATCCTCAAAATTGGTCATTTTCAAAGATCAATTTCGGGAAATATTTCAAGAGCCTTAGAGAATTTTAGAAGGCATGGTTATAGTCAACATAAAGGGATCAAAGTCTTCTCCATGATGATATGACATATGAAGCATTCTAGATAATTTTTAATGGTCTTGGGAAAGTTTTCCTCATGTACACTTTTTGAGAAAAAGAGTGTGAAGAGTGTGTTAAAGATTCAACTTCAAAGTGGAATTGTTTAGGATCTTTGTGAAGTGTTCATATCTCATATTGGAAGAATCAGAAATATTTTGGAGCCTACTTAGCAATGGAAAAAGTGTGGTAAAGTTTTGAGAACATAAAAAGGGAGAAACTCTTCGGACACTAATTCAAGATGGCCTCTTTGACCTTTGGATTTTTACACAAGAGATTATGGGAGCCTCAATAAGAGTAAGCGATCCTAAAAAATATTAAGTGGGGCTATTTCCAATTATCCTTAGGAACGATAAGCTAGTTTATCCTACACTTGTTAGAAAATACTTCTATAACTCAACTCACGACACATCGTTCTAGGTGTAGTCACCAAATCATGCACTTTATACATTATTTATCTTGGTTCATACTACTATTTAGAAGGTTCTTGCGTGAATAAAGTACTTATTAACCCCCATCTTTTGGCCATATTGTTTTATTTTATTTTATCATTACCAACCTCTTGTATCCATATGCCCAGTCAAATTCTATAATTCCCTATCATTTTAGGTTTGAATGGGGAGTTCGGATTAGCATCTTGGGGCACTGTGGGCAGCCTAGACCCACTAGGGGAACACCGGTCCTTTTTGCACTTTCTTGCCACTTTTTTGGCTCTCTCTAGCTGTTTGAGGTCTTTATATTTCTTGTGGTTGGCCGTTTTTGGGGTTAATTACGAAATTAGACCAAGATAAATTTATAAATATAAAGGTATGAGACCATAATGAGGTACGTAACATCACTTACTACTACCACTCATATAGAGTATCATCCATCTATCGCATTCGATATCACTTCCATCCACATAGATCTATCATTAAGGCACAAGGATAGGTCATCCGCATCACACTTCATAGGGGAGGGATTCTATTTTATTCCATGCACACATTCTATTACATTTTCTACACATAGTTATTGCTCACTACTTCACAAAGTGTGACTAACACAAGAGCAACCTAGGGCATGTTCACACACACTTACACATAGAAATACATTGGGTCTGAGATGTAGTGAAACAATTAGTTAGTAAGTCCACCATTGTAGCAGATGAGGTTTGTTTGACCCCTTCATATGCAGTTTTATTTTTAGGGTTTGATGCTTGTTTGGGGTCTTACAGTCTTTCTTTCATCTTGGATTATTGACGACATCTAGCATGGGATAGGGAAGTTGATGAGACAAACAACGAGGGTTTCAGACCATCTGCCAAACCAATGAAGATGGGTTTTGGAGATTTTGTGTAGACCAGGGCACCCATTTTACAAACCACAATGCCTGTGGGTGCCCCAATCCCTCTCCAGTGCTCAAATCTAGCTAGATCCTCCAGATTCATCCTTTTTGGGACTTCTACATAGTCATTTCCACCTCCATATTTTCCAGTCATCACTATGAAAATATCTTACGAGAATTTGTTATTCAGATGAGTTTTTTCCTCTTCTCTTTTACACATTATGGTTAGCATTTCCTTTTGCCTAATTGTTTAGATTAACTATCCCCACACTACATTAGTTGAGTTAAATTTTATTTAATCACAAGGAGAAAGAGAGGGTACATGTAAAAATTTACGAAGATATAATTTTTAGGCCTCCAAAATATTATCACCGATTCATTAGAGCTTTTCCATGCAAATTCATATATTGGACGGCCAAAAATTCATCAAGTTTTGGTCTTGGGAAAAGAAAGAAAATTCTAGAAGTCAATCGGGGTCCAAATCAAATTCTAGAACAATGCTTAAGTGCTTAGACAAAATTTTGGTATCTGCTTGCAGTGTTGGCACAAATGTGAGGTGTAATTTCACCTCAAAAGTGTTCCTAACTCTCATTATTCCATTTCATAAGTCAAAAACATAAGGTGGATGGCTTAAAAGTGAACTAAGTTATAGTGGGTCCCATATCCTCCTCCAAGTGCACACTTTCACTCCCTTTTCACCTTGGGCACACTTTTGAGGTGAAATTTCACCCCAAAAGTGCACCCTTGTATTTGGTACATTTCCCCATGTACATGCATGACATATAAGTCAAAAACATGGGAAAAGGCCTTGTGGGTGTGATGTGTATGCATGTCTCTCACCATCCAAGGAACATGGCAACCCTAAACCTCCACTATGCACCTTGGGTTCACATTTGAGGTGAAATTACACCTAAAAAGGGCACCCAAGTGTAATGGGACAACAAAGTTCCACTTCTCCACATCCCCCACCCTTCCATTTTACCATGTGCTTCCTCCACTCCAATTTCCACCATATAAGTGTTGTATATATCTCCCTCAGTGGAAATATAGACAAATGGAAGAATATGGAAATCAAAGAAACTCGAGACCCGACATTTATTATGTCACCATCGGAGTTAAGGGTGTAGGTAAGAGGATGTCAACATGAAAATGGATGTGCCTGTGGTGCATGACATAAGGTGTCGACATGAAGAAATTCACGCCTTGGCGTAGGTAAAGGGCGCACGACATAAGGTGTCGACATGAAGAAATTCGTGCCTTGGCACAAGTAAAGGGTGCACGACATAAGGTGTCAACATGAAGAAATTCACGCCTTGGTGCAGGTAAAGGGCGCACGACATAAGGTGTCGACATGAAGAAATTCATGCCTTGGCGCAAGTAAAGGGCGCACGACATAAGGTGTCAACATGAAGAAATTTGTGCCTTGGCGCAAATAAGAGTATGTTGACATAAGGATTGTGAAAACACATAACCACATATCCATGTGATTGTGAGGCCAGTAGTTCTAGATAATAACACAAGTTGGTAGGTGTTTGAGAACGATCAACAGATCGTCAATTTCTTACAAGAAGAGGCTGAATTCTCAGCTAGGAATCAGGATAGACTAGAGCAACAATACAGTGATCAAGTAGTGCAGCTGCGGACAAACAAGCTTCCCAAGGGTTTAGTAACATTGGAGTCTATCTTCAACCCTAATGACTAGTTTCGTAAGGAAAAGGATAACATGTAGGTCAAGAGAGAAGATTCGTAACCACCTCGTTGGGGAGGCGTAACACTTCAAATTGGTAAAGTGGCCACCGAAAGGGGGAGAAATCAGATTTCATACAACTTTGCCAAGAATTTCCGGATGTCTTTTCTTGGGGCTACGAAGACTTGAGAGGTTTCAATCCGAAGTTGGCACAACATACCATAGAACTGGATCCAGATGCTAAGCCCATCAGGTAGAAGCTAGAGACCAGTCAACCCCCACATTGAGCCTCTAATGAAGAAAGAGTTAAACAAGCTAATAGAGGCGAGCATTATATTCCCGATCAAGCACTCAAGCTGGGTTGCAAACTTGGTTCTGGTCAGGAAGAAGAGCGGAGAAATCAGGTTGTGTGTAGACTTCCAAGACCTCAACAGGGCATCTCTCAAAGACCATTACCCACTTCCTTCAATGGAACAAATATTGCAAGTGGTATCCGGTTCGGAGAGATTCTCTCTCCTAGATGGCTACTCAGGGTATAATCAGTAATGGTGAAAGAAGATGACCAGTTCAAGACAACTTTCACCACCAAATGGGGCACCTATGCCTACAAGAAGATGCCATTTGGGCTATCAAATCGTTGGAGCCACTTTCTAAAGGGCAATGGATATGGCATTCAAGGGGTTGATCAATAAAATAGTTCTGATATATCTTGACGACATCACCGTATTCTCCAAAAATGTAGCGGATCACCTCTTTCATTTGAGGCAGGTATTTCAGAGGTGTAGAAGATTTGGGGTATCATTGAACCCCAAAAAATGTATATTCTTGGCTCATGAAGGAAAACTTCTAGGCCATATTGTTTCAAAGGAGGGATTGACGATTGACCCAGAAAGAGTTGAAGCAATTCAAGCATTTCCATTGCCAAGTCATAAGAAGGCTCTTCAAAGCTTCTTGGGAAGGATCAATTTTGTTCGTAGGTTTGTTCCAAACTTTGCAGCTCTCGTAAAGCCAATAACGCTGATGTTGAAGAAGAGCATGGCATTTAAGTGGACATCTGAAGGTAAGGCAAGTTTTGAGGCAATAAAAGAGGCTATATCTCAAGCTCGACTCTCGTCAATCTAGACTTCTCCAAGGATTTCATGCTATATGCCTTTGGTGGTGGAGACACAATTTCTGTAATCCTGGTACAACAAAATAAAGAAGGATTAGAACAACCGGATCGCTTTCTTGATCAAGGTTTGGAGGAATATGAAAGGAGGTACTCTTTCATTGAAAAGCATGTCCTTGCAAAGTGATCGGGAGCTTAAAGAAATTCAAGCACTGGTCTCAAAAACAAGATCCAATTGTTGGTCTCTCATGTGGGAGTCATGGACTTCCTTCTAAACAAGGATCTGAATGAGAAGCGTGCAGGATGGATCACTCGTGTCATGGAATATGACATTGAAATTAAGGTCACTAAACTAGTACATGGAAAAGGACTATGTGAACAACTAGCTTTGAGTCGGCAAGTTGAAGCAGGTGATGAAAAAGAGACTGTCTTGGTACTACAGGATGGTCAAGAACAGGAAGATGATGACGTGCCCACTCCTTGTTGGACTCAAAATATGATACACTTCCTACAGGTAGGCCTATGCCCTCTAGAAATGAGCAAAGCAAAAAGGAGATACTTCAGATTACAAGCCATTCCATATGTGCTTATTGATGGTGTTTTGTTTAAAAAGACATCAATGGAGTTCTATTGAGGTGCATTGGGATAGGTCAAATTGAGAGGGTGTTACGATATTTTCATGATGGAGATTCCAGAGGACATTTCGCCCCACGAGTAATAGCTCTCAAGATAATGAAGGCAAGGTATTATTGGCCGACAGTGTTCAGTGACTGTTATACATGGATAAGAAAGTGCAAGAAATGTGCACTCTTCACAGGAAAAGAAAGACTAGCAGCACTTCCATTGCACCCAATTTTGGTTGACCAACCATTTATGCAATGGGGATTGGAATTCATTGGGGTCATCAACCCAAACTCAAGCCAAGGCCACAAGTGGATTCTCACAGCAACGGACTATTTCACCAAGTGGACCGAAGCAGTAGCGCTCAAAGAGGCAAATGAGTCTAACATACTAGACTTTTATGAAGGAATAGTGACCAGGTTCGGTGTGCCGGCCACTATCATATCAGACAATGCATTGGCATTCATAGGTTCCAAGATTACAGAATGGGCTGTCAAGAATGGAATCTATTTGAGCACCTCTTCAAATTATTACCCTGCAGGGTAATGGACAGCAGAGTCCATGAACAAGAATTTTCTAAGGATTATCAGGACTCGGATGAAAATCAAAGAACATGGCATACCAAGCTAAAATCAGCGTTATGGGTTGACAGGATAACACCAAAGAGGTCTACAGGTAATTCTCCCTACAAGTTGGTCTATGGGAAAGAGGTAGTATTGCCTATATCATTAGAATTGCCAGATTGGAGCTCATGAAGTAGTTGGAGTTGTCTGAGTTCAAACCAATGGAGGCTAGGTATGCAAAGTTGATGGAATTGGAAGAAATAAGAGAACATGCAGTTCAGATGATTGAAAAGGATCAGGCCTTAGTAAAAAGATGGTTTGATAAGAAGGCAAGAGCAAGGACCTTCTAGGAAGGGGACCTAGTTCTGAAATGGGATGCAGATCGAGCAAAACCAGGAAGGCATTCCAAGTTTGATGCCATTTGGAGTGGCCCCTACATGGTCACGGGATGTAAAAGTAGTAATGCCTTCCAATTGTCTACATTGGATGGAGAAGAACTCCCGATTCCGGTTAATGGAATCTATCTTAAACATTGCTACTAAAAGGAAAAGGTTTACCCTTGTAAATATTAGCCTAGATTTCAATTCCTCTAAGTGTGTATGCACATTGTCTTGTTGTAGTTAGGTTTCAATTTCCCTAAGTGCTTTGGCACAGGTTTTGTTGCTCTCAGGTTGAATTTCTACAGTTCAGCATGCTCTCAGAGAAGGAGTTACGGTATCAGGCTCGGGATCAGATATCAAGGTTGGTTTCAGTTATTGCTTATGACTCCATGCCCAATGGATTGCTAAAAGGCCACTAATCTTCTACCTAGTAGGTAGGTGATCCCGTTGAGTCACCAAATTGTTGTATATATCTCCCCAGGAAATATAGACAAATGGAAGAATATGGAAATCAAAGAACCTCGGACTTCGACATTTATTACATCGCCAAGTTAAGTTAAGGCGCAGGTAAGAGGATGTCAACATGAAAATGGATGCACCGGGCGCACGACATAAGGTGTCGACATGAAGAAATTCACACCTTGGTGCAGGTAAAGGGTGCACGACATAAGGTGTCGACATGAAGAAATTTGCACCTTGGCATAGGTAAAGGGTGCACGACATAAGGTGTCGACATGAAGAAATTCACGCCTTGGTGCAAGTAAAGGGCGCACGACATAAGGTGTCGACATGAAGAAATTCGCGCCTTGGCGCAGGTAAAGGCGCACGACATAAGGTGTCGACATGAAGAAATTTGTGCCTTGGTACAGGTAAAGGGTGCATGACATAAGGTGTCGACATGAAGAAATTCGTGCCTTGGCGCAGGTAAAGGGCGCACGACATAAGGTGTCGACATGAAGAAATTCGCACCTTGGCGTAGGTAAAGGGCACACGACATAAGGTGTCGACATGAAGAAATTCACACCTTGTGCAGGTAAAGGGTGCACGACATAAGGTGTTGACATGAAGAAATTCATGCCTTGGTGCAGGTAAAGGGCGCACGACATAAGGTGTCGACATGAAGAAATTCGCACCTAAGCGCAGGTAAAGGGCGCACGACATAAGGTGTCGACATGAAGAAATTCGTGCCTTGGCACGAGTAAAGGGAAAATGACATAAGGTGTTGACATGAAGAAATTCACATCTTGGCACAAATAAGAGTATGTCGACATAAGGATGGATGCACCGGGTGCATCTTCAGGAGGCACAACATTTTGAGCGCTGAAAGGAAGCAGACCCTGACCCAGATATTCAAATGGCCATAACTTTTCACAGGAGCTCAGATTCACGCAAGGTTGGACTTTTTGGAAAGCTTACGAGGTCCTTTGTCGACTACGACTGGATATATTTAATTAGGTGAGAAAAATTCTTAAAAATGCAAAATACAGTTCGCCACTTTTTGGGTTTGCTAGGGTTCTCACCTACCGCCATAATGAGATAAATTAAATGTAACCTAGAGGTGGTTGGGGTAGATTTGGATTTCCTCTCTCTTCCCTCTCTCATTCTTCCTATAAATTGTAAGGAGGGGATTCTTTCTAAAGGTTTGACATTCTTGTTTTGCCCCTCCCTTCTTCTCTTTGGCAGGTGAATTTGTGGAGTTCAAACCTCCCATCTAAAACTGTAATGCAACTTTTCCTCTTGGCATTTTGTAGTGTATTGTATCATCTTTAGAGCAAATAATGCATGTCTGTGGATGATTCTCAACCCTCTTTATGTTCATTTGCATCCTCTTGATCCTTCACCGCAAATTTTGTTATCTCGTGTATGATCTCGCATTGCATTTTAATGGTTTGTGTTTATTGGCAAGACAGTGTTCTTCATTCCTCAATGCATCACCTTTGTAGTTTAGGTTTTATTTTATGCATCCTCTTACTCTGTCTCCTTAGAAAGTTAGTTTAGGTTTTTGAGTAAACCCTTGAATTTTTACATGTACATCGAACAGAGGAATAGGAACCGGCCTTCATCCGGAGAGCTTTTCCGATTTCGCAAGGTCCCACACTTGGGAAAAGCTCCATGTTATGCAATCACACGAGAGTCTCAACCCGTCGAGCTGCGCAGACATTCGAGGGTGCTGTGATTCACCATCAACAATAAGTAGATCTCATTCTTGCCTCCACAACACATAAAATTAAAACATAAATAAAAAGTGAAGAGTGTTTGCCATTATAGATCCTTTCAATCTGGTATCCAAACAACAAAAACATCATTTGATTCCCTAACTACCTCAATCTTGTTTACTTTATATCTCCTAGCAATTGCCACTAAATTTGAACCAAATTTTCCTTTTGTGAAAGCCTTAAAGATGATATAATAATCATGGCACATTAAAATTAGGTTAAAAATTTATTTATGACTATCTTTTGATAAATTGGGGCTTGGCACTAAAAAAACTCAAGATTTACAAGCCAAATTTCTCTCAAACCCCACAAAGGAATCATTTGAAAATTAGAGGACTCATTCCTATCATAAAATGTATTGTTTTGAAACAAAATTCATGATATAAAGTGGAAGAAATGAAAATATATAAGAAAAACTCTCCTACAACTCCAAAAACCCCATAACCTTTAAAAATTGATTCGTCTAATTCTCTCAAACCATGTGAGAGAATCCCTTGAAATTTGGAGCATCCATTCCTATCCCCAAGAGATTAGAAACAATCCTAATATGAGATAAAATGGATAAGAATTTCTCATGGAATGATCAGATTAATTTTTGTTGTACCTCTCATTTTTGCCATTTACAAGCTTTTTTCATAACCGAACCTATTTTCAAGTTTCCGTTGATTTGGATGAGAGAATATAACTAAATTTGGAGCACTTTTTTGTCTTGGGATTATATTTCTAAATTTTTTTGTTGTGTCCCATTTGGACTTGATTTTCTCAAAATTTTCCTAAATTACAAAATTAGTAGCCCATAGGACTAAATTGCACTCAAATTTATGGGTTTCCAAAAAGATTGTGGAATCCATTTTCACCTACACAATAACATTCCTATTACTTTATAAGGATATTAGGATTATAAAAATGCAAGATTAAACTTCACAAACCGATATACGGGTCCATTTAAGTTTTAGTGGAACAAGCGAATTTCGATGATCTCAAGCAAAAATGGAAGAAGGAAAACTTGTTTGTGGACTTGAGCCATAATCGTGGGAGGATTGTTGATAAAAAACATTTAATTTGATTGTTCGAAATATTACATAATGGGAAATATGATGAAAATTATTGATATGCATCTGTTGGGGAATCTCTCAAAGTAAATGGTCACCTATTTCAAATCGCTATTTTTGACCTTTGCATCATACTCGTGACTAAGTCTAAGGAGATTTCATCATAGGAGCAAGGGGGAAATGATTACAAAGGATTGAAAGTTAATTTGTAACTCAGGTGGAAATCAAGCCTTCTCAATTCTGAATTTTGGTCTTAAAGTGTATTTTGGTACTAGAGGACATTTTCTTCATCTCATGCATGGCGCTTGATCATAAAGTAAATGAAATAAAATTAAATATCTCCCTCCTAAACTCACACATCTTAGATTTATAATGTGTTATGCCTCACACTTAATTGGCCATTGTGTTCCTAGGTGGAAATGTCATCATGTTTGCATTATGCAGGAAATTGTTCCAAATTCTCATCATGTGCAATTGATCAAGGAGGAATGACAATGTTTCATGGTTTGGGAGGAATAGTTCAAGTGAATGAGAGTATTATTCATTGTTTTCAATGGTCTATTGATCTAGTAATTCTCACTTATTTTCTCAATGTACCTAATAGGCTAAAATTGTTGATAATCCAAGAGGAGGCTTCTTTCATTAGAACAAGTTCAAAGTTCTACATCAAGAGTTTATCACATCACTAGAGAATCATTGCAAATTTCATAAGGATCAGGAGTGGGTCTTTTTCATGATCATAGCTTCTTCATTCTTCATTCTTCATCCTTCATCATTCAAGCTTGAAGATTTCTCTCTCTCTCTGTGTCTCTCTCCTCTCATATCTTATTCTCTCTCTAGAATTATATTTCTTTGTTGAGAAGAAAGTTTGTAAAAAGTGACTTAAGTCACTTAAATTTATTTTTCTTCATTGAGGATTTCACTTTAAGTTAAAAAGTCATATGGGGAAGATGAAGAGTCCTTGCAAAGATATAAATTGAAATGCCCTCTCTTTTTCAAAGGGTTGACAATGGTTGATTAAATGTATGTTGTTGATATTACCACTTCTACATCAAGCAATAAAATATGAAAATATTTTATTTCTTTTTCAATGTTCCTTTACTCTCTCTACTTTCCAATTTTGTAAGCATTATGATCTTGTACAACCAAGAAGGAAATTTTTGTGCTTGATCGATAGATTTGTAGAACTTTGTGTCTCTCTTTTATCAGTCTTGTTAATGGCTTACATTATTGTCTTCTTCTAATTGAATTTGGACCTACTCTATTCAATTCATGTAAAACTCTCGCTAGTCCCTATTTACAAGATTAGCCCCCTTTATCCCAATTTATTACTCCCCTTTACCTTGTATCCTAATAAAATTCCTTCCTTACACTAGGTGTAAGAACTTTGCCATAGGTCTAGTGGAGTGTTCATGTGTGATCCCCGACCTAACTTCTACCCACAATTCTTAGTTAGTTTATATTCAATAATGGGAGCCTCCCCATACACAATAAGGAAGGGCTTAGCCCCCAGGATCGTTATTGAAACTAATCATTTTCCACATGAAACATTATTTCACCAATTTTTTTGGTGATTCCAATGGGGAATATATTACCTTTGTGCACCTGTAAAAGATCTTTCAAAATACAAAAAAATTAGATATTCAAACATCCATAAAAAATCAAAAAATTGAAAAATACCATCTTAATATTTAAAAATCTTCATTGTGATCCTACTCAAAAATATGAATTTTTCTAGTTTCATTCCTTTCTAATGCTTAGAACATATTGGTGGAAAGGAGATACACATGATTTGATCATGCAAGTGGAATTATGGACCCCACATTTAAGAAACAAAAAAGAGATGATTTTAGGAATTCCATTATTTAAATAACAAGGAAAACAAGTCAATATTACTTTCCTAAATTTGACCCTAGTTTTCCTCTTGAAGGTTATATTGGAGAAACAATTGCATAACCACTACTCCTCATTCCTCCTAAAGAAGAAAGAGAATAAGAACAAATGAATAAGAAGAAATAATGATTTCACCTCTACCATGGGGACAAAATATTGGTCCTTTGGCTTTAACTCCAACTGCTTCATGGAATTCCAAAAGGATCAAGAAAAACTTTCCCAAGTTCCATGGAGATGGAAATCAATGTTGGCGATGTAAATCAACTTGTAGAAATTAATAAGATATTAATTGAATCAAATTCATTTAATCATCAAACCAAGGGACATAAAATTTAAATAATGCCAATGTTGTATGCATAGTTACAAAGAATTTAGGAGATATGGAAAGAAATAACTGTCACTACTATACTTGAAAGAATAATGCTTGAAAGTAGACAAAACTAGAACTGAAAGCAAATGGTTTCTAAACACTATGACTAAAACAAAGATTGTAAATTTAGAATGCAGATAAAGAAGATAAATTACTTCCTAGTCTATCATGCAATAAAACAAAGAAACAAAACTATGGAGGGGTTTAGCAAACCACAAGTGGGCCCTACCTTGGGTGCTAATCCCTCCTAAATCTTGTAACTAAAGGCTAATAAATAGAACTTAGATCTTTTATTGAATTGACATGAACATTACATCCAGGAACAAAGAAATCTCCTATATGAATTTCCTTCCTATATGTATATATATCTACGTATCTTCTATTCTATATTATCCACATGTTACCATCATTAACCCTTTTCTTTTATACTTCTCATTTACAATAAGATGTAAGAAGAAGATTTCAACTAGGATTTCAAACAAATTAAGTGAAATATCTTCAATAGAACAAGTGGAAGATCTCAAATAAAACAACAAGATATTCAACACATGCAACAAAACTAATAACAGGTGTTCAGTTAATTGACCAATTCCTTTAGTCATGTGTAAACTCAATCAATCAATTCTTTAGTAGTTTGCAATGAATAATCAGATCCATGGTTGAGTTATCCCCTAGTTATACATACTCCAGTTATAACTGCTCCTTCAATGACACGCACAAACTTGAGTGCCATTTTTCATGTTCCAAAATATCTTCATAATGCAACTTATTTATTATAGGTGATTCCCTTTATTTGCAGACATGTTGTTATGGATAGGTCCTTTTACGCATACGAGTTCTTTGCATATAGCAAGTTTCTTACAAACAAGAGTGGCATCACACATATCATCATTCAAAAAACTTATTGAAATCATAAGAATAAATACACACACAAAATACCACAAAATAAAGATAACTAGTTATAACTATATTAATTAGTAATCATGCCATAAGTTCAAGTTTTGATGATAATGTTTAGTAGTGTAATTGGGAAATACAAGGACATAACTATAATGGCTTAACAAAAATATAGAAGATGAGTTGTTTATAAAGGAGATTTACACAACTCATCACACCCCCAAGATTAATTTCTTGAATGTCCTCATTCAAGTGGTTCATATTTCTTGCTATTGAAAATAGCATTCATGCCTAAAATCAATTGGGGTATCTAGAAGTAGCCACTTTGTTTATCATGAGCCTATGCACAATTATGTTTGGTATCCTTTCACTGAGTGGGATGTCACTTATCCATGGTGGTATTGGAAAGTGAAATATTGGTGGGTGATAACCAATAGGAAACCAATTCTCTACACATTCAGTAACAATATCAATGTAGGAATTCACTCTTTTCCAAGTTGGCATTATATTAGGGTACGAGTGCATCTCTTTCTTTTGTAATTCAGGAGATAGCCCATTCCATTGCATCCTACATGCTTGTACCACATGAATCCCATTATCCCTAATCATTACTTTGACTTTTGTGTGGTTTGTTTTCCTCAATTTCCACACTCTCCTCCTAATCACCTTTTTCTTTATATAATTTTCATACTGGTTTGCAACTTCATATGATTTGTGGCCTCAACCCTTAAAAACAGTGGTTGGACCTTTTCCAAATGCCTATACTCTTCCATTTTCCTTTCTCTATCCAACTCATTTGTAAAATAAGAGCATAGGGCTTTAACTTAAACATCTCCAATGTATAGAATTAGAATCCAATCCTGTCATATTCAAGGGCATAGTTGTACATATAAAGTTCACATAATAAGAGCTGGAGTTCATGAGTGATATTCGATATAAAGTGAAGAAGCTCATAGATGAGATGATATCATAGGGCATGTCAGAATTAATGTAAGTAAGTTTGTGTTGAAACATATTTTCTTTCAATAAAATAGCGTAAAAATTTGATGGAGGCCTATAATTAAATGTCTCATGGGCCACCTGGACTGCCTCTTCTTACTTATGATTTAGCCTTTTAATTTCTCTATCCTTTTCCTCCAATTCTTTATGATGCTTTGAGACAAGAGATTATTTTTTATTTTTCCTATTTTCCTTTTATCCTCTCAACATAGGTCTCAAATTTCAACATCAAATAGTCAATATGTAGCAGCATATTTTGTGTGGCCATCTCCTTACAAAGTGGTTTTATAGGTTCCCTTATAATTTCCTTAATAACAATTTTGGGGTTAATCGGCGTGTCATTCAATTGATGTACACTAACATGTAGCACTTGCTCAACCACTTTCTCAATTAATTTTCCCCAACTATAGGATTATATTCTTGTTCTTGTTCCATGACTAGTTTAACTACTACAAGCATATGTCTTTTCTCACCTCTTTTCACTTGTTGATCAACGACCTTCTCAACAACTTGTGGAATTTGTTCATGTTCATTTTTTTTCCAATTTCCTCTTCCTTTTCCTCCTCATGACCTTCCATTGCATAAATTACCTCCTCATCATGTTCTACCTATTCTTGCTCCTCCATGGGATATTTAGGGTGCTCCTTCTCATGAACATGGGCATAAATATCTCCATTGGATGAATCTCAAAGCTCCCTATATAGCTTCCACATCACTATCTAGTGAGATGGGTCGCGACTGTCTTGTTTTGGAGGTCTTTGGCATTTTTGATTTGAGACTATGAGAGAACCTAGGTGGTGTAGGAGTAGATTTAGAAGATTTCGCTTACCCTTAGAGGTGGAGGATTCAAGAGTGGAGAACTCCAATAGGGTTTTAGCAATGAAAATTATTTTAGGAGAGACATGTACATGGTTTTCCTCAACAAATGGAAAAATTTCAGAAGAAAAGGGTTCTTGAGGTTGGGAGGTTGATGGTGTAGTCTCTATTATATGTTTAGAGGAGCAGTGATTTTCCCCCTCTTTCCCTATTTCCCAAAAAATTATCTATACTATTTTCCCTTGCAAAATATTCCCACTATATCTAAGGATAATCCATCTGCAGGGTATGTTTAACTACCATGGTTATAAGGAAATGGTGTGAGAATTCAGCACTACCTATTTGTACTTATCTACTCATTCTTTTAAATATTTCATGCAATAAATTAGGTACGTTCATTTTCCCTGTTGTTCTTTAGATGATTTAATAATTTGAAATTAATTATATTCAATCTAGAATACCTTCCTTCACAAGTAAATTACTTAATTACAAAATTTTCAACCTCAAAGCCCATAATGGTTTAAGGGATGTTCTTTGTGTACCTTTCTTGTTAGTGATGAATTCATCATCACCATTTGCGAATTCTCTCCCGTTGCTTATGGTTGGCCTTTTCGGGAACGGTTCTCCTTGGGCTGGTAGGCCGATTACTTTTGCCAAAATGTCATCATTAATTTTGAATGATAATCCCTTCACCTTTACCTCCCCATTACTGAATGTACTGGGAAAATATTCTAGGATTTTTTCATTAAAACCTTGAAACCTATTGATGTAGTCTAGCCAACCATTATCCTGAAAATACTACAAAATTCTAGGATGGCTCAAAAGTTAAAAATGCTCAGTGGGTTCATGCCTTATCAAATTTGTTCCCATGGTGATTACGCACAGTGTGCTCTAGTTTTAATACAAAACAATAAAATTTTTCTTTGAAATAATGTTACGAGGATAGTGCACAGTTGAGTTAATTGATGAGTGAGAAAGGTATAATATTCTTCCTAGGAGAATTTGGTCCAATTAGATAAGTAAGCCTCCTCGGATGGGTCAAACACCCAACAAAATGAAGAAAAAACACATGTGGAGTGCCAAGATCCTTTGGAGGATTAGGAAGAAAATAATACCAGTAGTAATCTTGTCATCCCTCAAATTGAAATACAAAAATAGTCTAAAGAAAAACTAGAAGAAGGAGAAATTTCTTAGAATGGGGAGAATAATGCAGATCTATCACATAATCTTTGAGATCCTAGCACAAAAGAGTTTTATTATTCAACAAAAAAGGAAATAAACAAAGAGGAGGAGAACACAACAATGATGCAAGATAAGGAAAATGTTGATATGAACAAAGATGTAAGTTCTCTTAAACCTTTCTTCACTAATCCTAAGATTGTTACTGATAAAGGAAAGGATAAAGAAGACCCAAGGGATTATTCCTCTTGGGTCAAAACTCATAGAGAAACTTCCTATGTTGGTGCTAACAAACAAAAAAGGTAGAACAACTCTGGGAAAACAAATGAAAAGAGCTATAGAAAAAAGATATGGCTTAAGAGACTCAAATTACTTTGGACAAGGGTCCAAAGAAGACTCTCTTCAAATATAAATGAAAATAATTTCATGGAACATCAAAGGCTTGAATGGTCTTCATAAGCAAATACCTTTAATTTTTTTTAGGAAAAACAATAGGCCTCAGATGCTTGCCATACAAGAAACTAAGATTCACTATGATTCTACGAAGAAGGTTCAAAATTATTTTTGGAAACATCGACTACCATTATGTCAACTATGAAGGTGCTTTAGGAGGTATTGCAACTTTCTAGGATAATAAGAACCTAAATGGAACAGTTATCTATGAATCCAAGAATCACATGGCTCTTATCTTCTCCCCAATTAGAAATCCTAGTGATTTATGGATTTTCTCTAATATCTATGTTCCTAATAGTATCAATGGCAGAAAGAAGCTATGGAATGAACTAAAATATTTTAGGAGAAAATGTACTGAGTAAAAATGGCTGATCATGGGTGACTTCAACACTCATCTTTCACCCCATGAAAAGAAAGGAGGTAGACAAGACTTCACAAGTGGTATGGATGATCTTGTTGATCTTTTGAGCGATAATAATCTTATGGATATTGAGCTGGAAGGTCCCAAATTTACTTAGAGTAACAAATGCATGAGGGATGACTTAATTTAGGTCAAGTTAGAAATAGTGCTGATTGGACTCTCACCCATGATTTTTGACTTTCTACCCTTCCCAAAATAGGATATGATCATAATCCTATTGTTCTTCATTTCCTTGAGAAGGAGAAAGATGGACGATACCCATTTCATTTTGAGAAGATGTGGATGAATCATCCTGATCTTTTTGAATTGATTAAATATTGGTGGAATTTTTAGGTGACTAGCTCAGCCATGTATGTCTTGGTGGAAAAGCGAAAATACATAAAAAAACAAATCAAAATTTGGAACAAAAAAGTTTTTGGTAACATCTTTGAGAGGAAAAAGAAAATTCAAGAAGATTTGGCCAACCTTGAGAAAAACATTATTGAAGAGGGAATGGATATCAATGATTACTACTTAGAAAAGAATCTTCTAAGTGAGTATCATAATGTTACTACTCAAGAGGAGACTCACTAGAGGAAAAATTCCAGAGAACTTTGGATAAAAGACGGAGATTGCAATACCAAGTTCTTTCATTTAACTACTATCTGTCACAAAAAAATAATGAAATTACTACTAGAGAGGGTGAGATCAGAAATGAACCCGCCATCATCAAGGAAAATGTTGTACTATTCTAAAAAAATCTTCTCAATAAGGACCACAACTACATAGGTGATCCCAACTCTACTTATTTTATCAAAGACATTCCCACTAACCTTATGGATCATACATCCTTTAAGAAGCTTACCGATAAAGTCACTATATAAGAGATGTAAAAGAATGTCTTTTCCATGGAGGGAGATAAATATCCTGGGCCTGATGACTTTCCTATAAGTTTTTATCAAAAATACTGGGAAATTTGTAAGTATGATCTCCTCAAAGTGGCAAATGATTTTTTTAGAAGAAGTAGTGTGCTAAAAGAGATAAATAGTACTTTTATTGTTCTTGTTCCGAAAAAAAGGAGCCACAAAATTCAAAGACTTTAGGCCTATCAATTTAGAAAATTTTCTTTACAAAGTCTTTACCAAAATCATATCCACTAGACTACATGCTCTTCTCCCAAGGCTCATCTCTCAGCAACAAGGTGGTTTTATTCAAGGAAGAGTTATTTAGGATGGTATTATTCTTGTCCATGAATCTGTTCAATCAATGGAAAATTATAAGAAAGAAGGAATGATTATCAAGTTGGATATGAACAAGGCCTTTGATACGTTTCTTGGGAATTCCTTGATAAGGTTCTTGAAAAATCTGGTTTCCCTAGGCAGGTTCAGAAAAGCATTTCCTACTGCATATCCTCTCCTATGTTCTCGGTGTTGGTGAATGGGTCTCCTACTAGTTTCTTCAAGAGTAGTAGAGGTCTTAGAAAAGGAGATCCAATGTATCCTCTCATCTTTATAATCATGGTTTAAGTAGGAGAGCTCTCAATGTTGTTCACGTTGGAGAGCTTAAAGGATTCAAACCCTCTTCATTGGATGTCAATGTGGCCAATTAACACTTTATGGATGATAAAATTTTCATTCTCCTAGCCTTTATGGTGGAATCTAAGATTCTTAAAGGAATTCTTATGGAATATGAAGAATTTTCGAGAAAATTGATAAAATTTGACAAGATCTCCCTTTACTTCCTTCATACTCCTTCTATGCAAAAGAAAATATTTGATATCCTTGGCTACAACATCAGTTCTCTGTCTTCATATTATCTTGATATGTCTCTATTTCATGGGAAAATCCCTAATGATGTTTGGAATAATCTTAGGGGAAATTTTCAAAGAAAATTAGCCTTTTGGAAAGGGGTTGTTCTATTGAAAGCTAGGAAATGCATTCTCATTAACAATACTTTCTAGAACCTTTCATTATATCTGATGTCCCTCTATTTCACCATTTTCTTTACTTTATAGAGACAACAAAAATAAGGTTAGGAGATGAGGAGGAATACCTATTATTGCTGATCGGTTGATGGTTGTTGCTCGCGTTCTAACTTCTCCATCCAATGTTGGTTGTGAGAGCTTCCTTTTGGCTGGGAGGAAATACCTGAAATAGAAAACAAGACCACAAAAGAATAGTTAAATAATATATGATAGTGGACTGCCTAGCATGTGCCAGATCGGAGAAGTGTGATACTCCTTAGATGGCTGTCAATCCAATGTTTAAAAAAATTAAAGAGAGAAATAAGCAAATTCCTACTATAGTTGATATGATTTAGGTATCTCATTCAATCATAATAAGCAAATCTAATATAACAGGCTAGGCTATAGTCAGATCTGAAGGGTTGGTAGATGTCAGGGTACTGGAAGTGGTCGGGGTTAGGTTCTGGGTTGCTTAGGTTATTTGGTAAAAGGTTGTTTGGTTATGTTATTGGCACAGGGTATGAAACACAAAGACCGATCTCGATTGGGTATAACTAATGACGGTTAAAGGGAGACCAACAATGGTTATGGGTAACCAACATCGGTACACAAAGAGGGTGACAAAGTAGTTCAAACGAAGGCCTTATTGTCAGAGTCCGGGTGAGGTTAGATGGGGCTAAAGAAGGGGATGACGAGGTTTGTGGAAATTCGAGAACACTCGAGAGAGGTGTAAGGGCCAAGATAGGTGATCTGATAAAAGGGTGGGTGAGATTTTTGAGTTTTCCAGAAAGAAGGCTATGGGGGAATGAGAATGTTAAAGGAAGAATGATAACATAAATGATAACAACTCTATGAGCAGAATAAGAATGGACATGATTAATGATAAAAAAACATACCAATGTTACAGGTCCAATGGTTGGGTGATTTCAATGATCGGTTGGTGGAATGGAGCTTGATGCAATAGTGATGCTTTCCGGAATGTTACCATGAGTGCAAAATGCTTCTGAATTTGTCCTGATGCTAGCTATGGATGTTTGGGTGTGTGAACAGACTTTAGTTTTTACTTGCATGTATATCTCTTCTCATCCTCTTGCTCTCAGAATGTGCCAACCCAAAAACAAGGTTTCTAAGGTGAATAAATGGTAACTGACGGCAGTTCCAGGTTGATTGGCATCAGTTTAGGGTGGCCGGCGCTAGTTAAGGTGAGATTCCTTAGGTTTACTAAAAATGGAAAATCCCCTTGATTTCTTGGGATGGATTGATTTTCTTCCTACGTATCAGAATGAAATCCTCCCTTCTAATGAGCGGGAATGTGGTTAGATCAAATCTTAGCTCATTAAGGCAAGTAAGATTAGGTCTTAGTTAATTATGGATACATGCCAAAAATAGGTCTAGGGTGAGGTGGGTAGGTGGTGGTGGGTAGAAATTAATATAATTAGATAATAAATATTGTGAGGATATATATATTAATTTAATTTAATTAATTAAATTAATAGTGATGTGGGGTTGAAGGGGCCATGGTTAGGTGATTATCTTTGAGCCGGTTATTTGACCGAGGACCAAGGGGAGTGTGACACAATTTTGGTTTCTACATTTTTCCCCCTTTTGTTGTGTAGCTTGTATTGGTAAGCGACGCTGACCAAAATAAGATGTGGTTGCCCCATGTGTGGGTGAAGGTGATCCCCCTCAAACTAGGAACTGATGAGGTAGAAGATAGAATCAGTGAGTGGTTTGATAAAAGGTGGATGTGATGAAGAGGAAGGTGGAAAATGAGGGTAATGGGGTAAAGGTCCAATCTGGTAATAAAGGTAATGGGCTAGGGTCAAAGGTAGCGATAGTCAAATGCACACACACATATAAATTGTGGCACGATACCAGGTTGAAGAGCATGCAAAATCTACATCATCTAAGGTTGATAGGTTTATCCAAACAAAGCTGAAGTGATTTCGGTATCCAAGGTATAGGATATAGTGTGGAAGCACATTGCAGTTAGGTGCGAGGAATGCGTAGGTATGTTTCGTACACCAAAGGTTGGGTTAGGATAAAGCGACACGATAATAGGAAAGGTAATGTTATTAGGTCAAATAACATGGGTAACCATGTCGCAAGGTATAATGAGCACATGGGTTCACATGTCATTAAAAATGTTCTAGGTCCAGTAGAAGGTCACTTGCACGGGTAGGACCGATGTAAGGGTAAAATAACAAGTCCCTAAGCTGTAATTAAGGACAGGTATAGGTAATGTAGGCTTGGAGGTAGGTTGCGATAAGGGTGGGTAAGGTCAAACGGTGGTTGGGTTAGTTAAGTTGGGTCAAAAATGGGGAATAATGGGCCATAAGTGAATTGGTAGGTAATCGACGTCGGTTTAGGTGTAACCATCATCGGTGTACTAGGGTACAATTTGACCGACATCGGTTGGGTTGGGTTGGGGGTTTTAAAAGGAAAAATCTGTATTAGATGGATTCATTTACATGTGTTGTCTTTGAGAAAATGACAGAGCACATTTTTCCTTTGCACCTATCATGGAGAAAAGGGCACGTTAGCATACCTGTCAGAGGTGGAGAGTACCGGTTGGTGAGAGGATCTAGGTAGACGGGTCCACGAGCACAGGGGGATTGATTGTGATTGGGTGGAGGTCAAGAGGATTGGATTTGGTGATTGGACATGGCAGAGGCTGGGAGAAGGTTCGGGTGGGCCACCGTGTAGGCTGCAGATCATACCACCATGCCGATGACACCGAGATGAGGTAGGATTCTATCCAATCTTGTATTTGTTATTGAAATAGGCTATTGAAATGGGGTTGGGTGAAAATTTGGGTGTAATTTTATTATTTGGAATGTATGGGTAAAAATAAAGGAAATGAGGGGTGGGAAGGTCCAATGTAGGTTAAATAGGATTGGGAATGAAGCTAGGATAGGTTTGGGTAGGTTAGAGTGGAGGATTAGGTTAGATTTTGAGAATTTTGGAAAAATAGGGGGTTTCGATGTATTCAGCTCTGCGATAGGGACCCGATCTTTGGTCAAGTGTTGGCCAACATCGGTGGTATTTGGCCGGCATCAATCAAGTAGTAGGTGACCAATTCCGGTTACACATGACCATTACCGGTCATTCGACCGGTGTCGTGAGACTTTTTGGGAAAATAGGGCAATAGAGAGCAAGGGTAAGAGGTAAGGATATGCTAGGAGATGTAAGGGTAGGTTTCATGAGAGGTAAATAGGGGAATAGGTATAAATGGCATGAATAGATTGGTCTAGTAAGGGGTAAGTGGTAGGGTGGGTATAATAAGTAATAAGGGTTGGGGACAAGGTTTATTGGGTACAATACATGTTTGGTATGGGAAGGTTTTGATAATAATGTGTTTTATTGGGTGCAGGTGAGGGACCAACTATGGATGCGAGATAGGGTACCGCCCCTACTCATGGAGGTACGAGGGAGTGTGACATCTCATGATTAGCACCATATTGCAGAGGTTGGCTTGATTGGGGTCGACGCCACGCTCGACATGTAGTCCGGGAGCTGAGTTTGATGGTCACCCTCATCGACAAATGAGACTCGGTGACCAATACTTTCCATGTACCGATGGGTGAGATCATAGTCACCCTAGAGGATGTGTATAGGATCCTGCGGTTACCGATAGTGGGGATGTAGGTGTATTCTATCTCCTCAGAGGTATATGAGGAGTTGATGCTAACTATGTTTGGTGAGGGGCTGGTGGAGATGAGGTTCCATAGCACCAGTATGAGCTATAGAGATATGTACCGAGCCCATCCGGAGGAGATGAGGTTAGTGGTGTTGTTGATGGAGGCAGTTTGTTTCTTTGCATTGCTAGACGTGGAGGGTGGGAGATTCCCACGAGCATTGATGGGGTTCTTCACAACATGATGGAGGATAGGACCCGGTTTGCATGGGCACCAACATTCTTGGTACAACTATATAGAGAGTTATGGGCCTATGGGAGGCTACAGAGGTTCATCTATGTTGCACATTTCTACTACACTGCTGGGC
Source organism: Taxus wallichiana var. yunnanensis (assembly GCA_018340775.1). Classification (NCBI taxonomy): domain Eukaryota; kingdom Viridiplantae; phylum Streptophyta; class Pinopsida; order Cupressales; family Taxaceae; genus Taxus; species Taxus wallichiana. Next base: position 704,628,826 of record CM031244.1, read on the forward strand.
ATATAAGCACATCGTGTGTGTGCGTCCAGTTGGTATGCCCTGTCCGGATGCATTTGAGGTGGGCTTGGTTTGAGTAGGCTACAGGTGATGGGTACTGGCTATTGGAGAGCATCGGGATGCCAGGGCTACACACAATGTAGCCTATTATAGGCATTTTCTAGAGGGGTTATCTGGTGTGGAAATTATTTGGAGGCCATATGTGGGTTTTCCGAGATGTAAATGGAGCTACAGGAGCTAGAAATACTCCAATGGATAGAGGGTGACACACAAGAGAGCATGAGATGATACTTATTAACGAGGTTGGTTAGATGACAGTTAGGGCTACTTCAGGATATACCCCCACCCTTCCCACAGTATAGGAGGGATGACGTGGAGAGGCCTCTACCTCTACCACAATCGAAAGTGCCGACATGGTAGGAGGAGCAGGTGATAGACTAACGGATTGATGATGCCGGGGTTAATGATAGATACAGAAAGTGGTGGGCTACACATTTATGAGAAGTACCACCGAGGTCGAGGTAGCTAGATTTAGCCACCATCACAAAGTGTAGAGGGACTCCCTATAGGGGCGTGTGGCTACCCTGATTATACGGTTGGGGATAGTGTAGGGACAACTGACAGGTTTAGAGGCACATGTTTCTATTTTGTAGGCACAAGTGGCCACTCTATAGGCCTAGGTAGCATAGGGATAGGTACCCGCACAAGGTGGAGATGTGGATGGGGTATAGGTGGTGACCCTACATGCACAAATTATAGGTTTGTAAGGCTAGTTTACCATTACACATGCACATGTTGCGGCCCTTCAGTCCAAATACGAGGTAGGGGTGAGATAGGGTCCCTCAGACAGGTATAGGCACAAGGACAGGGTCCCTCTTTATAGGAACTATTTGGATAGATACAAGGGTCGAGGCTGATTACACCACCTGCTGCAGTACCTATAGGCGAGGTTGAGGGATGCCTTAGGTGAGGTGAGGTATTACCAGGATTAATGATGGTGGAGGGATATATTTACTATCCTATAGAGAGTATAAAGCACATGAGGCCTTGAGTGAGAGGATCAAGTCACACACCCATAGTGTGTTAGGTTGTGGAGACTATTTTCATGTGTGAAAGTGTTCAAGCGTACACTAAGAGTACTATACACTTTTCATGTATCCTCGCCGGGGTTCGGGGTCGGGACGAGCCCAAGCGGGTCTCAAGGGGCAGAGCCCTCGGTAGCAGGGGTGGGGGCGCAACCCCGAAATTTTTTTTAGGCGTAAAATTTTTGGCCTCAAAAATGCACCCGACATATCGGGAAACGTGGTTTTCTCATATGGGCGAGTTTTTGACCCATAGGTTTATGGGACGGATTTTGCCCATGGTTTTGATACCCACGGTTTTGTAAAGCGCAAGCGCTGTTGTCTATTTATATGGTCTTATGCATATGATAGAGAAATGAGCAAATGTATTGCAGATGTGTTTTGAATTCGGCTGTGAATTTTGTAGAGTTTGTTGAGCATAGCTCCAAACGGATCTCGGGTATTGTATTGAGAGAGCGGTGGCTTGTAATAAAATCCGAGCAAGTGATTCTTGGTGGACGTAGCCCAAATTGGGTGAACCACGTTAAATCACTGTCTCTTTGTGTTGTGTTATTTTATTCTCGCAATTTTATTTGAGATACGTAATAATAATTTATGCATATTAGTTTCTACTCTATGCATGCGATTCGTGAGGGATTATTCCACATATTTTATCCCTTATTTCCTAACATAGTGCGAGAGAGAACAAGGGGCCATCAAGCCCCAAGAAAGGGTCAGGGTGAGGCCACCAGTTCACGAAGGCTAGCTATAGGTGAGGTACCAATAGAGATCTGACCAGGACCAAGGGTGGGTGGTGAGATGCTAGTTGGACACCATATAGGGCAGAGGAGGAGGAGGAGACAAGTGAGATAAATATGGAGGATATCCAAGGGTGATGTATGATAGCCATATGTACCTCCTATTTTGTATAGTTGTTTATTTTTATATATACCGGCCTGCATGCCGAAGAGAGTGAGGATGTAGATGAGAGTTTTTGTTATTTTTGATCATATACTAGCTTGCATGCTGAAGATGGTGAGGTTGTATATGAGAGTTTATGAGAGACTGGTATTTATTTATATCCATGTACACACATGTGTATACACAAACTTTCCGATTTATAGCTGATGGTACTTATAGCATGAATGGGGTTATTGATTTTCATTTATGTTATTATGTAGGTATGTGATGGAAACTAGGTGGATTAGGCATGATGGAGTCAGGTTGGTTTAGGCATGATTGAGTCAGGTTGGTGTAGGCATGGTGGAGTTAGGTTGATTTAGGCATGGTTGAGTTAGGTTGATTTAGGCATGGTGGAGTCAGGTTGATTTAGGCATGATTGAGTCAGGTTGATTTAGGCATGATTGAGTCAGGTTGATTTAGGCATGGTGGAGTTAGGTTGGTTTAGGCATGGTTGAGTCAGGTTGATTTAGGCATGATTGAGTCAAGTTGGTGTAGGCATGGTGGAGTTAGGTTGATTTAGGCATGCTTGAGTCAGGTTGGTTAGGCATGGTTGAGTCAAGTTGGTTAGGCATGGTTGAGTCAGGTTGGGTTAGGCATGGTTGAGTCAGGTTTTATGGTTGATTAAATTTCTAATTCATTAATGTGTGCAATTAGTGATGGTATGGATCGTGTTAAGATGATTTGTAGGAAAATGTATGATTATGGTAGAGAAATGGGAGATGTGATGAAATGAATGTGTAAATTATGATGGCAAAGATGTTTAGCAATTGTTGCTTGTTTGGTTTAATTTCTAGTTATTGATATAGAAAGGAAACTAACTAGGGTAGAATGTGAATAGGAAAGGGAAAGGGGAAATTGGTTAGGGTAGAGAGTGGCTGAGCTAACCTCTAAACACCCCATTTCCTCAAAGTGCTGCCTACATAGTCTTGGTGAAAATGGACCTCAGGCCGATGTAGTTATCCCATAAGCTAGGGAAGATTATGATGAAGTAGAAGAATGGGTTGGTAAGTGTTAGGCATGGTTGAATGTAGGTCATAGGCATGATTGAGTGTAGGTCATAGGCATGGTTGAATGTAGGTCATAGGCATGATTGAGTGTAGGTCACATGCATGGTTGAATGTAGGTCATAGGCATGATTGAGTGTAGGTCACAAGCATGGTTGAATGTAGGTCATAGGCATGATTGAGTGGTTGTTAAATATAGGTGTCGATGAGCTGGTCCTATATAGGATAATCAATAAGTAATGAGGAAGGTGAATGGTAAGAGGTGGTAAAAGAGCCACTTAATTAATAAGAACCCTAATGAGTCAACCATACCTAAGAGGGGCTTATGAACGTAAGACCCTAAAGGTGTTGCATAATGGACCATTCGAAGGGTGAAAAAAGTTGCATAATCACCAAATGTCATGTTTGCGGAAAGTCCCTTGAGTAACAAGGGAATTAGGATAAAAGGCAAGGAGGTGAGAATAGGTGGTTTAGTGTAACTTAGTGTATGACAGCGTGTCTTTTAGAACAAGAAACCTAGGATCAAGAATAGGAAATTCCATGATGAAAATTTCATCTTTTTCTTCATTTGTTTGTTTGTGATAGACTGATCGATGCAAGAAGTCTATATGGAATGATTATATGATCTCTTTGAGGTCTTCGTGAAGTTGATTGATGTGGGAAGCTTCTATATAATTTTATTGAATTTGTGAAATAACTATGATATAGTTGTCCTTCAAGGGAGCAATCTATTTATAGCGAGTGGAATTAGAGTGAAGAGATGTCCCTTTGAGGGAGTCATCTTTTGCTAGAATTTTGACTCAAGGAGTTGCATCCCTTTTTGTTTTTGGATGTTTAAGTCATGGACAAGACTATAGAGGAAGGGTAGGCTCTTGTTCGGATGACAAAACCATAGTACACAAGAGTTAACTATGAAAGGGGGTGGTTTTGAGTGATGAATGACCATGGGATTCCATCTTGGAGAAGATGAAAAGTATCCATGAGAATCATGCTATGAGTAGAGCCATGGTACTCATATTGAAGACAAGGCTAAAATGGTGATGGGTAATCACATGATTCTTGTTTAGTCATGGATCTTCAAAATGGGTAATATGGAAGGTGAACAATGCTCAAGGGATGAGCGATCAACTTATAGAAAGTGATATAGAACTTAATATCAACAATAAAATAGTTGAAGATGTAGGGAATTAAAGGGCTCAGGTTTGGGTTTACCTTCAAGTGAAGACAAACGATAAGTACCCGATCTATAGGTATGGGTAATGATATAGGGTCCAAGCCAATTAGGCACCCTGTTTACTTTTCTCCTCTTTGGTTACATGTTTATTTTCTTTCAGGATGAGGTCGCCAACCTGAAAGGTTTTTTTGTGAACACATTTATCATAGGCATGTTTGATATGTTTTTGGTAGATTTGGAGATGGTCAAGGGCATTGAGACGACGTTCATCTAATAACTCGAGATACACCAAATGATCTTGGAAAAATTCATTTTTGTTGAGCATGTTTTGTAGTGAGATGTGGAGAGATGGAATTTGGACTTCGAGAGGTAAGACAACCTTGGTATCGTAAACTAGAGAAAAGGGTGTGGTAGTAGTTGAAGTGCGAATACTAGTATGATAAACCTACAAGGAAAAAGGAAGGTGCATATGCCAAAATCTCCTAGTATCATTGACTACCTTGATAATAATTTTGTTTAAGGTTTTATTGGTTACTTCAACTTGACCATTGGTTTGCAAGTAATAGGGTGATGAAAAGCGAGTTGGATACCAAATGTGTCACATAGTTTACGTAGGGTTTTGTTTTTGAATTGCTTTCCATTATCAGTGATGAGGCGATGATGAACGCCAAAGTGAAAAATGATGTGATGATTGATGAATTCACATATTTTCTTAGATTTTGTAGAAATAGTGGAATGGCCTTTACCCATTTAGTGTAATATTCGGTAGCGGTTATGATCCATTGGTGGTGTTGTGAAGAATGGGGGTTGATCTCACCGACAAGATCCAAACCCCATTGAGAGAAAGGCCAAAGGTCTCGTGTAACCTATAAGGCATGGCTAGGTGTGTGATGGAGATTAGCATATTGTTGACATTTCATGCAACATTAGACATACTCACAACAGTCACGGTTTATGGTTGGCCAATAATATCCTAGGCAAAGAATGTGTTTTATGATAGCTAAACCACTAAAGTGACCTCCACAAATTCCATCGTGGACTTATTTAATGGTGTAGGAGTTTCAGAACTTGTAAGGCATCATAAGAGAATGCCTTCAAAGCTGCATTTGTAAAGGAGACCACCCATGAGGACATAATGGGATACACTTTTAAGAATGGCTCGTTGTCCATTACAAGTGAGATCTGCAGGTAGAATGGAAAGGGAAAGATAGTCTGCATATTTCTTATACCAAAGGTCATGTGGGTTAGGGCAATAGTTTTGATAGAGTAAACTTCACAAGGTAAATAAAAGGGTGTTTTTAGCCTTTGTATGGTGACAAATATTTTAGAGTCACGGGTGAAGTAGGTATCTAAGAATCCAAGCGAGGCCATGGTATCCGCAAATTTATTGGTAGAACATGGGGTGGTTTGAAGTGTATACTGGTCATAGATGGTCGAAAGTATGTCTATGTACTACTTATACTATTGAAGGATCTCATTACGACACGGGTATATACCATTGACTTGGTTTATGACCAACTGAGAATCACCAAAGATATTGATTGTCTTAACATCTAAGGCATATGCATCCTAAAGACCTAATATGAGTGCTTTGTATTTCACAATATTGTTTGTATAATCAAAATCAAGTTTGAAAGACAAAGGCATAGGTTCACCCTCAAGAGGAATGAGGATAACACCAGCCCCACCCCCATACTAACACTTGGAGCCATCGAAGAAGAGTGTCATTTGGTAAGCGGGTTCATCTAGGGAAAGGGTAGCTATAGACTTATCTGGGAAGTCAAAGATAGATGGTTGATCCACGAAAATAGGTACATTCACTAGTTGGTTAGAAATTTCCTGGCCCTTAATGGAATTTTGATAAATGAATTCGAGGTTAAGGTCTAAAATAAGCATAATCCAATGTGCGACATGTTGATGTTGATAGGGTTTGGCATACATATAGTGTAATGGGTCAGTATTAGTAATGAAGAAGGTTTTTTGATTGAGTAGGTAATGGCGGAGTTTGGTGGTGATGAAAAATAAGGCTAAGCAGAGTTTTTGGTGTGGTTATATCTAGTTTTGTATTCAAGAGGGGTGCATCTTATGTAATAAACCGCTTGCTCTCGGTGCTGCTCGTTGCGATGTGCGAGCGTGGCACCTAGAGAATGGTTAGTGGTGGAAATATATAGGTAAAAGGGCTGGTCATCCTTAGGAGGAATGAGCATTAGTGATTGAATGAGGTATTGTTTTAATGCCTCAAAGGCTTTATGGCATTCATCATCCCATTTGAATGAAACATCTTTCTTGAGAAGATGATGAAATAGTTGACAATAATCAGAAAGTTACGAGATAAAACAAGGAATAGATTGCAACTTTCCTTGTAGGCTTTGAAATTTTTAGATATTAGTGGGTGGAGGCATTTCTAGAATGGCCTTGACTTTAGCAGGATTGACTTCTATGCCACGCAAAGAAACGATGAAACCCAAGAGTTTTCTAGAAAGTACCGCAAAGGCACATTTATTTGGTTGAAGACATACACAATACTTGATGAGATGGTCAAAGATGACTTTAAGGACCGGAAGATGTCCGGTTCGAAGTTGTGTGCATGTATACTTTGCTTAATGCTAAATCAAATGAAGCAAGAAATACCACTTAAAATAGTTCTACAATTTAGCTAAAACAAAGCATAAACACCATCATGATAAGAATTAAACAAGGGTTAGATGCTAGCATTCATCAATAGAAACTTTGAAACTAACAATGCTAAATATCTAAACTCCTCTATTCTCTAACAACAAATAAATGAATGGACCTAAGTAAGCTCCATGGCTATCAAAATAGTTGTCCTTAATGTTCCAAGAACCTAGGAATGGGGGCTAATCAAAGTTGGGGTACAAGACCCTTTTGACACCTCCCATATGACCCAAGCACTTTAAAAAGAGGCTTAACTCTTCAAGATGATGAACTCTCAAAAGGGCAAGGTGCAAGCTCTTAGTCTCTTTGCTATATGCTTTGCATTTGCTCTCTTAGAAAGTTTAGGTGTTAGTAAAAGGTAGGTGGAGGGCTCTTTTATATAGCACAAAGGATAAGGATTCAACACATTCTCATGAATGTGGGATAAAGGTAAAACATGATTAGGAATGGATAAGGTTGCTTTATTAAAGGTAACCTTACTTTAGAAGGGTTTAATACATGTTTAGCAAGTCATGGGAGTTGGGGTATTTTAATTAATCAAAGGTGATTAATTAATAGGTAGGTGTAAGCTTATAGAAGCCAATTAGAGGAATATTAGTGCGATTTAGGCTATTATAAGGGGATTAAATCAATTAAATATTGATTTATTGGTTAAATGGAAGGGAAAGCTAATTAATTAATAATAATTAATTAGTCTAGGTAGAAGGGGTGATTTATTAACGGAAGGTCATTAATTAGGGTATTTGTTAGATAGGAAACTTAATTAATTAGCTTAGTGTAATTAATTAATGATGATATGAGGGAAAATGAGTGCTTTTGACGATATGTCATTGATTTGCGAGAAAGGGGATAATTAGCGCTATTTAAGAATTTAAATTGCTTGGGCGTAATTATAGGTGTTTACATTTGCCCCTCTTTGGGGTGGCGTAAGTGATGCCACTTCAAAGATAGTAGACAGAAGATATTTTGAAGGGATAGAAGAAAAATTAGTAGGAGGGAGAGATGCCCCCTCGAGTGTTGATGGGGTGATGAAGGAAGCCGATCGACGATCGAAAAACATGAGAAGTAGGTAGAAGAATGGGGACGAGGCAGGATGCCCCGAGGAGAGGGAGAATTAGGGGTGAAAGGGAAGTGGTGTAGAAGAAATATGGATGAGGGGAGAGAAGAGCTTAACCTCTAGCCACTTATTTGTTTGGAACAACCTTGATGTCATCATATTGCCATAAGAACTACATCATCAGTCCTTATGAAAAATATAAGCATACGAAAAAGGTAGAATGACATGAAAAGCCATACTACAAACAATTGTCCATTGCTAAAAGTACCAACTCCACACAACATAAAATAATGCAATGCAATACGAGAAGGAAACAAGCTCATATAACAGGGAAAACAAGTACGAACGCACATATCCAACCCAACAACGGTCAAGACAATTGTACAAATGTTTTGTTATCAGTGTTGAAGAGATCCACAAGTTTGTGATTGACGAAAAGGGTTAAAAATGACTCCCAAGAAAGGATACATGCAAGGGGAAATGAAAATGGACACGGGGTCCATGAAGCGTTTGTCGCGAACGAAACAAAGACCAGCAACCAAAAGTGCCCCAGAGTACGACGAAGCAAGCAGCTAGCTTTTTTGAATGGTTGTGAATCCAGTGATCCGCAAGTCGTATTAATCGGGGAAGATGTGAGACAAACCAACAGGATATGGAGAAAATACCATGCACAAGACACAAGTTTTAGCCGTAAGAAGCAAGTTACCATTTTATAGGGTGTTTTACTTTTTAGGAATTTTTAAAAAATTTGCCTTGTTTTTGGATTTTTTTTATATATATATATATATATATATATATATATATATATATATATATATATATATATATATATTTTGTTGTTTTCTCGAAACAATGTTCTATTGTTTTTGTGTTTTTCTCGAAACAATGTTCTATTGTTTTTGTGTTGTCTGAAACAATTTTCTATTGTTTTTGTGTTTTGTGAAACAATTTTCTATTGTTTTTGTGTTTTCTCAAAACAATGTTGTATTGTTTTTGTGTTTTCTCGAAACAATTTTCTATTGTTTTTGTGTTTTCTGAAACAATTTTCTATTGTTTTTGTGTTTTCTGAAACAATTTTCTATTGTTTTTGTGTTTTCTCAAAACAATATTCTATTGTTTTTATGTTTTTCTCAAACAATTTTCTATTGTTTTTATGTTTTTGAAACAATTTTCTATTGTTTTTGTGTTTTCTAAAACAATTTTCTATTGTTTTTGTGTTTTCTAAAACAATTTTCTATTGTTTTTATGTTTTTAACAGTTTTCCAAAGCTATGTGCAGGTAACCAAGAAAGCATGGATGCCCCCAGTGTTAGGTGGGGAATATACAAGGCGAAGCCACGCGCTTATGAACAAGAAGGTGAAGTCGTTGAGTTGCCCCAGCCGTAAGATGGGAAATAACGAAAGACCACGTACCTTACTGAGGCGAATAGAAGAAGGCAAAGCCGATCAAGGTGGACTATATGGTGTGCACAAGGAAACTCGAAGGCAGAACCAGGTCTAGGATAAAGACAACTACCCTTCTAATACAAAATGCTTGTGAACAACGAATCCTCCCGAGGCGCCGGAAACCTGGTTTTCACCCAAGGACTTGTCCAAAGTGCCACAATTACGTGGTTTTCACTAGTGGACGACCTATTTTCTCTTTTTCTTTTTTGATTTTTTTTTTGTTTTTGTATTTTTAATTTTTGTGCCATGTTCAAGCATAGAACTTCTTAAGATGCATGGCGTTCATTGGCTCTCGGAGCTCATCACCATTGGGGTGAGCCAGTTTGTATGCCCCGGTGCCGTACTTGGCAACTATGACATAGGGTCCTAACCAGTGTGGTTTGAACTTCCCTTTCTTTTCTCACTCTGCTCTAGTGTTGAATTGGTTCTCCTTCATAACTAAATCACCCACCTCAAACTGGCGAGGGATGATTCTCTTGTTGTAGTTGCAGGAGATTCTGTGGTGATATACCTTCAGGTGATTAAGAGCGCGAATGCGCCTCTCATCCAGGAGCTCTAACTCATCCAATCTTTCCTCTCGATAATCTTCATCCTTATCCAAATAGTCCCTAAGAGAAATTCGCAGGGATGGGAGTTCAATCTCTAAAGGGATGATAGATTCTATCCCGAATACTAGGGAATATGGTGTGGCACCTGTAGGAGTGTGAATTGATTTTCGGTAGGCCCAGAGGGATGGGTGGATTTGTAGGTGCTAGTTTCGACCGATTTTTCTAACCATCTTCTCCATTATCCTTACCAAAGTCTTGTTTATTGCCTCAGCTTGTCCATTACCCTGAGGGTAATATGGTGTGGACCATTTCAATCTGATTTGGAACCGTTGGCAAAGACCTTTCACGCTTTGTTCTTAAATGACTTCCCATTATCTCTGTGACAATGGTCGTAGGAATACCATATCGGCAAATAATATGATTCATGATGAATTTAGAAATCTATGCTCTGTGACATAGGTTAAAGGGACAACCTCCACCCATTTTGTAAAGTATTCTCGTAATTTTGTGATGATATGGGTATGACCATCGGATGAGGTAGGAGTAAGCTTCCCTATTAGATCAAGTCCCCACTTAGAGAATGGCCACGGGGTAGTGATTGGTCAGTAATGGTTGCGATGGAGCATGGATGAAATTTCCATACTTTTGGCAAAGCACACATTTTATAACATAATTACAACAATCGGTTTCCATGGTGGGCCAATAGTAACCTACTCTTAACAATTTCTTAGCCAAGACCATTCCCTTTGTATGTGCTCCGCATACTCCTTCGTACTTCTTTAATTTCTGGATTGACTCGTCACATCCAGACAACGTAACAGTTCCCATCGTAGCCATGCCAATAAAGTGTACCTCTTAAAAGGGTGTAACGGGATATCCGCGAATCAGGATTTGCTTTTTGAATGGGAGATATTGGGAGGGAAAGTACTATCCTTAAGATAGGTGAAAATGGGTTCGTACCACGGGAATAGGGACCAACAACCTCACAAGCCAGGCAAGATTCCGGTACGTCATATGCGGGCTGGTGTAGATTTTCTACGAAAAATGGCATATCATTGTTCCCTGGTGGAATACGAAGCATAGATCCCACCATTTCCATAGCATCTACCGATCTGTTCTGTGCTCTTGGGATCTGCTCAAAGGTAATGCACACAAAATACTCCTTCAGAGTTTCCACCAACTTCTTGTAAGGTATGAGCTTGTCATCCTTAACTTTATACTCATCATTAACCTGTTTGATGATTAGTTGTGAATCACCTACAACCTTAACATGTTGAATATTCCACTTGATGGCTAGCTTCATCCCTGCAATGAGTGCTTCATATTCTGCAATGTTGTTCGTGCAAGGGAAGGCCAGGTGGAAATCCTGTGGTATAGGATCACCTGAAGGAGTAATAAGGACCACTCCTACACCTGAACCATGAAACATAAAAGATCCATCAAAATGTATCTGCCATATGATAGATTCTTCAATGTAGAGAAAAGATGCATCTGGTAGATCTAGACTCAAAGGTTCTGTGCTTTGCAAAGGTGCTTCCGCTAGTTGGTCAGCAAGTACTTGTCCTTTAATTGATTTTTGATGGACAAATTCTATATCAAACTCACTGAGTAGAATGATCCAATTAGCCATTCTACCTGTGAGGGCGGGTTTGGAAAACAAATACTTGAGTGGGTCAACCTTGGATATGAGCTTGGTCTTAGTATTTAGTAGGTAATGGCGAAGTTTCTGAAAGGTAAAAACAATGGCCAAGCAAGCCTTTTCAATCTAAGGATAATTACGTTCATAGGCGATGAGGGTGCGACTCAGATAATACACTTCTTTCTCTTTATGGCTAAGGTCATATTGGGCAAGCAGTGCACCAATAGCATATTGCGTAGCAGAAATATAGAGTAGAAGTGGTTCTCCCAGAGTGGGAGGCATGAGGACAGGTGGATTAGCCAGGTACTGTTTAAGCAAAGCAAAGGCTTGTTGTTGCTCAGGTCCCCAGATGAAAGTGATGTCCTTCTTAAGAAAATGAGTGAATGAGTGACATTTATCTGCAAGCTGGGAGATAAAGCGGTGAATGGCTTGAATTTTCCCTTGCAAGCTACGCAGTTGCTTGATATTCTCAGGTGGAGGCATTTCGTGATGGCGAAACTTTAGCAGGGCTACCTCAATACCTCATCTTGACATGATGAAGCCTAATAGTTTCCCAGATAGCACACTGAAGACACACTTCTTTGGATTTAGCCTGACTTTGTATTCACGCAGCGCTCAAAGATACGCCGCAAAATGATAGGATGATCCTCTCTTGTTTTGGACTTTCCTAGGATGTCATCTACGTAGTCTTCCATGATGTCATGAATCATATCGTGAAATATTACTGTCATGGCCCGCTGATAAGTTGCTCCCGCATTCTTAAGGCCAAATGGCATCACCTGATAATAGAAGGTGCCCCAAGGAGTTGTGAAAGCTATTTTGTGTTGGTCTTCCTCAGCGATCTTAATTTGATTATAACCCAAAAAGCCATCCATAAGTGATAGCATTTCGTACCCTATGGTCGAGTCAACAATCATGTCAATGTTGGGCAACGGAAAGTCATCTTTAGGGAAAGCTTTATTGATGTCCCTAAAATCTATGCAAATTCAGATACCAATAGGTTTCTTCTAGACATGAACAATGTTTGATATCCATTCAGAATAATCAATTGGCCTGATGAATCCTGCTGCAAGCAACCTTTCCAATTCTTCTTTAACTAACAAGGCCACTCTTGGGTGCATCTTTTGAAGCTTTTATTTGATAGGCTTAGCGTCTGCGTGCACAACCAGGTTATGCACGACCAAAGTTGGATCTAAGCCGGGCATGTCTTTGTAAGACCATGCGAACACATCAATAAACTCTCAGTAGCATAGTGAACGTCTTTTGTTCTCTGGCGAGAGTGATGCTCCCAATTTTACTATCTTGGGATCTTCTTCGGTACCAATATTGACATCAATGGTTTCTTCAACTAACAATTTTGATAAATCCTCCATACGCGTAGGATTGGGAGGTAGGTTGAGATCTTCATCCAAGGATGTCTCTACGAGATTTTCATCCTTGGCATGGTCACTTTGTTTGTCCTTTGATTTTCTTATTTGTTTTTCAGCCAATGCCTCAAAGAGGTTTTCACTGTGTGACTTGGATTTCGATTTTCCTAAGGCTTTTCTTTAGAACTCTTGCCTTCACTTTTCTTTAAATTTTGCTGACCATGAAGTTCAGCCTCCTCGCTGAAGTAGGCGCAGGTGTTTAAGTCGATAAAGAAACCATTCTCATGATCTCCAATGGGAATTGTATCCCTTATGCCCATGAACTCGTAATAACCTCATCGTTCTTGAATAAATCTAGTGGCACGTGACGTTGTTGGTCCCATTCAATAAGGGAGGGGTATACAAGGTCAAGGTTTGGTTCAGTGGGGGTGATGGTTAGGACAATGTTATTCATGAAAAGGTTCGTGGAGGCTAGATCCTCATATTGGCTACAACAGAATCCGTATCATTGTCTCAGATAATCGAGCTATCCTCATTCTCAGAAAAAGTCACATCTTGATCGTTGGGGTGTGCTCTATAAGGGTGAATCCCAATGCCATATCTTTCTGTTTTGAAATGTGGAAGAGGGACTGGTTCTCTTTGTCCTTGTTCATTCCTCCCACATCCTAGGCCTTTGTAGCCCATGGAGTACATCATTCTGCTAGATTTTTCATATTCTGGGGTTTGATACCAAGATGGCTGAGTGTCCTTAGGGACCCAAGTAATAGGTGGATCAAGTAATTTTTCCTCATCTAACAAGCCTCCAGGTAGGAACGACCCAATAGTGTGTTCCTCTCTAGGTCTCCCAAGCGGTAGTTGGGTCGACCTCTAGTCTTGGGCGATAAGGAGAGGTCGAGAAACCAAGAGCGCTTGTTGTACTTTATACTCCCACATGCCATATTCGGAATTTTCATCTCCCATGAATTAAATGGAGATGTTGAAGTAGATGCCCCATGAGTGCAAGAACTAAGAGAATTTGAATCTACTCGAGATTCCATGGCCTCAGAATGAAGAGGGACAACTATATCTGTGGAGGGACATGCATATGTACCCTTTCGTGCAAAGCTATTAAGAGCTCTACAATGAGCAAAGGGCTCTGAGTCTCCTGGTATTGTTACCGTATGTCCCTCATGCTTCAACTTGATGCATTGGTGAAATGTTGATGTCACTGCTTGCATGGCATGGATCCATGGTCGGCCTAGAAGCATATTATATGGAAGTTCCAATTCTAAGACGTGAAACTTTGTCTGATGGCAAGTGGGGCCCACCTCCATTGGCAGCGTAATGGTGCCTGCTGACTCTCTTTCCACGTTGTCGTATGTGGTGATAGTGATGATATGGGACTCAAGATCTTCTTCCGTATGTCCCAATTGTTTGCCTAATTTAAGTGTGCAGATGTTCAATCCAGATCCGTTATCCACAAGCACCCGTTTGATTTTCCTGTGGGTAACAACTACCTCAATGTATAAGGGAAGATTATGTGTAGGATTCTCGGTAGGGACCTCCCTATGGTTGAAAGTGAGATGCTCACTTGGTGTAATATTTGCCACCGCGGTTTGAAGGTACGCCGGATCGAATTCTAAAGGCACTCCCGACCCCTGAAGAGTTTGATACAGGATGTCCTTATGTACATTGGAAATCTTGAGAAGGTCTAAGATCAAAATCTTAGTAGATGTCTTCTCAAGTTGTTCTAAAAGGTTATACTTACCAGTATGCGGGGTCGACGGAGAGGGGTCTAGAATTATGAGGCGGGCGCGCCTTGTTACCACAGCACAGTCCTTTCCCTTAATCCAGATGGTGTTGACGCGGTCAGCAGGGGAGTGAATACATCCGATAAGCGAATCGTAATGATTGTTATCTCTCTTGGTATACAAGTAATTCGCGGCTTTATAGGTTTGGGATGACTCTCCCGATCTAGTTTTGCCTTTTCCGACTTATCATGCTTGGGGAATGGTTCCTTATAAATCCCCATCTTCTCATTAGGTGTTTGCATGTGGCTAGGGTTATCCACCTCTATCTCCCCGTTGTCAATGAGGTCTTGAATATAGTGGCGAAGTCACAAACATTTATTTGTTTTATGACCTTTAACGCGATGCATTTCGTAGTATTCATGCTCCTTATACCATGAAGGTTTAGGAGTGTTGTCATCAAACGGTTGCGTTGTAGGATAGGTCATCATGTGGGCTGCATCCAACTGTTTTAGTATGATGGACAACGGCTCATTGAGGGAGGTGAATGTTCATCACTTTGGTGGTGGTTGAATTGGGCCCTTGGTCAGTTTAAAAGGTTGACTGGTTTGGACTGTTTGAACACATTTGGAATCAATGATTCCGTCTCCCACCATGTTTTTGTTTTTGTTAAAGATCTTCGGCTTGTCAGTGGGTTTGACACTTTGGTTGTCTTTAGATTGGGTTTTGAGGGTGCCTTTGGCAATGAGAGCCTTTTCTATTTGAATCCCTTTCTCGATAACCTCCTCAAAGGTTTGGACACAATGCATTTGGAGGTGGAAAGCTATATTTGGGTTGAGATTAGGGATGAAAATACTGACCAGCTGCTTCTCAGGGAAAGTGCAAGGGAAGTGACTAGCTATCCCTCTCCATCATTGGAGGAAGCTAGCGAAGGTCTCATTTGGGCGTTGTTTTGTGCCACACAAGTTTGCCATGGTGATGTCACTCTCTATGTTATATGAGAAATGACGCACGAATCTTTCTGCCAATTTTGGCCGGTGAAAATTGATCCTCGTGGTAAGCGCGTAAACCATTCCAATGCTTGACCTCCGAGACTCTTAGGAAAAAGTCTGATGAGGTAATTATCACTATAAGACACCTCTTGACATGCCATGTAGAAATATTTAACATGATCCCTTGGGTATCCCTTTCCTTTGTATTTGTCAAACTTTGGCATATCAAATTTCTTTGGAAAGGGTTGAAGGGTCATTGTCTTGTCAAAAGGATAGGGGCATAGTTCTTCATATTGGTATTTCCTAATACTCCCTATATTGCTTTCTTGTATGCTCACAAGTGTTGCTTTCATAGATTGCACTTCTTGTGTGAGCAATTGTTCTTTAGTGGGAGAAGCAGGGATGTGTACACGATGATACCCTGTGTCTTCTTCTCCTTGGTTTTCTCGATGGAGTTCGTGGATCCTAAACTTAGGCTTTGACTTTTGAATGTTCTTGTTTGTGTCTTTACGCACTGGAAAGTAAGTAAAGCTATTTTTGGCTTATGTTCTTGAGTTGTTGTTGGATTGTGAATTGGTTTGTGTCTTCTTCTTCTAAAGGTTCTTCCTCTTTGTATTATGGAGGTTCTTCCCCTGTCTCATGTTCTATCTTGTTTCTTCGTGGCACTTTGATGAGGGGTATTCTATGCCCTACCACTTTATCATTTTCTGCGTAAGAAGTGGAAGCATGCCCACCTGTTAAAATATCTTCCATATTGATAAGGGGGCGTTCTTCCTTAGTAGTGTCATTTGTAGGTAATATTGGTTCATTCTCGGTGGGCAATTTGGCCCCTAATTCCATGACCCGTGCCAAAACTCTATCTTTATTTCTAAGGAGAAACTCATCTAGTAGAGTGGGGTCAAAATCAAAGTCTGCGTGTGGTGATTCTAATTCGTTTCCACTATGGTCAACCATTTCTTCTATTTCCTTTTCTGCAGAAAATAGTGGTCCTAGATCGTGTCTCGATAAATGGGTTTGACCCTTGTTTGTTAGAGGTTTCCCAAGCTTGTGCCTGTTGTTCCTCATATGTTTGTTTCTTTAAACCTAGACGCGTCTTGGGAGCCATGTTTTCGTGATAAGTTTCACTAAGGTAAGTTGTATATTTGTTCAAAATTCAATGACTACCCCTAAGTGAAACACAAGATGTATGTGTTAAGAGTAAATTAACAGAGTGAGAATATCAATGTGATAGAAAGATAAAGTCACCAATGAAACAATTGTTTGGTACCAAAACTTAATCAAATGAAGTACTTCCTAGACTACATTTCAAAGTAATTTGTGACGCCAGATGATTAACAAGATGTCTCCACTTATGCCAAGTTCAAAGGAATGAACAAGACGTAAGTAAATACATGAAGTTAAATGTGATCTCCCAATCAAGATATACGATGAGCAA
Organism: Taxus wallichiana var. yunnanensis; assembly: GCA_018340775.1. Taxonomy (NCBI): domain Eukaryota; kingdom Viridiplantae; phylum Streptophyta; class Pinopsida; order Cupressales; family Taxaceae; genus Taxus; species Taxus wallichiana. The sequence goes on from CM031244.1 coordinate 704,645,911, forward strand.
GCTCAAGTCTGATTAAGACCTATATCTCAAAAAGTGCCAATTACGATTTTTGAATGACACAACAATATCACCAAGATATGTTAACCCACTTTGTAAGAAAGTGAAGTATTGATATCGAGTTGTTATTGATATAACATGCACAAATGGTAGTGCCTAGCACCTTTTGAAATCGAGGTAATAATAAAACTGAACAAAAAAATGCTCAAAGTATAGCTAGGAATAGTTAAGAATGTGTGCAGTGTAACCGTACAATATAGGTATTTATGTCGAGTTTACAAGAAACAAGACGTAAATATCGAAATTGTAATGATACGAGACAAACAAGCTAACTCCTCTATGGAAGTCCATGCAGTGATGAACCACGCCTAACTACAATGATGATCTTGACGTGGGTATCAAGATCACAATGGCTACCAAATGACGTGAAAATGCCTCCACTCACTTTAGACGTTTAACTAACCCAGCCGCAAACATGGATGGGCGTAAACGGACATAAAAGTGAGGGAAACAGTCGAATGGCAACACAAAGGTAATCACACCTCTTTTGATCAACAAAGTGTCAAAAGAATATGAAGGAAATAAATCAAGAAAAAATGACAAAAAATGCTAGTCTCACTTCGGCAGAGTTTCGCCTCGCCCTAAGGCAAGTAAAAACTAGGCGAAAGTAATACGTCACACGTTTCTCAAAAAGAAGGTTCACAACTCAACACTATTTTAAAGTGGTCAAAGTGGGCTCCTGGCCAAAGTATATTCTCCTAGGTGGTTCTCTCACCCTAGGTGTTACAAAGTTACCACGAGCGAGCGCGATTTACCCAAAAATTCACACTGACTAGTTTGGGAGTATCTCAACTTTACTTTACCCCCTTCAAGAATCAGTAGGCAACTAGTGCGTCTACGTGTACTATCACTGGGGTCACCACAACGGACAACTTGTAATGCTATCTCACAAAGGAAACACTAGTCAAGTAGGTAGTGCGGAGCACTTCCCGTTTTGTCCACAAGGTTCCCTCTTGCGTGGACTACTTTGGGGTTCCTGGAACCACCCCCATTGTTGTAGCTTAAGGCATTATGCCAAAGGGGTTATGTTCCAGTTGAGCGGAGAGGGACGTACCCTTTTCGAAACCTGCAATACAGTGTTTTGAATATGTTGTTCTTTTTATCTTGTTTAATTAGGTGTGGTTTGATTGAACACCTTTTGGCAACTTGTATAACAACTGTATTAGTAGTTTTTGATTTTGTTTTGATTCCTCCTTTCTTTGACAAGCATTTTTAGGTCCTGCACTTAAGCGTTAGTAGTTCTCCAAGAAAATCACATTATTTAAAAGAGAATTAAGAGTTGATTTTGATTCTCAAGACCATCCAAGGATGCAAGAGAAGAGCATACAAAACAAATAATCCAACTAAAAAGTAAAGAAAATCTTTTCAATCAATGAACCATACAAAATTTTTGATAAATGTTCATTCCTTTAAACCAAAAGTGAAAGATGAAGTTTCCAATTTACCAAATGTTATAAAATGAATACTAAAGTTGCTTTTGATTCTCAAGATCACCCTAAGGTGCAAGAGAAGAGCATACACAAACTTTATCCAAACTATATAGAAATGGAAAACTTCAAATCAAAGGACCATTGAAAAATGCTTTGTAAAAGGTTCATTCCCTTAAGCAAAATGAATAATAAAGTTTCCAAGTTTAATCCCAATGTTAACAAGATAGAGATCAAAGTTGTTTTTGATTCTCAAGATCACCAAATGTGCAAGAGAATAGCATACACAAGCTTTGGTCTAAATCGAGTAAGCATGGAAATACAACATTCATCAAAACATTAGACATGTTAGAAAATGACTAGTTTTAAAATAACAGAAAAACCTACAATTTTTGTAAGTATAAATCCCAAATTTATGTTTTCATTGCATATTTAACTTCAATACCTTTCCAATGCAAAAAAATGGAGTCATTTCGAGTTCGGGAGCAAAAGTTATGGCCTTCGGAAGATGGGTTACACATATGATCTTATGCTCATGGGTATGCACTTGACATGCACTCAAAAAAATGTCAAAAAAACGTCCCTTAATCTGCAAAATGGACAAATTTTTGCAACCAAGATTCAATTTTGACAACAACCCATCACATTAATATATGAATAGAAGACTCAACGCTATCAAACATTAACATACATGCTCAAGAATTTAAGATTTTCAAGAAATTGACAAAACTAGCATGTAGAATGATGAAAAAGTAAGCTCTAAAAATGAAAACATGATGAAATCTTGAAATTTTCTCACCAACATTAAATTTTGACAGCAACCCACCACATTAATATGTAAATAGAAGACTTAGCACTATCAAACACTAACCTATATGCTCAAGAATTGAAAATTTTCAAGAAATTGACAAAACTAACATGTAAAATGATGAAAAAGTAAGCTCTAAAAATGAAAACATGATGAAATCTTGAAATTTTCTCACCAAGATTAAATTTTGACAGCAACCCACCACATTAATATGTAAATAGAAGACTCAGCACTATCAAACACTAACCTACATGCTCAAGAATTTAAAATTTTCAAGAAATTAACAAAACTAACATGTAAAATATTGAAAAAGTAAGCTCTAAAAATGAAAACATGGAGAAATCTTGAATTTTTTTCCCTCAATTCCAATTTTGACAGCACTTCACCTCCTTTATACCTACAAGGAATACCCAACACATGCAAACTCAACAAAACAAGTTAAGAAAAACAAGTTAGATCAACATGTAAAAGAGGGTTAGTAACCAAAAATAAAACTTAACTACAAAAACTTGAAATTAAGTGCAAAGGACAATGGAGTATGTCCCACTGGGCATGCTAAATGTGTGCATGTATACTTTGCTTAATGCTAAATCAAATAAAGTAAGAACTACCACCTAAAATAGTTCTACAATTTAGCTAAAACAAAGCATAAACACCATCATGATAAGAATTAAACAAGGGTTAGATGCTAACATTCATCAATACAAACTTTGAAACTAACAATGATAAATATCTAAAATCCTCTATTCTCTAACAACAAATAAATGAATGGACCTAAGTAAGCTCCATGGCTATCAAAATAGTTGTCCTTAATGTTCCAAGAACCTAGGAATGGGGGCTAATCAAAGTTGGGGTACAAGACCCTTTTGACACCTCCCATATGACCCAAGCACTTTAAGAAAGAGGCTTAACTCTTCAAGATGATGAAATCTCAAAAGGGCAAGGTGCAAGCTCTTAGTCTCTTTGCTATATGCTTTGCATTTGCTCTCTTAGAAAGTTTAGGTGTCAGTAAAAAGGTAGGGGGAGGGATCTTTATATAGCACAAAGGATAACGGATTCAACACATCCCCATGAATGTGGGATAAAGGTAAAACATGATTAGGAATGGATAAGGTTGCTTTATTAAAGGTAACCCTACTTTAGAAGGGTTTAATACATGTTTAGCAAGTCATGGGAGTTGGGGTATTTTAATTAATCACAGGTGATTAATTAATAGGTAGGTGTAAGCTTATAGAAGCCAATTAGAGGAATATTAGTGCGATTTAGGCTATTATAAGGGGATTAAATCAATTAAATATTGATTTATTGGTTAAATGGAAGGAAATCTAATTAATTAATAATAATTAATTAGTCTAGGTAGAAGGGGTGATTTATTAACGGAAGGTCGTTAATTAGGTATTTGTTGGATAGGAAACTTAATTAATTAGATTAGTGTAAATAATTAATGATGATATGAGGAAAATGAGTGCTTTTGACGATATGTCGTTGATTTGCGAGAAAGGGATAATTAGCGCAATTTAAGTATTTAAATTGCTTGGGCATAATTATAGGTGTCCAGAGATGTTTAGATTTGGCCAAAAGATCATCTATGAAATCTTCCAATATGTGATGCATGATGTCATGGAAGATGTAAGACATGGCTCGTTGATATGCAACACCAACGTTTTTAAGGCCAAAAGGCATGACTCGATAGTAGAAATTCCCTAGGGGGTGATGAAGGCGATCTTATGTTGATCCTTTCGAGCTAGTAATATTTTTTATCAGAGCCAAGAAACCGTCCATGAGTGATAGAATTTCATGGCAAGCGGTGAGATCAACTTGTTAGTCAATACCCGACACGAGGAAGTTATCTTTAGGACAAGCGAGGTTGAGGTCTGTTAGCATATGGATTTGCACACATGCAAATGACATGCAACAGTGTGGGAACGAAGTCCCTCCTCAATGAAGGTGAGGCTGCCTTTATTGAAAACCAAAACTGTATTTACATCTATACATTCAAAATTGTATGTGGGGGTTTTGGAACATCAATGGAAGAAAAGTGAATGAAGGAAATGGAATGAAATGAAAGAAAGGAGTGGAATGGAATGGACTGAAAGAACATGCAAGAGTTAGGTAAAAACAGAGCCTAATATTGCATGAAGAGAAAAGATGAATAACCAACACAAATAAAACGGAGTTTGAGTTAGCCAAACAAGAACATGCAAAAGGGAACACACATGAGCAAGTAGATAGTTAGAGCTTGATCATTGTGAACTAGAACAACTGATTACTAATGTTGACAATAAGATCAAAGATAATATTTGCATGCAAGATTTAAACACCTAACATCTAATGAACATAAGAACACCAAATGTTACCAGAGACAATGAATGAGACACAAAGTTCTTATTCCATTAACTCCAAAATGTTTTTCACAAAGAACACAAAGTTTCTTTCAAAACAAAGCTTGCACAAAAGTATCTTCTTCTCCTCTCTCAAAGTCACCCCATTTTTGTGCCCCATCTTTACGTGATCATGTTCATGACTATTTTGGTGCAGGTCCGTTCTTTGCGTCCATAAAGTCCTTGTCCCCAATCGAGCAGTGTTATCACCAATTTTGACTGCGCAAAATTGTCAAAAAACAATTAAATAATTAAAAATTAGAAAATTTTGAAAAGTATTACTTTGCATGGTTCATTGGACTCCTTGCGATCGCCTTATTTTTGTGATCGTTTCGGTCTTCGTTTCGTGATTTTCGGGCAAGAACTCTTCCCTTGTGCTATAAAACGCATTAAAATACATTAAAATAATTAATTAATATTTAATTAATTAATTGCTCCTTGTTTGATTAAATTAATCACTTAAGGAGTATTTAATTAAATAAATATAAATTAAGATTCATCCGACAAGTTTTGGTGCCGGGGAAGTTAGCTTTTGTTTCAATTAGGGTTGGCATCCCAAACCCGGATTTCCACTTTCCGGCAATTTCTTCAAATTTCCGCGACGCGGATTTTCCTTTGCCAATTGCCAAATCATGGATTGGAAAACGGGCATAAAATTCTCCAATTTCCCAATGGATAAGGCACGATCTTAGGTGTCTTGATCTAGGTGGCACATTGCTGACTAGGATGTCTACGTGTGCATACAAGTCATTTAAGTGGGGTCCACATGTACCCATTTCTTTTATTTATGTATTTTTCCTTAAATGACCTTTTAACTTAAGTGGTTTCTATTTTTAGTCACTTTTTAAAAGTTGGTTAGAAAAAGTCAAAGGTCACTTAAGTGCCTTATTTAATGATCATATTAAACCCTAACTACTTTGTAACCAACTTTTGGGTTATAAAAGGAAGTGAGGGGCTCATTTGTAAGGGTGACTTTGAGAGAGGAGAAGAAGATACTTTTGTGCAAGCTTTGTTTTCAGAAGAAACTTTGTGTTCTTTGTGAAAAACATTTTGGAGTTAATGGAATAAGAACTTTGTGTCTCATTCATTGTCTCTGGTAACATTTGGTGTTCTTATGTTCATTAGATGTTAGGTGTTTAAATCTTGCATGCAAATATTATCTTTGATCTTATTGTCAACATTAGTAATCAGTTGTTCTAGTTCACAATGATCAAGCTCTGACTATCTACTTGCTCATGTGTGTTCCCTTTTGCATGTTCTTGTTTGGCTAACTCAAACTCCGTTTTATTTGTGTTGGTTATTCATCTTTTCTCTTCATGCAATATTAGGCTCTGTTTTTACCTAACTCTTGCATGTTCTTTCAGTCCATTCCATTCCACTCCTTTCTTTCATTTCATTCCATTTCCTTCATTCACTTTTCTTCCATTGATGTTCCAAAACCCCCCCCACATACAATTTTGAATGTACAGATGTAAATACAGTTTTGGTTTTCAATAAAGGCGGCCTCACCTTCATTGAGGAGGACTTCGTTCCCACCTTTGTTGCATGTCATTTGCATGCGTGCAAATCCATATGCTAACAGTTTTTGGCGACTCCGCTGGGATTCAGAAATCGTTAACCAGTGCTTGGTTAAATCTTTATGACTATCCCCTCTGCACAAGCTCCAGTTCTTCAACCGAACCTTGTGCCCGACGAAGATTTCCAAGGAGATATTGCTGCCAACCTTCGAATAGTAGCTTGGGAAAACCGCGAAAGCTTGCAGCAATTTGTGGCTATTGATAGAGCCATTGACAGAGAAATCTACATCGAAGACCTTAGAAGAAGAGCACCCGCACTCGTGGCCAGAAGACCTCTTGGGCACGTGTTGATAGTTGTTCACCGACGCGGTCCTCTTCCACCCAGGTAATAGATACTCAAAAAGATATATCATCAGATTTGAGGCAAGCTATTTGGGAAAAGCGCACAAGTAACCATCATTTTCATCTCGCCGCATCAGTACTAGATAACGAAGAAGAGAAAGCTGCGAGAGTTGTTAGAGTTATTCAGGCGCAAATAGCTCAAGAAAGAGAGCAAAGAGAAAAGGCTAGAGCTGGTCGGAACACGCCAGTGATCTCTCCACCATAAATATTCCAAGCTGGAAGGAAAGAGGTTTACGCGAGGAGAAAAAGCTAAAGGTAAATCTGACCCTACCTTTGATTTTCAAGGAAAATTTGGTTTCAAGTTATCTCCTCCTAAGAAGAACACACCTCGTAGATCTGCGAGCCTTGCATCAAGTCCTGAAAGAGCAAGCAAGGAAGGAATCACTACCAGTCAAGCACTTGTCCTTGCTCACATTGTTTTACCTACGCATACCACCTTTCCTCCAATGGCAGCCAATGTACCATGGGGAAATGCCATAGGCCCATTGGCCTTACCTGCTCGACATGAACTCCCACGAGGATCAAGAAAGATTCTTCCCAAGTTCGACGGAGATGGGAAGACGTCACCAGAGGATCATATTTCTGCCTTCTTCGCTGCATGTGCTGTTTTGTCAGTAGAATACGAAGATGTTGCTATTCGTCTCTTCATCGAGACATTGCATGATATTGCTGCAGATTGGTTTCATCATCTACCCAATGGATGTATTACAAGTTGGGATGATATGAAAACCAAGTTTGAAAATCGATTCAAAACAGCCGAAGATGAACATGCTCTTCTTGCCCAACTATCTCAGGCAAAGAAAGAGCCTACAGAACCCATGAGGAATTTCGTGGCCAAATTCAACAAGATGGTAAACAAAGTTCCTACCGGGATTCGTCCCAACCCTGATGGACAAAAATGTTTCTTTATTAACGCACAACAACCAGAAGTGTGCTATCAGCTAAGAAGAGCCAGGGTGGCTACTTTGGAACTTGCTCAATCTTTGGCCATAGAAATCGAAGATGACTTAATCATGGCAGGAAAATTCAAGAAAAATTCCCTCAAAGGAAAGAGTCAAGAAACTCCCAACGTTTCAGAAACCATACTCACTAAGTTGGCTAATGATATGCTCGCTTTGAAGAAGCAAGTTGCTCAAAGTAGTAAACCTGCTCCTTACAAAGATATCCCACGAAAAGGATACGTTCCCAACAAAGCCAGGATTGCAGGTGCTCCAACGAGGCTTGCTATTGAAGCAGCTCCCGCAACTAATTCCAAATGTGATGTCATCGAAGAAAGCGATGATGAGATTGAGGTCGTCGAGGTTGATGAGGAAGAGCCCGATTCTGAGGCATCTGAACCTACAGTTGAAGATCCAGAGGAAGAAAGCAATAATCATTTCTTTGAGTACCGTTCTGATGAAGAAGATGAATATGAAGAAATTATAGAAGATATGAATAGTCAATCCTTCACTGTCTTCACACGCTCTCAGAAAAAGGACCAAGATACCGCCAAGGCGGGAGATAGAGAGGTTTCCAAGGAAACTCTCAAAGGATCCAAGATAAAGGAGGCTCCTAAAGAGTCCAGAGATACTGAGGTTTCAAAGGTCAAGACTATCTTAAAGAAAGGAGAGCCTTTGTTAGATCAATCAGTTAGTAAACCAATTACGAAGAAAACTTCTTCTTCCACATCCGTATCAACCAAGCCCGAGACCAAGGTCAAAAGTGTGCCATCATCAAGTTCGAAAGAACTCATATCTGAGACTTCAAGTGCAATTACTTTGCCTAAATTTGATATCATTGATCATATCAATAAAACAAAAATTTCCATGTCACAGGCAGAGTACTTGAAGTCCAACAAGGATCAGCTCGAGAAGTTGGTCCAGTTTATCAAAGGCGACTCTACTGTTCATTCCTCTAAAGGAATTCTAAAAACTCCCAAAGATGGGAAAACTCAAAATATTGTGGCGGCCACTACACCTTCCAATGAAAAGATCGAACCTTTCTTTGTGTCTTTTCTTATCAACGGATGCAAGTTAAGTAATTGCATTATAGACTCTGGAGCCTCGGATAATGTGATGCCGGAAAAAGTAGCACATGCTCTTGGTTTGACTTGTACGAGAACATTCGGATCGTGTTACTCTATGGAAACCAAGCAAGTTCCTCTGATCGGGCAGATTAAGGACGCCCAAATGGTTTTAGCCCAATTTCCTCAAAAGCGAGTTAAGGTAACTATTTTAGTTGCTGATATCCCTGCCTCGTATGGAATGTTGTTGAGCAGAAAATTTTGTAGGGATTTGGGTGGTGAGATTCAAATGGACTGGTCTCATGCCATGATTCCTATCAAAGGAGAAATGAAGAAACTTATGCCGAAGCTCGTGCCAATTTCAAGAATTAAAATTGAAGATCCTCGCGCACAGATCCTTTTCCAAGGCTCAAGTATGGGTAATTATATGATGACCACAGAAGTTCATACCCCTGAGATCACTTGCCAAGACTCCAATGAGATCTGGACTCTTGAGTTCGATGGAAGTTGTTGCTCAACGGGCTCTGGTGCAGGAGTGGTGCTCATATCTCCAAATGGTAAAATCTTTCCTTTTTCCTATAAACTCGAATTTTCAAATACTAATAACACTGCAGAGTACGAGGCATTAATCCTTGGCCTCCAAGTTGCAGAAGAGAAAGGGATAAAAAATCTGAAAGTCTTTGGAGATGCGGAATTGATCGTGAAACAAGTAAGAAATCAGTTCCAGGTAAAGAACGATCGTCTGAGACACTACAGAAATAAAGTTTGGGATGCCATAGAATTTTTCGACGCTTTTTCCATTAAATCTGTCCCTCGTGAAAAGAATGACAAAGCGGATTCTCTAGCAGTCTCAGCGTCATTAATGATTCCTCATTCAGATTTTGATCAAGACAAATACACCATTGAAATGGTCTTTAGGCCAAGTGTTCCTGACAATGCAGAAAATTGGCAAGTATTTAATGATGATCAACAAATTATTGCCTTCTTGGAAAAGAGAGAAAATTTTGAACAGTTGTACTTTGAAGGAAGTGATTCGGCATTTCGCGAATCAACTACCTCACCCAATCAGGAAGGAGTTGAGAACGAAGATCCTGGTGATGGCATCATTCAACTCAGAGGAAATAAAATTCCCAAAGGGTTGGTTTCACTCGAAGAACTTTTTGACAAACATGACAGGTTTATTAAAGAGAAAGAGCAGGCAGGACCTGCAAATTCTGCTGACTATGAGCAAATTAATATCGGCACCAAGGATAAACCTCGCCTGATCAATATTGGTAAATGTTGCTCGCCTGAGGAGCGCAGGAAATTCATAAATCTCCTTACCAAATATTCTGACGTCTTGGCATATTCATACGAAGATTTGAAGTCTTTCCAACCCAGGGAAATGGAGCATGCCATACCCTCAAGCCCGGCGCTAGATTCCATTCTGTGCAAAAGCAAAGACAATATAATCCCAAAATCGGCAGGACAATATTTCATGAAGTTCAAAAGATGCTAGATGCACGAATAGTTTTTCCTATTCGACATTCAACCTGGATAGCTAATATTGTACCGGTTCGCAAGAAAAATGGAGAAATTAGGATTTGCGTGGATTTCCGCAATCTTAATCAAAGCGCCTCAAGGATAACTACCCATCGCCAACCATGGACCATATTCTCGCAGCAAGAATCGGATCGGAAATGCTATCTATGCTAGATGGCTTCTCTGGCTATAATCAGATTGAGGTGGCTAGAGAAGATCAACATAAAACTGCATTCACTACCCCCTGGGGTACGTTCGCATATAGAAGAATGCCCTTCGGTTTGATCAATGCTGGTGCAACGTTTCAAAGGGCCATGGATATGGCATTTGCAGATTATAAGGACAAGATCATTGTGATATACCTAGATGACTTGACAGTGTTTTCAAAGAAGCGAGAAGATCACTTAAGAGATTTAGAGAAAATTTTGCAAAGGTGTAAACTTCATAAGATTTCTCTGAATCCAAAAAAATCTGTGTTTGGAGTTACGGAAGGTAAACTCCTAGGTCATATTGTTTCTAAGGAAGGAACTAAGATCGATCCTGAACGTGTTCAAGCTATAAAGAATCTTTCCTTGCCTACAAGTAAACCTGGAGTCCACTCTTTCTTTGGAAAGGTGAATTTTTTGAGAAGGTTCGTGCCAGATTTCGCCGAGTTGACTAAAGAAATCGCTGATATGATGAAAGGAAAAGAATCTTTCAAATGGTCAAAGGAAGGTAGAGAGGCGTTTGAGCAAATCAAGGGTGCTATTGCAAAAGCTCCTACATTGGTGTGTCCCGATTTTAAGAAGGATTTTATAATTTATTGTTATGCTTCGCCACACACAATCTCTGCCATTTTGACTCAGCACAATCAAGAGGGGATTGAATCTCCTATCGCATTCATGAGTTCGGGATTCAAGAAACATGAACTTAATTACACTCCTCTTGAGAGACATGCGTACGCGGTGGTAAGAGCCCTAAAACACTTCAGGTATTACGTGTTGAATTCTCACACCAAAGTCTTAGTTCCGGATACCGCGGTGAAATCAATGTTGACACAACAGGAACCGGGATCTAAAAGAGGTAATTGGGTCTCCAAGATACAAGAATATGATCTGGACATCAAGCCTACCAAGTTGGTTCGAGGGAGAGGACTCTGCCAACTCATTGCAGAGAATGAACCACGAGTTAACTCTGAAGAAGAACTAGTTGAAGGAAATTTACCATTGGTAGTTTTTGTCAGTACCACGGATGAATGGTATTCTGATATTGCCTATTTCCTCACATACGGTGAGTGTCCAGAAAATCTGACAGCTAAAGAGAAACGAGCAATCAAACTAAGAGCTGCCAGATACGTCATTTGGGATAACACGTTGTTCAAGAAAGGAATTGATGGCATGTTCCTCAGATGTGTTGATAAAGAACAACAGCCTAGGTTGCTGGAAGCCTTCCACAATCATGCTTGCGGCGGTCATTTTTCTAGCCCAGTAACGGCCCATAAAATTCTGAGAGCACATTATTACTGGCCCACTATGTTTTCTGATGCTCAGAAATGGGTGACCAAATGTGAAGCCTGTCAACAATTTGTCGGAAGACCGAAGTTGGCGGCGGCACTGCCTTTGAAGCCATTGTCATTGAAGAACCCTTTCAACAATGGGGTTTAGATTTCATCGGGGTCTTGAACCCTAATTCCAGCGCTGGTCATACCCACGTACTCACTGCCACTGATTACTTTACAAAATGGGTAGAAGCTATACCGGTGAAACAAACATCTACTGCAGTAATTTGTGATTTCATCAAAGAAAACATATTGGTTCGTTATGGAATTCCTCACAAGATTGTGACTGACAATGCCTCAAATTTTTCTTCTGCAGAGATGATAGGTTTTTGTTATGGATATGGGATATCTTTGTCTCATTCATCAGATTACTACCCGCAGGGAAACGGTCAAGCTCAATCCAAAGAACAAAAACCTCATTACCATTGTGCGCAAGTTAGTCGAAGAAAATCAAAGATCTTGGCACAAAAAGTTATACGATGCATTGTGGGCTGACCGCATAACTCCCAAAAGGGCAATCGGGATGTCTCCATTTCAACTTCTGTATGGAACTGATGCTCAAATTCCCGTCACATTGGAGTTACCAGCGTTAAAATTAGCTCAAGCAGTTGATGATGAATGCTTCACCAATGCATTAGATAAAAGAGTCATGTTTCTAACCAAGCTTGAGGAACAAAGAAGTCAAGTGGCCAACAGGATCAAGGAACATCAATCCAAGGTAAAGAAGTTGTTTGACAGGAAAACTAAAGAGAGACAGTTTCAAATCAATGATTTAGTTCTTCTCTGGGATAAAAGACGTGAGCCGAAGGGAAAGCATGGGAAGTTTGACTCACTGTGGTTGGGACCGTTCAAAATAAGACACTTTTGTGGAGATAGTACTTACTACTTGGCGTATCCTGATGGAACTCATTTGCCTTTGCCCTACAAAGGCGTATCTCAAATATTACTGCTAATTGAAAAAAGTTGTTCCTCGTATGTACATAGGTATTTAGGATTTTGGTTTGTTTGTTCCTGTTTTTCGGTCTCCTCTCTCGTGTCGCCCCATTTTTGTGCCCCATCTTTCTGTGATCATGTTCATGACTATTTTGGTCTGGGTCCGTTGCTGCGTCCATAAAGTCCTTGTCCCCAATCAGAGCCAGCTGTTATCAGCCAATTTTGACTGCGCAAAATTGTCAAAAAAGACAATTAAATAATTAAAAATGAGAAAATTTTGAAAAGTATTACTTTGCATGGTTCATTGGACTCCTTGCGATCGTCTTATTTTTGTGATCGTTTCGGCTTCTTCGCTTCGTGATTTTCGGCAAGAACTCTTCCCGCTGTGCTATAAAACGCATTAAAATACATTAAAATAATTAATTAATATTTAATTAATTAATTGCTCCTTGTTTGATTAAATTAATCACTTAAGGAGTATTTAATTAAATAAATATAAATTAAGATTCATCCGACAAGTTTTGGTGCCGGGGAAGTTAGCTTTTGTTTCCAACTGCCGGGTTGGCATCCCAAACCCGGATTTCCACTTTCCTGGCAATTTCCTTCAAATTTCCCGCACGCGGATTTTCCTTTGCCAATTGCCAAATCATGGATTGGAAAACGGGCATAAAATTCCCCAATTTCCCACATGGGGAAATTGGACGGGGATTGCCAACCCATTTTGCCATTCCCGTTGGCAATTGCCCGTTACTTTTCCCATTTCCCCTGGCAGTTAAGCCACTACCCGGGATGAGAGGAAGTCGAATTAATCCTCGTAACTTCCTCCATCAAACCCGGTGGAAAAAGTCAGGGAAGCTTCTTTTTCTTCAGAAGAGAAAATATTTTGTTTGACATTATGCAAGAGAAACCCACGCCATTGTGAGCAAAAGAAATTAGTCACAGCAAAAGAAAGAAGAATTAAGGCAAATATATGCGCATTGTTTTAAAGACAAAGTTTTAAGAGAAAACGTGAACAAAGGCGTGAAATAGCAGCAAGCAAGGCGGGGAAGAGCCAAACGTGCACAAGGCGCATAGAGAAGAGACAAAGAAAGACAAAGTTTTAAAGCAGCTGGGAATGTGAATGTTATTCATCAAGGCGCGCCCAAGCGCCATAAAACCCACGCGCCCCCACGGATAGGACGCGACATGACGCGCCTGGGAATGTTGAATGTTATTCATCTTGTTCAATAACAGTGCGCGCTGCTTAAGAAACTTGCTCCTGAAAGCTACAGGCAATCCTACAATAATGCAAACAGTGTGGTGCGAGGCGCGAAGTTTTGGAAAGCAGACGGAACAACAGTGCGCGGCGACAGAAACGGGAAACATACGGGACAGTGCGTGATCCATACTCTGAAGAATATCATCGATTGATCCTGCGCCAATACTGTCTTTACTGTTTGCATTATTTTGGTTTGCCTGTAGTTTTTCAAATAAAATAAAAAAACGCGACCCAACTGAACCGTGGGCAAGTATGTTTGAAAAAATGAATTGTTTTTGCGACTTGTTATATTCTGCATTTTCATCGGCCTTCAGAAAGAATGCGTAATATTGCGATGGATTGGAGTCATGCTATTCAAGGCTTCATAAAAAATTCCCCGAATCAGGAGATGAAGGTTATTACGGTGCAGAATGAAACGATTCATATTGCTCAGCATTTTATTTTTATTTTTCCCCCTGGAAATGAATTGAATGTGAAGGCCGACTCTGAAAATACCTGTTGGCCGTTTCATGTACTACATCCTTGTTACCTGTAAATGGTCTCTTTGAGAAACTATAATGGCAATAGGCAATATTTATACCCTTCCATTATGTACATCCAATCAGACAATAAAAAAAAGTATTCTTTTACCAGGTTCAGAAAAACTTGTTGATTGGAGCCGGGATTGTAGAATCCACTGCCAAAATACCGAGGAGCTCTTTGGCCAAGAATCAGTCTTAAGGGTGTCTATCGACATGCTGAGGGCTTGAACCTGGGTCATCATCATGGCAGCATTAGGTCTTTATTGGTAATAGCATTTTCTCATCGTTTGGGAGGTACAAATGTGCTTATTATGGCAAAGCCAAAACATTCTTACTACAAGTGTTATATAATAAGGAAGAACCGTGAGCATTGTGGTAAAACCATTCTTTTCAAAAATGTCGGGTTAAGCTCGGTATTCAAGTGAGTTGAGCCAGAGAAGAACTCAGGGAGTTCGGTTCTGGAAAGAAGGTAAGACGACACGAAGGGCATGGATCGCCATGGGAGTTCGAATTCAAGTTGAAAATGCATGAGCTCGTAATCAAGCTAGGAGCGATATGATTGAAGGCTCATTCGTGAGTTGAGTCGTCTAAACACCTAAGTGAAGAAGGAGCACATCTCGAGAATTTCTCATTCCACTCATCATTCATCTTTGCATGATTGCCCTAATTCTTCAGGCCTAATCAACAACACAACACTATAATTCAAAGCATTGGTTCATGCGCAAGCACCTGTAATCTATATCACACAATTTCTAGAGGTGGAACTCGTTGATGAAGTACCTCAAAATATACCAGCCCAACTTGTGGAAGTAGTCACAACTTCTCAACCAAAAGTTGATGATCCGGTTCTTTCACTGCCTGCATTTGAAGAATCATCACAAATGGAGAAAATGGTGACAACATCTTTCTCACAACAAGAAGATCCAATTTCAGCAACACCCAAAGGTGATCCCTTCTTCGTGATGAAGATCAATTCCCAACGAACACGAGAACCATGTACAATGAGGTACTGGAGAGGTTCCCACCGGCTACATGATATCCTGATGAATTGAAATAGGGTCATCAAGCCAATAGTGATAAACTTGGAAGCGATTGCGTAAATGTTAGAATCCATCATTCCAAAAAAGACCAAATACTACGCTAAGGTGTGTGTCAACGAATTCATAAATCACTTCGATGATTTTTCAACACCACTGTTCACAATGGGGAAAAGGAGATGGATTTCCAAGACTCTGAAGTCTCACGAATTCTGCTCGGGAGATCAACACTTTGGGATGGTGACAAAGAAAAAGGACATAACTCCAGTGCGGTGAATCGTAATTTTGGCTATCAAGATCTTCCTAATGGCGAAAGACCGTGTTGGATTTCGATAAACTAAGGTGGCGTAACGACTACGGTCTCGTGACAAATGAATAATTCACCATGGAAAGGTACTCTGAGCATGTGGAGAATTGTGAATATGAATACGAATGAAGACAAATCTTCTCACACCAGGATATTGCTCAGATAGAGGGGTGGATGAATTGCTCAAGTTTCAAACTCAGCACTCTTTTCATTTGGAGGATTGCAGAGCACAGCCAATGAGTTCATTCCCGTACGATCGGGATAGGCGGACTCTTGGCCCAATGGATAAGGCACTGATCTTAGGTGTCTTGATCTAGGTGGCACATTGCTGACTAGGATGTCTACGTGTGCATACAAGTCATTTAAGTGGGGTCCACATGTACCCATTTCTTTTATTTATGTATTTTTCCTTAAATGACCTTTTAACTTAAGTGGTTTCTATTTTTAGTCACTTTTTAAAAGTTGGTTAGAAAAAGTCAAAGGTCACTTAAGTGCCTTATTTAATGATCATATTAAACCCTAACTACTTTGTAACCAACTTTTGGGTTATAAAAGGAAGTGAGGGGCTCATTTGTAAGGGTGACTTTGAGAGAGGAGAAGAAGATACTTTTGTGCAAGCTTTGTTTTCTAAGAAACTTTGTGTTCTTTGTGAAAAACATTTTGGAGTTAATGGAATAAGAACTTTGTGTCTCATTCATTGTCTCTGGTAACATTTGGTGTTCTTATGTTCATTAGATGTTAGGTGTTTAAATCTTGCATGCAAATATTATCTTTGATCTTATTGTCAACATTAGTAATCAGTTGTTCTAGTTCACAATGATCAAGCTCTGACTATCTACTTGCTCATGTGTGTTCCCTTTTGCATGTTCTTGTTTGGCTAACTCAAACTCCGTTTTATTTGTGTTGGTTATTCATCTTTTCTCTTCATGCAATATTAGGCTCTGTTTTTACCTAACTCTTGCATGTTCTTTCAGTCCATTCCATTCCACTCCTTTCTTTCATTTCATTCCATTTCCTTCATTCACTTTTCTTCCATTGATGTTCCAAAACCCCCACATACAATTTTAAATGTACAGATGTAAATACAGTTTTGGTTTTCAATAAAGGCAGCCTCACCTTCATTGTGGAGGGACTTCGTTGCTCCCACTTTCGTTGCATGTCATTTGCATGCGTGCAAATCCATATGCTAACAAGGTCATAGAATGTTGTGAAAATGTGGAGTCCCCCTGTCACCTTTGTGAAAGGAACAATGTTAGAAATCCATTGGGGATAGTCAATGGGTGCAATGAAGGAAATCGAGAGAAGGCACTGGAGCTCTTCTTTGACCAAAAGAGCAATGCGAGCATGCATTTTCCACAGATTTTGTTTGATGGGTTTGGCATTAGGGATGGTTATAATATTATGGACCATGATTTTGGGTCAATACCTAGGACATATCATCATAGGACCAAGAAAACGCGTTGCTATGGTCCCAAAGGAAAGAGGTGAAGGCTTCCTATTCAGTAGCATCTAAGGATTGACCGATCTTTAAAATATGTGGGTCATCCTAAGTGTTAATGTTGATTTCGATGGTTGATTCATTCA
This sequence comes from Taxus wallichiana var. yunnanensis, assembly GCA_018340775.1. Classification (NCBI taxonomy): domain Eukaryota; kingdom Viridiplantae; phylum Streptophyta; class Pinopsida; order Cupressales; family Taxaceae; genus Taxus; species Taxus wallichiana. The sequence continues at coordinate 704,663,203 of CM031244.1, forward strand.
ACATGGTTTGTGTCTCAGAAGGTACAAATGCTGATGAATATAATAAGATTATTTCGGACCAAGGTAAGTGAGGATGGATTCATCATCCTGACATTGAATGACATTAATAGAAGGTGTATCATTATCGGTCATGTCAGGATACAGGAATGGGAGAGAAGAGGGATATTTTCCATCACATTGATAGGTTAGCGGTCCTAGAGAAATGGTTTTTACAAAAAAAGTTAGGAGGAATAAATTCAGGACCTATGGACTCTGTGGGTGAAGATGGCAATGTGGGTGAATGAAGTGGGGAAGTTTTTCTATCTGGATGAGGTTGACACAAACCTTCTTGGAAGGTGGTGCGTCAAAACCAATGCCACTATGGTCATTGTGTTTATGAGAGGTACAGGAAATGACAGTATGGAGGCCCTATTCGTAAAAGCCAAAGACAAATCCTTTCCACACACACTAGTGGAGGAAAGTGTGAGTGAAGCGGTGGTTAGATAGGGATTTTAGGTCAGATGAAAATGGTTGGGTTTGGGATGGAGGTTCAGGTTTATAGGTGGCGATATCAAGTCACCTATATGTTAGATTTGTGCAAATGTGGGGAGGGCCATAAGGAAAAATATCACCAATGTGGATGTCATAAGCTGGGGTGTTGACGTGAGGTTCCTATACTCTTACGGGGTGAGGAAGGTATCGATATTGTATAGGCGGTACTCCCCCAGAGTGAGGCATTGAAAAACACTTTTAAGGGATCAGTAGTTGGTATGTGGGTAGCAGGTATATATGGCTCACTAGATGATGGGGAAACAGTGTAGGTCAATGTAGAGAGGTTGAAGTAAAGAGTGGGGATAACAAGGTTAGATGCATAAGAGGTAGTGGTAGTTTTGGTGGATGGACTTAAAGATGAAGGTGAAGTAGGGATAGTGGCAGATGCCTTGACTGGTATAAGCACATCATTAGGCCAATATAACATGTTATAGGTCTTGAAAGGTGAGGGGTTGGTAGGGATGGTGTAATTATGTCCCTCATGTTCAAAGTTGAGGCAGCGGTGTAAAGTCAAAGGGACATAACCCATGGTGCGTATCCGAGTTCGCTTGAGCAAAAGTTATACTCAAACTCCCCATCTAGGACATAGAAAAGTTTTAGGACAATGCGGGGACCTACACGGACATGGAGAATGATGGTACCCAGGGTAGAAGTCATGGAATCATTGAAGGAGCACAACATAACCGGGTTACCATGCATGTAATTGGAAAGTATTTGCATTTGGTCATATGCATAGGAGGAGATGATGTTTATACTAGCACCTCCATCGATCATAACACGTCGTATATGTATATTATTGATAAAGATGGAGATAAAAATAGTGGGATCGGGGTCGTTGAACTAGAAGGGAGTGATCTCTTCATCTGAAAAATTGAGGGCGGCTACTTGGCGAGTAGGTGGAGGCATAGAAGAAGGCGATGACCTAGTGAGAGAGGAAACATGGTGAGGGGTAATGATGGAGGCTACGGGTGTGGGGTCATTTGGTAAGACTTCAATAGATTGAAGGACCTCCATGAGGGCTTGACGATGTGACTCGGAGGTTTGGACAAGGTCATATAAGGACATTTTGAGGGGGGATTGGTGCAGCTATTTTAGCATTGTGTGATGTGTGGCCCCATTGGAAATAGGATAGGCAGGACCTCGAATGGTGACTTTGGGTATGGGTGTGAATGGTATACTGGGTACAGGGTTAGTGGATGGGCCAATTGCCTTTTCCTTTCTTTTGTCTTTCTAGGCGTAGGTGGCAATGTGAACCATGTTAATATGAGGGGAGGTAGATGGAGAGGGTGTGTCATGGAAGGTATAATGACATGAGGGGAAAAATCCTAGCAGGGGATAAGAGCCTTGTGAAATGAGTAGGGCGCATTGACATTTGGGTGGTGGTTTGGCCAACTCTCTTATGTAGACCATGTTGATCTCAAATCTCGGGGGTGGATCAAAGAGTTTCAGGGGGTGGAGATATTGGTCATTGAGTAGGTAATGGGAGAAGATATGGGGAGATTGGTGAAGGTGCAATGGGGTCCTCATCAAGAAGATCGTCGTCATCAAAATTTTCTTCAAGAGGACACAATTTGACAAGAGCGGTTTTCAAAGCCTTACAATTCTCGACATCGTGTCCTGGCACACGATGGTAGGTGTAAATTTTAGTTTTTTCAAACCCTTTTGGTTTTGGTTTGAGCGGGTCATAAGGTCTAAGAGGTGGTGATGTGATTAAATTTTTTTTGAGGAGATTGGTTAAGATTTTAGCATAGTATCCTGCTAGTGGATCGTAATGGGAGGTGAATGTGGGTTTGGGTATAGGTATGGTTGATTATGGAGGAAGAGGATTTACATGAAGGGGAATGGGTTGGTCCACTACTTTGGTGTGTGGAGTGGTCTTCAGTCTTGGTTGCATCTGCTTGTGCATGGGAATGGTAGAAGAGCTGGTGACGGAAGATTGGGTTGGTTGAACTACCTTATTGGAGAGTAGCAGATTTTTCGCTTTAGGTTGCACCTTTTTGGGAAAAGATGACATGGGTGTACGAGATGTAGAGGGAAAAGAAGATGGTGGAAGAGGATGGGTTACCCATGGGGGTAACCAAGGTGTTGCGGAGGTGGGTGGTAGAGGTTGGGTAGAAGGTGTGAGTGAAAGAGAAGGAAGTATCATGGGTAGTGAAGAAGTTATGGATGGTAGTGGTGGTATGGGTGGTAAGAAGGTTACAGGTGATGGTGGAAGTTGTGTGGGTCACTTGGGTATATTAGAGGTCCGTGATGAGGAGATGGGCTGCTACGTTCTTGGTTTGCTAGTGGAAGATGGTTGCTTGGCCAGGGTTGAGGGGTGAGGCCCTAGGATGGACAAAAGAGGTGAAGGTGATAATGGCATGGTAGGTGAGGTTGGTGTATGAGGCCTAGGAGGTTGGATCTTCTTTTTAGGGGCTGGGGTAAGTTTAGTGTTAGTTTTGGAAGAAGTGGCTAAATCTAATTTGATGGGTGGGTGAGTAAGGTTTGATGTTGGTATGACCCCTAAGGTGGTGATGGGTTTAGGTAAGGGAGGTGAGATAGGAATGGGTAGGTGTTTGAGCATAGATATATGTTTGGTTATGGCATAGGTGTGTTTTGGGCTACGGTTGGTGATGTGGAAGGTGTTGAAATAGTCATGGTTGTGTTTGGTTTGGTTGCTCGAAACACTTTTGGATAGATAGTGGAGGTGTCAGTGAGTGACAACTGCATTTGGGTTGAAACTGGAAGTAGAAGGTGTCTCCAAAGTAAGGCTTGATGAATATAGTCTAGGCAATCAGCCAAGTGTTAAAATGGTACTGCTACAGTGGGGCTGATGTGGATCGGTAGTGATCGCCATGGAATGCATTTGAGATACAAGGAAATGTATATCCTCGACTACGTGGGTAAGAGGGCCAACAACAGTCAATGGGATCTTGAAGGTCCGGTGGTGAATGGTCATCTAAAGGAAATGATATTTCTATAGGATCCTCCATGGGTAGAGGAGAGGATGGGACAGAGATGATGTGGACTCTTCTTGTGATGGTTTAGGTTATGGAAATGTACCTCCTATGAGTAGGAGAGGTGCCACTAACAACTGCTTAGAAATGTGAGGGGTCAAAGGCGGCGTGCTAATTATAGGCTCTTCCATGGGTGAAGGAGAACATGAAGGGAGTTCCTCTATGGGTGGATGAGTAGATGAAATAGGTTCTTGTGTAGGTAAGGGGGTTTGGGATAATATTTCATCTATGGAAGGAACATGAGGCAATTGGGAAGCAACTGGTATGTCATCAAAAATAGCGTGGACCTCATGGAAATTTCTATCATTGTTTTAAGTGTCACCAATGATGGGTGTCATTATTCCCTTCATTTAATCAACTTCTTGTTGATGTCATATTCAAACCAGGGGTGTGTCTAAAGCTATATGCAACAAGAATAATCCTATCGATCTAGTAGTTGACTGTAGTTATTTTTGTATTTTCTAGGGGATATTTTCAATGGCTCAAGGACTTCTTAGTAAAAATCTGATTTAAATCATACTATGAAAACTTTCTTTGAAAGGAAACACACCGAAAACTTTCTTTGAAAGGAAACACACTGCTGAAAACTTTCTTTGAAAGGAAACACACTTTGTAGAATGGAAATAAACACACTTGCTTTTGGAAATAAACACACTTACTTTTAGAAATAAACACACTTTATTTTGGAAATAAACACACAACTTAGAGTTCTTAAAAATGGTTTCAAGAAGAATAAGAATCTATCTAGACACTTGCAGGAATGAGTATACAACAGAGTTTAACTAGAAGAATTAAAAGTGATACAAAATTAACAGATCTAAACTATTTTCTTAGGAAATATAAATACCAAATAGATGAATATCCTGGTCCTTGGGGGAGTGGGCCCTTTCTCCTCCTTGAATCAAGATTTAACAACTTAGAATTCTCTCAAATAGGAATGACTATTTATTGATAAAACATTCAATATTACAAAACATACTGGATTTGTGTACTTCAATTTGTATTACTTATTCTATATGTATATCTATCTTCTCTATATTTATCTACTACAGGTTTTCTTATATATACATTTACAATCATAGCTATCTCTACGATTATGATGAAATTGAATCGTGCCTAGAATAGATGTTGACTCGGATTGTGGCTGATCAAATAGTTGTAAGATAACTATCCCTGGATCTACAATTGGAAATCTTCTCATCCTTTCCTGATTGAAAGGGTCGTTGATGCTAAATCACCGGATGTGGTTAGAATAGATAAACTTCCATTGGTTCCGGAACTTTAGAGAAGTTCCAGAACCATAGGAAATTGTTAAAGATCAAAACTGTGAGAGTTTCGGAGCTATACTCAGGAGTTCCAAAACTAAGTCCAAAAATTCTGGAACTAAATACTGGAGTTCTAGAACTAAGTCTAAAAGTTTCAGAACTAGGTGATGAAGCCTATGAATGTGTAATGGAGTTCCAGAACTAGCTTGGAAGTTCCGAACTAAGCCGTATTGGAACAGATGCTACCGAAAACATGTTGAATGCTACATACTTCATTTCTTCGACCGATTAGACCTGCTTTATTACAAAACTAAATTTCCAACACACTTTGTTAAGAATTTCAGATCTTTTAAATGTTAGAATCATAATCAATAAAAAGATGGAAAATTACATCCTAACTCAAATAAGATCAAATAAAAGTCACAAAATGCAATCAAACTTAATAAAAAGGAGAGTAAGATGAGATAATTTATTGTACATTTAATGGGCATATTCTGGCCTCATCAATCAGCTTGGTTGGAGTATGGGGCATGATTAGGGAATGGCTTCTTGAAGATATGTGGGTTTTGGTTAGTGGGTGCATTGAGCTATCCAAGACTAGATTTCCATTGTCTAACATTTCTTGGATGATATTCTTGAAGGTGATGCGATTATTGTTTATGACCTTTGAGATGATGATATATGCAAAATTCATGTTCCTTATACCAGATGGGCATGGGGTACTTAGGGTCAAAACCAGTGTGTGGTTTTATAGGTGGAAGGGTAATGGCACCAGATTTACAAGATTTTCCAAAATAGAAGCATAAGATTCTCCTATTGAAGTGTACTTTCATTGTTCTTGTCTGAACTAGAAATCTGGATGGGAGAAAGATTAGGAGGAGTTTTAATTTGGGTTTGATTGATGAGGGGAACCATCCTTGAGAACTACGGTGTTGGTAGATCCCTTTGGTTTTGAATATTTGTTTTGGGGTTTTGAAGATGAAGAAGCATCATTTGATTTGAATGTAATGTTCTTGTTACGAAGTTGAATTTTCTTCTCTTCGATAGCACAAATTTCCAATTTTTGTGCCATGGTGAATGCCTCATCAAAAGTGTGAAAGGTTTGCACCTGTAGGGTTGGTGAGATGTGTCTAGTGCAAGCTTGAGTAAACAACTCTATGAGTTCAGTTTGAGGTAATTGAAATGTGAGCTGGTTAATTAGGCTATGCCAGTGAGCGAAAAAGTTAGCGATAGACTCATTGTCATACTATCGTGTGGAATAAAGATCAGTCATGGTGACCTTCTTAACAATGTTGATTGAGAAGTGGTCTAAGAAGGCTTGGGCTACTGGTTAAACGAGTAGATGGAGTGTCTTGGTAGCCCATTGTACTAGTCCAATGTAGGTCCTATCAGGGACATCGAGAAGGTCCGTAGGAGTAAAGTGTCATCATGGGTGATCAGGTAACACCCATGTTTGAAAGACTATAAATGCTATTGCGGGTCTTCTTTACTATTGAAATGGTTGAATTTTGGCATTTCCCAATGCACGGGGTATGGGTGAATAGGGATGGACAGATGAATGGGATCATTATAGATTTCATCGTAGGTGAGAGAAACCAATGCTTCTAGTGTATGCATCCTTTACATCATCGATTTGAGGAGGTCATTGGTAGGTTGTGATGGAAGGGAACCTCCTGTGGCATAAGGGGCAGGTATTAACTCTGTGATGTGGGTGGAATTCCATATTATGGTGATGCTAAATAGGGAGGTTGATAATAGGGAGTCGACATAGAGGTCACATGTCCGAGAATGGGTGACAGAGACAAGATAGGGGGTGGTTAATGGTATGTGTATGTAGGTGGGACAATCATAGTGACTCTAGTAGTGATTAGGGGCAATGTTTGTGAGATGGAGAGGACAAGATTATGGAATGGAGTAGGGTCACCAAAACCACCGGTGATTATGTTTTGATTGGTATTTGTGAGACAATGGGCACATATGAGGCTATGATTTGGGTGGTCAATGAGGGGATAACGAGATACTACGGGTGCAACCAATATTGCAGAGACGCATTGGTCATAGCAGGTATGGGACCTAATTATGAAACTACTTGGGGATAAGGCATGTGAAGGTAATGCCGCATTAGTAGGGGCTGATACAAAAGTGGGAATAAGGGTAGGAGAGATGGATACAAGCATGCCATATATCAACTGACCTGAGGAGTCCTAGGTGGAAGAGTGGGAAAGTTAAAGCGTAAGGCCACAAGATTCGATCAAGAAGTCATGAAAATTCTTCATCACTGTGGAAATGATGGTAGGTAGGGTTGGATATATGGGTGACAGGACGAGAGGGTGGTGAAGGACTGGTGGGAGTGGTTGATAACTCACGTGAAATATAAGAGCATTAGCTTGATTGTGAGTCAACACCATGTGAATGAATGTATATTAGGCGATTCTGTATCCTACAGATGACATAGAGAGCATCAGAATGAATAAAATAGGTGTTTATAGGTGGATTTTAGTAATGTATCAGTGAGATTCAACACAAGGTAGCTGATAATGATTAAGGGTGACCGATACGGTTGGGGTAACCGACGTCGCTACTTATGAGAGAGGAACAATTTTACCGAGATGGATCAAAGACTATTGTGACTAGATGAAAAAGTTATATGATGACTGTTTGTCAAAACCTAGAGACTAAAGCGACTCACAAGAACTCGACAAAAAAAGAAAATGAAATAAGGGTTTGTTAGGCAATTTAACCCAAAAGAACAAAAAACCGATGCGGTTAATCAAAACTGATGCGAGTAAGAGGTAAGCGATACCAAGTTATTGTGAAAATTAGAAAATGTAGAAAAATGGATTGTTGTGAATTTTAGTGAGACAAATAATCAACCCAGAAGTCTAGGGATGATGTAATGAAGTCTTGACACAATCAAAAGAAGTCATAATACTCCAACTATGATTGTGGAGTGTGTAAGGAAACAAAATGGAAAATGGAGAAGCGTATCCTCACACCTCAAAATGAACGTCAATAAAACACTAAAAACACGTACCTAATAAGTGTTTTTTAATGTGTTGAGCTTATGCTATTTAGAATACTGAATCATGAATTTAGAATAGTGTTTTTGGTGAGGAAGGATTCCTATGAAGGAGGATATATTAAAGGAGAGGTTTTAGGTTATGTTATGGCGGGGGCTGGCCATCCTATGAGATAATGAATTGATAGAGGTAATGAGCTGGGGAGTACCTACCAATATGATCATGTGATCGTAGATAGGTGTTCCCAAATAAGATGTTGTTTAAGAAAGATGTGTATATTTTAATTTTGTGCAGTTTGGTAAGACACAAAGAGAGAGAGAATGTGCTTTCTACGATTCTTTGTGTCAACCATTAGTTGGGCATGACTTCTAGCATATAGGTTTCCCTCATTTTAATGTGAACTAAATGAAACATATCATAATGTAATGTAACCAATTTTAAGCCCAAATAAAAAAGATTACATTCAATGAAGGACATGATGAATAGGAGAGGGTATGCTCTTTCACTAAATGCAGAAAGAAAGGAGAATGATTTTTTTTTAAATGCACCAAGAGAAATTTTTCTTTTAGAGCAATTAGAAAGAAGAGAGGATTACTAGGGAATAAAATTACTATGTAAGCCTTTTAAAGGGAAACAAATACACAACTTTCACCTAGAAATGAAGAAAATGCAATGGAAACCCTGATGGGTCCCACCAGTGTGCCAAAATGTTTCACCGTTTTCTTTACTTTATTAAGACAAAACAGATAAAGGTAAGGGTCGAGGAGGAATACTTGTTATTGTTGATCGTTGATGGTTGTTGCATGCGTTCTGACTTCTCAATCCAATGTCGGTTATGAGAGCTTCCTTTTGGCTGGGAGGAACTACTTGAAATAGAAAACAAGACCACAAAAGAATAGTTAAATAATATATGACAGTGGACTACCTAACGTGTGCTAGATCTGAGAAGTGTGATACTCCCTAGAATGCTTTCAATCCACTATTTAAAACAAATTAATGTGAGAAATAATCAAATTCCTACTGTAGTTGATATGATTTAGGTATCTCATTGATTCACAATAAGAAAATCTATTATAACAAGCTAGGCTATAGTCAGATTTGAAGGGTTAGTAGATGTCAGGGTACTAGAACTAGTCGAGGTCGGAGTTCTTTGTTGCTTAGCTTATTTGGTAAAAGGTTGTTTGGTTTTGTTATTAGCACAGGGTATGAAATACAAAGACTGATGTTGGTTGGGTATAACCGACGACGGTTTAAGGGAGACCAATGATGGTTATGGGTAACCAACGTCGGTACAGTAGGGTGACAATAGTTCAATGAAGACCTTATTGTAGGGTCTGGGTGAGGTTAGATGGAGCTAAAGAAGGGGATGATGAGGTCTATGGAAATGCTGAGAACACTCAGAGAGGTGGAAGGGCCAGGATAGGTGATCTGATAAAAGGGTGGGTGAGATTTTGCGTTTTCCGAGAAAGAAGGTGATGGAGGAATGGGAATGTTAAAGGAAGAATGATAATAACTCTATGAGTAGAATAAGAATGGAAAGTATTAATGATAAAAACACTTACCAATGTAGCAGTCTAATGGTCGGGTGATGGTGATGATCGGTTGGTGGAATAGAGCACAGTGCAATAGTGATGCTTCCGGAATGTTACCGTGAGTGTAAAATGCTTCTAAAGGGTTAGAGCAAATCTTATCTCATTAAGGCAAGTAAGATCAGGTCTTAGTTAATTATGGAAACATGCCAAAAATAGGTCTAGGGTGAGGTGGTGGGGTAGAAATTAAGATAATTAGATAATAAATATTGTGAGGATATATATTAATTTAATTAAATTAATAGTGATGTGGGGTGGAAGGGGCCATGGTTAGATGAGTATGTTTGAGTTGGTTATTTGACAAGGGACCAAGGGGAGTGTGACCCAATTTTGTTGTCTACATTTTCCCCTTTTTGTTGCGTAGCTTGTATTGGTAAGTGACGCTAACAAAAATAAGATGTGGTTGCCCCATGTGTGGGTGAAGGTGATCCCCCTCAAACTATGAATAAATTAATGATTACTAAGTTGACATGGGTAATTTTTCAAGAAGATATTCCACAAACAAGACTTGTTAGAGTCAAATACCTTAAAAATTCCAGCAACATTGATTGGCTTCATAGGGAGGATTTTCAAGCAAGATCTCAATTTTGTGAGCCATTTTCAACTCCATACATTTGCTAATCAAAGGAATGAAATATGACTTAGGTAATGGTAAGGAAATCTCCTTTTGGGATGATAAATGGCTCAATAAGCACCCTTTTAAAAAAATATGAACGGTCTTAGCTGATAATCCCTTATTCTAATCTGATTAGAACAAAGGTCAAGGATTATATCAGCAATAATTTTGAAGGAACTAGTTGGATTCAACAACTTTGTCTTGGACTAGAATTTGAGTGCTCTGCCAAGAATCTTCATCTTACTCTTAATGCTCACCATTTTACCTTTGGAGATACTAAAGATGAACTTGTTTGGGAATATTCCTTGGAGGGATCTTACTATATCAAAAGTGGCTAAACCTACTCTATGATATTATTCCTTCTCCTATTGACTAGAGCAAGGTTTGGTTTAAAGAGATGACTCCCAAAATCAACATTTTTATGGTGTGTATAAAAATGAATTCTTACAAATGATAACTAGAGAAAGAAAGGAAAACATATTCCCAACAAATGAAATTTACGCAAGAACATTGAGGAAAAGGTAAATCATCTCTTCCTTCATTGCAATTATGCTGTAGAAGTCTAGAATTCTTTCTTCAAGTTTATGGGAGTTCATTGGATACTTTTAGACAATCTCCTCTTAGCATGGAAACAATGGCACTCACCATTCAAGAACACTATTTTCAAAAGGATTTGGATGATGTCCTTCCCTCATATCATCTATCTCATCTAGAAAGACATAAAAAATAGTATCTTGAATAACAAAAATCATTCCATATGTAGGTTTTTAAACTAGCTTCTTGAAGGAATCAAGCAAGACATTTCTAAATTCAGGCCCAAAACAAAAAACTTCAATCAGGATGAGAAAGAGGCTGAAATTCTAAAGAAATGGTGCTTAGCTAATGATCTTAATGATATCACACCTTATAAGATTGATGGTCTTTAGTTTCTTGGATCCCCCCTCCTAATGGTTTTTTCAAGCTTAACTTTGATGGAGCTTCTAAGGGAAATCCAGGTAAATATGGTGGGGAGGTCAGTATCGTAATTGATGGAGGTCAATTAATTATTTCTTATGCTGCTTTGTGACTATGGGAGTCCATACTAATCACTATTTGGACGCTCTTGTTACTCTTTGGGGCCTCGAGAATGGTTTTTCGCTTAAGATATAGAACATAATTATAGAGGAGACTCAATGAAAATTAAAAATTTCCTCAAAATCTCAACTTAGGAAAGTTAGAAAATCAAAAATTTAATCGACGAGGCTAATATTTTAATTACATCCCTTTCTAATTACATAATCACACATACATACAAGGAGGATAATCATGTAGCGTAATCCTTACCTAACTTGGGTTTCCTTGCTTATAACTTCGAATCTTGGAGCCAAACCTCCACTTTACCACCCAATTTCTAATCAATTATCAATAAGGAGAGGAGGTAAGCTTCACGAGGTGAACGCTGGAATTAGGAGGGATTGTACATCCAGTATACACACTACTCTCATTCACCTCATTTCTTGGTACTTTACCCTAGCTTCTTGCAGTATCTTCTTAACAACCATGGGGGAGATATTTATAGAGTTGAGCCCATCAAAAACAACCACTAGAGGTAGGATGTAGAGGTTTGGGAAACCCTAAAAAGGGTGGCTTCAATCATTTTGTAAATGCGACTAAAGGGCATGATTTTTACCTATCGCAATAGTTTGTTCAAAATTGGAATGGGCGAAAGGTGAGGTACCGCAATAGGGATTTTCTTTTCACCGAGGATATTATTTCTTCTGTCATTGGTCTCCATCCCAAGGGCATGTGCTTCTTCAAGAACAATTATGAAAGAAAAAATAAAGAAGCCAAATTTCTAGAAGGAAATGGGAAACTCATGGAAGAAAAAAGTGGGTTCCTTAGAGATTCACTTCCTAAACCCTATGACTGGGTAAGTCTTGTGATCATGAAGTATCTTACTATGGAGGGTCGGTTCAAAGTAACCCCCTACTTTCATTTGGTTTTTTTAAATCACTTCAAAAGAGATGTGGCTGTTAACTTTCCTTTTACCTCCTTCAATCCCTTACCCACTCGATTAACTGGTTAAACCTGGGTAAACATGGCCAACCCTCCCACCATGCCCTCATTCTTCTCCTCTATAAACACTTTGAAATAATTATTGTGAATGCCCCTATTGCTCCACCTATTCATCCCCATGCTCCTCTCAAAATACCCCTCCATTTGTCATTCTACCTCCTCCTTCCGAGCACATTCTTTGTAGCAATAAAGTCAAAGTTAACCCATATACTTCTACCACTCTACCCTCTTCTCCTATTAGAGAAGGGGATGATGCTCTTGGTCTTTTGGAAATGGGAGAAAAATATATGGTAAGATGACCCAAATTAGAGAGCATTAGGACTCAAATTTACTTTGCATACCGATATGCTCAAGTGATTAAAGAAAGATTGTAAGGTTTTGAATGATAAGGTCAAAGGATGTAATATGGCCATCAAAAGTGGGAGAAAAGATGAAATGTTGGATGATATGAAAAAGAGAATAAAAACCTTAGAAGAGGAGTATGAAAAAATTAAAGATAGGAAGTGTGACATTCTCTCTATCCTCAAGGGAAATTTGGATGTCCTATCTAATTTCTCCACTATTTTAGAGATTAGTAAAGAAAACGAAAAATCCAAAGATGTTTCTTCTATCAAGGACATCAAAGGAAAGATGGAAAATCTTAAGAAGAATCTCTCAAATACCACTAAGAGGTGGATGGATATGCTCTAGTTTTTTCTGTTCTTTGGTGATTGTTAGTGGTTGTAGCTTTTTTTTGTTGTTTTGTAGTACACCTAATTTCTCTTTTGTAATGATTTTACTTCATGCTGATATGCTCTCTTTTTGTATAGTTTGACTCTAAAGATCTGGCCTTAAGGCCTCTTGTAATATTAGGTAGGATCAAAAAAAAACATTTTTCCTTTAATAAAAAAATGTTGCACAATTGAGTTGTGTTGAGTTGTTTTCATCTTTTTTTTGAACTTTGGGACCGAGAGGACACATAACACAGGTTATGGGAGAGAAATCATTAATTGATGTGACCATGTGAAGCATGTAAAGTGAAGTGATTTGACAACATTGGCTTATGTGGAGGGACACATCATAGTCGATCAAATAAAATAAGACATTTTATATTTATCTACATTAATCTAAATAAGTACAACAATGTAATGAGTGATATAAACTACAATATGAGTTCCAACCAATATTATTTGATGTTTAAATGGAATAAAATAATTGAAATGGTAGGGAGAAGGTACTAACTGTAAATGACTTACCTCGTTGTGTGTCGGGACTGAACATGATGATGTGCTAATGGATAATAGTATGATAGTACGACCCTAAAAATTGTAGTAGATGGTGATTTTCTCATACCGGGGTGCTCAAGAAGGTGCTGGGGAGCTTATGGGCACCTTGGTATGTAGTATAGCGCTTTGGTATGCCAAAGAGCCCAAGATCTAATTATGGAAGTGTCACTATATCTTCTCAATGCTTCACTCCTTGTTAAATTAATGTCACAATACCTTTGTTGATGATGTCACAAACTTGCAATGAAGATTCACCTGTAAAACCCCATACAAAGCATCAAACCCCTAAAAATAAAGATGCATATGAAGGGGTCGGATTGACCTTAGCAACCACAAAGGTGGACTTACAACTAAGCATTGCACTACATTCCAGACCCAATGTAGTTTTGTGTGCTTTGTGTGTGTATTGTGCCTAGGGTGTCCTAGTGTCAATGACATAGATAGGGGAAATAGCTAGATGTAAAATGTAAATGGTGGATGGAATATAATGAACTTCCATTTCCTATGTAGTGTGTGTGATGGAGTGATGCCCAAATGTAGTCCCTTGCCTTAGTAGATAGCTATCCCTTGATGGTAAATAGTCCACCCATAAAATAGTGAGTATGTTATGTTTATATAGGGATATCTTGTTCAAATTTTGACACTCTTGAACCAACATTTCGACTAGTACCTATGGAATGTGTGAGAAAATTACAAAACCGACCTCAAATAGATAATTTAGACCCAAGTGTTACGGGGACCAAGGAACCTAAAATTAAGGATTAAGGCTCTCATGGGCACCCCAACACTACCTTAGACACCCTAGTAAAAGAATAAAGATGATAATTTAGTAAATTATGACACCTAAGTCTCTCTAAGAGACGACTAGAAATGTGGGAACAAATGATGACTATGCAAGAAAAATGAGAATGACGATCGACTAACCGATGACATGACTAGGGGATGGGTCATTAGTGAATAATTTTATCATGCAAGATCCATATATAAAATAACATGTTTTGCGGTATAATTATAATAGTAATTGTGTGATTTTTTGACTACATTTTCCCCCACTTTATGTTGGTGAGTGGAAATATTAATAACAAAAAGTAGATAGAGATGCATACCGATAGAAGTTGGAGAAGCCCATGCTGTAGTAAAATGTTCCAAGGTGTAGTAAAATCATGCCGAAAGAACCATATAATGTGCCAAACTATGGATACATGTGTTAATCCATGTAACGTAATGAGAAACATAAGGTCATAATGAAGTGTACTAAACGAGAGTGATGATTATATTCTTGAATGACTGATGATTTTGAACATGTATGATGACAATGAGGTGGGTAGGGAGTGATCGGTTCGACCCAAACACGTGTATATGAATAATTGTCTGGAGGATTTGGGCGTCCTACCACCAAAGGAAGAGTGTAGGGAGAAAAGTGTGTTATTATTAAATATCTAACTACATCCTCAAGATCTACCCACTGAAGATAGACTTAGATCAAATATTCTTGTGGTTTTTGGATCTAAGTAATTTTGATCAAACATTTGACCCATATAGGAGTGGTATAGGTAAGGAAATCTTACCCCCACTCCATGGGTGTCTCGTAATGTGATGTCTTCCAAGTTAGGTCATCTGGAAGTAAGAACTGAAATGTAGAAATAATTTCCCAAGTTAGGTCATTTGGGAAAAGTGATGAATGTAATCTCCCAAGTTAGGTCATAAGGGAGGCCGATTGGTGTTGAATTTTTATTGATAGAATGATTTCAATTGTTAGAAATTTGAATGCACTTGATTGATTAGTTAATTGATTGATTTGGTTTTATTTATTACTCATGGAGATATTTTACTCTAGTTTCCCCTAGGTTAAGTCATTAGGGGAAATCGACGAATAATTGTATGGAAATGTTTTTAATCTCTTGTTTCTCCCAAGTTAGGTCATTAGGGGGAAGTGATGCAATGTTGCATAGAAAAATTGTATGTTTGATGCCCCCAGATAAGGTTGTTAGGGGCAAGTAATGGTGAAATGTCACCCGGTGAATTAGTAAATGTTTGAAAATGATGAATTTGTAGTGTTGATTAATCATGTGGTAATGTAAGGGGAATTATAGGATGACCTTAATGATATGCCCCCTTTTGGAGAAAGGGGAAGTGATGAAAATAATGAACACTAACCTAAAAGTAAGCACAAGATATATAGAAAGTGGTGGAAACATCAAAATATTGATAAATCAATGTGAAGAAAACATCAAAGAAAGATAATGTGCATGAAACATGTTCAAGTATGGTGGTAGGAAGAATTATAATAAGAACACTAAAAATAGGGTGCAAATCGGAGTAGAACTACTCAAGATATAACAAAAATGGTGTAGTGTGTAGTAGTTGTGATGATAAGCACGAAATACTAGCTCTATTAAAGTAGGTGATGGAAAAATTACTATAAGTAGTGAAGTGAAAAAGTGTTTAGTCACTTCATTTATTTTTATGTGATTGTGAGAGTGTGCATGAAGTGAATGAAAATTTCGCAAGTGGGAGTAAGTGCGTCCTAGTTTGTTTGAGAGGGTCGTGACTACCATAGCATCGCGTCTACAACCGTGGAGTTAGTAAGTACATTATTTTTGAAAAATATAAGGTGTGGTATTTGTTTTGGTTGAATTTTTGTAATTTTGAGATTTTGAGTTTCTCGGTGTTTGAAACATGGATAAGAGTGGTGAGGGTTCTAGTGACCCTTGGTACCAAAATGCCCACATCTGGGTGTTGGTGTCCTTCTCTAGGGCACCTCGAGTCCTGTATTTGGGATCCTTGGTCAGAATGTGTACATTTAGTGTATAATGGCAAATAATAGGTTTCTAGTGCAATAAGTGAATGTAGTTGATTTTAGAATTTTTTTTAATGCTCGGTTTTGTTGTTGTTTTATGGTGTGTAGAGGGATATCCACTTAAGGGAGTTCCACGGTGGGTGTCATATGAGTACGTTGCTTGGATTGGGGCTATGTCGATGATGATTGGGATGTGATGGACCGTGCCGGCCTATGACACATAACATGGATGGGGGATGTGCCCCATAATATGCCCACATTGACTGCATTATGGGAGAGGTGGTGTGCTGATATGTGTATATCTTGGTTTCATACGGGGGAGATGAATGTTATGTTGGAGGGTGTATATCACATTTTTCTATTACTAGTGGCTGGGGAGAGAGTACGAGTTATGGCAATAGAGGATATGGAGCAATAAATGCAAGCTGCGAGATGGTATTTTGTGGGGACTCAAGTACTTACCGAGGCCCATATCAATTTGGATGTTATATTGTAGTCTGGGGTTCCACACTTGTAGAAGTTCATAAAGTTACAATTACATCATGTATAGCCATAGAGGGAGGATGTCTAGGAATATTATATAAGATGTATGACATATGCCAATGGATAGAGGTGGAGAGCACTAGATATGCATGGGCACGATGTGTGTTAGCCTACCTATATAGAGATATATACTAATTTACTCACGAGGAGCATGGTGGAGGGAGAAGAGCCACCACACTATTGCATGTGCGCACATATGAACACATAGCTGTGTTGAGGCCATTGGAGGGTCATGAGGAAAGTGGGATAGGCCGAGAGATATATGCATAGAGGTGGATTGATATTCATGGTAGGAAGATGGACATAAATTCCTATAGGGAACTAATATATATGATGGGGCCAAAGGCAATTACATGGAGGCCATATCACAACTATGGAGGATGGCCCAAGGATGCGGTAGAGTTGTGGTGTATTCATAGGACTATGTGGCTAGAGAACTAATTTCGAGGTGTGGAAGATATTTTTAGGTAGAGAGAGTATCTCGTCAGTTTGGTATGGCTTAGGTTGTGCCCCGTGAGCCATACATATGCTTCTGAGCTATCGTGAGCACCTAGGACGGCTAGAGCTAGGTTAGGGCCCATAATAGAGTAGTTAGTACCACTTGATATTGGATGAGGTAAATGCAACGATAGAGATTATAGACTCGAGATGATGTGGGTTGCAAAGAGGAGTACCGAGTGTGGTGGATAACACATCGATGGGTATTTTTGTTCCCATTATTTTTAGGTCTAACAGTGTTCTTGAATGTAGGAGGAAGAGGAGAGGGGGAAACACATGCCCTCGACCTGTAAATGATAGTTGTAGCAGAGCATAAGTATACGTATAGTTGCGATGTGTAATTTTTTGTTTTCCTATATTGTTATATATGGTTGTCTAACATGTTATGTAATTTTTGTTTGAAGGAGATGCATATTGGTCATTGATTGTTGACACATCCATCCTAACATTGATGCAGAATGTACCAACCAATGTGCTAGGTGAAGGTGTACTTGAGAAAGTGGATGATATCATGGGCGAGTATGACCATTTATTTGATCCAGTGGCCATAACGGTGGTAACATGTACTATGTTGCTAAGTGATAGGAATGAGGAACACGAGGATACTCAGCAATCTTGAGAGGCCATAGGTGGTTGTCACTTGGCATAAGATGTATTTACAAAATATGTATATGTGTAGGACCAGTGTTCCGAGAAGGCTACTGAGATTACCTTTCTATAGAGTTAGGGTGAGAGGTATTGAGGACGTGAATAATGGCTTCATGTTGGTGGAGAGGCATCTAGTTCTAGAGCTATCACAGTACCTGAGATCGATAGTGATGGTGAGGTCTGATTTGTACTATTGTATATGATGTATTAGAGTTTCACCCCAGGTGATGAGAAATGTTTTTGTAATGATGATTGTATACGATATATGTTATTGATATATGACGAGCTGATATTGTTGTGGATAGCGTCACAATGTGATTGATGATGTATGATTTGATGTTCATTTTCGTATTGTGTATGATGTGTTATATATTGTTCGTGTTTGATTGATGTAGACTCAGAGTATAATGTTGATAATGGTAGATAAAATGTGTAATGTGAATGATGATAGATAACAAATGTAATGTGATTGGTGAGTTAAATGAAATGTAATTCGTAATGCATAATTAGTGTAATGTTAATAGTAGAATAGATGTGAAAATATATAATGTATGATTTCCAAAGTAACTTGTTGTGATGAATGTGTGAGAATGTAATGTGGTCATAGTATGTTAGTATGATGAAATGATGGTGGGAAGGAGATTAATGATGCCCCCAACATGGAGATGGATAATCTTAATTAGTTAAGACCCCCGAGTAGTAAAGTATGATATGCGTAAGCAAGAGTGCAACTTTGGGAAAGGATTGAGTGCGCTACATGAGAAAGTGGAGCACATGATGAGAGGTTATTAGAACAAATCCCTCAATAGTAGTGTAAGAATTGTAAGAACAAAAGTGCGGCATTAGGGGGTAAGGTGATAAGAATCACCTACCAAATACCAAGGTGCTATGAAGTGGTGGATGCATGTGGTATGGAAGCAACATGTGAATATGAGTGAAAATGAATGTGAGATGGATATGTAGTGGGATATACTGAGAAAGCCACGAAGCCAATGTGAAGTAGCAACATGATGCGGTAGATAGTGTGAATGTGATGCATGTGATCGATGTGGTGGAGAGCATGTGTGAGGGACATATGATGTTGATGAATGTCTTATAACTTGAGTGCACGATGTAGGAGAAGACTCAACCCTAGTGTAACTTTGCTACCTAGGTAAAGGATAACTAGACCTTTCGGGTGAGTGAGAACCAAAGGAGATGATACCCTTTTCCTCTCATTGTTGTAATCTATCACTAAGGGAAAGATAATCATTATCCCGATGGCTATTTATGTAATGATAATTACAGTATTGTTGATCACACTAACACTATATCCTATGCCGAGATGATGGTGGTTGGATGGTAAGTGGATTAGAAACTTTTCAAGTAAGGTAAAAAACACATCATGGGGTCTAGCATGATGGGAGAAATGCAATATCTCATGCTACAAAGGCGAGAGAAGAAGGAGGAGTATCCTATTGCGAGAGGAGGAGAAGAAGTATGTTGTAGTGGTGGAGTTAGTTGAGCTTTCTTTATTTGCTTGGTGGGAAATAATGGAGACTGTGTAGGACACTTTACCACTTTTGGTGGAAGAGCAAGTGATACAATAGAAGTGGATGTATAAGGAGGATGAATTTCATTTTCTGAAAGGAGATCCTGCTCTAGGTCTAGGACTTTGTAACATAAAATAATGAAAGACTCACATGTGTCATATTGTAATCTTTGTTTGAGTGGAGGAATAAGGCGTGATGAGAAAACAAATTGCTTCTCTAAATCGATAGGTTGGAATACTAGCTGATGTATACAAGCATTAAATCATAATATGTAATCCTTAATGGATTTATATGAGCCATGATGTAGAGTAGGTATACAATCATAAGTGACTCTAGGACCATTATTGATGATGAAACGATGGAGGAAAGTGTCCTCCATATCATAGAAAGTACTAATAGACCCAAAAGGGAGATGAGTGTACCACTATAGCGCCTCATCGATGAGACTATGTCTAAAATCCTTGAGTAATAACTTGTCGAGTAGAATAAGAGGTCATGGCCATGCGATAGTGTAAGAGACGAGCATGAGGATCACCAACACCACAAATGAAAGTGACTTTAGGCATGATAAAGTCTTTAGGAAATTCCAAATTATGAATCTTCTTTAGAATAGGGTTACCACGTAATGAGTTGTTATCAATAGAAGCATACTAATCCCTTCTTTATAGACTAAGAGACTAAACATGGGATTGTAATTTTCCTACAACATGCATGAAAGATATAATATCTTATGAAGGAATAGTGGAAGATGGCAATAATGTATTAAGAGGTTGTAACTTTCTGTTGGGGTGTGGAGCACTGTTTTTCATATTCTCAAATCAATATTAAAGTGTGGAGTTAGAATTGGGAAGATGACATGTCATGACCGTTTATTTTCCAGCCGTGGGAAGATGAAAGGTCATGACAATTTCTTTTCCATCTATGGGAAGATGAAAGGTCATGAATTTCAAACTTTTAGGGTCAGCTTTTGGACTTCTTAAAGGATTTTAATCTTAAGATATCTTGTGTGTTCAAGATGTCTCGAGTCTTAGTGATCAAGGTTAAGCAATGGGTGTCAATTGTGGTTTAGATGTGGTTTAACATCTTTGGAATTCTGTTGTGAGTTCATAACTAAGAGAATACTATGAGAATTGTTTACTCTTGTTGATAATCAAATCTGAGAAAGTTCTTGGTAGACATAGCTGCATTGGGTGAACCATGTTAAATCTTGTCTTTTCTTATTTTGTGCATTGTTTATTTATGCTATTATATTTCTACATGTATACTTATGCTATATAGTTTCCTCTGCTTTGTGATTTGAGGAATTGTTTTTACATATTTGTTATCTAATTTCCTAACAGTGACATTAGAGCTTTGGTTGTTTTTTGCTGAAGTGGTAAATCATAGGGAAATTTTAGCTTAAGTGGGAGCTATGGTAGATGAGGGTAGATCAAGGGTTGAGAAGTTTAATGGGCGAACTTTGGTTCATGGAAGATGCAAATGGAGGATTACTTATATCAAAAGGACCTACATGTTCCTTTGGTGGGAAATCAAATAAACCTACAACCATGTCGGATGGGGATTAGGAGTTGCTAGATAGAAAGGCTCTTGGTGAAATTTGGTTAGGCCTTGCATCTTTGGTTGCTTTCAACATATCGTATGAGAATACCAAGGAAGGTCTCATGAGTGCATTGGGGAAGTTATATGAAAAAATCTCTACCTCTAATAAAATATTTTTGATGAAAAATTTATTTAATATGAAGATGTATGAGAATGGTTCTATTACTATTCATTTGAATGAATTTAATATGGTTTTGAGTATGTTAACCTCAGTAAAAATTGAATTTGATGACGAGGTTAGGGATTTGTTGGTGGTCAAGGATTTGCACGGAAGAAAGGTCTAAACTTTGATGAATTTTTTCTCTCTGTTGCTAAAATGAATTCTATTAGAACTATTCTTGGTTTATTAGCAGTAGAAGACCTACACTTAGAGCGGTTGGATGTGAAGGCGTATTCCTTCATGGTGAGGTGGAGGAGGAATTGTATATGCAGCAGCCACAAGGTTATGAGGTCAACGGAAGGAGAGGTTAGTGTGAAAATGAAGAATAGCTTGTATGGCTTGAAACAATCTCCATGGCGGTGGTACAAGAAGTTTCATAGATTTACATAGAAGCATGGTTACTCAAATTGTCACTCGGAGGCTCATTGCGTGTACATTAAGAAGTTTCTTGATGGTAGTTATATTATTCGTGCTTGTATGTGGATGATATGCTTGTTGCAGAGGAAGAACATATAGGAAATAAAGGTACACTAGAAGTAGCTAGGTGACTCCTTTCTTTATGAAGGATTTGGGGACGAGAAAAATAAATACTTGGTATGAGAATAACTTGGAATAGGAAAGAGAGGAAGCTGGTGTTATCTCAAGAAGAGTACATAAAGAAGGTCTTAGAGAGGTTTAGTATGCAGGATGCTAAACCGGTTAGTACCCCTTTGGTAGGTCACTTTAAATTATCAAAGGAGTAGAGTCCCAAGACCGAGGAGGATAAAATCCAGATGTCCAGGTCTTGTACTCATCAGCGATTGGTATCTTAATGTATGCTATGGTATGCACTAGGCCTGATATTACCCATGCAGTGGGAGAAGTGAGTAGGTTTATGAGTGATCTAGGTAGAGAGCATTGACAGGAAGTGAAGTGGATCCTTCGGTATTTGAGAGGGACCATGGGAGAAGCATTGTGTTTTGGTGGATCGAACACTACATTACGTGGTTATGTAGATTTAGACAATACAAGAGATTTGGACAACGGGAGGAACATGACGGGTTATGTATTTACGGTTGGTGATATAGTGGTGAGTTGGATTTCATGATTACAAAATGTTGTGGCTTTGTCAAAGAGGTTGAGTATATTATCGACACGAGGCAAGCAAGGGGATGATTTGGCTACATCAGTTACTTGATGAGTTGGGTCATAAGTAGAAAGTTGGGAGACTACATAGTGATCATCAGAGCACTATTCATTTAGCGAAGAACTTCACTTTTCACTCTAGGATGAAGCACATTTATCTGAGATATTATTTCATCGTAAGGCAGCTTTGGAAGAAGATAAGTTGAAGGTGGAAAAGATTCATACCAGTCGAGAATCCTATAGATATGATGACCAAGGCGATCCTGAGGAGCGATTGAAGTTGTGTTTAAATTTGATTGGCCTTCATGGTTGATAATGAATGGTTGAGAACTTTTCTCGGTGGGAGCAGTCTCCAAGTGGGAGATTTTGGGGTGTGGAGCCTATTTTGGTCTTCTCAAATTAGTATTGAAGTGTGGAGTTTGAATTGGGAAGATGAAAGGTCATGACCATTTATTTTCCAGCCATGGGGAAATGAAAGGTCATGATAGTTTCTTTTCTAGCCGTGGAAAGATGAAAGGTCATGACTTTCAAACCTCTAGGGTCAGCTTTTGAACTTCTTAAAGGATTGTAATATTATAAATAGATGTGTTAGGGTATCTTGAAGATATCTTGTGTGTTCAAGAGGTATTGAGTCTTAGTGATCAAGAGTTATCGAGGTTAAGAAATTGGGTGTCAATTGTGGTTTAGATGCGGTTTAACATCTTTGGAAATTTTTTGTGAGTTCATAACTGAGAGAAGACTGTGAGAGTTGTATTACTCTTGTTGATAATAAAATATGAGCAAGTTCTTGGTGGATGTAGCCCACATTGGGTGAATCATGTTAAATCTTTTCATCTTCTTTTGTGCATTATTTATTTATGCTATTATATTTCTGCATGTATACTTCTACTATATAGTTTCCTACTATTGTGATTTGAGGAATTGTTTTCACATATTTGTTCTCTAATTTCCTAACATTTCCATTGTGTGTGATCATAGGAATGTCAAGAGATGATAGAAGAGGCTCCAATGCTAAGGAAAAATGATAAGTAGGTTACAAAGGAGCTATAATAGATGATGTCGATGGAATATTAATAGCAATGGTGGGACTAGCATCAGAAAAATCCCTAATAGGTGAGGTGGCTGATTGAGATATAACTATGTAAGAGGATGGAGTGATAGGTGTAGATGATAGAAAAGGAGGAGATGAAATAGTAGGAGATGAATAAGTGATAGATGGAGGGAATCGTGCAAAGTACTAGATGTAACCTCAAGTGAAGGTAGTGAAGGAATATGTAATTCACACTTGGTAGTATGAGAAAAGGAGAATCATGGTCCTATCAAATTCCTCACCATGATCAGATAAAGACTCAAAAATGATAACATTACTAAGGACAATATCGATAGGATCATAAGCATGATGTAAAAGGGAATGAGAGTGAGTATGTGATGAATGAGGAGAAGAAATGACATATGTAGGAATCATGAGATAGAGTTACACTATCATGGTGAGTAGAAGAAGAGTCAACATGTGCTAGTGAATGATGATCAATACCAAACAAGTAATCAATAAGAGAGTCATCTAAAAATTCCATAGAAAGGTTAGGAGGATCGATGGTAGCCGTATAACAAGGATTACAACGAGTGAAGGCTATAGGATCCTCAACAATGCTAATTCCAATGGGAGAGTCTTCAAAGTGAGTAGGCACATATTGTTGACCCTCTAAGAGTTCTTGTTGAGTATGAGCCAACGTAGGAATATGATTACCATAGAGAGCCTTGAGATCAACAATAACAACCTCATCATATATAGGGTTGACACTAAAATGAGACATAATGGGTGAAGAAGATGAAATATGCATATCCGTTAGGGTTTAAGGTGAAATGTGATGGTTATTAAATGTAGCACATGCATGATGAGTTGACATAAATGTTAATTAATTATAATTATTCTAATTATACTTTATTAAAGTGATAGTTGAGTGCACTTATCTTGATGTTTGTTTGAAATGATGATTGTGCATGCTTATTTGAACTTGTGCCTTGGTTGCATGAAAGATAACTATGATGTTGTGGATGTGTGTTGAACTGATGTTAGATGCTCTTTAGTAAAGCCAGATGACTATCAGAGAGGGAATTCCAAACTATTGGGGCACCAATTGTTTTTTTCCATCTCCCACATGTGCATGCATCCTTGATCTTCTTTCATGCAATCATGAGTTATGCCAAATGAAAAGACAAAATAGGGGTTTGCTTCATGTTGCTGCAAGTGGAACCTTCAATCATTGCACTTTCTCCTTATGATGGAGATCATGTACTCTTGCAATCACCTGACATCAACCCCTAAAAAATAAAATCTCTATGAAATACATGTGTTAGCAGAGTGTTCTTGATCACCTAGAAAGACTGATCACAACACTTTTATTTGACATTGGAATATTTAGTAAGCTAAATGTACCAAGACCACTGAAATTTCTCAATCCCCTACAGTCTCAGAAGGTGAGAAAATAGTCTCAACCTATAAATTTAACTCTAACATCCTTACTTTGATCCTGTATTAACCCCATCTGAACAATTTCTTGAATGAATTTCTATCAATAGTATTCTTGTAAAATATCATCCTATGTCCATTCACCAATAAATTTAACCTCATAGGATCTATGGTAGTGATCTTATAAGCTCCATTAGGGAAGATTTTATCAATTTCATAGGGGCCTAGCCACCATATTCTAAGCTTCCTATATGATCCTTATAATTTTAATCAAACAAGAGTGCCTAGTCACCTTCCTAAAATTGTCTTGTCTTGATGTACCGGTCATGCCATTTGACTCTTTTATTCTACACCAATTTTATGTTGTGCACTGTTTGTATTATTAATTCATATAACTCATTGAGTTGGAGAATTCTCCATCTTTGAGATTCTGATAAATCTATGCCCAAATCAAGTGCAGTCCTCAATGTTTTGTGCTCAAATTAAATTGGCAAAAAAATTAGTCTTTCCATACAAGATTTCAAATGGTGTGAAGCCAGTCATGGTATTCCATGTTGTGTTGAATTCCCATACTACCTCTGGAAGTATGCCATCCTAATATTTCCTGTGGAGCACAATGGTCTATGTCAATATGGCCTCTATATCATTATTTGTAACCTCTACTTGGCCATTAGATTGGGGATGGTATGGTGTAGAATTCCTATGCTTGATTTCATACTCAACCAGATTAGAAATTACATTAGTAGTAAAATGTGTACCTTGATTTGTTACAATTTCCTTGGAACTCCATACCTAGTGAATATGTGATCATATAGGAACTTGGAAACTTTCTCACTTTTATATTTGGCAATTCTTTCACCTCTGTCCACTTGGTTAGATAATCTATGCATACCAAGATATAATCCTTTTGCTAAGCTTTAGGGTCTATATGGACAATAAAATATAAGCCCCACTTGTTAAAAGGCTGCAAGACCAATTGAGACTATAATGACATCTCATCAAATCTAGTTGGCTTACCCATTCTCTAGCATCTATCACATTTCTTAGTGTATAGTGTTCCATCCTTATGTAATGTTGGCCATAATAACCATTAGTCAACACCTTATATATTGTTTATTTTGTTACAAAATGTCCTCCACAAAGTTCATTGTGGCAAGCTCTGAGGACATCAAATATCTCCTCATCATCTATACATGTTATCATTATTTGATCTTATCCCTTACGAAACAAAAATCCAGCTATCCAAGAAAAATATAAACTCTTTTCAACTATGTATTTCTTCTCAAAGTATAAGTAATGTGGAGGTGTTTTACTTGAGACCAAATAGTTGGCTATGTATACATATGGGGTGTTTTTGTAGAGATAGAAAATAAATGCTCATATGGAAAGGAGTCATCAACTACTTGCTCTTCACTATTGGTCTCCATCCTTGAGAGGAAATCTGCTACCACATTATCCTTACTGGCTTGTCCATTATGGTGACATAAAATTATTGTAGGAGGAGCAACCACCTTATGATTTTGCTTCTTACTACTGGTTTGTTTATCAAATATTTGATTGCAACATGATTAGTGTGAATGAACACTAGATAACTTGTGATGTAGTGTCTAAATTTATTGATAGCATATACAACTTCCAAGAACTCCTTTTCTATTACTGTGTAATTTAATTCTACATGCTACAAGTTCTTGCTAACATAATATATTGCATAATTCATAACTCCATCTTTTTTTCCTAGGACAACTCCAATAACATGGTCTAATGCATATGTACGAATGTGGAAAGGCAAGTTCCAATTAGGTCCTCTCAATACATGAGAAGTAGTTAACATCTATTTCAAAGTTTGAAAAGCACCTTCATAATGCTTACAAAATCAACATCCTTTCCTAACAATACAAAAATTAGTGCTACAATATTGCGAAAATCTTGTATGAACCTTCGTAATAACCAATATGGCCTTGAAATATTGAGCAGGACTTTTGTTTCCTTGGTGTTGAAAGGTTGATTATTATATATACCTTTGTTGGATCAAATTGAATTCCTTAAGAGGAAAGATAGTGTCCCAAAACTATACCTTCAGACATCATCATGTAGAACTTCTCATTACTCAAGGAAAAATTGTGATCTTTGCATATTTTCAAGACCTTATCCATATTTTTCATTGATTTTTCAAAATTTATGCCATGTACAATGAATTGATCCATGTATACTTTGATGCATTCATTTTTCAAATCTGAAATATACTTATCTGCCCTTTGGAATGTAAGCGGGTACATTACACAAGCCAAATAGAATAAATGAATAGGAAAAATGTTCCCATGGGCATGAAAAGGTATTTTTGTCTTGTTCATATTTTAATATTTGAATATGATTATATCCACTCTATCCATCAAGAAAATAGAATTACTTTTTTCTAGCCAAAGTGTCAAGAACATGATCAATGAAAGGCAATGGGAAGTAATCTTTCTTTGTTCTTTGTATTCATCTCTATGTAATTTACATAGATCCTCCATTTTCTATTCTTCTTTGCACAATTAAAAGAGCTGATACCCATTGACTATCTAATATGGTGTATATAAATCCAACATCTAGTAACTTCTTTAATTCTCCTTTTACAATCTCTCTTATTATTGGGTTCATCCTCCTTTGTGGCTATTTGATTGGTTTACAATTTTCTTTGATATAAATTTTGTGAGTGTAAAGCCTAGGATTAATTCCATGCATATCACCATAATCCCAAGAAAATGTTGTTTATGTTTCAAGAAGAACAATCAATAATTGCTCTTGTTATCTACTTAACATCTTGTTTATGTTGAGTGGTCTTCCTGGTGTTATTTCCACTTGTTTGGAGAGATCCATCATTGAACAAATGTGTTATTAACTCGAATTCAATATATAGTCAATGAGAAGAAGTTGGTGAAGAATATAGTTCTTACCTAGAATACTCTTGGTGCTTTACTATAGTAGAACTTGGTTCAAGGGACAATTAAGCATCTCAATTTATCATCAACTTCTTCATTTCTTCCATAGTTATTCTGTAAGACATTAGAGAGAAAAAAATCTTATTCTGGTCTTTAATTGTGTAAAATTTCTCTAACATCATGAGCTGTTGTATAGAGATTTGATCTGATTATGGTTCTTCAAACCAAATTATTTGATCTTCATCGCTCAATGGTTGGGTAGGAGGATAGAGCATAAGATTCTTAGTACCACTTCCATTGGAAATAATCATGTTTCCAGACTTGCAACCTATGAATACTTCGGTGCCATGGCCAACCAAGGCCTTTCTATAATAATAAGATAACCTCCTAAAATTTATTTTGGTTGAAGGACAATAAAGTCAACAAGATATTCCCAAGATTCTACCACCACAACTATGTCCTCAAGGACTCCTTCACTCTCACCATTGATATATCTGCAAGTTGTAAGATTGTAGATGTTGGCCTTAATCCTTCCAACTTCGGTTCATCCAAATTTTTCTTGATCATGACATTTATGGCTTCCTTTAAGTCAATCAGATTGTTATTTATTGTAAATCCTTTAATTTTCACGTTAACCAAGGGACTTCCTAGATCTATATACTTGGTATAACTAAATTTCCAAGCATGATATTGTTGTGTTTTAGATTTTCACTTGGAATGAAACCACAATTAGGGGAAAAGTAAGTACCTCCTCTTGAATAGGAGAGGTTCCCTTATTGAAAGTAGGGCAAAACCTATGTACAAATACACAATATTTCATTCAATGGTGGTTTCCCGATATCTTGAAATGTGTTTAATGCTCGAAACTTTATCAATACATGAGGATAGAATAATTGAAGAGAGAAGGGAGGAAAAAGAAGATAATAATTTGGGGAAAAGAGATGGTAGAGAAAACTTATATGTATTGAGAAAAATGAGATATAGATTAGAATCATTCATGTTTATAACGGGAATAATCTATGACTCAAAGTTCTTGAGATTGTATAAAATAGAACACAAAGTTTATAAGTATGCAATGATTAAATGATTCACAGATTAGAGCATGAAGGAAAGAGAAAATAGAGGAAAAAGGGGAAAACCCTTGTATAGATTTCTTCATATTTGAAATTATAGTTCCAGAATCTCAAAATTCCCACCCTTTACAATAGATTCGAAATCCTATGAAATAGCTCACAAGAGACAGTTACAACTTCCTCTAGCAAGCAAGAAAAGGTTACAAATCATTCCAATCATTCGTGCCCTTTTAAAATATTGATTCGCAAAGAAACATTAATGGAGGAAAAAACCAAGCTTTGTAATATATGGTTGTTACATTATTTTACCAATTAAATATGGGACATTAGATCTACTTTTATAACTTTAAATTTTGGCCGTCCATGTGGGAGAGATTTAAATTGAAGTGGGTCTATGGACGCCTTTTACATTTTTTGCCTTTGAATTTGCATCAAGATGACATGTGGAGAGCTAGTTGATTCTTTTATACTTATCTCGATTCGGGCCTATTTCCTTCTTGACTTATGTTGACACCTAGACACATGGAGATGTGGCACTCATTTGAGTTTATGCTTTGGAAACACCTCTTGAAATTACGTCGAATAGATGTGTGTCTTATTCTGTCGGTCATGGAATTTTCAATGGCCAACTCTGTCTCTCCATTGAATCTGACCATGTGGTGAGATGGTGCTCATTTAGAAACCGACCTTTTGGTTTCACTTCTGACCTTGTGTCATTGAGGCACGTGGAGGATTCCACCGACTAGCTCATACTTAGTCAATTTAAATAACTAGATTTGTCCCTTTTTAGACATGGGACATGTGGAGAATTGGCACAAGTTTGATAATTTCCCTAGCTTTGACTCTTGAAGTTACATCAATGAGGCACATGGCACCATCTATTGAACCTTCCATACTTAGCCGATTTGGGCTTGTTCTGTCTTAATTTTGGACCTAGGACATGTGGAAAGCCTATGCTTATTTGAGGACTATCCCTTAGGCCCTACCCTTGGAGTTGCACCATTTGGATACATGGAGGCTTCCATTATTGCTTGAAACATGACCATGCCGCATCCAATCAGGGATGTCCACGTACTACCCATGGATACTGGGACAAAAATTAATTGGGAAGATACGCCCGTCATTCCCGACTACGGGAAGAAATAAAAAAGAAGGGGAAAAACTCCACCATTACGCCTAACTTTCAAACTATTCTCCATGGAATGAAAAACTACAAACAATACCAGGCTCGACACAATCCAATACTCCAAGGTACCGACTCAAAATTTTTGAAACTTGACTTCAAAAGAGGGGAATTTGGAGAGCGAAAACAATTGGCTCTTTCTGGGGATGAATTGACAGAGGAATGAGGCAAGATCAAGAACTACTGAGAAAAACTTAGGAAAGCAGACTCAGTTCTTTATCCATTGGGAAAATAGATTCAAAGGTAGAACCAATACAAGGAAACACACACAAGATAGGAAAAGAAACAAAACAAACCAAAAGGGAAGACCCAAAATAAAAACACCACACAACAAAGAACAAGAAAGGGAAACAAGCCAAAACCAAAAACCAAACGCAATGTACAAAAGGACTTCCTAGCCACCTAGGACTTGAACAACTTTAGGTACTACCCACTATAAGGAAGTGGGAGGGGAGATCCATCCATGTAATCTAGATAAAAAGAGTTCTCTCTAGCAAAATGTCTGATTCTAAAAGGACCAAGCCAAAGAGAATCAAACTTACCATGGCTTCCTTGTGGCTCATGTCTTTTGTCCCAAAGCAGCACAATGTCTCCTACTTGGAAAATTTGGGTTTGGATTTCTTGTCAAACAAATCCTTCACTTTCAACTGATGAGCTGCTATCCTATCAACCACTTGCAATCTATCCTCATCAATATTTTGAAGGTACATGATCCTCTTGTCCAAGGAACTAGAAAAACTTGAATCTTCAATAGCCTTCATTAAGTGCAAACCTGATAATTCCCACCGTTATGGTAATTGGGTTTCAACATCGTAGACCACTTGAAAAGGAGACATCCCAATTGCTATTTTGGGTGTAATTCTATCTGTCCATAAAGCATCATAAATTTCCTTGTGCAATTCCTCGAAAATCATTTACAATCTTTCTAACTATGTTCACCAAGTTCTTGTTTGTTGATTCTACCTGTCCATTCCCTTGGGGGTAGTAATATGAAGAATGAGCAAGGGAGATCCCATACCCATAGCAGAAGTCCATCATCTCAAAAGAGAAGAAAATTTGGAAGCATTGTCAGTCACAATTTTGTTTGGGGTCCCAAACCTGATCAATATGTTCTCCTTAATGAAGTTGCAAACTACCTCAGAAGTAGTGCTCTTAACTGGGATGGCTTCCACCCACTTGGTGAAGTAATCTATGGCAGTCAACACATGGGTATGCCCAACACTGGAAGATGGATTGAGTGCTCCGATAAAGTCTAAACCCCATTGTTGAAATGGCTCTTCAATCACTACAGGCTTGAGAGGTAAAACAACCAACTTGGGTCTTCCAACAAACATCGACATGCTTCACATTTACCAAACCATTTTGATGCATCTATGAACAGAGTGGGCCAATAATAACCAACATGAATTATTTTATGAGCTATTACAACAGAGGAGAAATGACCTCCACAAGCCTGGTCATGAAAAGCGAGAGAATAAATTCTTTTGTTTCTCCTTGTCTACACACTTCAATAACCTTCCATCTATACCCCATTTGACCAAAGCATTCTCCCATAATAACAAATATTGTGTAGACCTCAGTTTAATGACTCTCTTCTCTTTGGCACTCAAGTGAGATGGATACTCTCCATAGGTTAGAAAGTGAGCAATGTCAACATACCATACATCTGTTGAGATGAGGAACAAAACAACATGGACATCAACTCCATCTTTGGACAACTCCTTGGCAGCTCCCTCAGCAATGAGTTCACACAGGCCCTTACCCCGAACCAGATTTGTTGGCCTAATGTCAAGATCATACTCTTGCACCTTTGCTACCCAATTACCTCTCTTGGTTCCAAATTCTTGCTGAGTAAGAATGGATTTGATTGTTGTATCAGGCACCAACACCACATAATGAGAATTAAGAATGTAAAACCTAAACTGATTGACAGATTTGACAACTGCAAAAGCATGTTTCTCCATCATGGTGTACTTCATCTCATGAGTTTTCAAGAAATAACTCATGAATGTAATTGTGAGCTCATGATCTTCAACATTCTTCTGGGCTAACACAACAGCTAGGGTATTTTCAGTGGCATAACAAAAGATAATGAAATCTTTTCTAAAGTCCAAGCACACAAAGATTATAGTCTTTCCAATAGCCTGTTTAATGTCTTAAAATGATTTCTTCCCTTTAGAGGACCAACCAAAAGTTTTCTTCCCTTTCATCATGTGAGAAATTCTCATAGTAAGTTCTGCAAAATTGGGGATGAATCTTCTTAGGAAATTGATCTTACCAAAGAAAGAATGGACACCTTTCTTACTTGATGGAAGCGGAATTTGTTGGATGGCCTAAACTCTCTCTAAATCAATCTTGATCCCTTCCTTTGAAACAATGTGTCCCAATAGCTTTCCTTCTATGACATAAAACATAGACTTCTTATGGTTTAAATAAATTCCATGCTCTCTACACTTTTGTAATATTGTTTCAAGGTGTTGGAAGTGATATGTTATTGCTTTAGAAAACACTGTCAAGTCATCCAAATACACAACAATGCATTTCCCTTTCAAACTTAAAAAAGCCAAGTCCACGGCCCTTTGGAAAGTAGCAAAAAAATTTATGAGACCAAATGGCATCTTCTTATATGCAAAAGTACCCCAAGGAGTAGTAAAGGTAGTTTTATGTTGATCTGTAGTATTCACCTCTACTTGATTATACCCGAGAATCCATCTAACATAGATAGCATCTCAGGAGCCTATGATATCTTGCAATACTTGGTCCATTGAGGGGAGAGGGTATTTTCCTTCAAAGAACCCCGATTTAGATTTCTGAAGTCCATACAGATCCAGATCTCACCATTCTTCTTCCTGATAGGCACTATATTAACAATCCACGTTGAATGGTGGATAGGGAAGATGGTCTTAGCCTTCAAAATATTTTGTATTTCTTGGAAAATTGTATCAGCTATCTTTTGATTATATTGCCTTTGCTTCTATTTGAAGGGTTTGATCCCAGGCTTAAGAGGAATGAAATGTTGAATTTATTTAGGCTAAAAAGCCTTAAGATCATTATAAGAGTAAGCGTAACATTATCATACCTCTTCAATAGATTTACCACCTTATTTTTTTCTTCTTGAGTGCAACATTTTCCAATGTTGACCATTTTGGGATCATTAAGAATCCCAATACTCACTTTCTCAGTCTCAACAGACTGACAAACTTTAGACTTCATATACCTGTCATGTTTATAAAAAGATCCTCCAAACTCACAATCCCTTTAGGGATTTTGTTGCCTTTCAGTTTGATGCATCCATCTTGATCCATCTCTTCTTTGACACCCTCTTTAATAGATGACACAAACTCTCTAGGAAAATTGTCACTTCCTTCAAAGTACAACTAATAAAAGTTGTCTCGAGCTCCAAGAAAGAAAGCAAATGCTGGTCATCATTGAAAACTTGACAATTATTTACATTGTCAGCACACTCGGGTCTATGGATCATTCTCAATGGTGAATTTATTTTGAGGTAAATCAAGATGAGGAATCAACAAGGACCCGAAATAGATAGACAATCAGCCCTAGTGTTCCTTTCCATTGAAACAGATTCAATGGAAAAAGCATCAAGGAATTTAATTGAATCCTAGACCATATTCATATAGTGCTTTAACCTTACATTCTTTTTACCCGATAAAGGTCTCTAACTTGTTTTATAATCAACTCTGCATCTCCACAAGCTAAAATATTCTTCACTCCCATTCCTTCACCATGCTCAATCCAAGAAGAAGGGCCTCATACTCAAGAAGATTGTTGGTATTTTCAAATTAAAATTTGAAGGAGAAAGGATGAACATTAACCCCAAGAGAAATGAACACTACACCAGCTCCGAACTAATTGAAGAGAAACTTCCATCAAACTCCAAAGTCCACACACCATTAGAATCAAACAACACTCCCGTGGTAGAATTTCCTCTTCTTGTGGCATGATCATGTAGTTCCCATACCCTATATCTGCATATAATATTTATGCTTTAGGATCATCTGTCTTTTGCACAATATACTCTACTTGTTTCTCAAGTAGCAGATTTTTCATCTTCCCATTGACATGGATTAAGGCATGTGACTAATCAATTTGGGTCTCACCTTCAACATCTTTATAAATTTTCCTACGTAGCTACATGGCATAGGAAGGAGGGATATCAAAAACCAAGATGGTAGCCAAGACCTTCTTCTTTGGTAAAGTAGAAAAAGCTACTTGTGCATCCTTGATTATCCCAACCAAAGGAACTTCTCTACTTTCCATGGAATAACAAGAGCCATAAGTGTAGGTTAGGGTTAGACCCAAAACATGAGCCAATTTTGTAGGCATTACATTATCGATGCACCGTAATCAATGACACAATTGCTAAGCTTGTGGCCAATTATGAGGAGAGTCACATAAAAGGTCTTGATCTTCTCATTAGGTGAAGTGACTGCAGCCATAAGGCTTGATTGAGGTGAGGGATAAGGAGTGTGCAAAAGACCCTTAGAAGTACTGGATGTGACTTTGGATTTGGAATTTACAAAGTTAACCATTTTGGCAAAGGGTTTAGGATGAGTTTGATAGAACTCTTCCTTAGAAATTCAAATCTTGGTCTTTTTAAGATGGTCTATAATGTCAAAAGATCCAAATGTGGATGGGGAATCACTACTAAGAGTAGGAGGAGATTTTGATCTATCAGCTTTATCATTTTTTGGACAAGAATTCTCAGAAGAATAAGTAGAGGGAGAAGGACTAGCAGAGCTTACCTTTTGGATCGAAGTAGTAGGAATAGGAGTAACTCTTCTTACAATCACCGGGATGGTGACGGGGTACGCCTTGGATATTTTTGCAGGTTGCACCACTTTTTCCTTTTTGTTGATCTACTCCTGGGTCATAACAACATATGACTCATTGTTCATCTTAGCCACTACATCATCATAGTCATATTCATCATCCACACCTTTAGTGGTGAGGAAATGAACTTGAGAACCACCAAGCTCCTCTAGTTATTCATCATATTCCTCTTCTTATTCATCATAGAGCCCATTCTCTTCCTCATCATCAGGCTCAAGAGCTTCACAAGTAGCATTGACATGCACCTTGAGGGGTGGACCTTCAATGTCCAACCTAGTTTGAGAAGAGGGCAAGTGGTTCCTAGGTTGAAAGTTCTTCCTTGGAACATCTTGATATGGAGCATGTTGAGCCAATTGTTTCTTGATGGTACCGAGTTCATTAGCCGCCTTTTGCATCAATCGATCGAATTACCTCCGAGAAGAAGAGGAAGAAGAAGATGCTTTGGATTTGAGAGGATCCTTTTTCAGCTTGCTAGACATAATCAAGTCATCTTCCACATTGACAACCAATATCTGATCAACATCCAAAGTTGCAATATTTTCTGTCCTTAGGGCATAGCTTACTTCCAAAAATTAAGCATTCAAGAAGAAACACTTCTGAATCTAATCAGTAGGCCTAGTATTTTGTGGAATCTTGTTAATCAACTTGTTGAACTTGGCCACAATTCTCTCATAGGATCATGTGGCTCCTTCTTCATTTGAGAAATATGAGCTAGCAAAGCATACACATCTTCAACAGGTTTGAAACGTTGCTCAAATGAATTCCTCATAGTAGTCCAATTGGTGATGGTCCTAGTAGGAAGATGGTAAAACCAATGTAACATTGTCTTGCAAGGTTTCCATAAACAGCCTAACAGAGACATCCTCATGCTCAACTCTAAGGACCCCACATACAACAATGAAGGATGCAATGTGTTCATCAGTGGTACACTTTTCCATCACCTCTAAATTTGGGAAAATTCTTCCTGTTACCCCTAGGAAACTCATGTAATGGTTAAGGAAGAGCCAGAGGCCAAAATCTTTGTCCCTAAGGCAGAGGTGCTGCCATCCTTAGAAAGATTTCTTGAAGTGGAACTGAAACATCAATAAGAATTAACACATGAATATTAGGGCTAAGTTGTGCTTGAGGAATGCTACTACCAGAAGCTTTGTCTTCAACAAGAGGAGTGCTTATGGAAAGATCTCTTCTATTCCTTCTTGTTGGAGGAAGTTGAAAACCTTACTGATCTAGGAGTTGAAATTGGGGATCTTTAATTCCCAAGATCCCTTCTACCACAAGTGTATATTAGAGTTTCCAGATAAAAGAAATGACCAAATTAGTTGTTCTTTTTAGAAAGGAAATTTGTTGAAAAAATTCCCCAGCGAAGTCACCAAAAACTATTGGGTTTCAGATTTGCACTTGGAATGAAACCACAGTCAGGGGACAAGCAAGTCCCTCCTATTTAATGGGAGAGGTTCCCTTATTGAAAGAAGGGGAAAAACCTATGTACAAATACACAATATTTCATTCAATGGTGGTTTCCTGATGTCTTGAAATGTGTTTAATGCCTAAAAATTTATCAATACATGAGGATAGAAGACTTGAAGAGAGGAGGGAGGAAGAAGAAGACAATACTTTATAGGAAAAGAGATGGTAGAGAAAACCCTTATATGTATTGAGAAAAATGAGATATAGAGTAGAACCATTCATGTTTATAACGGGCACAATCCACAGACTCAAAGTTCTTGAGATTGTATAAACTAGAACACAAAGTTTCTAAGCATGTAAGGATTAAATGATTCACAGATCAGAGCAAGAAGGAAAGAGAAAATAGAGGAAAAGGGGAAAACCCTTGTATTGATTTCTTCAAATTCAAAATTACAATTCTAGAATCTCAAAATTCCCACCCTTTACAATGGATTTGAAAGCCTATGAAATAGCTCGCAAGAGACGGTTACAAATTCCTCGAGTAAGCAAGAAACAATTACAAATCATTCCAATCATTCATGCCCTTTCGAATTCTTGATTCACAAAGAAATGTTAATGGCAGAAAAACTAGGCTTTCAATATACTGTTACATTATTTCACCAGTTAAATATGGGCCATTCAATCTACTTTTATAAATTTAAATTTGGGCCGTCCACATGGGAGAGATTTAAATTGAAGTGGGCCTGTGGAAGCCTTTTTGCATTTTTGCCTTTGAAGTTGCGTCAGGATGACACGTGGAGAGCTAGCCGGTTCTTTTATACTTAGCTAATTCGGGCCTATTTCCTTCTTGACTTATGTTGACCCCTAGACACATGGAGAGCTAATGCTCATTTGAGTTTCGCTTTGGAAATGCCTCCTGAAATTATGTCAAATGGATGCATGGCTTCTTCCGCTGGTCTTGGAATTTTCAATGGCCAACTCTGTCTCTCCATTGACTCTGACCACATGGCAAGCTTGTGCTCATTTGGAAACCAGCATTTTGGTTTCAAATTTGAAATTGTGCCATTGAGGCACGTGGAGGCTTCCACTGACCCGCTCATACTTAGTCATTTTAAATAACTAGTATTGTCCCTTTGATGCAAGTTTGAGAAGCGCCACGGCTTCAACTCTTGAAGTTACACCGATGAGGCACGTGGAACCGTTCGCTAAACCTTCCATACTTAGCTGATTTGGGCTTGTTCTATCTTAATTTTTAACATGGGACATGTGGAAATCCTACGCTTATTTGAGGACTATCCCTAGGCCCTACCCACGGAGTTGCGTCGTTTGGACACGTGGAGGCTTTTGCTATTTCTTGAAACACAACCATGCCACATCCAATCGGGGATGTCCACGTATTTACATGTGGATCTGGGACACAAATTAAGGAAAATACGTCCATCATTCCCATGCGAGAAGAAATAAAAGGGAGGGGAAAAACTCCACCATTATGCCCAAATTTCAAACTATTCTCCATGTAATGAAAAACTACAAACAATACCAGCTTGACACGATCTAATACTCTAAGGTACCTACTCAAAATTTTCAAAACTTAACTTTAAAAGAGGGGAATTTGGAGAGCGACAACAAATATCAACCAACTGTCAATAAATTATACAATGGATGGATCCTTCCTTTTTCTGCCTCATATTTTTATGTATAGATCCTTAACCAACTTGTTATAAATGGACACATCCTTAATGGCTTGCATAAGTGGAATCTTGACACAATATCCTCAATTGATTGATAAAATTAGAATCAGAATCTGATTTAGGCTCAAATTTATTTTCTTGAAATCTCTTTGAAAATGGTGGTTCATTGATTTTCATTTTACCCTTGTTGGAACTCTATTCACATTGCTGCAGATCAGCTTACATCATGTTCTAGATTTTCTATGGATCATTTTGTAGTAACTATGGTTCATATGCAATCTCTATAATGATGGGTTTACTTGGTGGGGGAAGTGATATTCCTGGGTGAATATGTATGTCATTAACATCAACTAAATAAGTAGATTATTGGGCTGATTCAGTGGTATAGGTTGGCTGAGAAACTTTATTGTTGGGGTTAGGAATTGGTTGAGCTGGTAGTTGGTTAGCCTTTAGTTTAGAGACAAATTGAGGGTTTGGAATCAAATCTTTCTACTATGGGTAAGAAGGTTGATGGTAGGATTGTTGGTAGTTAGGAGGTGGGTTGTTCCACTGCCACCCTCTTATCCATGGTTGTTGTTATGAATAAGGAGGTTGTTGCCATTGTTGGCATGAAAAATGAGGTTTCCATTATTGTTGGTATTGGCTAGGGTATGAAGCCCAACCTTTTTGAGTATTATCCCAAGGTGGGGGTTGCATATATGAACTATTAGCCCAATTTTGAAAAGATTTCATAGGTTATTATGACATACCTCCTTATATTGGAGGCCATGACTTCCTTTGAGAAACATAGAAGAATTTTCCATCCTCCATTTCTATCATCTTGAATTCTAGTGAAGCTTTCTTCCCTTCTTCAATCTTTGGCTAATCCCTTGCATCTACAATCAGCTTTCTTCCTTCGTATGCATGACATAACACTATGAGTGTTTCCTCTCGCATCTTATTTCTTATTATTAGCATGGAGAGCATCAAGATGGGTGGCCATGTCATTAACTATCCCATGTTTCATATTTTAAAACATATTTACTACCTCTCGATTTAGATATCTCCCCAATCCCTTTGGCAACCTGATCCACCCTTTGATCTAGCAATCTTATTCTTTTCATATTTTCACTAGATTAATTCCTACAGATTCAAAATCTCCTCAAAGGTAGCTTTTAAAATGTCTCCTACCCCTATCAAGTCCAAAACATCCATATACTCCTCAATAAGTCCTTTTAAGAAAATTAGATTGAGAGAATCATTATGTAACCTTGTGTGTTTTTACTTATGAAAGGAATAAGAATATTTCTAGGTAATATTCTAGTGACACGTCTTCCTTTTGTGCTATCTTGAAGAGTTCATCACCTCCTCTCGCTACTTGGTCTACAGTAATCTTGATATTTTACCAAAAATTTTTCCTTCATCTACAACAAGGTAGTCACAACATCTCTTCCTAAACCCATAAACCATCTCAAGGCTAAATCCTTGAGTGTAGCAGGAACAATGTTCACTTATGTGCATCTATGGTGTAGTCATAACTCATGCATAAAATGTCAAACTAAAAGAAGAAAGTGTCCGGGTCTTGAGTTATGGATCCATGAAAGCTAGGAAGGCCTAAGGGAGAAACATTCTTCATTACAACATGATGGTTATTATTGGAGATTAGGAACTCAAAGGTAGTTTGTAATGAATAATCAGATCCAAGGTTGATTTATCTCCTAGTTTTACATGCTCTAGTTGTAACTCCTCCTTCAACAACACGTAAAGACTTGAGTGTCGTTCTTCACATTTCAAAATATATTCATAACATGGCTTATTTTCTATAAGTGATTCCCTTTTGCTAGAGATGGGTTGCTCTAGACATGTCCTTTCATGCAAATAATAAGTTTATTACAAACAAGAATGTCATCACACACATTATCATTCATTTTTTAAAAATAATAAGAATAAATGCACACAAAAATACCACAAAATAAATATAACCAGTTATAACTATATTAATCAATAATTATGTCATAAGTTTAAGTTGTGATGATAATGTTCAACAATGTAACCTGGGAAATACAAAGACATATCTATAATAGCTCAACAACAATATAAAATATGAGTTGTTTATAAAGGAGATTTACATAAATCATCAAACATCCTAATGATCATATCATAGATTTCATAACAACATGTGGAATCCTTGGAGCATACCATGAATATGTTGCCACGTGGTTAACCAAAAATATGTTGCCATGTGGTTATCCATGGAAACATTACAAGATATTACTACAGACTTGTTCTATTACTTTTCATCATGCTCAATTATAGATTGGGATGATATAAAAATAAATTTTGAAGAAAGATTCAAGCCTACAGAAGATGCACATGCCCTCCTTTCTTAACTTACTCAGATGAAGAAATAAAAACAAGAGTCCATGAGAGATGTTGTGGCAAAATTCAATAAAATGATAAAAAAGTTTCCCACATTGCTCGTCTCTACTATGGATAATCAGAAAAGGTTCTTCATGAATTCTTAATTTCCTAAAGTTAGTTTCTTTCTATGGAGAGCTCAACCAAATGCTCAATAAATTTCCATTGATGTGTAATATGACCTCATCATGTTAGTTAAGATCAAGAAATATTCAATGATGGGTAAGGCCTAGGATACTAATGATGAGAGAGTAGATCCATTGCTACAAAATTTAGCCAATGATTTGACAATGTTGAAAAATAAAGTTACCCAACATGCCTCATAACAAAATTGGAACAGGAATCGGATCGAAGGATCACCCCAAAGGCTTGTCTTGGAAAATCTACTAGTCAATGCCATATGTGGGACTTGTGAAGATGAAAAAGAGGAAATTTATTGAACATAAGTTGAAGAAGAAGAAGATGAAGTGGAATGTTCCACAATTGGTTATTTCAAATACTTACTGACAATTATTTTGAAGAATCCATGGATAGTTACACCTATGCATTATTCACTTGATTAAAAATGGAGAAATACGCCTCTTGTTCCACTTCTCAAGCTAAGCATTTCAATCCTCAAATGACGATTCTACGAAAAAACAATAATGAAAGGAGGATCATAAATTTCCACTTCCATGGGATCAACTAAGAATAATATTAAGGCCACCTTAGTCAAGACTTCTTCTACCTCTTTGGGCAAGTCTCATTCATCTCCTCTTGAAAAATCAGCTTCCACTTCTATTAATACTTATAATGAAAATTCTAATCATGTCAAGACTATAATAATACCGATGTGCCTACAATTCATTCATATTTTGACATCATTGATCTTGCAAGAAAGCCAAAATTTAAATTTACGATTTCTGTATACTCAAAGACTCATCCCATGTAATTTGATAGACATTTCTAATTCATTAGATAAATTGGTTCAAGTTCATGTTCCAAAAATGCCACTTCCAAAGAACTACTTCCTGCTCCTTATACAAATCCTTAGAATTGTATCACTTCTAGACCCTCCACCTCTGGGAAGATAAAACCTTTCTATCTAGCCTTGTTGGTCAATGAGTACAAATTTAATAATTACATAATTGAATTTTGTGCCTCTAACAATGTCATTCATGCAAAAGTTTCTAAAGCTCTTGGTATCCCCCACTCCCGCTTATGATCATTTCTACTCCATGGAAACCAAATATGTACCTCTTATTGGCAGTGTCAAAAATTCTCGGAGTAGCATTTGCAGATTTTCCTAACAAGAAGATCATGATGAAAATTCTTGTAGAGACATGCCAACCTCATATGGTATGTTACTAAGATGAAGCTTCTATCCAGGATGTTGGAGGAGATAAATAGATGTATTAGTCATATGCCACTATTCTTTCAATGGAAAGATGAAGAAACTCCTCCCCATCAGGAAAATGAAATAATCAATTAAGAGACCAGATGATATTTCAAAATTTAAGGGATTACAATTTTTTCATAGCTTCAAAGGAAGATATCGAGTTTTCCACGTTGACTGAAGAGTATCTAAGTGTCATGGAGCCAATCGAAAGCATTATGATCATCTTATGGAATCGAATTTGAAAGCATTTACTTCCTGCTGAGAATGAATGTAGTCTCTCTACTAAGTGGTGATGATGGTCACAAAGGTATTGAATTGAAAAAAATAAATAATGAGGTGATGAGAAATGTGGGTCACGAATGTAAAATGGTGGAAATTTTTTTCTTGCTAAAGCGAGTTCAATGTTTCTAATCATGATCGAAGGTTCAACATGAAGTTCCATTCAATGATTATTTTTCTAAAAAAACTTTCTATTTTCCATTAGGAGAGGATGAATCCCTAGAAAAAGAATGCATGAATGAAAAGATGATTGGGACTCTTGAAGTTGAATATACTCAAGATGAGGATGAATTCATGATCGAAATGGGTTCCCTAGTTCATGGTGTTCAAGATTGGAAAATGATGACCTTGATGTTTCAACCCCAACCTTGTGCTTTTTCCACATTTTTGAAGAAAAATAAATGAAATGAGGCTTGATTATCCCAAGGATGATTTCATCCAAAATGAGGACCCTATCAACAAGGGATATATGAACAAGAATAGTATCAAATATTTTAAGGTGAACTCCACTCAAGGAAAGGGTTTTTTTTATGAATATGTATTGAGACTCAAAATGGCCAAGATGGAGAAGAGGATGGTTTTCACTCTTCATACCGACCATGTACCCATTTTCATTTCTAGAGAGTGAAGAAATATGTAAATCATATCATAGTGAGACACATGTTAATAAAGATCCACCTTGTGTGTGAAAGAAGACTACTTGGAGAAATTGAGAAATGTGGAGCATCAAGAGGCTTGCGATAGTGTTGAAGCTCCCAAAACATCTTTCGAGAATCAACTCATGAAAACAATAGTCATGAAGAAGATGAAAAATGAATAAAAATTGATATCAAATGTTATAGGTCTTAGTATGAAAATAAAAATCCTAGTATGATCAAGGGTCATTTTCATAACAGAGGAGGAAAATTAGCAATTGGAATGAACTTGGGAATCAATGAGTGGAAGGAAGAAAAATTCCAAAGCAAAAAGGGAATGGAATAATCAAGTGGACCCTTAATCACAAGGAAAATCATGGAATATTTCTCAAGAAATTTAGAAGGGTTCGTATTTTAGTGATCCTATCAACATGTTTGTGGAGAAAAGGAATTCAAAGATACTCGTAAGTGTTCGGTTGGATTTGGTGCTATAGTGAAATTGGGTTGTCCCCAACATGTAACATATGTGATTTAGGTTACTTTTCCTTGCGGTGTAGTGTGTTTCCATTTTTATTGTTTGTTTCCTTTTCCATCATGTGTTTTTTGGGTCTTCTTATTTTTGTAACTTGCTTGTATTTCTAGTGTGAGAAATGACTCTATTTCCCAATGTATAAAGCAGCGATCTACAATGCATAAGTTGATATTTTGGAGTTACTTCATGCCTCATTATAAATTTGTGTCAAA
This sequence comes from Taxus wallichiana var. yunnanensis, assembly GCA_018340775.1. Classification (NCBI taxonomy): domain Eukaryota; kingdom Viridiplantae; phylum Streptophyta; class Pinopsida; order Cupressales; family Taxaceae; genus Taxus; species Taxus wallichiana. The sequence goes on from CM031244.1 coordinate 704,706,474, forward strand.
CCATGTCAAATCCCCAAGTATGAGCCAGTTGTTGGCATGTAAAATTTCATTGCATTTTGAAATGTTTTCCCTTTTTGGTCAAATCTGGTTAAAATTTCCCAAATTACCTAAATTGTAAAATTTTCTCATGTTCAAAGATCAACTTTTGGAAAAGGTTTCAGGAGCCTCGAACATTTAGGAAAACCTAGTTATAGTCAACATAAAGTTATCATAGTCTTCTCCATGATGATATGAATTAGGATGAATTCTAGAGAATTTTGAACATTCTTGTGAAAGTTTTCCTCACATGAACCTTTTGAGAAAAGGAGTGTGAAGTCGTGTTGTAGATTCAGCTTCAATGGAATGTTTTAAGATCCTTGTGAAGTGTTGGGAGCTCATATCCTATGAATTGGAAATTTATTGGAGCCTACTTCATGATGGACTAAGTGTGATAAAGTTTTGAGAACACAAAAGGGAGAAACTCATCGGATATTGATTCAAGGTCACCTCTTTGCACTAGATTTTTGCACATGATATTATGGGAACCTTGAGAATATTTTGAGCTTAAAGAATATCAAACGCGGTTATTTTCAATTCTCCTCTGGACCCATAATTTTGTTTAACATATACTTATTAGAAACTACTTCTTCAACCTAGCTTATTGACACACTCTTCTAAGAGAAAGAAATGATATAGGTTAAAACTATTGAATATTTAATTTTTGGGCCTTAAAAATATTCTCATTAGATTCATAGGACATTTTCCATACAAATTCATACATTATACGGCCAAAATTCATCAAGGTTTGGTCATGAGGGGAAGAAAGTAAATTTTGGAAGTCGAGTCGGGGTCAAAATAAAGTTCCAGAGAAATGCTTAAGTGCTTAGGCACACATTTGGTGTCCTCTTGCACATTTGGCACATATTTGAGGTGGATGGATTAAACTATCACTTTATGACTTATGTGGGTGTTTTAAGTGATGGTGGGTCCCATATGTTCCTCTAGGCTCATATTTTCACTCCCTTTGCACCTTGGGTGTGCTTTTGAGGTGAAATTGCATCCCAAAAGTGTACCATGCTGTGATTGGTCCATTTTCCCCATGTACATGCATGCCATGTAAGTCAAAAACATGAAAAAATACCTTGTGGGTGTGATGTGTATGCATGTTTCTCACTCATCCAAGGAACATGACACCCCTAACCTGCACCATGCACATTGGGCACACATTTGAGGTGCAATTGCACCCAAAAAGGGCACCCAAGTGCAATGGGACACCAAAGTTCCACTTCTCCACTTCCCCCATCCTTCCATTTCACCATGTGCTTCCTCCACTCCAACTTCCACCATATAAGTGCATCTCATTCTTGCCTCCACAACACATAAAATTAAGACATAAAAAAGTGAAGAGTGACTACCATTAGAGAAACTTTCAAGTTGGTATGTTCATCTAAACATAAAAAAACATCCTTTGATGCCCTAGTTACCTCAATCTTGTTTCTTTCATATACCCTAGCCATCTGCTCTACTTGCCAAAAAAATTGAACTAGAGGTTCATTGTGTTGATTCCTTCAAGATGATATAATGATCATGGAACATGAAATCCATGTTATAAAGTTATTTATGACTATTTTTTGACAAACTAGGGCTTGACACTCCAAAAAATCAAGATGTTCAAGACAAATTTCTCTCAAACTCCATGAAGAAATCATTTCAAACTTAGAGGACACATTCCTATGATTAAATAAATTGTTTTGAACCACAATTCATGATATCAAGTGGAAGAAATCAAAATATAAAATAAAAACTACCCTACATCTTCAAAACCCCTTCAAAGCCCCACACCCTTGAAAACTTGATCGACTCATTCTCTCAAACCCCACAAGATAATCCCTTAAAATTTGGAGCATACTTTCCTCTCCTAAAGAAATTTTAAATGAACATAAGATGAGATCAAATGGATAAGAATTTATCATGGAATCATTAGATGATTTTTCCCTACCTCTCATTTCCACCATTTCATAAGATTTTCTCATAACCACGACCCGTTTTCAAGTTTCTCGCTTATTCTCGATGAGAGAATCTAACCAAATTTAGAGCACTTGTTTGTATTGGGATTAGATTTATCCTAAATCTATTTGAGTCCAATTTGGACTTGATCTACTCAATTTTTTCCGGAATTACAAAATCAATAACCCAAACACTAAATTGCACTCAAATTTATGGGTTTTAAGAAATGATTGTGGAATCCATTTTCACCTATACCATAACATTAATATCACTTTATAACGCTAGTGGGATCATAAAAATGTAAGATGAAGCTTCAAAAATTAGTACCATTTCAATTTTAGTGGAGCACATGATTTCTGATGATTTAAAGCAAAAATGGAAGAAGGAAAAATAATTTTTGGACTTGAGTAAGAGTATGTGGGTGGATTGTTTATCACAAAACATTCAAACATTCAATTGGATTGTTTGAAAGATTTCATAATGGAAAATGTGCATATGAAGAAGTTACATGATATTTTTAAGTGATGGTGGGTCCTATATCTTCCTCTAAGTGCAAAGGGGAGGTGAAATTGCACCCCAAAAGTGTGGCAAGCCCTCATTGGTTGGATTCTTACATGCATACATGCCATGCCAACTCAAAAACATACGAAAAGGGATCAAAAAGTACATCTGCATGTGTTTCTCACCCCATCCACCCTCCATGGAACCCCTCAACCTCCACCATGCACCTTGGGTGCACATTTGAGGTGTTATTGCAGCCAAAAAGTTCACCCATGTGCAATGGGACAACAAATTTCCACTTCTTCACTTCCACCATCCTTCCATTTCACTATGTGTTTCCTCCACTCCAAATTCCATCATGTAAGTACATATTCTCTTACCTCCATAACACATAAAATTGAAGCATAAAAAAAAGTGAAGAGTGAAATCCATTAGAGATCCTTTCAAGTTGGTATGTTCATCCAAAAAACATACTTTGATGCCCTAACTACCTCAATATTGTTTCCTTATATCTCCTAGCAATCTACTTCATTTGCCACCAAGTTTGTACCAAAGGTTCCTTGTTTGAAAACCATGAAGATGATACAATAATAATGGCACATGAAAACCAATTTAAAAATTTATTGATGACTATTTATTTTGACAAACTTGGCTTTGACACTACCAAAAAACAAGATTTGCAAGCTAGATTTCTCTCAAACCCCACCAAGGAATCATTTAAAACTTGGAGTAGTAATTCCTATGATTGAATGACTTATTTTGAAGAATAATTCATGAGATAAAGTGGAATAAATTAAAATATGTAAGAAAAACTCTCCTACAACTCCAAAATTCCTTCAAAATCCTACAACCTTGAAAAATTGATCCAACTCGTTCTCTCAAACCCCACGAAAGAATCCCTTGAAAATTGGAGCATCCATTAATCTCCCAAAAAGATTCTAAAGGATCCTAAGATGAGATAAAATAGATCTAAATTTCTCATGGAATAATCAGATGGAATTTTTTTGTACCTCTCATTTCGCCATTTACCTAGCTTTCCTCATAACCAAAATTCGTTTTCAAATTTACTATTGATTCGATGAGAGAATCTGAAATTTTTGGATCACTTGTTTGTATTGGGATTATATTTCCTAAGAATCAAGTCACATCCAATTTGGACTTTATTTAATCAATTTTTTTCTAGAATTACGAAATGAGTAGCTGTAACACCAAATTACACATATACAATTTACCGGTTCTTTGAAATAGTTGTGGAATCCATTTTCACCTGCACCATAGAATTCATATCAATTTATAAGTAACATGAATTTACATGATTTAAGGAAAAGGGTTTCAGAAAGAAAACTCATTTTGGACTTGAGTCGGTGCATGCGGGAGGATTGTTGATCACAAAGAATTCAATTAGATTTTTTGAAGGATTTCACAATAGGAACCATGATTGTGAGCATTTCCATGTCTCCAACAGGGATTATATTAAAGTGTTTTATTCAAATAAAATGGTCACATATGTTATTCCTCTTCAAATATCACTGGTTCTAATATTCATACTTGTAAAGGATTAAAAGTTGATTTGTAACTTAGGAAAAAAAAAAACTCTCTCGATTCCCAATTTTGGTCTCAAAGTTTGTTTTAGTACTAGAGGACATTTTGATTCATCTCATATAGGTTACTTGATCATAAACTAAATGATGTTGCATTAAATCTCTCCCTCCTACCTTTACCCATCTCAAAGTTGGAAGGTATTGTGCCTCACATTTCATTGGTCATTGTGTTCCTAGATGGAAATGTCATCATGTTTGCATTGTGTTGGAAAATGTCTCAAATTATCATCATATACAAAAGGGTAAATAAAGAATGGAAGTGTTTTAGGGATCAAAGTTCTTCATCAAGAGCATCATTGTAGAGGTCATCGGGATAAGGAGTGGATCTTCTTCATCATTCATGATTCAATCTTAAAGCTTCACCTTTCTCTCTTCTTGCCTCTCTTTATTCTCTATTTCTCTCTCTAGAATTAAATTTATGTTATTATAAGAAATTTTGTATAAAGTAACTTAAGTCACTTAAATTTGTTCGTTGAGGAGTGCTATATAAGTTAAAAAGTCACATGGGAATGTGATGATCCACTTTGGACTTGGCTATATATTGTAATTCCCTCTCTTTTCAAAAGGGCTAGAAATTGTTGATTAAATGTATGTTGTTGGGATTACCAATAATAATTCAAGCAATAAAATCTGTAATTATTACATTCCTTTTCTTAATTTCCTCTACCATGTCTCTATTTTCCAAGTTTGTGAGAATGATAATCTTGTTAAACCATGAAAGGTGTCTACGCCTTTGATAAATGAATCAATGGGATTTTGTGTCTATGATTTCTTATGTATTATCATTTTGTACATTCTTTTGTTCTTATAATTTAATTTGGAACTACTTTCATTATTATATGTGAGAATTTGATAGTGCCTACTCAAAACATTAACCCTATATTCTTGTTTCGCAACCCCCTTTACCTCCGTTCACCAATTTCCTTCTACTTTGTATGAGAACTTTTCCATAGGTTCGAGTGGAGTATTCCTATGTGATCCCTGACCTATTGGCCACCCCATAGATTTAGGTAGTTTACATTCAATAATGGGAGTGTCCCCACACCCAAGAAAGAGGGGCTTAGCCCCATGACTATTGGTGGAAACCAATAATTTTCCCCACCGCAAATTATATCACCAATAGTTTTTGCTCACTCTATTTGGGAAGACTTAGCCTTTGTACACTTGTAAAAGATTTTGAAAATAGAAAAATACATATTAAAAAAATCTATAAAAATAAAAACTAAAAATATGTAAAATACTCTTTAAATTCTTAAGGGCCTTGTTCTAATAGTATTGAAAAATATGAACTTTCCAAGTTTCATTCCTTTCTAGTTCTTTGAGAAAAAATGGAAGAATTTGTAGTGCCCACATTTTACGCACCCAAATACAACAGTAAAATACCAGGATAATTTTTTTTTACTTACATTTCTCACTACACACAACACAGCAAGGGCTCCAAGTACAAAAACTTGACTCACATATGACAATCACATAAGTCATCGACTCACATAGACCCATGAAAATGACATAGGCATGTCGATGCCACACTTTTCCCAATGAACGAATACTAGCAATGACCCAACCACAAGAAACATGACTTCAGGAATGGTGAACCCACAACACATCATTTCTTTAAATGTATTTTAGTTACGATTAACATTCCAAGAACATTATTGAGCAAGGATAAATTTCTCATTTGTCCACCCACATATTCTTAAGTTTATTCTGTGGTTAAAATATAGTTCGACAATCTTTTGTTGGCTTCTTATACTTTTTAAAAATTTCCAAAACTAACATACTTATTTGGCATAAATCAAATTACATACAAAGTACTTAATTATCTTATTATTATGTTAAGAATATTCTCCTCCAACATTTATTCGATGTCAACAGTTTTACCCTTACAACTCAAGTGAAAGTGACTTGATATCCAGAATGCAATAAAAGGATTTAATAGAGATTTAGATACAAGGTAGTTTTTTTACCAAAACCATTCCTCGAACACGGAATAGTTATTTCCCTACCATATTTATTCTATTTCAATGACTTGAGAAATTCCATTTTGATTTATATGTGTATTTTGTTTCTCGAAGGTTGACCACACCAAGACAATTCATATTCTTTGAAACAAAAGAATATATTTAATTGAGATATAAGGTCTCCAAGAGTGGCATTATTCTGAACCTCAGATCCCGTTTTTACTCTTATATGCTTTATTTTCTACGTCACGTTATGGCCTTATTATTAGCATTGTCTTGTAAAAGGAGTTACAAAGTGTTTGTCTAACCTCTTGAAGACATATATGATTAGAAGGCTTGTAGCTACACACGAACCCAAGTTAACATCCAAATCAACTGAGTTTTAGATTTATTCTAACTTCACCTAAGGGTCTACCCCTCAACTATATATGCATTTTAAGCAAGAGGACATATTTATGCTAAACCACCTTCAGAAAGGACCAAGGTGTAATGTTGAGAGAAACCAAGGTAACACATTTAGCTGGGCGGAGATAAGGGTTTCATTAACAAGAGTGCAAGGTAGGGAACAACTATATCCTGATCTCCATTTATGTCGTTTGGATCCAACAGGGATTTCATTCGATGAAGAATTTTAATTTTAAATATAACTTTGAAAGACAAGGTAGTCCACTAGGCTACAAAGGAGGGGTTAGCTCTACACACTCCAAGAAAAGTTTGATTGTGTCACTCCTATCAGACGGGATTAGACAATGTCACTAAACCTACTGACTAAGATGATAAGTCCATTCTTGAGCTCTGATTTTCCTAAATTAGGATGTTCCATCGAGAGCAAGAGATTAAGTTCATCCTACGGTTTTCAATGTCTTCTAGGGTAAAAAGTAACACACACAAAAACAAGTTATGCTCGGATATTGAACAAGGGTAGAGTGTTTCGATTTAATTCTCTTTATTATATTTACAAGATATAAATGCACAAGATGACTCATTAATCATTTTATGAACACAAAATATACACTACAAGATATTACTTCAAATTTATTTACCTTATATAAATATCAAACCCTTTCTACCAGGTGTACTATACATCAAAATTGAACTATGATTAAATGCACATTTCCTAGATGTCCTTGAAACTAGCATTTCATACATATCAACAAATTATCCAATATAACCTTCTGTATCAAGAGACTACATTATACATTTATTCTTTTAACAATGAACTATATAAATTACAATGATAATTAATGAATTACACATCTCCTTTTTCGTCATCATTCTTTCATCCTGCAAAGACCACATGAGCATGATATCAGTGATAAATCGCTGGCATGGCATCCACCCTAATCTAACATAATTATCATTTTTCAGTTTCCCATTTACATATGACAATAATTACAATTTGTAATCGAAATAAAAAGGTCTAGAGACATGTATTCATTACATTTCATTTTACTTCATTTTGTAACCCAAGAGAGAGAAAGAGAAGGGAAGAGAGAGAAAACACCATTTTGTCAAAATTTCTAATGCACACAACAAGTTACACTATCATGTTTTAAATAGTTATTTACATGTGTCAAAAGTATCTACGGTGATTTGGCAACCCGACGAGGGTCCCACAGCTTCCTATTTTTACATTTTCTTACTAGCTACAAAATGTTCAAAACAGGCTCAGAGGCTAAGAAACCGCTTCCAAAAGTTATCTTCCGATGAGAACGCACACCACGATTAACTTTCTACGTGTCCTAGATATACCAAGAGTTCACAGCAATTGACGAAATTGGGAAAAAGTGAACGGTTTGCATTTGGCGGCTAGTTTTCTGGGGCTACTGGTCGTAGTTGACCCAATTGAAAAAGGACAAAAGCTAGCTCGAGAGCTAAAAAAACCACATCCAAAACTAACGTTCAATGGATGAGCACGCAACAAGACACTTCCTACTAGTTCCCCTATATAAGGATAATTCATTACAGTCGACGGGACTGAGAACTAGAAAACCATTTTCAAATGGTGACAAGTTTTCTGGAGCGACAAGTCGAAATTGGTCTAGTTTGACCTCGTCACACTGTAACCAGGCCTAAAAATTGGCTTTGCCAAACTATCTAGAAAAGTGCTTTTCCCTAACTTGAATGTTCCATACAATTTTCTAGTATAAACACTAGAGGTTTGCGAAGACAAGAAATAATTTCTCTATCCAGGTTTCAAACGGCGGTTCAAAACGAAAGCCAACTTTCTAGATTTAATAGTTTTCTACTGCTATAAACCAGTGTAACAGGGCTCCTATAAGAGCATCAAAAAGATCTCATATATTCGTTTGGGGTTAATCCAAAGGTCAAGGTGACTCCTTGCATGCCAAGGTACACGAATGAAGCTTAACATCTCATTTTCAAAGTTACGAAGGGCACTTAATGAGTCTCTAAAAATGCAAAAATTAACTATTTAACTAGGGAGAAGGTCAACATTATTACTGGGAAGTCAATCTCGTCTTGTCGATATACCAATATTGGGGTGATCTAGGTGGGTAGGAAGTTTTCTAAATCACCACAGAATGAGGGCGGAAGTTTATGTTTTAATGTAACGAGTTATTTTGACTCGTGAGTTATGACACGACACTTCATTGTTTTGCAACGAGTTGATATAAACATTTAACTGTATTATAATCCTAATATTTTAAAATTATATTAAGTTGCAAATGAAAAACTAAAATACAAGAGTTATGAAAGATGACGGAAGGTGAACCATGCCTGGGAATAAACTGGTGAACGTTTATAGTAGGGTTGGCGATACGTGGACGAGTTCCAAATACCGAAAGCGAGTTTCAAGGCCTTTTCGAGAATCCGGTTTGAGCATGATTTACAACCAATTTACGAGCTCTGTAGTCCCATGATTATGCAACCATAGCGCAAATACAATAACAGTTCAATCTCTTAAAATTTGTTTCCCATTATGATTTTATTGTTTCCAAAGTTTCTCATCAAATCCATTTGTGCATATCCTGCAACCATGACATTCCATGAGACCACATTTATTTGAGGCATTCTATCACACAGTTCATTCGCCTTCTCAACAAATCCATTTTTTTGAACAATTTTCATGCCTCGAATACACTTCCACGTTTTTCACACATAACCACTATGACACTTGCAAGTACAAAATCTTACAAAAAAACTAGATTCTATTGTTCATACCTGTTCCAAAGCTTCCACGTTGCACGCTGGTCCACAATTTGTTTAGAAGACAAACTCTTCTATCTTCTATGCTTTGATAGAAATCCATGTAGTTTAAGGGTTTCCCCATTTTGGCATAGCTTGGGAGGAGCTAGCAACGTGACAAACAAATCAGATTTCCAATGCGCTTTGATGGACGTCCCTAACCTGTTCTAAAGCTTCCCCATTTTGGCGCAGATTGGGAGGGGGAAAACAACAAAAACTGGCAATAAAAAACAAATCTCCATTATGCTTAGACAGATGGCCATACAACATTTGCAACTGCAACATCTGACAAAAAAGAACCTTCTGTCTTTTATGCGCTGGCTGGAAACCACGTGGATGCCTAAACCTTGTTTCAGAACTCGTATTTTGGCACAGGCTGGAAGTATGTTGGAAAATGTGAACTCAACAGGTTGGAGACCTATTTGTTGCATGGTGAAACAGTGTGACTGTCTCTTGAGGAAACCCATGCCTTCTGTATGCTACAATAATCACATTCCAGAGAAGTTGTCTCGTTCTTTCATTTGGTCAACACTGCAAGGGTCTAGGGGGCTCATTTTTTTGTTTGGACGCAGGCTGGGAGGATGCTCACGTAGGTTGAGGAATTATGAATCAAATCTTTTCACTATGGCACTTATTTTCAATGCACCCACATGCAAAGATATCTATGCAAATATGGAAGAAAATTCTTGGGAGAAGAGAGCACGGTAGGGGAGGCATGAGAAATATGGAGAATGGAGTTCAAAACCTACCAAAGGATATGGCGTTTGGCTCAAAACTGACTTACCTTGTGCTTTGATAACCATCCTCACTCTATCCAATGCTCCCATATTGGCGCAGGTTGTCAGGTCATTTGTAAAGGTAAGATCTATTGGAATGTGTTTGGTTTATATGGTGAAATAGTGTGAATGCTACATGAGGATTTATTTGTATTGTATTCCAATGTGGAGACATGAGGGTACTATAGAAATAAGGTACACTTGAGTTGATCATGTAAGTGGCATTGTTGATCCCACATTCGAGGAGAAAAAAAGAGTTGATTTCAAACTTCCCATTATACCGGTAAGAAGACAAGTTCCTTAAAAACCAATTATAGAACCACTAGTCCTCATTCCTCTAGAAGAAGAAAGAGAAGAAAAATTAAAGAGGAAGAAGAAGTAGAAATGGCTGCAGCTGTGCCATGGGAATAGAATATTGGCCTATTAGCCTTTTCCCCACCAGTTCATTAACTCCCAAAAGGGTCAAGGAAGAACTTTCCCAAGTTATATGGAGATGGAAAGAAACGTCTATATGATCATATCACAACTTTCATCACAACTGTGGCATCCTTGGAGTACAACATGAAGATGTTACAGTGTGGTTATTCATGGAAACATTACAAGATATTACTTGAGACTAGTTTTACTACTTGCCATAATGATGAATTACTAATTTTGATGATATGAAAAGAAATTTTTAAGCAAGATTCAAGACTGTAGAATATGCTCATTGATAAGGCCAAAATATGTCTTATTAATGCATAATAAATGATCTTATTTTACTCTCCTTTTTATCAAGTTTGACTACATTTTGTGACTTTTGTTTGATCTAATGTAAGTTAGGATGTAATTTTCCATCTTTTTTGAATTTAGTTCTAAAGTTTAAAAGCTTTATAATTCCTAAAAAAGTGTGTGGAAATTCAGTTTTTGTAATAAAATAGGTCATAATCAGTCAGAGAACAAAGTATGAAGCAATCAACATGTTTTTGGGAGCCTTGGCTTCAATACGACTTAGTTCTAGAACTTCCAGACTTAGTTCTGGAACTCTATCACATAGTTTATGAGCTCTATTACTTAATTCTGGAACTTTCGGACTTAGTTCCAAGACTCCTGCATTTAGCTCCGGAACTTTCACAGTTAGATCAAGAATAGTCCCCTTTAGTTTGAAACTTCTCCAAAGTTCCGGAACTAATGGGAATCTATTTATTTTGACAACATCCAATGATAGAGAAATCAATGAGCCTTTCAATCAAGAGCATATCAAAAGATTTCTAATTCTTCATACTCGAAGATCCAAGGATAACTTATCAGACAACTATACATCCAACAAGGTTCCAAATTCAACATCTATTTTGGGCATAATTTGGTTCCATCTGAATCGGTAGAACAACTATGGCTGTAAATGCATCTTTGAATGAAATATATATATATATATATATATATATACACACCTATACATAGATTTAAAGAGAGAATATATATATATATATATATATATATATACATACATAGAGATAGAGATATAGAAAGATCCAATATGTTTTTGTAAGACATAATATTTCAACAATAAAATAGCCACTTCATTTTGAGAGAATATCACTTTGTCAAATCCTGATTCAAGGTGGAGCAAGGGCCCACTCCTCCAAGAACCAGGATTCTCATTTTATTGGTATTTATATTTCTAAAGCAAATAGTGTAGATCTGTTAATTATGTAAATGCTTTTTGATTCTTTAAGTTAAACTTTGTTTTATACTCATCCCTGTAGGTGTTATAGACTAGATTTTCATTTCCTTACAAGCTTTTCACAACATTTTCAACCATGTGTTTATTTCCAAGAAAAGTGTGTTTACTTTTGCATTGTGTGTTTATTTCCAGAAATCTATTTATTCTGTATGTGTGTTTATTTCCAACAATTCATTCTAGCAATGAGTGTTTATTTCAACAAGTTTCTTACAACATAGAGATAATAAGGATTTGGCCATGGAATCCTAAGGACATTGCAAAAACCCCTAGAAAATAAAATAACAAATACCTACAATCAATTACTAGATCACTAAGATTTTCTTATTGCATATAGCTTTGGACACACCTGGTTTGAATATGACATCAACAAAGAGTTGATTAAATGAAGGGAATAACGAAACCCATCATTTTTAGTGCCATTTCTAGGAACCAATAGTTAGAATTGTCTAATTATGTGTCAAAAAGAGAAAAAATCATACATATAGTAATTGAAGAATCTTCCCTACGTCATCATAAAATTTATGAGTAGACCAAGAGACTCCAAGGGTAGATTCCTCCCAAAAATATCTTGAACAAGAATCATCAACATCTTCTCGATCAAATAAGGAAGTTGACCAAGAATTAGAAGCACCATTGTCCCCTGTTAGACAAGAAGTAGAATTTCCACCTTTGGAATTCTTGGATCAGTCACTAGAAGGAAGTGGAACCTTTAGAAAGAGGATTATATCCCAAGACCCATTTAGAGCAAGTTTTGATTCATAATTGAGTAGTCAACCTCCTACTCCTGACTTTTCACCTTCCCCAAAATAGATCACATACCATATTGATTGGGAGAAAAGTCTAGAAGGTACTACAGAAATGGCATGAGAAGCTGAAAGAGAACCTAATAGGACCTTTACTTATCCAATTCAGTTGGATGATGATGATACACCTATGAAGAATATTTCACCTGCACATTTACCCACATTTAGAGGAATGTCATTTGAAGATCCTGACCAATTTTTGTTTGAATTTAAAGTACTATGTCAGACTTATGATTACAAAATAGATAATCAAAAGCTCAAGTTGTTTCCATCTACCCTAAAGGATGTAGCAATGAGGTGGTTTATGGGATTAACATCTAATTCTATTACCACTTGGGCACAAATGGAAGTTTCCTTCCTAGACAAGTATCAAGACTATTGTAGAGGGAGGAATAAGAAGGAAGAATTTTTCAAAATCAAGTAGGAGGAGGATGAGAATATGGAAGATTATTTAGATAGATTCCTCTTTGTAAGTAAAAGATGTGGATTTGTACTACAAGAAGAGTTAAGCAAAACCATTTTTCTTAAAGGTCTAGATGATGAATCTAGGGAGGCCCTTGATTTTATGGGAGGTGGAAACATTGATCAATTAAGAATGAATGATATTAAAGACATTTTTAGAAGCTATTCAAGAACAAGGGGTGGACCTAGAAAAGGAAAAATAGTTAAAATTCTAAACCCAGATATGAACAAACTGATGGATGAACTGACAAAATTTAAAACAAACATTTTAGTTCAATTAACCTCCACCATGGATGGATTGTAAGCTAAAGCAAATGATAAAATTGAACCATTAGGTATGTATTATCCTAGATGCAGGAAGAAGCATGAAATAAGAGATTTTCCTCTGGATAAAACAAAAATGTGTCTTATCTATGAATCTAGGGACCATGAGAGTAATGCTTGTTATCTTCTTCCATTTATTAAAAATCAGCTTAAACAAACCAACACTCCATCCACATCAGAAGAAGTAAATTTTGTCCAGAGACAACCTAGCAAGGGCAGTTCATGCCCAGGTTAGTTCCTAACCCCTGGATGATGCCATGGGAAGCTCAGACAGTACCAAAAAGTTGGGGACAACCACCTTGGGTCCCTCAACCAACATGGAATCCTCAGGATTAGTCGAACAATATTGGTATGCCCAAGGACACCAACCATGGTTTGGTCAAGGTAACCTGAATGCTTGGTCATAACCTAGGTGGAGCCCTAATAATTATGCTCAAGGGAGGACATATCCCAATCAGAATCAACAAGCCATAATGGGTTCCCTAGCACAAAATTCAAAAATAAAAATGTGGTTCAAACACAAATGTTAGCACAACCAATTGCTAATCCCAAAAACAAACAAACAACTCCTGTCTATGGGGTAGAATAAGAAAAACCAATGGATCTAAATGCCATGGATTATAAAGATATTCAAACTAGATCTGGAAAATTAATTAGTAGTCCACCTATTATAATTACTGAAATGATAGAAGAAACTGAAATCCCTAGTGTGGTTGTTCCCAAGAAAGATGAAAAAGAAAAAGATAAGGAGTCAGGTAGAAACTCTATTGAAACTCCATTCCCAGAGAGATTTCAAGAAGTTATAGGGACCAAGGAATCTAAGTTGGTGCAAGAGTTGAGGAAATTAAATATTGAAATACCATTGTTACAAGCAATCAAGGACATTCTAGAGTTGAACAAGTTAATCAAAATTCTATGTTTAAGAAGACATAGAAGGAAGAAGTAATACCCCAGGACTATTAAAGTAGATGGGAAACTTACTTGATTTATTAGTAGGAAAACTCTTACTTCCCAAATATGGAGATCCTGGTAGCCTTGTTATTTTTGTCTCTATAGGGAATAAAGATATACATAATGTTTTGGTTGATTTGGGAGCAACTATAAATGTGATGACAATGGACACTTTGAAAACATTACCATTAATAGGTATCCAACCTACTAACACCATATTGCAGATGGCAGACCAGTCTGTAGAAAAACTAGAAGGATTTATTGAAGATGTGGCAGTTATGGTGGAGTCATGGGAATATCTAGTGGACTTCCTTATATTGCAGCCAAAAGGTAAAACACTTGGTTATCCCATTATTTTGGGCAGACCATGGTTAGCTACAGATTCTACCTTAATTCATCGAGATAATGTGATATGACTATCTCAAATGGTAAGAGTTCTAAGAAAATTTATTTATACCCCTCTGCACAACCTTTTATTGATAATCAAGAGCAATTGTGGGTTGATGATCTTGACACTAATAAATTTTTTTGTCTTTTTAGCTATGATAACATTGTAGGATTACATACAGAGAAGGAAGATATGATTAATCAACCGTTGAATGAACACCAATTGTCCTTGGAACAATTTGGGTTAGTTTCAAAACCTATAGACTTAGTTCTAGAACCTACGGATTTAGTTCTAGAACCATCACATTTAGTTCCGGAACCTTCAAACTTATCTCCGAGAACCACAACAACAACGATCCCATGCAAATGCAAATAATTTCACTCTGGAGGAATGATATTTATCTTGGGGAGGAGTAGAAATAGCTACGGAATTAGTAGTTTCAGTTTCAAAGATATCAGGAAATGGTGAGGAATTTTTGGAAAACAACAGTGACGAGGAGTTTGACCGACAACAAGATAAGTATCATAACTCTTCCTACTGTCCTTTGTCCAGTATTCTTTCTCAAGGGAATTTTGGAGATGTTGCTGCATATCATATGTTATTACCACATCCATGTCCACTAAACACCTTAATGGAACCCTTTCAACAAATCAGTTCATCACACATTGGAACCAAACATGTTGAGATTCAACTGGGTAAAATTTTGAACATTAATAGTTGGCTGAAGAATGATGAAGAAGCTAAATTGTTTGATGTTTTGAAAGATCATACTAGAGCTTTTGCTTGGGACTATAAATACATGAAAGGAATCCATCCAAGTATTTTCACTCATCACATCTATACTAAAAAAATTAAACCAGTTAGGCAACCTCAGAGAAGGATTAATCCATCCTTAAGGGACATAGTCAAGCAAGAAATTGAAAAACTATTACAAGTAGGTTTTATCTACCCTATCTCAGATAGTCAGTGGGTGTCTCCTCTTGTAATTGTGCCTAAAAAGAACATAAAATGGAGAATTTGTGTTGATTATAGGGAGCTAAATAAAGCCACATTGAGAGATTATTTTCCCTTACCATTCATAGATCAAGTTTTGGACAACCTTACAGGTAAATAATATTTTTCCTTCTTGGATGGCTTTAGTGGATATAATCAAATCAGATTTTTTTCGAGGATCAAGATAAAACTACCTTTACTTGTCCATGGGGTACCTTTTCCTATAGGGTATTTCCATTTGGACTATGTAATGCTCCAACAACCTTCTAAAGAGTTGTATTAGCAATTTTTGCAGACCTAACAAATGATTGTGTAGAGGTATACATGGATGAATTTATTATACATGGAAACACATTTGATGATGCTTTGAAGAATTTAGATAGAGTACTAACAAGATGTGAGGAACACCATTTGTCTCTTAGTCATGAGAAATGTTTAATGATGGTTGATGAGGGGATTGTATTAGGACACCACATTTCAAAAAGAGGAATTCAGGTTGACCAGAAAAAATCAGGATTATTTCAGACTTGCTTTGTTCCCAAACCCCCACAAATATCAAGTCATTTTTAGGGAATGCTGGATACTATAGGTGTTTTATTAAGGATTTTAGTAAAATTGCTACCCCCATGTTTAGTTTACTTACCAAGGATTGTGAATTTTTTTGGGATGAAAAGTGTCAACATGCTTTTGAGGAAATTAAAGAAAAATTAATCACTGCCCCAATATTGAGAGGACCTAATTGGGAGAAACCTTTTCACATCCAAATAGATGCCTCAAATAACTCAATAGGTGCAGTTTTGGGACAGAAAGATGAAGAAGGGAAAATGTATGTTATTTACTACCTTAGTAAAAATCTTACTCCCATTGAAAGAAATTACACTACCACTGAAAAATAATTTCTTGTTTTGATCTATGCAATTAATAAATTCAAACATTATATTACAGGGTACAAAATATTTGTACATACAAATCACTCAAGTAATTAGATACTTAATGAACAAACTAGTGGTTGGAGGTAGGATAATTAGATGGTTATTACTTTTACAAGAATTTGATATTACCATAGTAGATAATCCAGAAAATCTAATGTGGTAGCTGATTTCTTGTCAAGATTGACCACTATAGGGGAGCAAGATCCAGTTAAGGACAACTTTCCAGATGAACAATTGTTTGCTATTTCAGCTAATACACCATGGTTTACTGATATGGAAAATTATCTTGCAACAGGGAAGTTTCCTCCTTCTTTCACTAAGAAACAAATGAAGAAGTTGATCAAAACTAGTGCACAATTTAAATGGTTAAATGGAATGTTGTTTAAATGTGGTCTTGATTTGGTTTTATGCAGGTGTGTGAGAGAAGATGAAATCTTTGACATACTCAAGGCATGTCATGATGAACCAAGTGGAGGACACTTTTCAAGTAAAAAGAATAGCTCACAAGATACTTGACACTGACTATTATTGGTCATCTCTGTATAAAGATGTGAAGAGATATATCAAGCAGTGTGATCCTTGTCAAAGGATGGGACAACCAACCTTTACCAGTGAAATGCCTCTGCAACCTCAAGTAGTGATTGAACCATTTGAAAGGTGGGGGCTGGATTTTGTTGGTCCCTTTAGTCCTCCTTCACAAGGAAAGGATCACATTCTTGTGTGTACTGATTATGTGACAAAGTGGGCAGAGGTGTAGGATTTAACAAATGCCACTGAAGAAGCAATTGTTGATTTCCTTTGGCACATAATTATGATGAAGTTTGGTGCACCAAGGAGTATAGTTTCATATCAGGGGCCACATTTCATGTCTAATATGATCTAGGCCTTCACAATGTACTATCAGATCAATCATAGGAAGTCATCTCCCTATCACCCACAATCAAATGGACAAGCAGAAGTAACAAACAGAGAATTGGAAAACATCCTTACCAAAACAGTTGAATCAGGTAGAAGAGATTGGGTAAAGAGACTACTTGAGGTTATTTGGGCTTATAATACAACTTGGAAGAATACAACAAGGTTTTCACCATATGAGTTAGTCTATGGGAAAAATACCTTGTTACCTATTGAATTTGAACTACAAACATTGAGGACAACAACTAAAGTGGGTATTGAGTTGGATGCAAAGCACAAAAGGAAATAATTATTCAACTCAATGAATTGGATGAGTTGAGAATGGAATCACTTCAACAAAAGAGATAATCCAAGATCAAAGGAAGCAGTGGTATGACATACATATCAAGAAACAAAAATTCAAGGTAGGAGATTGGGTAGTATTGTTTGATTCCAAGTACTAGTAATTTAAGGGAAAGTTGAGAACCAGATGGTTAGGACCCTATCAGATTGAGAAGATATTTGATAATGTCTCTATTAAACTACTTCCCATTGATGACAGCAGAAGGACACTTTTGGTCAATGGAAATAGGCTAAAAATTTATAGGAATCCTCCTACTAGGGATGAATTCTTGAAGTAGATTGAAGCAAACAAATAATTTGATCATATGGAAGAACCTAGTTCTTCCAAAATGATCAAATAATTAGATGCATGGATCCAAAATAAAGGGAAGAGAATGAAAATGAGAAAATGGCATTCTCTCCCCCCCACCCCCAAAAAAAAAAAAAAAAGAAAAAGAAAAAGAGAAAAAGAAAA
The DNA here is from genome assembly GCA_018340775.1 of Taxus wallichiana var. yunnanensis. Classification (NCBI taxonomy): domain Eukaryota; kingdom Viridiplantae; phylum Streptophyta; class Pinopsida; order Cupressales; family Taxaceae; genus Taxus; species Taxus wallichiana. The sequence goes on from CM031244.1 coordinate 704,724,793, forward strand.
ATAAATAAAAAGGGAAGGAATGAAAACTAGTAAATGACGTTCTCTTCCCCAAAAAAATCTCTCAAAGATCAATTGAAAACCAACAATGGCAATTGGTCTCCTCAATAAATGGATAATGCAAAATAAAAAGAATTTGTTTGAATTCCAGTTGTCTTTTCTAACTGTTTTTCCTTTTTCACTTTTAGGAATGATGAGTCATCAAGACAGAGGGATTACATCAGCAAAGGATGGTAATTATGTCTTGAACTTATTAAAGGTTAAATTAAAATTTCGCATGTGTGATTAGACTTGATTTAAAAAGTCGGTATGATGAGTCATTTATTGTGCATTATGATTAAAAACAAGTAATCATGAGGTTGATGTTGATAGAATAAGAAAGTGGTGGTGTATTTATAATTACCTATCATTTGGGTAGAATAAACGAAGTTGAGAAGCAGTTGTAGAATAATTTCAAAGAAGAAGTAGAAGAATTGTATTTGATTTCGTAGCTAAACCCATCAATTCCGTAGATAAACACAACAGTTCCATAGCTAAACACAATAGTTCTACAGCTAAATCTAGTAGTTCTACAGCTAATTCTAAATTTGAAGAAAGAAGAATTGAATCATCCTCTTTTCCATGGGGATTAAAAAGAAGTCAGATCCAGAGGATGATACCCAACTTCTTGCTAGATGAAGAAGTGACAACCATTTTTGGATGAGCAAGGTGGCTAGAGTTCCTAAAAAAGTTCTCAAGGTACAATGATGAATTGGTAAGGGAATTCGTTGTAAATTTAGAAGAATCCAGAACTAAAGTTAGAAGCATTATAATTCCTTTTATTATCAATACAATGAGTAATGTGTCTGGAATACCAATTGTGCATGTCCCAAATCCTATCAAGGGAACCCTTAAAGATCTAGTGGAAACCTTGATACAAGAGGGGGAATCTGAGCCCCAATATATCTATAACACCAAGAAAATCATAAAGGGGGTTAGAAGGTACACTTGCCCAAACCCTTTGACAGGGTAGCATTTTGGGTAGTTAAGTATTTAACTTGTAATGGTCAATTTGGGACTATGGGAAGAGAATTCCTTAAGATGTTAATATATCTTAGGTATGGGAATTCAAAACCAGAATATATAGTAAATCTTTCAAGATTCCTTTTGACTCCATCTAGACAATGGATTAGAGGTATTCTTGGGGAGTTGGAACAATCAAACATCATGGGTTAATCCATTTGGTATGCTAACACCATTTTCTTTCAAAGAAAAATGGAGAAGAAATATGGGAAAAGTTTCTTAACAAGTTTAAGCAAAACCCTGATATTATCAGGAGGGGAATACCAACCCCTTTTTCTCCTACAAGTAATTTGGATATTGATGCCCCTGTAGAGGAAAAGAAGGAAATAGGTGGGGGTAATGTACCAAAAAGAAGGAGATCTAGAAGAAGGATTAAAGCTGTAGAACCTACTATGCCTGTCAAAGAAACTCCTTCCTCTACAATAGTACCAGGAGAACTAATATCTGTCTCTGATAGTGATAGTTCACCTAAGCTAGAGCATGAAGTGAAAGTCAGAAGAAGCTCTAGGAGGAAACCCATTTCCAGACATTTTGAAGCTCCCCAAAGAAGAAGAGTTCATAAGAGATCTAGGGAAATTCCAAAAGAGATGGAAGAATATGATGGGTTGGAAAAAGAAGCTACTGATATTTTGGGTAGCATGGCCATGAATCCTCCTGAGCCAAGCCAAACTAAGGTAGAGAAGGAAGATGAAATATTTTAAGAGCATGATTTTCAAGATTTTGGTGAACCGACAACATTGTCAAGGAGGAAAAACAACATTTAAAACAAAATTTGTTTTTGTCTAGAGAATAAATCATCATCAGAGAGAAGGATGAGGAATTAAACTTCCTCAAAATCAAGTTAGAACAAAGGGAAATGTTCATTGAGCAACTAACAAATCAGCTCACAAATAGGACTAAAGAATTGACAATGGTCAAACAAGTAGATGATGGAAAAAGAAGAAGAATGTCAATTTTCTAGAAGACCAAGTGCTATGTCAACAGTATCTGCATAGACTAAACTGACTTATTGGCCACTCAAGTAGTTGTGGGATGATACTGTAGGGAACTTAATGAATTCAAAACATCAAATGAGGACCTGAGAAACAAGATGGAAGAAGAAAAGAAATCAAGGAAGAAATGGGAAGAAAAATTCTACAAAGAGGAAGAAGACAAATTTAAATGTCTTGTAAAAATAAAAATGGTTTGCATAATGAGTGAAAAGTTACTCACATGCAGGAGACCTTCTCTGCATATAGTATCTTTTGGAAGAAAAATTTATTCGCTGACACTATCAAGAATTGCATGTGGCCTTCCACATGAAATAAAATATGAATATGAGTTCATGACAACCTATTCCTCAGCTAGTGCAGAGAAGAAAAATCTTCTCTGTGAATTCTATCTCTGTAATCTTATGCTGGAAAAGAACATAGGCTTCATGATCAATTTGTATGTAGGGGAAAGCCAACTGAATGCATTTGTTTATGTTCTTCAAAATTAGGTTGCATGGAAAGAGAGAGATTCTAAGCATATATTAAAATCTAGTTCATTTTGTCTTTGCATGAGGGCTCACTATGGTAAACCATCTTCCTTCGCTATACATTTTAGATCCCATGCCTTTGATAGTCAGTTCAAGGCACACTATCTAGCCAATTTATAGAAAAGTATTGATTCCTTCACCTCTTATGAGGAGAACTTTGAAGATATTTATGATGGATGTTTGAAAAGATGGGAGTTTCTCACAGTTGCATTGAGAAGAAGAGAAGTGATATCTCCCACAAACTTAATATGGAGCTTAGAAAGAGCTAAAGCCTTATGCACACTAATCCCTTAGGTCAATGAAAAACGTAGGGGCATATGGATGGGAATGAGAACAAGGCCTCCCCTTATTCTCACTCCCATGTCTCCATGGAAAAATAGAGAGCCTCAAGATCCCACTCAATTTGAGGAATGGCATAGGAAAGTAGAAACAGGATCAGGGTATAATACTTCTGAACTAAAACATTGGGATATTTAGTTTCAACCATTTGACCTAAGCAGTCAATTGGAATGCAGAATACACAACCCAATATTTGAAGAGTAAAGTTTGTAAGGGGAATTACAAACAAGTAAGTACGAGGAGATGATAAGGCCAAAATATGTCTCGTTAATGTGCAATAAATGATCTTATTTTACTCTCCTTTTTATCAAGTTTGACTGCATTTTGTGACTTTTGTTTGATCTAATGTAAGTTAGGATGTAATTTTCCATCTTTTGTTGAATTTATTTCTAAAGTTTAAAAGCTCTGTAATTCCTAACAAAGTGTGTGGAAATTCAGTTTTTGTAATAAAATAGGTCATAATCAGTCAGAGAATGAAGTATGAAGCGATCAACATGTTTTTGGGAGCCTTGGCTTCAATACAAATTAGTTCCGGAACTTCTAAACTTAGTTCGAACTCTATCACATAGTTTATGAGCTCTATCACTTAGCTATAGAACTTTCATACTTAGCTCCATAACTTTCACGGTTAGATCAAGAATAGTTCCCTTTAGTTCCGAACTTCTCCAAAGTTTTGGAACCAATGGGAATCTATTTATTTTGATGACATCCAATGATAGAGAAATCAATGAGCCTTTCAATCAGGATCAGATAAGAAGATTTCCAATTCATCACACTCAAAGATCATGGGATAACTTATCAGACAATTATACGTCCAACAAGGTTCCAAATTCAATATCTATTTTATGCATAATTTAGTTCCATCTCGAATCAAGAGAACAATTATGGCTGTAAATGAATCTTTGAATGAAATACACACACACACACACACACACACACACACACACACACACACATAGATTTAAAAGAGAAAACATATAAATATAGATACATAGAGATAGAGATATAGAAAGATCTAGTACATTTGTGTAAGACAAAATATTTCAGCAATAAAATAGCCACTTTGTTTTGAGAGAATATCACTTTGTCAAATCCTGATTCAAGGTGGAGCAAGGGCCCACTCCTCTAAAAACCAAGATTCTCATTTTATTGGTATTTATATTCTGGTGTCACTCAGATTTCACCCCGAAATCTGTGACTACCCAATTTGAAAAAATTTCGTACTTTTAAAATAGTGGGTCATTTGTTGTTTTTATTGCACGAAAGTTCTGTATTGCGTCAAGATAATCTGAAGAGCCATATTAGCCCTTTTCGCCAAATACCCGGATGCCCAAAATTGTTTTATTATGTCGTCGGGATTTGTCATGGGAAATTTGTATTTAATTATTTTGAGCCCCGTATGAGGTCATTTGTTTTGCTCTGTTTTAACTCTATTATGAGCGAATATGTTATTATTCCTATATACCGGTAAGGATTTTAACTTATTTTAAGTTTTGGGCTTTATTTGTAACTTTTGGCAATTTTTCGTGTTTTTGTGGTGTGTTCTGCTTTTTCTCGTGAAATTCTCTGGAACAACTCCTTCACGGTAAGCCCGATTTTTGGCTGGGAGCAGCCTGGAAAACATACACGCACATTTTGCCCGGAGGAAGTCATCATCAGAGGTCTGGATCACTGGGAAAAAGCGAAGTCGTGCACAGGAAAGCCCCTGCGGGGATGGGCGCATTTTTGGAAAACAAAGGATTTGAGCTGCGATGGGAAAAATATAAGCCGCAGGTAGGATGGGAATTGTATACCTACCTTGCAGGGTACTTTTTCCCGTGTTATAAAAGTCACTTAAGCTGCAGTGGGAAAAATAGAGGCTGTAGGCAGGTGGGAATTTATTGCCTACCTTGCAGGGTGAAAATTCCCATGATATAATAAAAGGAAAGTGACTTAAGTGAAATCATGGGATTTTAGTGCCTACCTTGCAGGGTAAAGAATCCCATTGCAAAAGTCAAATCACTTAAGTGGATCATGGGATTGTGGTGCCTACCTTGCAGGGTAAAGAATCCCATTATGGTGAAAATTCTTAAAAATAGAATTACATGTGCAAAAAAGTGCGCCCCCTTTGGTGATGGATAAAAATAATTAAATTGATTATTTTTATTAAATTCTATCCTTGGAAAAAGTGCGCCCAAGCTTGAGGAGGTTGAAAAGTCAAAGGAAGAATAAAAGAAAGGGATTAAATTAATTAAATTTAATTTATTTAGTGGCTGCCCCTCTCCTTGGAAAAAGTGCGCCCCATTTGGGCATTATTTAATGATTTTTAAGGCATTAAATCATTGAATTAATTTCTATTTTCAGTGGCTATGGTCAAAGCACACTGTGAGGCTAAAGTTAAGTGCTGTGTGGAGGATTAAATTGGATTAATTTAATTTATTGGATGGCTGTCCTTAAACATGCAATTTTTAAAAGAGAAAAGCATGATTTTTAATTAATTAATTGCCTTTAATTGTTAGGGCAATTATTAATTATAGAATTATGAAGGTTATATAAGCATGGGCAGCCATATGGATTTATTATTCAACACACAGGTAAAGAATTGCAGCAAGGAGAAAAAGTGCGCCCCCATTAGAGGAAGGATTTTGCACAGACAAAGTGCTAACAAAGGCTAAAAGCTTCCAGATTTGGCGCATGCTTTGGAAAAGGTTCATCTTCGTCTGCACAATTGTTTTCACAGGTGTTAAAGGAGCTCAGGTGTTGATTAAAAGGATTCATGATCTCTTTATGTGCAAATTAAACACTATTTTTTGGGGCAGCAGGCTTGAAAAGTGCAGATTTTTATAATTTAAATTCACTATTCATGCTCCGGTGGCCATTTTTGTCTGAATAAATTGCAGGAACTCATTACAGGTGCTTTATAAAAGAAAAGGAGTATTTATCAATGTCCAATACATTGCAAATATCCTCCGAATCTGAAGAATTGTCCAGATCTGCACCAGTATTGAAGAAAGCAGGCCAAATTAGAAGAAAAAGAATTATTCAGACAAAGATTGATAAAGCTATGGCGAAAGGAGATGAAAAAGAGAGCACGATGGATTCATGCATTGCTTCTAAACTTTCAGACATAGGAGACACGGATCTAGGCCCAGAACCTCTTTCTGATTTGATTGACAGATCCAGAGCTGGAAAGACTTCACTCATGCGTGCGGTCAAAAGTAGTGGAATTATTCGAGCTGCAGCTTTCCCGTGTACAGCCCAATTGCCAGAGTTTGTGATGGAGTGTGCTAGATCTTATCATCCTTCATCCAGATCAGTGCGTGATGTAGCGGGAAAGACAATAATTCGTTTGGATGCAGAATTCTTCGATTATTGTTTGAAGATTCCAGTACGAAAGGTGGTGACTTCTATTAGCATTCAGGATGCTGACAGTAGGTGGGAAAAGCATAGAGCTGATTGTGTGAGCATCATGAATAGCCGGTTCATGAAGAAGCCTAGATCCCCTTCCAAGTTCCCGAGAACTCTTCCACGATCCAATTTGGTGCAGGAGGCGGATGATATTGTCAAATTGCTATGCAGGTTGAATGGTGAAGCGAATGCCTACACTTTCCGGACATGGATGTATGCTTTCATCAGGACCATTGAAATCAACAAGGTTGATTCTATAATCAGTTGGTCAGAAATTATTAAGAACATCGGTGAGCAACTGCGGAACGTAAAGCGTACCTTCAGCTTCAAGATGACTTCATACTTGGTATATGCTGCAGCTTCACAGGGTGTCTTTTCCAAGCTGGATAGATGTGGTATTCTTTCCAGGGATCCCATTTTCGAGTGCTACCCACAGCTTACTGCACCTGCGTGCGAGAAGGACTTCAAAGTGATCAACGATGGTTTCTTCTACGATTTCATCTGCAGGTTAGACAAAGACTTGAAGACTCACAGAGTAAGCAAGGAAGCATGGGAAGCAGTGTCCAAGATTGGCAGTATATTCATCCAGTTTGCAGATTTCACATACCTCAGGGTTACGAGCTTTTCAGGTGAACCAACAAAGATGCCAAGGTACCCGAGTGACAGATTGATTGCCATGGAGCTAAGCAGGCAACTTGTGGAGTTACACGACCTTCAGTCGAAGCGGCACAAGTCTACGGGCTACTTCCCACTCACTGTGGGATATTACAGTTGCATCAGCATTCACAGAGCTCGAAGAATGGAAGCACAAATGTTGTCCGAGTATGAGCAAGAGTTCTTCCCTGCACGGCTTAATTTTGATCCATTTGGAATAGCCAGGAAGACAATCTCCCAGGAGTACGCACATGTACCTTCGCTAGAAGATTTCTGGATGAAGTGCAGAAGTGAGTACGAGGTCAGAAAGAAAGATTTCAGCAGGCTGTCGGCAAAGCAAGTATTTGACTTTGGACTAGCGCGGATACCTGCGGATCTTAAAGATGATGGGAACGTGGTACTTGACACTTACCATCAAATGGGAGGAGATAAAGCTCTACTACAGGATAGCAATGGCAGCTGCAGCACAATAGAAGAAAGATCCGGAGCTGTGTTGGTGAGTACTTCGAGCTGGTTGCTAACGAAGGGATACTGCCTTGATGAAGTATTGATGAATCAAATCACGGGCAACTTCGGCGCAGGAGATTCCCTCAAGCGAAAGCATGAAGGAGAGAGCAGCAGAAGGTCCGAGAAGTTGAAAGTACGCAGAAGATCTCAAGAGAAAGAGGAGACCACTTCTACGACCATAGCTTTGACTCCGACTTCTCCAGTACCTAGTGGATCACCAACTATTGCACCACAGCAGCAGGATGTTTCCATGCCTTCATTGAAACCAGCAACGTTCATCTTCTCTCCGCAGCCACTTCGTTCAGCACCCGTTCCAGAGGAGATGTTGAAGCTGCAGATGACGGAGTTCGAAAGAGCTTTGTCCTTGGATGTTTCAGAGGATGGCAGCCATGATACTGTGGCACTTTCTGATGGAGAGGATGCAGAGCGGGAAATAGTAGCGCACTCAGCAACTTCTCATTCTCCGAGAAGTAATTTCTCGGAATGGTTAGCTTTGCGCTTGGTTCGGAAGCAAGAATAGAGATGAACTTAGAGGAACATGACTTGCAGCTACTTCAGGATCTGAGCAGAAGAGACAGAAGGCCTAAAGTTGCTAAAGCAACTTCTAGGTTGATCATCGAGGATTCGGGAGAGAAGTTTGCTGAGATATTAATCCCGGCGGAAGGAAAGGTAGAAGAGGAACTCACGGCAGAAGATGTGACGGTGACCAAAATACCACTCGGTCAAGCTACCACTGAAGGATTGAAGCAGGACACGCAGACGTTGCTGGATGCTTTGTTCCTTAGGCTTGACAGTGAAAAGGCGGAGAAAGAAGAGCTGCAGAAGCAAATATCTCAATTATGTGAGATCATAGCCAAGGTTGCTAAACCTTCCGTTCAGCCCATTTCAGCGCAGGTGAGTGATCATCTTATGCAGGAAATGGAAGATGCAAGCAATCAAGTAAAGGCTATTGACGAATGGAAGGATCAGATTATTCGTCAAGCTTCTGTGCAACTTGGGGAAGTGCCAGCCCGCCTAAAGGTTATGAACGATGCAGAAAATCAACTAAAGCAACTGATAGAAAGCATAAAAGGAATAAATACAGTTGCAGAGAGTAACCTGAGTGTTTTGGCCGAGATCAACAAGCTGCCGGGAGATGTATTGGTTGCAGAGCAAATTGTGCCGGATGGATCAGTCGAGAAGGGGAAGCAGCTAGAGTTTGCAGTATCTTTCCGTTTGGAGATCTGCAGAGTTTTGCTGAAGAGGATGCAGGCACTTGAGAGCAGAACATCAGATTTGCCGGATAGTGTTATTTCTTTCACTGAGGAAAGAGTGGATGGAGGTATTACTTCATACGTGCGGATTGTTTCTAACGAGGTGCATGATTCTCTGGAGGGTTCTCTTCTGATGGTGCAAAAGAGGATTGATAAAGCCACCAAGCCTTTCACGATGAACTCTATCAGTAGGCTGGTGACACTGCAGGCAGACATTGCGAGATTTGGGCCAAGTTTGGAAGAAGTGGAAGCATGCAGCAAAGTGTTGAATGAAGGATTGCTGCAATTCAGGACAGGTAAAAGGCGAGGGCTAAACAGATGGAAAGATGCTGAACTATATGTTCGACAAGTATATCAGATATCAGAACAAGAAGAAGATGTAGATGTTACAGCTGGCATGACTTCTTCTATTTCTTTCTTCTTCTATTTTCTATGTTCCCGGATGAAATTGTAAACTTCTAAGTTATTGGTTTTGCAACCATTACTCGAAGTCATGTGGAACCTTTCTATTAGTTAAGTGATACATGTGTCACTTAAGAAGAAGTTAGTTGAGGATGATTGCCAAATGTCATCTTTACTTGTTGTTCATACTTTAGTTCAGTTTGAGTCTTCTATTTGTACTTTCCCTCCTACATTCTATAAGTAGGAGAAGAACCTACGGGTTAATCATCGATCAGAATTTGTAAGAAGCAATCTTGTGTTCTAGACTTTGTGCTGAACCCCTGAGAGCCACTTGTTGCAGAGGAATACAAAGAAGCAGGTTTCCGGAGAACTTTGTGTCACGGTGTATTTTGTTTCTTGCTTCTAAATCTTAGATCTCTTAATAGACTTTGTGTTATTTTAGATCTAGATCTAGAGCTGCCTTTGCTTTATAATTCTGTGTGTTCAAATCTATTTGAGTTTCTTCTATGTGCATGCAATTAGCTCTGCAATCTACTAATTGGGATGCACATCTTCCTCATTTCTTCTCTGTAATTCCTTTACTTCCTTCTTCTGTAATTTTCCTTTCTTAAACAAATTGCTTACTTTGCCGAGAACTTCTTAGTTATGGTTCATGAACTAAGTTGTTAAAGTAAAACCCCGATAGATAGAAACACATTTTTATTGACAAATCGACACGGAGCCTCACCGGTTAAATGAGGGAGATTTATCTCATGACCGCCTAGGTTTGATGCTATGCGTAAAATCTAGCCAACAGCTTTTAAAGAAAATAGTGTAGATCCGTTAATTATGTGAATGCATTTTGATTATTTAAGTTAAAATTTGTTTTATATCCATCCCTGTAGGTGCTATAGATATATTTTCATTTCCTTGCAAGCTTTTCACAACATTTTCAACCGTGTGTTTATTTCTAACAAAAGTGTGTTTACTTCTACATTATGTGTTTATTTCAGTAATTCATTCTAGCAATGAGTGTTTATTTCAGCAAGTTTGTTACAACATAGAGATAATAAGGCTTTGGCCATGAAATCCTAAGGACACTGCAAAAACCCCTAGAAAATAAAATAAAAATACCTACAGTCAATTACTAGATCACTAAGATTTTCTTGTTACATATAGCTTCGGACACACCCTTGGTTTGAATATGACATCAACAAAGATTTGATTAAATGAAGGGAATAATGACACCCATCAATCATGCCCTCCTTTCTCGATTAAAAAATATGAATAAAGAACCACAAGAGTCCATGAGAGATTTTATGGCAAAATTTAGTAAGTTGATCAACAACAAATTCCCACATTACTCATACTATGCAAATAATTAGAAAATGTTCTTTTTGAATTCATAGTTTCTTGAAGTTAGTTTCTTTCTAAATAGAGCACAACCAAACACTCTGGAAAACACTCAAGAACTTTCCATTAGAGTGGAATATGACCTTATCATGTCAGGGAAAATAAAGAATCATTCAATAAAGGATAAGGCTCAGAGTTCCAAAGATAAAAGAGCTTATCCATTATTACAAAAGTTAGTCAATGATTTGACAATGTTGAAGAAGGAAGTTTCTATAAGAGCATCATACCAAAACCAAAACATGAATCAAATTGAAAGAGCACCTAGAAGGCTTTCCTTGGAAGCTCCACCAGTGAATGTAATATGTAGGACTAGTGAAGATGATAAAGAGAAAATTGTTGAATTAGAATTTGAAGAAGAAGATGAAGAGGAATGTGTTAGGATTGGATATTTTGAATAATCAATGGATGAAGATTATAAAAAACACACAAATAACTACTCCTATGTAGTTCTCACTCGATCAAAAATGGAGAAAGAATCCTCCTCTTCCACTACCCAAGCGAAGCATTTAGATCCTCAAATTGTGACTATAAAAATACAAAAATGAAAGGAGGGTCATCAATGTTCACTTCCATAGATGTCCGCTTCTATTGATCCTAAGAATGAAAATTCCACTCATTTAAAGACTTCCATAATCTTTTATGTTCCTAAAATTTTTCCATATTTTGACATAATTGATCATTGCAAGAAATCCAAAAATTAGATTTTCGAGTCTGAATACTTGAAGAATCATCCCATGTAATTTGATAAGCTTATCTAGTTAATCAAAGAAAGTAGATCAAGTTCATGTTCTAAAAATTCCACTGCTAAAGAACTACCTCCCACTCCTCATACCACTCCTCAGAATTTTCTTGGTTCCACACCCTCCACCTATAGGAAGATATAACCTTTATATCTATCCTTTTTGGTCATGGGTACAAATTGAATAATTATATCATTGACTTTGGTGCCTCTAACAACATCATGCCTGCAAAAGTTGCTAAATCTCTCAGTCTTTCCATAACTCATGTTAATGGCCATTTCTATTCCATGGAAATGAAATAAGTACCTATTGTTGGCTAGTTAAGAGATGATCAAGTAGTATTTGTAGATTTTCCTGACAAAAAGATCATGATGAAACTTCTTGTAGTGGACATGCTAGACTCATATGGTATGTTACTAATCCGAAGCTTCGTTGAGATGTTGGGATGTATATATATATATATATATAGATGGATTGGTAACATGCCATTATTCCAATCACTAGAAAGATGAAAAAAAATTCCCCCATCAAGAAAATGAAATACATTGTTCAAATGCCTTATGACCTAAAGGTAGATATACTATTTCAAAATTTAAGGGATTACAAATTCTTCATAGCTTCGGAGGAAGATGTTGAGCTTCCCATGTCAATAGAAGAGTATCTAAGTGTCATGGAGCTGGTCATAAATCATTATGATGATTTTATGGAACCAAAATTTTAAAGTATGTACTTCCCACTAGAGGTGAGCACAAATTCGGTCTCTCGCTAAGTGGTGATGATAGTCATGAAGGTATTGGATTATAACAAAACAATCCCAAGGTAATGAGAAATATGGGCCATGAATGAAAAATGATGGCAATAATATTTTTTTCAGGTGAGTTCAATGTTTCCAATCATGATCTCAATGTTCAACATAAATTTCCATTCAAAGTGAGTATGTTTTTGAGTACAAAACTTTCTATTTCCTATGGAAGAGGATGAATACCTTAAAAATAATTCATGAATAAAAAGATGATTGGGCCTCTTGAAGTTGTATACTCAATATAATAATGAATTCATCATGGAAATGAATTCCCTAGTTCCTGGCATTCAAGATTGGGAAAATGATGATCTTGATGTTTCAACCCCAACCTTGTACTTGTTCCACATTCATGAAGATGGATACCTTATCAATGAAGAACAGATAAATGGAATGATGCTTGATTATCCCAAGGCTGATTTCATCCAAAATGAGGACCCTATCAACAAGGGATATATGAACAATAATAATCTTGAATATTTCAAGGTCAACTCCACTTAAGGAAAGGGTATTTTTGTGATGAAGATGGATCTTGAGACTCAAAATGGCCAAGATGGAGAAGAGGATGGTTTTCACTCTTCATACCTGACCTTGTACCCATTTTCATTACTAAAGAGTGAAGTAATATGAAAATCACATCATAGTGAGAAGATGCGTCAAGAAAGATCTAGTGCATGCGAAAGAAGACTAATTAGAGCAAATGAGAAATGTGGAACATCAAGAGGCTTATGATAATGTGGAAGCTCCCAAAACATATGATGAGAATGAACTCATGAAAAAATCATCATGAATGAGATGATAAATAAAGAAAAAATGACTATCAAATTTCATAGGCCTTAGTATGAAAAAAATAAGCCTAGTATGATCAAGGCCCATTTTCATAATAGACGAGGAAAATCAACATTTGGAATGAACTTGGGAATCAATGAGCAGAAGGAAGAAAATTTCCAAAACAACAACAAAAGGAAATGGAATGATCTGGGGGACCTCAATTATAAGGAAAATAATCTAAGATTTCTCAATAAATTGAGGAAGGGCTCATATTTTAGTGATCCTGTCAATCGGTTTGTGAAGAAAAGGAATTCAGTGATACCCCTATACGGGTAAGTGTTCGGTTGGATTTCATGATATAGTGAAAGTGAGTTGTTCCCCACATGTAACATAGGTGATTTAGGTTATTTTTCCTTATTATGTGGTGTGTCTCCCAATCTGCTATGTGTTTCCTTTTTTCATGTGTTTATTTTGGTGTTCTTATTTTTGTAGCTTTTTGTATTATTGGTGTGCTAAATGAATCTATTGCCCAATGTACGAAGCAATGATCTACTAAACCTAAGTTGAGATTATGGAGTTCCTTCTTTCCTTGTTCTCACTTCGTGTCAAACTAAGTCATATCCCCAAGTATGTTCTAGTTTTTGGCATGTAAAATTTCATTTTTTTATATGACAACCCAATTGAAATTTTATTTACCTAGATATTACCTTAGCTCATGTTCACCTAGATACTTTATTTACCTTAGCTCGTGTCAAACTAAGTCATATCCCCAAGTAGGTATTTACCTTAGCTCATGTTCACCTAGATACTTTATTTACCTTTATTGTATTTATCCTCACCCACTTATGTGAGTGGATATTTCTTTTATTTATTTATATATTAGGGAGATAGTATCTAGTTGTTAGGTATAGTTCTTTCCTTTATGGTATTGACTAGTTCTTTCCTTGATCTATGGTATTGCCTAGATCCTTGATGTCCGCTTATCTCCTAAATCTATGGACTTGACTAGTTCTTTGATGACTACTTATTTCCTTGATTTATGGCTTGATCTACAAACTTTAATGGTTCTTAGATTGTTATTCCTTTCCTATATAAACAAGACCCATTCTCATTGTATTTCATTGAGTTTGATAATAATATCGATATTGATGCTCATTTGTTTGCAAAGGTTTTGGTAAAGTTATTCTAGTGAATTGATTTCATATTATTGATCATGGTGTTTGATTAGCATCTAAGTTCTTGGCTTGGTACGATCTGGTTATTGTTCCTTTTAGTCAAACTGGTTAAAATTTCCCAAATTACCTAAATTTTCAAATTCGCTCATTTTTAAAGATCAAATTATGGGAATTTTTTTGGGAGTTTCAAAGAATTTTAGAAGGCCTAGTTATAGTAAAAGGAAAGGAATTGGAGTCTTCTCCATGATGACATGACTTAGAAATAATTTTGGAAACTTTTGGGTGGTCTTGGGAAAGTTTTCCTCACAGAGTCTTTTTAAGAAAAAGGAGTGTGCAGATTGTATCAAAGATTCAAATTCAAAGTGGAATTTTTCATGAGTATTGTGAAGTGTTGGGAGATCATATCCCAGGAATTGGAAATATATTAGATCCTACTTCATGATGGACTAAGTGTGACAAAGTTTCGAGAAAATAAAAAGGGAGAAACTCTTCAGACACTAAATCAAGGTGGCCTCTTTGCACTAGATTTTTCCTTTGGAGATTACGGGAACTTGGTGAATAGTTTTTAATCTAAAAAATATCAAGTGGTGGTTTTTTTAAATTATCCAAAAGATCCATAATCTGGTTTATCTTGCACTTGCTAGAAACTATTTTTGTAACCTAGCTCACCGATGCACCACTCTAGGTGAAAGATAGGATATAGGAAAAACTTTCTCAAGAGATAATTTTAAGGACTCCAAAATATTCTCATTGGATTCATTTTAACTTTTCCATGCAAATTAATATATTGGACGACTAAAATTCATCATTTTTTAGTCCCATGGTGAAGAAAACAAATTTTACAAGTTAGTAAGGGGTCCAAATCATGTTTTAGATCAATGCTTAAGTGCTTAGGAACACCTTTGGCCTCCTCTTGCACCTTTAACACAAAATTGATGTGTAATTACACCTCGAAAATGTGCCTCACTCTCGTTGGTCCATTTCATAACCAAAATGTGCATATGAAGAAGTTAAGTGATAGTTTTAAGTGATGGTAGGTCCCTAATCTTCCTCGAAGTGCACTTTTCACTCCCTTTGCACCATGGGTGAAATTTTGAGGTGTAATTTCACCCCAAGAGTGTTCCATTCCCTCATTAGTTGGATTCTTTCATGCATACATGCCATGCCAACTCAAAAACATAAGAAAAGGGCTTGAAAAAGTGCATGTCCACGTGTTTCTCACCCCATCCACTATACACCTTGGACACACATTTGAGGTGCAATTGCACCCAAGTGCAATGGGACACAAAATTTCCATTTCTCCACCTCCCCCACCCTTCCATTTCACCATGTGCTTCCTTTACTCCAACTTCCACCATGTAAGTACATCACCTATTGTCTCCACAACATATAAAATTAAACCATAAAAAAATTGAAGAGTGGAATCCATTGGATATCCTTTCATGCTGGTATGTTCATCCAAATTAAAAAAACACATCCTTTGATCCCCTAACTACCTCAATCTTGTTTCCTTCATATATCAGAGCCATCTACTTCACTTGCCACCAAATTTGAACCAAAGTGTGAACACCTTAAAGATGATATAATACTCATGGAACATGAAAACCAGTTAAAAATTTATTGATGACTATTTATTTTGACAAACTTGGCTTTGAAACTCCAAAGAATGAAATTTGCAGGCCATATTTCTCTCAAACCCCATGAAGGAATCATTTAAAACTTAGAGGACTCATTACTATGATAAAATGCATTATTTTGAACCATAATTAATGATATCAAGTGGAATAAATCAAAATATATAATCAAAACTCTCCCACATCTCCAAAATACCTTCAAAACCATACACCCTCAAAAAATTGATCTAGCTCGTTCTCTCAAAATCCGTGAGAGAATCCCTTGAAATTTGGAACATCCATTCCTTTCACCAAGAGATTATAAATGAGCCTAAGATGAGATCAAATGGATCAAAATTTATCATGGAATGAAGTTTTCTCCACCTCTCATTTCCACCATTTATCAAGCTTTCCGCATAACCAAAACACATTTTGAAATTTACCACTAAGTCTCGATGAGAGAATATAACCAAATTTAGAGAAATTGTTTTTCTTGGGATTATATTTCCAATAAATTGAGTCATGTCTAATTTGGACTTAATTTGGTCAAAATTTTCTGAATTACGAAATCAGCAACTTGTAGCACCAAATAACCCTCAAATTTATAGGTTTTCGGAAATGGTCACGAATCCATTTTCTCCTACACCATAACATTCCTATTAATTTTTAAGACTAGCAGGATCATAATAATGAAATACGAAGCTTCACAACTCCATATATGGACCTATTTTAGTTTTAGTGGAGCACGTGAATTTCCATGATTCAAAGAAAAGTGTTAAAGAAAGAAATATCATTTTGGACTTGAGTCGGTGCACGTGGGAGGATTGTTGATCATTAATAATACAATTATATTATTCAAATGATTTCACAATGGGAACCATGATTGTGAGAGTTTTCATGTCTCTGTTAGGGATTCTCTCAAAGTGTGTCATTTACATCAAATGGTCACATATGCTCTTCCTTTTCATGCCTCATTGGTTCTAATATTCATGCTTGCAAAATATTAAAAGCTGATTTATAACTCGTGGAAATAAATCCCTCTTGGTTCCTAATTTTTGTCTCAAAGTGTATTTTGGTATCGAAGGACATTTTGCTTCATCTAATGCATGGTACTTGATCATAAAGTGAATGAAGTTACATTCAATGTCACCCTCCTATCTTCAATCATCTCAAAGTTGTAAGGCGTTGGGACTCGTACTTCATTGATAATTGTTTTCCTAGGTGGAAATGTCATCATGTTTACACTATGTTGGTAACTATCTCAAGTTCTCATCATGTACAAGAGGTTCAAGAAATAATGGCAGTATTTTGGGGTCATATTTCTTCATTGGGAACATCACTATAGAGGTTATCAGGATAAGGAGTGGATCTTCTTCATCTTTCATCATTCAAACTTGGAGCTTCACCTCTCTCTCTTCTTTCCTCTCTTACTTCTCTCTTTCTCTCTCTAGAATTTGATTTCTTTTTTGAGAAGAAAGTTTGTAAAAATGACTTAAGTCACTTGAATTTATATTTATTCATCAAGGATTGCAATTTAAGTTGAAAAGTCACATGGGAATGTGAATAGCAACTAGACTTGTGTACATATTGTAATGCCCTCTCTTTTCTAAAGGGTTGAAAATTGTTGATTGAATGTATGTTGTTGAGATTACCACTACTACATCAAACAATAAAAGTTGTAATTCTTCTATTCCTTTGCTTATGTTCCTCCACTCTCTCTATATTCCAAGTTTGGGAGCATGATAATATTGTAAAACCAAGAAATGTGTTTGCGCCTTTTATAAATGAATAAATGGAATTATGTGTCAATGATTTTCTATGTCTTATCATTATTTACATTGTTGTGTTCTTATAATTGAATTTGGTCCTACTCTCATTATTGTTAATGAGAGTATAATAGTGCCTACTCACAACATTAACCCTCTCTCTTTTTTTCTTGAACCCCATTTATCTCCCTTCATTGTAATTTTCTCCCTTGTACTTTGTACAAGAAATTTTCCATAGGTTTAGTGGAGTTTTCTTGTGTGATCCTTGGCCTAATGGTCACCCCAAAAATTTAGGTATTTTACATTCAATAATGGGAGCCTCCCCATACCCAAGAAGGAGGGGCTTAGCCTTGTGATCATTGGTGGAAACCAATAATTTACCCCATGAATAAATTATTTCACCAACATATCACCGATATTATCTCTTGGGGATCACAATATGAAAAACCCATTGTAATAACCATAAACATCCCTTCAAAAGATAAGATCCCTTGATAACAAATCAAAATCCTTAGTAATCCTATAAAATAATCAGCAAGTCCACCACATAAGAAAGTGGAACTATTAACATGATAATCACAAGATAAACACACCTAAGAATATAACATCCCTACCCTCCATCCTGGGGCCACATACTTCATCAAAAATTCCAATCACCATTTTAGAATCCAAATCCAAAAATATGCCTAAATGTATGGCATGAGATACGTCCCCTCTATCCCACCTTCCTAAATAATCTAATGGCACTCAAAGTCTTACAACATTTCTGTAATTTCAACAATCTTTGTCCGGATACCATACCATAATTCTTGAGAAGCTTCTTCAATCATCAATCATATCACTACCAATAATAAAAACTTATAATCCATGGGGATGGAAACCTATATGGTATAAATATGATGAATTTTGTACTTATCATAGGACTGATGAGGCCATTATATGTCTGATTAATGCATAATATATGATCTCATCATACTCTCCTTTTGATTAAGTTTGATTGCATTGTGTGACTTTTAGTTGATCTGATATGAGTTAGGATGCAATTGTCTGTCTTTTGATTGATTCTGATCCTAATGTTAAAAACTCTAAAATTCCTAACATAACGTGTGTTTAAATTTAGTTTTGTAATAAAGCAAGTCTAATCAATCAAGGAAATGAAGCAGGTGGCATTCAAGTATGTTTTTGATAGTGTCTGATCCTACACAGCTTAGTTCTAGAACTTCTAAGCTAGTTCCGGAACTCCATCACACAGTCATCATTTAGTTCGAAACTTTTAGAATTAGTTAGGAACTCTAGAATTTAGTTATGGAATTTTTAGACTTAGTTCGAAACTCCTGGTGATAGCTCTGGAACTCTCACAGGTTTTGGTTCTTAACAATTTCCTATGGTTCTGGAACTTCTCCAAAGTTTTAGAACCGATGGGAGTTATCTATTTTAAACCACATCCAAAAATTTTGCATCTACAATCATGAAGGATGAGAATATTTTTGAACGTAGATCTAGGAAGAGTTATCCTACAGCTATTTGATCAACCGCCATCCGAATCAACATGTATTCTGGGAAAGATTTGATTTCATTAGAATCATTGAGATAGATGGGATTGTAAAATGTATATAAAAGTAGACTTGCATTAGATAGAAAAAGAATGAGAGATATAGAACAGAGAAAAGAAATAGATTAAGTATCCAGATCTAATACATTTTGTAATAATGAATGTTTTCATCAATAAAATATCCATTCTGATTTGAGAGAATTCTAAGTTGTTAAAATCCTGATTCAAGGAGGAGCAAGGGCCCACTCCCCCAAGGACCAAGATATTCATTTATTTGGTATTTAAATTTCTTCAGTAAATAGCTTAGATCTGTTAATTTTGTATTGCTTTAGTTCTTTCAGTTAAATTCTATTGCATACTTGTTCCTGCAGGTGTTTAGATAAATATTTATATTTATTGCAATTGTTTTCAAGCATTTTAATTTGATCGTTTACCTTCAAAAGCAAGTGTTTTTATTTTCCAACAGCAATTGTGTTTCCTTTCAGCAAGCTTTCAATGTGTTTTATTTTTAGCAAGTTTTCATAGTTTGATTTGAATAAGGTTTTACCAAGAAGTCCTTAAGAAATTAAAGAGATCCCCAAAAATATAAAAATAATTACAGTCAACTACTAGATCAGTTAAAGTACTCTTGTTGCATATAGCTTTGGACACACCCCTAGTTTGATATGACATCAACAAGAAGTTGATTAAATGAAGGGAATGATAACACCCATCATTTTTGGTGCCATTTTTGGGGAACACCAGTTGGAATTTTCTAATTAAGTGTTAGCAAGAGCAACAAAACATACATCTAGTAGTTGAAGAATATTCCCTACTATATCACAAAATATATGAGTAGACCAAGAGACTCATAGGGTAGATTCCTTCCAAAAAAATCTTCACAAGAATTCATAACATCCTCTAGTAAAATTAAGGAAATTGATCAAGAATTGGAGGCACCACCATCCCCTGTCAGACAAGAATTTTTTTTTCCATTTTTAGAATTCTTAGATTAGTCACCTGATGATCTGAAAACGTGTGTTGTATTTTTTTCACTTTTAAAAGTTTCCAAAGATCATGATTTTCTTAACCAATTTTAAGTATTCTAAACTCCAAAAATTGATTAAATTATGATTATTATGCATCCATAGAAGTGTAGAAAACTTGTGTAGCAAATAAATAATCAGAAAACTAAAAACATTCAGATAACAAACAAGATTGTTTACGGGGTTCAGAAATTCCTACGTCCCTGGGTTCGGATTGAACTGATCCATTAATAATATTGAAATGTAAGTACAATAACTCTTACAAACAACCAATAATGAATCACAACCTACAAATGAGTTGATTAATGTCCCAAGAACTCTGAAAAATAGCAGAAATTGTCCCAAGAATGATCCGTGGCTCCTACAGTGTTTTCACAATGTGATCTCCCTACAACTGTGTTAGAAAAACACCTAAAAATGGATATTTAAAAAAATTCTATGAAAAAAAATCATATATCTGAGATCATCTCTGAATTCTGAACACTTTTCATGTTTACACCAAGTCACAATTCGGACCAGAAGTGCATTGAAATTTGTGTTTTCCAACTAGCTATCTTGTAGATCCCTGTTAAAAACTGCATTCAAAGCTTCCAAAAATAGGTTAAAACTCAACAAAAATATCAAATCTTACATCATTAGAATTTTCTCAGAATTTCCTTCATTTCATCTTTTTACTCCGAGTTCTCATTCTAAGTGTAAGGCCTTCAAAAATGGCGTTTTCTGAAAAATACACCCTTCCTCCTCCTTCACACAGAGTACAAAGCTCTATTTATATAGGCGAGCTCGTTTCTATCCCATCCGAGATAGGTGGCGGGTTGGTTGGCATGATGTGTTTGGGAGCTGAGAGGTCAGTGTTCAAATCCCGCCTCCTACCATTTTTCTGCGGATTTGCATTTTAAATATCTCACTTGTACATTTACCCACCTTCGAGGGATGTCATCTAAAGTTCCTGACCAATTTCTATTTGAATTCAAGGTGCTATGTCAGACCTATGATTATAAAATAGATAATCAAAAACTCAAGTTGTTTCCATCCACCTTGAAGGATGCAACAATGAGGTGGTTCATGGGATTAACATCCAACTCTATTAGCACTTGGGCACAAATGGAGACTGCCTTCCTAGATAAATACCAAGATTATTACAGAGGGAGAAATAGGAAGGAAGAATTCTTCAAAATCAAGTAGGAAGAGGATGAAAACATAGAAGACTATTTAGATAGATTCCTCTTTGTTAGCAAAAGATGTGGATTTGTGCTTACAGAGGAATTAAGTAAAACCATTTTTCTCAAAGGTTTGGATGACGAATCTAGAGAATCCCTTAACTTGATAGGAGGGGGAGACATTGATCAAATAAGAATGAATGGAATTAAAGAGATTTGTAGAAGCTATTCCAGAATAAGAGGTGGACCTAGAAAAGGAAAATTAGTAAAAATTCTGAATCTAGATATGAACAAACTAATGGATGAGTTAACAAACTTTAAAATAGACATTTTAGTGTAATTAACCTCTACTATGGATGGATTACAAGCTAAATTAAAATCCAAAATTGAACCATTGGCTATGTATTGTCCTAGATGCAAGAAGAAGCATGCATTAAGAGATTTTTCTTTGGATAAAACATAAATGTGTCTTATCTATGAATCTAAAGAACATGACATTGATGTTTGTTCTTTGCTTCCTATCATTAAAAATCAGCTTAAACAAACAAGTGCCACATCTACAACTAAAGAATTGAATTTTGTTCAGAGACTACTTAACTCAGGGTAGTTTATGCCAAGATTAGCTCCTAATCCATGGATAATGCCATGGGTTTCTCAATCAGTACCACAAAATTGGGGATAACCACCTTGGGTACCTCAACCAACTTAGAACCCTCAAGATTGGGCAAATCAAGCCTAGTATGCTCAGGGACATCAACAACCATGGGTTGGTCAAGGAAATCCTTATGCTTGGTCACAACCTAGATGGAACCCTAATTATTCCCAAGGAAGAACATATCCAAATCAGAATCAATAGGCCATCATGGGATCCCCTACATAGAATTCACAAACTGAGAATGTCACCCAAACACAAATGCCAAAGACAACCAAGAAGAAACCCCGAAACAAACAAACAACTCCTGTTTATGGAACAAAACCTAAAAAATTAGTTGATTTACATGCTATGGATTGTAAGGATATTCAAACTAGATCTGGGAAAATCATTAACAGTCCACCCCTTATAATCACTAAAATGACAGAAGAAAATGAGAACCCTAGTATTGCTGTTCCAAAAGAGGATATAAAAAGAAAATAAAAGGAGCCAGATAACAACACTACTGAGACTCCATTTCCTGAAAGATTCAAAGAAGATATAGAAATCAAGGAGTCTGAATTGGTTTAGGAATTAAGGAAATTGAATATTGAAATACCACTATTACAAGCAATTAAAGATATTCCAGAATTGAACAAATTGATCAAAATGTTATGCATGAAAAATCCTAGAAGAAAGAGACAGTATCCCAAGACTATCAAAGTAGATGGGAAACTTGTTGATTTATTAGCAGAAAACTATTACTTCCCAAATACGGAGATCCTGGAAGTCCTGTTATTTCTGTCTCTATAGGAAATAAGGATGTACATAATGTTTTGATAGATTTGGGAGCTGCTATCAATGTAATGACAGTGGATACTCTAAAAACATTACCATTAACAGGTATACAACCTACTAATACCATATTGCAGATGGCAGATCAGTCTATAGCAAAACTAGAAGGAATTATTGAAGATGTGGCGGTGATGGTAGAGTCATGGGAATATCCAGTTGACTTTCTTATATTGCAGCCAAAAGGTAAAACATTAGGTTATCCCATTATTTTGGGCAGACCATGGTTAGCTACAGTTGCTACTTTGATAGATTGCAAGTTAGGTGATATGACAATCTCGAATGGTAAGAACTCTAAACAAATTTCCTTATATCCTATCGCACAACCTTTTACTGATAGTCATGAACAATTGTGGGTTGATTCTCCTAAAAATAATAAGAAAAATTTGTCTTCTTTGGCTATGATCACATTACAGGATCATGTAAGAGAAGTAGAAGAGATGATTAATCCACCATTAGATGAGAACCTCGCTGTCTTCAAATGCAATCGAAATAGTTCGGAACTCGTGAACTTAATTCCGTAACCACGTCAACAACAATTCTCTTTGATTGAAAATAATTTCACTTTGGAGGGATGTGATTTCTCATGGGGAGAGGATGAATCAGTAGCTTCAGTTTCAAGTACATCAAGAAGTGGTGAAGAATTTTTGGAAAGTAGCAGTGACGAGGAATTTGTCCTGCAAAGAGATAAGTATCATAATTCTCATTACTACCCTTTTTCCAGTATTTTGTCTCAAGGAAATTTTAAATATGTTGCTAGATACCATATGTTGTTACCACATGCATGTCCATTAAATACTTTAATGAAACCCTTTCCACAAATTAGTTCATCACATATCAGAACCAAACATGTTGAAATTCAACCAGGTAAAACTTTAAACATTAACAACTGGTTGAAGGAGGATGAAGAAGCTAAATTGTTTGATGTTCTAAAAAATCATACTAAAGATTTTGCTTGGGATTACAAAGATATGAAGGGGATTCATCCAAGTATCTGCACTCATCACATCTATACTGAAAACACTAAACCAGTTAGGCAGCCTCAAAGAAGGATTAACCTAGCTTTAAGGGATATAGTCAAACAAGAAATTGAAAAACTATTACAAGTAGGTTTCATCTACCCTATCTCAGATATCCAGTGGCTATCTCCTCTTGTAATTGTTCCAAAAATAATGGAGAATGGAGAATATGTGTTGACTATAGGGAACTAAACAAAGCCATAATGAGAGATTATTTTCCCTTACCATTCATAGATCAAGTCCTAGATAACCTTTCAGGTAAACAATACTTTTCTTTCTTGGATGGATTTAGTGGGTATAATTAGATCAGAGTTGTTGCTGAGGATCAGGAAAAAACTACATTTACATGTCCATGGGGAACCTTTGCATATAGAGTGTTACCATTTGGTTTATGCAATGCTCTTGTAACTTTCTAGAGAGTTGTACTTGCAATCTTTGCTGATCTAACAAATGATTGTGTTGAAGTATATATGGATGACTTCACTATACATGGAGATACATTTGAAGATGCTTTAAGAAATCTGGATAGAGTGTTAACAAGATGTGAACAAGATAACCTGTCTCTTAGTGATGAAAAATGTTTGATGATGGTGGATGAGGGAATTGTATTAGGACACCATATTTCACAAAAAGGAATTCAGGTGGATCAAAACAAAATTAGGATCATTTCAGATTTACCTATCCCTTAGACTCCCACAGATATCAAATCATTTCTAGGACATGTTGGGTACTATAGATGCTTTATAAAAGATTTCAGTAAAATTGCTGCCCCATGTTTAATTTGCTAACCAAGGATTGTGAATTTCTTTGGGATGAAAAGTGTCAGCATGATTTTGAAGAAATTAAAAACAAATTAATCAATGCCCCAATATTGAGAGGTCCTAATTGGGAAAATCCATTTCATATCCAAATAGATGCCTCAAATTATTCCATTGGTGCAGTATTGGGACAAAAAGATGAGGAAGGAAAGATGTATGCCATTTACTATCTTAGCAAGAATCTTACTCCCACTGAAAAGAATTATACCACCATTAAAAAGGAATTTCTTATTGTAATTTATGTAATCAGTAAATTTAGACATTATATTATAGGGTACAAGATATTTGTACACACAGATCATTCAACAATTAAGTATTTAATGAACAAACCAGTGGTTAGAGGAAGATTCATTATATGGTTATTACTTTTGCAATAATTTGATATTACCATTGTGGAAAATTTAGGTAAATCTAATGTGGCAGCTAATTTTCTGTCAAGACTAACCACCATAGGGGAACAAGATCCAATCAAGGATAACTTTCTAGATGAACAACTATTTGCAATCTCAGCAAGAACACCATGGTTTGCTGATATTGCAAATTATATTGCAATAGGGAAGTTCTCTCCTTCTTTCACTAAGAAACAAATAAAGAAGTTAATTAAAATCAATGCACAATTCAAATGGTTAAATGGAATTCTATTTAAGTGTGGTCCTAATTTTGTCTTGCACAAGTGTGTAAGAGAGGATGAAGTCTTTGACATCCTTAGAGAATTTCATGATGAACCAAGTGGATGACATTATTCAATAAAAATAATAGCTCATAAGATACTTGCATCTGGTTATTATTGCCCATCTCTATACTACAAGGATGTGAAAATATATATCAAGAGGTGTGATCCTTGTCAAAGGATGGGACAACCAAATTTCACCAATGAAATGTCTCTTTAGCCTCAAGTTGTGGTTGAACCATTTGAGAGATGGGGATTAGATTTTGTTGGTCCCTTTAATCCTCCTTCACAAGGAAAGGAATATATTCTTGTATGTACTGACTATGTGACAAAATGGGCAGAAGTGTAGGCATTGAAAAATGCCACTGAGGAAGTAGTTGCTGATTTCCTTTAGAACAAAATTATGATCAAGTTTGGAGCACCAAGGAGCATAGTTTCAGATTAGGGACCATAATTCATGTCTAATATGATCCAAGCTTTCACAAGGTATTACCAAATCAATCATAGGAAGTCATCTCCTTACCATCCACAGTCAAATGGACAAGTTGAAGTAACAAACAGAGAATTGGAGAACATCCTTACCAAAATGGTTGAAGTTGGGAGAAAAGATTGGGTAAAGAGACTACCTAAAGCTGTCTGGGTGTATAATACAACTTGGAAAACTACAACAGGGTTTTCACCATATGAATTAGTCTATGGGAAAAATCCCTTGTTGCCTATAGAATTTGAACTTCAGACATTGAGGACAACAGTGAAGGTGGGAATTGAATTAAATGCAGCTCAAAAAGAAATAATCCTTTAACTCAATGAGTTGGATGAATTAAGGTTGGAAGCACTTCAACAGATAGAGATGATTCAAGAGCAAAGGAAGTAATGGCATGACATACATATCAAGAAAAGACAATTCAAAGTAGGAGATTGGGCATTATTGTTTGACTCTAAGTACCAATAGTTCAAGGGAAAATTGAGAACCAGATGGTTGGGACCTTATTAGATTGAACATATTTTTGAAAATGATTATATTCAGTTACTTTCCATTGATGGCGAGCGAACACTCTTGGTCAATGGAAATAGGATGAAACTCTATACAGCCTCCCACTAAGAATGAAATTTTGAGGAAGATTGAAGTAGACAAATAATTTGATCATATGGAAGAACTCGGTTCTTCCAAAATGATCAAATAATCGATGATAGATCTAGAATAAAGGGAAGAAAATGAAAACCAACAAATGACGTCTTCTTCCCCAAAAAAAAAGAAAAAAATCTCTCAAGGTCAATTGAAAACCAGCAAATGGTAGTTGACCTATTTTTGGCTAGTTCAAATACGGGAATTCTTTTCAATTCCGGATGTCTTATCTAATCATGTTTTATTCGACTTGTACAAATGAAGAGTCATCATAGCAAAAGGCTTACATCATTAAGGATGGTAGTTATGTCTTTTAACTTATTTAGGGTTGATTAAATGTTTTCATGTGTGATGTGAATTAATTTAAAAGTAGGTATGATGAGTCATCTATTTATACATTATGATTACAAGTGTGTAATCATAATATTGATTTGGATGGAATAAGTGGCAACATGGTTATCATTAGTAGTCATTATTGCAAACATCAAGTGAGATAAATATTGTAGAAGTATCTTGAGGAAGGAGCAGTGAATTGAGTTGGTATTCCACAGCAAAGAATAGAGAATTTAGACGTTCTGTAGCTAAGAACTAAGGTTCCACAACTAAAATAGAGGTTCCACAACCAAGCCGTTAGTTCTGTAGCTAAGGAGAAGGCCTACAACCAATTCACATGAAATCAAGGAAGACAGAACTCAAGCCGATATGGGGATTAAGAAGAAATTAGAACCAAAGGATGATTCCCAACTGCTTGCAGACGAAGAAGTAGCATCCATCTTTGAGCATGCAGGATGGCTTGAATTCCTGAAGAAATTTTCAAGGCATAATGACAAATTGGTAAGAGAATTTGTCATAAATCTAGAATAGTCTAGGACAAAAGTAAGAAATGTCTTTATTCCTTTTCTATAAATACTGTAAGTAATGTGTCGAAGTACCCATTGTTCATGTCCCACAACCTGTAAAGGGGACTTTTAAAGAACTGGTTAAAGTCTTGCAAAAAAAGAAGAAGTGAATCCCAGTATATCTATAATACAAGGAAAATTATAAAAGGGATCAGAAGAAGGGCCACTTGCCCAAACCCTTCGACAGTGGTTACATTTTGGATAGTAAAATATTTAACCTGTGACGGTCAGTTTGGGTCTGTGGGAAAAGAGGTCTTAAAAATGCTCATATATTTGAAGTATGGAGCCACCAAGCCTAAATACATAATAAACCTCCTAGGGTTTCTTTTAATTCCATCCAGACCATGGCTCAGAGATATTCCTGGGGTGTTGGAACAATTAGACATCATGGTCTAATTCACTTGATATGCCAGCACCATTTCCTGTCAAAAAATAATGGAGAAGAAATTTGGGATAAGTTTCTTGGCAAGTTCAAGAAAAACCCTAATATTATCAGAAGGACAATTCCAGTGCCATTCTCTCCTTTAGCTAATCTGGAAATTTATGCCCTTGTAGAAGGACAGAGGAAATGGAAAGAGAAAACATACAAAGACAAAGACGGTCGGTGAGGAAGATAAAAATAACAGAGCCTTCTGTACCTGTGAAGGAAATTCCTCCTTCCACAACAGCTTCAGAAGAACCAATATCTTTCTCTGATAGTGATAGCTCACCCACACAAGAACCAAAAAGAACAATAAGAAGAATTTCTAGAGGGAAATTCACTACTGGGCATGTTGAACTTCCCCAGATAAGAAAAATTCATAAGAGGTCAAGGGGAACTCCAAAAGTAAGGAGTGAGCAGGAAAGGATGGAAGAGGAAGCTGCTGACATTTTGGGCAGCATGGCCATGACTCCACCTGAGCCAAGTCATGTTGAAATGGACAGAGGAGAAGAAAGATTTGATGATCAAGATTTTCAGGAGTTGGCTGAACCTTCAGCAGTGCCACATGAAGAAGAAGAGTTGGCATCTAGGATAAGAAAAGGAAAATTTCCTTTAATAGAGGAAGAATACCAAACTCAAATAATTTTAGAAGAAGAGGAAAGACAACAAATTAAACAGGCTATGTTATTGTCTAGAGCAGAGCTTATTATCGAGAAAAATATGAAGAATTGGACTTCCTCAAACTTAAATTGGACAGAGGTAAATGCTCATTAATGAGATACGAACTTAGCTTGTAACTGAATCGAAGAATTATCAGCAACCAAGAAGCAATTGATAGAGAAAAAGGAAGAGTTCCAGACTTCTAGAAAATAGAGTGTTGTGTCCTGACCTCTACACAGATCGAGTAGACCTATTTTCCCTTTGAAATAGCAATGGGATGATATTTGCAGAGAGCTAAGAGAATCCAAAACATCAAATGAGGAATTAAAGATCAAGATGGAGGAAGAGATGAAGGCAAGAAAGGAATGGGAAGTAAAATTTTATAAGGAGGAAGGAAATAAATATAAATGTCTTGCCAAAATTCATATGGTATGTATTATGAGTGATAAATTTCTTGCTGCAGAGACCTTCTCCGCATATAGTGTTTTTGGAAGAAGCGGTTCATTCATTTGGCATTTGTCAAGAATTGCATGTGGGCTCCCACATGAATTACAAGATGAATCTAAATTCATGGCAGCTTACTCTCTATCCAACCCTGAATAGAAAAATCTCTTGTGTGAATTTTATCTTTGCAATTATATGCTATATAAAAACATAGGATTTATGATTAACTTATATGTAGGGGAGAGCCAACTCAATGCATTTGTCTCTCTTTTGCAAAACCAAATTACATGGAAGGAAAGAGAATCTGAATTTTTATTGAAAGCTAGCTCAATAGGCCTCTGCATGAGAGCTCATTATGGTAAACCTTCTGCCTTCCTCACACATTTTAGAACTCATGCCTTTGATAAGAGATTCAAGACACATTACCCTGCTATTCTACAAAAGAGTATTGATGCCTTCACCTCCTATGAGGAGGAAAAATTTGAAGATATTTATGAAGGATGCTCAAAAAGGTGGGAACTCCTTATTGTTGCTTTGAAAAGAAGGGAAGTAATTTCCCCTACAAATATGATATGGATTTTAGAGAGGGCCAAAGAATTATGCACAATAATTCCCCAAGTCAATGAAACCTACAACCAAATATGGATGGGAATGCAAACAAGGCCACCTCTACTTCTCACCCCCATGTCTCCTTGGCAGAACAGAGAACCTCAAGACCCTACTGAATTTGAAAAGTGGGAGAGGAAAATAAAAAAAGGAGCTGGGTATAGTACATCTGAGCTTAAGCATTGGAAAATTTAGTTTTAGCCATTTGATCTGAGCAATCAAATGGAATGCAAAACATATGATCCTACTTTTGAAGAATGAGTTTGTAAAGGGACTTACAAACAAGTAAGTCTGGGGGAAATGATGAGGCCAATATATGTCCGATTAATGTATAATGTATTATCTCATCGTATTCTCCTTTTGATTAAGTTTGATTGCATTGTGTGACTTTTAGTTGATCGATATGAGTTAGGATGTAAGCTGTTTGTCTTTTGATTGATTCTGATCCTAATGTTGAAAAATCTAAAATTCCTAACACCGTGTGTATTTAAATTCAATTTTGTAATAAAGAAGATCTCATCAGTCGAGGAAATGAAGCGGTGGCGTTCAATATGTTTTTGATAGGTGTTCTAGAAGTTCCAATCTAGTTCCGGGAACTCCATCACATAGTCATCATTTAGTTATGGAACTTTTGGACTTAGTTCCGAACCTGCAATTTAGTTATGGAATTTTTGAAATTAGTTTGAAACTCCTAGTGATAGCTTTGGAACTCTCACAGGTTTTGGTTCTTAATAATTTCCTATGGTTCTAGAACTTCTCCAAAGTTCCAGAACTAATGGGAGTTATCTATTTTAAACCACATCCAGAAATTTTGCATCTACAATCATGAAGGACGAGAAGATTTTTGAATGCAGATCCAAGAAGAGTTATCCTATAGCTATCTGATCAACCACCATCTAACTCAACATCTATTCTAGGCAAGATTTGATTTCATCAGAATCATTGAGACAATTGGGATGTAAAATGTATATAAAAGCAGACCTGCATTAGATAGAAAAATAATGAGAGATATAGAACAGAGAAAAGAAATAGATTAAGTATCTAGATCCAAAGACGTTTTAATACATCGAATGTTTTCATCAATAAAATAGCCATTCGATTTGAGAGAATTTTGAGTTATTAAAATCCGATTCAAGGAGGAGCAAGGGACCACTCCCCAAGGAGAAATATATTGATTTATTTGGTATTTATATTTCTTTAGCAAATGGCTTAGATCTATTAATATTGTGTTTCTTTAGTTCTTTCAGTTAATTCTATTGCATACTTGTTCTTGTAAGTGTTTAGATAAATCTTTATAATTCTTGCAATTGTTTTCAAGCATTTTAATCTGAGTGTTTACCTTCAAAAGCAAGTTTGTTTATTTTCCAACAACAAGTGTGTTTCCTTTCAACAATATTTCAATGTGTTTTATTTTCGGAAAGTTTTCATAGTTTGATTTGAATAAGGTTTTACCAAGAAGTCCTTAAGACATTAAAGAGATCCCACAGAAAATATAAAAATAGTTACAATCAACTACTAGATCAGTTAAAGTACTCTTGTTGCATATATCTTTAGACACACCCCTAGTTTGATATGACATCAACAAGAAGTTGATTAAATGAAGGGAATGACAACACCCATCAAGGACAATGAAAGATCACAATGAGAGTTGTAAATCTCTCCAAGATTTAATATGAAGTCTTTCTAAAAAGGGTGTGTTTCTAATAGCAGCAGACGTGGACCATCCGAGTCGCCTATCAATCCCAAAATAGTAAAATCAAAACATTAGGTCAAGCCTACCCCTAAATTCCTTAATCTTTCAATCTGAAAAATCACCGATGATCTATATAACAAATGTACAACCTCCTTACTGAATCCCCCTTATTCCAAATCGATATAGTCTGCACAACCATGAGAGCATATGTCCATGATTTGAAATCCCATAACCAAAAGAATCCTAAAATTTATATTTCCGCAACTCCCCTAGATCACCGAATCCATCATCCCTAAATCCAATATCTTCATCCTTATAGCCCTTCGGACTCCAATCTATGAAATCTATACAAAATACCATCCTCAAAAATTAAATCAAGCACATGTGAAGATGTCCCTTTATTAACTCATTCAAAATTCTCCTCAACATAAAAATTCCCTTCAAGCCATATCGATATTTTTAGATGAGCCCCAAATATTTTCTAACCTCTTTGGTGCCTTAAAGATGTTTACAACTATCACATTTGATGATTCTCGAAATCCCATCATTATAAATTGAGGACCATGACATCCCCATGTTTGTCACTAACCAAATAAATGACACTCTCATTAAAAGAGTTATGATTGACAATGACACCAACTTTAACATAATATCATCCCATGTTTTCAAAAAAATATAACTACCTCATTCTATTATGGTTCAGTCACCTTTTGTCATGTGTGCTATCAACAATCTCATCACTCCCACCTTGGGCATGGTAATATTTCCTATCAAAATAGATGTGAAAATCCTCCATGTACTCTTCAACCTTGTTAAGATATTTTTAGTACAATATACTATTAGGAAACCCTTGTATTTATGTTATGTGTTGTGTCTCTTCCACATTACATCAATGTTTGAAATATGAACATGAAGGCAAAACCTTTATAGTTCCCGATGATACCAATCAATTTAAAGCATTTCTTAGGACTTATAGGTTGTTTTTGAAATAATTTTTCGTATGAGAAATTAGGTGTTTCCACTAACGCTAATGGGGTTAGGATGCTC
The DNA here is from genome assembly GCA_018340775.1 of Taxus wallichiana var. yunnanensis. Lineage (NCBI taxonomy): Eukaryota > Viridiplantae > Streptophyta > Pinopsida > Cupressales > Taxaceae > Taxus > Taxus wallichiana. Next base: position 704,756,792 of record CM031244.1, read on the forward strand.
CTCCTTATGTATGGGGAGGATCTCATTATTGAATGTTAACTATATAATCCTATCTATTACTCTCGGGTTGGCTAGTAGGCCAAGGATTACATAATAATACTTCACCAAACCTATAGAAAAGTACTTGTATGTGGTACAAGGGATAAATTTTCAGAAATGAGGGGTGAAGGAGAGAAATTAGGAAAGGAAGGTTATTGTTGTGAGTAGGAAATTGCAGAGTTCACACCCAATAACTAGAGTAGTTCAACATTAAATTAGATGAAAGAAATAATGAAGCATCTAATGAGACTAAAAACCCTAGACAAAAATTTCTTTGGATTCATTCATCAAAGATACAAAGCTCTTTCTTGATCACTATGCTTACAAAGTGCATATAAGAGAGAAAATAGAGGAACACATAGGAAAAGGGAAATGGAAGAAATGTAGCTTTTATTTCTTGTGCATTGATGATACAAAGTTCAACAACAACAATCCACAATTGCTACCAAAGAACTAAAATTCAGGATTTTTAGATTTTGGAATCTTTTGGAATGGAGAATCCATCCCAATTTATAGCATTATGAATTGACCTTTCATCTAACCCCCACATGACTCTTCATGATCTCATTCAACTTGTGACTTTACATATTCCTAGGAAATGAGAAATAAGTTCCCTTTTTATAAATTAAAGGGAATTTTACAATTTAACTTTAGAAATTCACTTAAGTGAATGAGACGAAATATCATGATTACGTATAATGAATAATTAGAAAGGGGAGATAATAAAAGGGAGAAATAGAGGAGAGGGTAGAAGTTTCCATATCTGATGAACAAGCTCCTGTGATGAAGATATTTGTTGATTCATGCTTCCTAATCCTATACCTTGAATTCCTTACTTTATCTGAGCTATTGAATGTACCAACTTATCTACCTTTGGAATAAAAATACAACCCAACACCTTGGTCCATGCCTTGAGAACCTTCAATGATATTCTTACATTGACTCAGCCATCCTTCATGATCCTTTGTAATTTTAGAAATGAAACTTGATGTTGGCCAGGGAATCTAAGTTATCTTCATTGAATGAAAGAGAGTCAACTACCTATTTCTTGACGAGCTCTTGAAATGAAACTATAAGTTCCTTTGATGATTAATCTTCAATGAGTGGAGGGAACTAAATTTTCTGAACACAATTGTAGACATCATTAAAAATCTTGGAAGCATTTTTTCCACAAGATTCCAATGCAGAGGTTGCACTTTTGAGAATTCCATATTTTATATCATTGATGTGGATTCAAACTTGAGACAAGTTATCTCTTTTGCAAACTCCTCCTTTTCTTTCTTTACTTCTGAAATTTTTTCAAGAATATACTTGATGAGATAAATGACATCAAGAAATAATGCTTTGTCTTTCTCAATGACTTTCTCAATCTACTTCTCATTAGCCTTTCCCTACATCATGTAACCTTGTGCTCTCTTGATTTCCTTAGGATAAAAAATTAGGAATGGAAGAATATATTCTACCTGAAGATGAGATATTGATTTAGGTTCTAAGAAGGGTTAGATATAAACACTAAGATATTCTACCTATTCCTCCGGTTGAAGAATTGTTTTCTTGTATTACTTGTTTCGAGTGAGGAGAAAGGAAGTAGATTCCTTGAAGGTGAGAGCCACCCTCATGTGAAGCTTGACCTAATCAGATTAGGGTCAACTCATAATATGATGGAGTCATGTCCTCAATGGGATTTTAATTCTTAGGTCTAGCAAGTTTAACATGTTGATTACTGAAGTTCCACTTTGAAGAAGCAATATGTTGTCTAGGCCTTCTTTCTTAGGTTCAACTTAAATGTTCCTAATATTTCTTTGAGACTGGGAATGATAGAAAGATAAGTTTTCCTTAGCCCACCTTTTAGCATTTCTCGAATCCAATGAAATGGCTCTTGAAGTTGACACAATGTTAGTCATCGAGAGAACTCTCAAGAGCTTGTTGTGGAATCAATCTGTAGATCATCATGGGGAAGATTTTACATTACGAGAGGGCATGCCTCGATTCCATTGAAGATAAAGGTTCTGAAATGAATCGATCCTTATTGATATATCCCTCTTGCAATACTTTACCTCAACCATTTCACCTTGAAGAACTCATTGAGCTCACTCAAACAACCCAACTCATTTTGGTTAACTCTCACAGCTCATCGAGCTCAACTCAACCAACTCGTCGAGGAGGTGTGGATGGTTCAAACCTGATTGATGAGTTATGATCCACTTAGCTTGAATTTAAAATGATAACTTGACTTTTTAAAATCTCCTTTGACTCCATAATGCCCTTGGAATTTAGCTACTATGTGCTATGGTGTTCCGTCTTGCCTGCGTACACAATTGTGGCTAGAATGATGCCTTGGGATCTCTCGTGAAGAGATGAAATTCCTTTTTTGAAGTATGAAATCATCATACAACCATATGGAGATTTTAAAAAGTAGAGAGATGGATGAAAATGGATCTAATTGCAAATTTTTTCATTCAAAATGGAGACTTTCTATTTTTAACAGGTGCGATTAAGACCTATTACTTTGGAAAATTTTACCTATTTTTCTCATAGTTGAACTTATCGATCTTCTAAAGCATACTCAATTCAACTCCATTTAAGATGATTTTCTATTTTTGGAAACTTTCTAATTTAGTAGTTGCACTTTTATTTTTGTTTTATTTTATTTTTTTGCTTTTTTGATTAAAATGGCCTAGTTTATCATTTTCACAATTCGTGAGTGCACTTTTCTCATATGACTTTATTTTTAGGAAAGTTACTATTTTTATTAAGTGAGAGAAATAGTTAATTAATATTTTTGGAAACAACAATTTTCCACCTTAGATTGCAACACAAATTGCATCACTATATTAGGCTCGCTCTCGGGACTATGTGCCCCAAATTTCACCTCGATCCACTCGTCTAAATGCTTGGAAAATGAAACAGAATACACTAGGGTTTTATACCATTAAAAACTTAGAGTATCATCTAATTTTTTGTTACTATGTTCTTGAAGGTTCATGTGATGAAGATCAATTGAGAAAATATCTTCCGATTCTGCATTCACCAGTTTCATAAGATACATGTTTTTAAAGATTTGGTGCATATAGAAGCTTGGAGGAAAATTTGATAGATTATCTATTGAATTTATAGGTTTTTATTGATACGAAGTAGAAATCATGGATTTCGTGTGGAAATATGAGGTGGGAAAATCTTATTTCAAGTTTCAAAAATTTTCGACAACACTTTTGCTTAATGCGAGATGAAGAAATGAGAAACAACAAGGTAAACAAATTAGTTTATTTTGATTTGTAAAGAATGGGGGGTGGGGAATATTTTATTTTACCCACCATCCCCAATATCATTTAGACAATTGTAATAGTAAAATGTGGCCCCTACTATGTGCATGATAATTGGTGGAACAAGATTCAGGGAGATAGGGAGGTGAGAGAAAACAAATTTAGCACCTAAGCAGAGAAATTTTTGCTCACAAGGTGAACCTGGGAAGGGGATAAGGGTGGGGTGATTTTACTTTCCCCAATGTACTCAGTATTCCTGGGACATTTGGGACAATAAAATGTGCCCAATGGTTAGATGTAAGAACTTATCCAATTTGTAAGCACAACAACTTAGCCTCCATTGAGATGAAAGAAGGTCACATGAGGGAGCAAGAGAAAAAACTGAGGGGTGGGGAAAATTTTCTTGTTCCTAATATCCCCACTTCCATCACTTTCCTTTGGATATTTTGGATAGTTGGGACACAAAAATGCACCACCCACCCAACTGAGAAAATGACTAAGTCCCTAAAACTTGAAATCACTTTTCCCAGAGTTCCAAGAGGACTTTTTATAAAATGTTTATATCATTTTGACTCCCAAGATAATTTAAAGATCAATGGTATGGTTTTGAATACCAGATTCTACATCCTTCTCCAAAAATTCCATTTTTCATTCAGACAACAAGGCGAGTCTACACAAACTAAGTTTCCCTCATAAGCTCTTGGGTCTTGTAAAGAATTTTATGATTCCATCATGAAGAGGGTTATTCAATATTTCATATGGTTACTTGTTTGTCTCTTAAATAATTATGGATCTCCCATAATATTTTGTTGAAGCTCGTGTACTTTCTTAGACTTACTTACTCCTTGCACCCTAGAAAACCCATAGGTGCACAACTTGTTCCTAAACCTTAAAATATTTCCTAAACTTTCTTAAATCACTTGTAACATTTTCAAGACTATTAAAAATATATTCTCAATGAATTTTGGATTTCAACTCTATTTTTGAGGATGCACACATGTCTCGAAAAGGCCAAACATTTATATGCCTATCGAAGAATTCTCATTTAGAAGCGTTACATATGAATGAAATAAGTCACCCTATTTCAACATTTTGGACACTTGGGAAGGTATGTAAAACACATAGGAAATATTTCAAAGATAGGATAGAAACCATAGAGAGGGCATACTAATCTAGAGATGGTTTTTCGGGAGGATTTTAAAGAAAATTTTGACACTAGGGTTAAGTTGTTATTTTTCATCATTGAATTCTTCCCTCACAAAAACACGTGACAATAACTAGACATAGCTTAGTAACATGTTATAGATTGAGAAAACAAGGATAGATAAAGTGAGAACCCATAATATCAAGACTTTGCATGGAGTAATTTCTTTTCCATTGGGTTTATGGAGTCATTTCTTCCAAACACACAAAAAAACAAACACACGAAAGGGAAACACATAAAAAGTGGGAAACAACACACAATAGAAAGGGAAACTATATTATAGGGGAGGGAAATTTACAGAGGTGGGGAAAGAATGTACACATACCTAGAGATAGGTTGGGAAAAGTACATACCATCATGGAACAACAGACTGAAATCCAAGCTCCAAAGATTGAAGATCACTATCTTATCATACCATGCTCTTGTGATGGCTTTGCATGGTTTGAGAAGAAGGAGACAAACCAAGATTCCATCTTCATACTTACAATGCACTAAAAACATTCTTGCATATATCGAAATTTTTTTTACCTGTATTAAATTCTTATATCTTGTAGCTTTGAATTGATTTATGTGATTATAAGAAACCATTCTTCCATGTTCTCAAAAGTGGAAATGTTGAATTTATTTTGGAAACATTCATCATCCTTAAATTGCAACATGAAATAATCTTTTGAATTAGTGAGGCACTTCAAGGAGTTGATAAAAATCTGATTCACTTCTCGATTAAAAATTTCTTCAAAGCTCTCACTTTGTTGTTCTAATAATTTTATTTCAAAAATAGAGACCACATCAATGATATGAAGGTATTCATCATCCTCGATCAAATGAATTAGTATGGAAACATGTTTGAGACTAGAAGGAGCTTTGGAAATGGTGAGTGCAATCTGATTTAAAACCATTCACAATATCCTTTCACATTCTCACTTAGTTTTCTGGAACAATTGTTGTCAATACTTACTAGCTCAAAATTGACTTTGACATCATTTTCAAAACTACAATCCTTGATTTGGTCATGGAAGCATTCATCACCCTTGAGTGAATATTACAGTATATATTCTTGTTCCAAATTGGTAGGGCATCCAAATGTGGTGAAAATGAGTTAATATTGAATCCAATCACAAAACTCCTACACCTTTTTACTTTGTCTTGAACAATCACCTTTAATAAAAATTAGCTCAATATTTTCTTTACTATCATCCTCTGTGATGGAGATGTTGTCTTCAAGATTAAGAATATTCATAGGAGATTCAATAATTTCCTTTCCTTTGCATATATGGTATTCTTCAAAAACATGAAAGAGAAAGACTTACCTTCACATTTTCTCTCATCCACCCATGCATTGAGGAAGACATCAATCTCATCCATTTTATTTGTATCATCATCAAACATTGGTGCATGGAAAGGAGAAAAATAATTATCTTCATACATATCCTATATTTCCATGGCCTAAGTCAAAATCTCAAGAATGAGTTGAGGGTCTTCAGTTTCTTATGTAGTCTTCAAAATGTCTTGTAATGATTGCTATTTCAAATCTGCAATATGCTCATTGTCATCTCCATTAGAAAAGTCATTTGCTTACTTAGGCCTCAAGGAGAATTTTGAAAATATAATCCATGCATGGCCAAAACTAATTTGAAGAATCATCATCTTATTGTTTTGTAATTATTTTCATCCAAGGCTCACCTCTTTGCAAGACCTAACATACTTGGTTTTCAAAATTCTTAGACAAGGAGAAAATATCCAAGCTACATGGGAAGGGCACACCTTTGAGCTCAAAATCCATTAGATCATCCTCATGACATGAGGGAGAATACATTATTGGAGAAATAATGTGAGAAAAATATTCAATTTTATATTGATCATTCCTTATAGAATCTTCTTGTTCACAAGGAAAAGGAGAGATTCCATACTTACTATGATGATCATCACTATGCTGCTTTGGTGAGGATGGTGGAATTAACTCTCTAGAGAGGTCAAGCTCAAGTTACTCATCCTCAGTTTCTAGAAAGAAATTGAAATCTTCCATATACTCATCCATGATTAAATCGTGAAGGGAATTTGATTCTCTAACTATATCCATTTCATTTATACATCACTTGAAGAGTCAAAATTAGAAAAAACAATTATCGATGATTACCTCAAATTCATCATCTTCAGTGTGGTGAAGGATTTTTTTATTATACTTCTTAATTTTTTGTGGAGTTATCGAGAAAGTGCTAGATCATCTATCATGCAACAAGAATCTTCCTCTCTCGATTCATTATTTATCCAATGGATTGTTCATAAAAAAGAATTGATGAATAGATATTCAACTATTATGTCTTATTCATCAACCTCCAAGGTGTTTATTTGGTTCTCATTGGGAAGTTCAAGGATAGAGAATTCATCAGAAGTGCATAAGAATATTCTAGGAATAAATACCTCATAGTGTAGACAATCATCGGGATCTTCCTCCAAAGGGAAAATCTCCTATTCTTCCTCCTTGTTATGAAGTGCTTTAAGTTATTAATATCTTTCTTGCTTGGCTTAAACATAGTTCAAAATTTCAAGGTAGATTTGGGGATTTGAATTACCTGCATAATACTCTAAATTCTTTCCACATACTTAATTTTCCAAGCTTTTGTTTCTTCTTTTCCATATGCAAGGAAACCATCCCAGTGAAGAGAGATAAAAGACAAGGCTTCAAGTTTCTTGTTTAGCTGTGAGATTGAAAGCATTACCTTCAAGATATTCTTTGTCTTGGTTGAATTAATACATTATATTGTACCTCCTTTGTATATTTTTCATCAGGTTCTTACCTTTTTCCTCATCAACAAGTCCCATTTTCTTTCCTTTAGTAGTAATCCACTTGAATTGAAGCCACTAGGATTTGATTATCAGTTATTCAAAAGCACTACTTTTCTTCATTATAGACATCCTTACCTTGATTTTTGGAGACATGCCACTATCCTTCTTTCCCTTTTCTAATTGTATATTTTTACTTGAAGCAAGAGACCCATTTTTTGTTCTTGTATTCTCGTCCTTGAAAGAACTCGGTCCAGAATGATGATTGACTAGACATTTTCATTTCTTGGTAGTCATATTCTTATTCTTCTTCATTGTCACTCATTGGTACTAGAATCTAATATTAAAATTTTTTTCATTGTGTTTCATGGGAAATGAACATGACACGAGTCACTTTTAAAATAATTTTTTCTTTAAAATCTGATTTTTTTGTTTTTGTTGTTATACACTTTTTATATATTTTATAGAGATCTTTATGGGTGAAATTGGGAAAATATATCCCTATTGGAGTTGCCAAAAACTATTGTTGAAATAATTTATCATATGACAAATTAGGTGTTTCACCAATGCTCACGGGATATGCCCCTCATTCTTTTGTATGGGAAGGCAATTTTAGAAATGTAACTTCTTATGTTGTCTAGGGACTCTAAGTTATCTTCATTGAAGGAAAGAGAGTCACTTGCCTCTTTCTTGACCAGCTCCTAGAATGAAACAATAAGTTCCTATGATGATGAATCTTCAAAGTGAGAAGAGAGGACTAAATTTTTGAAACATAATTGTAGACATCATTCAAGATCTCAAAAGCATGTTTTCCACAATATTCTAACTCATAGATTGCATTTTTAGCATTCCATATTTCATATCAATGATGTGGATCCAGAATTGAGACAAGTTCTTTCTTTTGCAAACTCCTTTTATTTCTTTACTTCTGACAAAGTTCCAAGAATATACTTGATGAGAGAAATGACATATGGAAACATTTCTTTTTCTTACTCGATGATTTTCTCAGTCCACTTCTCATTAGCCTTCCCCTACATCATGTAACATTGTGATATTTTGATTACCTCAGGATCAACACTGTGGATCAAAAGAATATCTTCTATCGGAAGAGGAGATGTTGAGTTAGGTTTTAGAAATGGTTGGATATAAGTATAGGAGAGATTTTACCTATTCCTTTAGTTGAACAATTATTTTCTTGTATTACTCATTTTGAGTGAGGAGGAAGGAAGTGGATTCATTGAATAGATGAGAGTACCCTCGTGTGAAGCTTTACCCAATGAGACGTGGTTCAAATCATAATCCGATAGAATCATGTCCTCAATGGGATTTTTATTCTTAGGTCTACCAATTTCAACATACTGATTACCTGAAGTACCACTGAAGAAGCGGGATGTTGTTTGGGCCTTTTATTCACTTAGAATTTAGTGTTCCTAGGATTACTTTAAGACTAGGAATGATAACAAGCTGAGTTTTCCTTGGCCCACTTTTGAGCATTTCTTGAATCCATAGAAATGGCTCTTCAAGAGTTGACACAATGTCAGCCACAGGAGCACTTTCAGGAGCTTGTTATGGAATCAAATCTTGATCATTGTGGGAAGATTTTTCTTTGGGGGAGGACATGCCTAGATGACATTGAAGATATAGTTTCTGTGATGAATCACTTGTGCTTGATAGATCCCTCTTGTAATGGTTTAACTCAACCATCTCACCTTGGAAAGCTTACCGAGCTCAATCAAAATACCTAACTCACTTTGGTCAACTCTCCCAACTCACCAAGCTCAAATCAACTAGCTCGTCGAGGAGTCTTGGATGGTTCAAACCTGATTTATTAGTTATGATGATACACTTAGATTTAATTTAAACTAAGATATTGAATCTTTTGAAATCTCCTTCGACCGCACAATGCCCCCTGGATTTCAGCTACTATGCCCTATGGTGTTCCATCTTACTCCCTATACACAATCACACTAGAATGATGCCTTGGGAGCCCGTGAAGAGATAAAATTCCTTGTTTGAACTATGAAAGAATCAGATAAACCCTGTGGATATGTCAAAAATTCGAGAGATGGATGAAAATGGAGCCAACTATAAATTTCTTTATCCAAAATAAAGACTTTCTATTTTTAGCAGGTACGACCAAGACCTTTTATTTAGGGAAATTTCACCTGTTTTTATCACATTTGAAATTATCAATCCTATATCATACTCAATTCAAATCCATTGATGTTGATTTTATATTTTTGGAAAATTTCTATTTTTAGCAATGCCCTTTGCTATTTTCTTTATTCTAAGTTTTTGCTTTTTTTTTATCAAAATTGCATAGTTTATCAATTTCACCGTTATCCGAGTGCACTATTGTAAGAGGAATTTACTTTTATTAAAGTTACTATTTTTAGAAAGAAAAATTTTCCACCTCGTATTTTAATGAAAATTGCATCATTGGATTAGGCTTACTCGAGACTCGTGCCCCAAATTTCACCTTGATCTAACAAATCGAGAATGTTTGGAGACTCGAAAAAAGAATACACTAGGGCAGCAAAATAGGGTTTTATTGCATTAAAAAATTAGAGCATCATATTATTTTATATTATAGTGTTCTTAAAGGTTCCTCGGATGAAGAGTAACTTAGAAAATCTCACCTGATTCCGTTCACCGGTCTCAGTAAGATATGAGTTTATTAAGATTTGGTGTATATGTAAGCTCGAGGAAATTTTGACAAAGAGTATCTATTGAATTTGCAGGTTCTTGGTGATATAAAGCAGAAATAATAGAGTTAATGTGGAAATATGTGGTGGGAAAATCTTATTTAAATTTTCAAAAATTTATGGCAACACTTTTTCTTCATGGGAGATGAAGAAATGAGAAACAACAAGGTAAAACACTTAGTTTATTTTTTGATTTGTAAATCATGGGGGTGGGGAATTTTTTTCCCCACTATCCCCACCATTTTTGGTATATTCGGGATGGTAAAATTTCCCCCTACTTTGTGCATGACAAGTGGTAGAACAGATTGGGGGAGATATGGAGGTGAGAAAAAACACATTTAGCACCCGAGAAGAGATTTTTTTTATCACATGGTATACCTAGGTAGGGGCTAAGGGTGGGGTGTATTTTTTTGTCCCCATTATCCCCACTATCCTTAGGAAATTTAGGACAGGTGGGATGATAAAATTTTCCCAAGGGTTAGATGAAAAAAATTAGCATATTTGTAAGCATGACAGCTTAGCTCCCGTCAGGAAGAAAGAAGGTCACATGTGGGACCAAGAGAATTAATTGAGGGGTGGGGTGAATTTTATTTTCCATGCTATCCCAAATTTCCTAAATATCCCTAGTAAATTCGGGATAGTTGGGACAGTCAGGACATTTGTGACACCAAAATGTGCCACCCACCCAACTAAGAAAATGACTAAGTCCTGAAACTTGAAATCACTTTTCCTAGAGTTCCAAGAGGTATTTTAAGGATTTTTACTATCATTTAGACTCCAAAGATCATTTCAAGATAAATGGGATGGTTTTAAATACATGATTATTCCCCCTTCCCCAAAAAAACAACTTTTTCATTCGGGACAACAAGGTGAGTCTACACAAACCGAGTTTCCCGAGAAGCACACGGGTCTTGTAAATTTTTTTATGATTTTATCATGAAAAGAGTTAATAAATATTTCCTATGGGTACTTTTTGTCTCGTAAATCCTTACAAATCTCATAGAATCTTTTATTAAAGCTCAAGTAATTTTTTAGACTACTTACTCCTTGCACCCTATATAACCTACAATTGAACAACTTGTTCCTAAACCTTAAAGTATTTCCTAAAATTTCCTAAATCACTTCCAACATGTTCAATACTCTTAAAAACCACTTTTTGATGAATTTGGGTTTTCAAATCTGTCTCATAGGATGCACACTTTTCCTAGAAAGGCCAATAGCCTTTCTAGGCCTAGTGAAGAATTCTCCTTTAAAAGCATTGCACATAATAGATTGAGTCACCGCGTTTTAACATTTTGGACACTTGGGTAGGTATGTATAACACATATTAAGGATTTTAGGATAGGATGGACACCAAAGAGAGGGCATACTGATACAAAGAGGGATTTTCTAGAGGATTTTCAAGAAAATTTTGACATTAGGGTTAAGTTTTTATGTTTCATCATTGAATTTTTCCCTTGAAAAATCACATGAAAATATATGACAAACAACATGGTTCTTACATTAGAAAACATCATATCTTCAAATCAATAATCCATAAGTTCCTCTATCCATGCATCTAAATTATTAGATTACCAATCCTTTTGAAATATAATACAATACCTCTCTGGGGAGTATAAAGTATTAGCTCTTAATACACTCCCTACACCAAAAATTATCAAAGACCGATAACAACCCCTCTACAAACCTAACGTTGGAAATATTTTTTCCTTCTATCGATATTTTCTTCAAACACAGACTTGATTATAGAGACATCAATCACCCCTCTTCTCATCTTGACAATCAACCACACGCCAAACCATTTACTTAAAACTTTTCATTTTTAGATAAACCTAAGTGTTATTAAACTTACATTCAAGTGCTACACATGGAAAGGCTATGGTCTAAGTAGATATGAACAAGGCCCACATGAGTTACCTTTCCAAGATTTTAAAAAACCCCATAAAACACATGGAATCACCTTCAAAATCTCCTTTTCAAATCCACCACCACCAACACCATAATCTGAACCATCCTCTTCATCATTATCAGACATACCCTCTCGATACTAATGACACCATATCTATTCCTCCCAATTTTTTTAATCAATTCCATCACACTAGGATCATTGACTTACCAATCCAATGGAAAGACCAAATCCCTCTTGTTAACATTACATAACATGATAGAAGAGGATTCTCCTACCATCGTATTGTCCATTGTCATGATGAAAAGGCCATCCTAACCTATATGGGTCCCTGAAGTTCACCACCGCAAAAATACATGCCTCCTAACACATCTAAACTACTCAATGAATCCATTTTTGACATTACTATAGGAACACAAAAATAAAAACACATCGTAAAAATCGGTCAATATTTGGACCCAAAAGAAATCCATGAGTTCACCACTTTCTTAACCAATCATAGTCAAGCCTTTGCATGGTCTTGCAGTGATATTCCTGGTATTGACCCTAACAACATTATCAATAACATTGTAAATATCCCCGATACTAAGCTAGTGAAGAAAAATCTTCATAAAATGCATCCTCATGTAGTGCTACTAGTTAAAGAAGAACTTCAACATATTCTCTCAACCAATTTCATCTTACCCATTGATTATCCACAACGGGTTTATAACATCATATGTATAACAAAAAAATCGGGAATTCGCGTATCTATATAGAATTTCGGATCTTAATCTCGATTTCCTAAAATATGATGTCCCCTACCTAACATTGATCATCTTGTAAATTTTACTGATTGGCATGAGATGTTGTCTCTTATGGATTGTTTTTCTGGTTATAATTAAATTATTATTGTACTAAAAGATCAACATAAGAAATCTTTCTTCACTTTGTAGGGAACTTTTCTGCTATAGAGTTCTTGGTGAGAAAATTTTTTTGTGTGGAAAACTTGTGAATTTCTTTCCAAATCTTTGGGAATCTAAGTCCCTCTACTTAACCGGTGTAGCTGTCATATATGCATGTGCATGAAAATGTGGATTTATGTGGTGGAATTTTGACTGGGATCTAATAGGGACACTCCACTGACCTCTGTGGAAAAGCTTGCAGATACCTACAAGAGAATAATTTTCTAGGAGAGTCGGGAAAGGGAGTGAGAATATTAGACAAGAGAAACTAATGTTGCAAGTAGGAAATCAGAGACTTGCATTACACTAGTTGGAAATTACATCACATGCATTGAAATTAAGAGGAAACAATACTACAAACAAAAACAAGACAAGGTAAGATTGAGAACTCAAAGTTTCTAAAATCTTCTCATCAAAAGGATAGAAACTCCTTCTTGTATTGGTGCTCAAGTAGAAATTGTACATAGTGTAGGAAATAGAGGAAATTTGAGAATGAGGGGAATGGAAGAATTTGGCTATCTCCTTTGTTCTCTCAAGGTAGAATGCACTCTTGAGCTTACAAAATTAATGACCAACCCTTTGAGATGGGAATGACTTTATAATTTATAGAGTAGACTCAACTCCTCATCTTCTTCATGACCCTCCATATGCCTTATTTCTAACTTTAGACTATTCATATTCCTACAAAATATTTAAGTCCCTTTTATATGATCAAGGTGACTTAATTTAAATTATGTTTCTAAAGTAACTTTTAGGTGACTGAAAGGCATATCAAAAAGTGTAAACCTTAATGGAGAATTAGAACATTTGAAGGGAGAGAAAGTTGGGGGAAAGGGAAGAGAGAGAAGAGGAGAAGATGTTTCCCCTGATGAAGTCTGATGATCCTTGTTGATGGAAAGATTTGATGTGATAAAGTTCTAAATGTCCCATTATGCCAAAACTACTCTTTGAGTGTGACTTACTATTTTTAGTAAATGCCCAGATGGGAGACTTACTATTTTTAGTAAGAGGTGATTCTTACTTCTTCTTGATCATCTTGATGTGATGAAAATATTCATTCAATCCTACACACACTACCTTTGTTTTGACCACTTCTTGGGGTGACTTAATATTTTTAGAAAGTTCCCATATAAGGGACTTATTATTTCTAGTAAGTGGTCATTTTCACTTTTTTCCGCTTCAGTTAATTATTATGGATTTTTGGAGATCTTCAGCGCACATTGCCTTTTCCATAGCCTCTTTTGATGAAGACTTACCAAAAATTGAAAGCATGTGTACGAAAGCTTACTATTTTTGGGAAGTGGATTTCTAGTTTGTGGTTTGCGATGGAGTATATTTTTCAAGATTTGGCTCATTGTTGTGGTCACGTCATCCGAATTTCACTTGATTTCACCCACTAGAATGATTGGAAATAAATTTTGAAATTTTAAGCTAGTAGTTGCTTTGGGAACAAAGCTTCCATGGTGGCCATTAATGGAGCTCAAGTTTTACAGTCCGGTTTTTGTCTCTGCCGCTTGTGATGAAAACAACTCCATTGCAATAGGTTTTTCATTTGGAGCTCATGTGCAATTTTCTAGCTCGTTTCCATTGCCAGAATGATGGGAAATCTGACGAATGTGAGCTAGTGCACGAAGTGAGAATTTTGTTGTAAAAAATGATTCTAGGCACCATTTGAACTTTTGTTTATCACATCTTTCTTTACTTGAGAAATGTGGCATTCAGTAAAATATGGCATCTTGATCCAACTTGTATTTTGTAAGATATGAGGATTTTCCAATTGGGTGACTTCATGGTTATCTGACAAAAAATCTTCATTTTCTCCTTGTTCTTTATTTCTTCAAAAAAATTATTAATCATTCTCCTAAAACCTATGTATTTTCATGAATTGGAGGATTTTTTTTCCATGGTGGAGCTGGTTCGAAGCAACAATGGTGGACAGGGTGTCTAGACAATCATGAACAAAGCCATGACAAGGTATGAAGTTATGAAGGAGAAATGGGGGAAAATGGCTAAGTGCCAGATTTAAATTTTTTTAAAAATGCATAGAAGGGGTTGCTAACATTTTTATTTCCTTGACGTCCCTCACCTCAAAGGGATGTGAGGGAAATCAATTTCCATGGTGGTCAAGGTGATGCCATGTGGCGAGAGATCTCGATGAGGGAATGAAGGCTTGACAAGCACACAGGGCTGGAAATTCACTCTTGAAGAGGTCACATGAGTGACTAGGAGTATCCTTAGGGTATGGGTACATTTTTCCATGTTTTGTGTCCCTCACCTCAAAGGGACATGAGGGACATCAATTTCCATGGTGGTCAAGGTGATGACATGTGGCAACGATCAACGGTGAAGGTTGTGAGCTCCTGCAAGCACCTGGGGGCTGAATTGGAAATCCTAGAGGTCATATGTGGGTTTAGAGGGATTCAAGGGGATGGAATTTTTTTCAATCCTTGATGTCCCTGACCTTGAGGGACACCAAGGACACAAAATTCTGCCATGCCCCTAGAGCTGAAAACTTTACTAACTCCCGAACCTTGAGGACAACTTGGAATGATGATAACTTGAGCTCCCGATGGAATTTTTAGGAAAATTTTTATATGATCCTGACTAGAAATGGAATTTTTAATTCAATGGTGGGGGTTTAATGTCTTTATTATTCCATTTGATCCCTGAAAATTTAGATGTTTGATTTGGTAGTACACCTTTGCTTGAGAAAAATTATCTGTAGAACTAATGCTCCAAAATGTTGTGAAAAATATGATCTCACCATCATATAGGGATTATAATTATCTTTCCATTGATTTATTTTTTCTCGTAAATCCATCCTGGAGCTCCCAAAATCAACTTTTAAATTTGAGCAACTCTATTTGGCCTATGCACTACTTAGGCCTCTAAATCCCCAATTTTGATGAACCTTCCAAAATAACCTTCATGATGTTACTATGCCATTAAACTACTTCCATGTCCATTTTTATTTTCTAATCAGCTCCATGGGGTTGTTCCAGTCCTAGGAAGGCCGGTGATAGCCTTTCTTGTGATCGCCAAAATTTACATTTTCAATGAACTCCTAAAATCACATAGGGGATTGATTTGACTTTCCTAAATCACCTAAGTTGATGGGATAACATTTTTAGGGGGTCAATTGATTGATTGAGTGGACTTGGTGTGCCCGGGAATGATACAACATGAAAATTTTGGCATAGGGGTATAGTTGTGCTTGGAAATTATTAATTTCCCGCTGCACATTTACACGAAAAAAGTTGCTCTAGCTTGGGGACATGGCGTGGAATGAGCACGGTGAAGACATGAAATGGAGAATCCATAATATTAACTTTAAACCATATAACTCATTGAAAAGTGCCTTATCCATTGGGCCCTGCAGAGTCATGTACAACTTACAAGAGAGAGAGAGAGAAGGAGGAAACACACAATGCATGCAAAAAGGAAAGACACGTGATAGAAAGAGAAACACACCTAACAATCACTTATGGTACAAGGCAGAGAGACAGCCCACTTTCACAAAATTCCTTTTCATTCTTCATGAGTTACCCTTGAGTGGGAAACACTGAGTGATGTTGTTCTGTGAAGCCATTGACTGGTTCAAGAAAGTAACCTTCTTTCCTTAACTATTTATGAAAGCCAGGTGCTTCCATGATTGTGGTTTTAATTTATAGGAGTGGGTCCATGTGAGATTCTTGATGCTCAAGTATTTTCTTGGAAATTCCATTTCCTTCACATTCTTTGAAATCAGTTTCATAGTGTCGGTTGCCTTTTGTGTTTATCGATATAGTTGATTCTCCATTGAGCATCTCATCGTTTCCCCAAAACTAATTTTTATTCAAATTTCTTAAATATTTTGAGTTAATTTGTTTTCCGGATCTATGATCATTAACATATTCTCTATGAGAAACATTATATTCATCTTTTATCTCTATTATGAGGCATTTGAGTATTGGCAAGAGAATAGGAGGAAAACTCGTATGTGTCTTGTATGTCCGTGGCACAAGTTAAGAGATATAGAATCAGCTTGGGATCTTTCAAAACTTCTAATATGTCCAATATTTCTTGCATGGAGTTATGATTCATTGTTTCCTCGTAACTCATCTTTGTATGCCTTTTAAGAATGCAGCTCAAGGCAACTATCTAGAGGGGTTACCTCATCATTTTGGTGATTTCTGCACTCTATCGATCCTTCATCAAAAAGAGGTTCGTCTTCGAGAGGTCTTGAAACTCCTTGCTTCAATTTCTTTGTCATGGAAGGAGTATTCATCTTCAAATGGGAAAGAAAATATCTCCATTTCATTACTAAATCCATCAACCATTAGCTCAAGAGAAGTATCATATTTTTCATCTTTCCTTATCTCAATATGGCCAACCTTCACATTGGTTAAGGCTTCCAATACACTTCATGCTTGTCTTTTATATTCATGGCTTGCATTAGGTTTTATCCTTTTAGTAACAAGACCACCGCCCTACTTCATCAAACCAATCAAGCATGAAGAAGGAAAAATAACACATAGAGGTTTTATCCTTTTAGTAACAAAACCACCACCCAACTAGGGAGGCGGTCCTAGGACCGCTAGTCTACTTCAGGTGGTGGTCCTAGCTCTTTCAGATAGAAAACAAAAATATGAAATGAACAACCTAGAATTTGAAAGGTTTTCCGTGTCTCTTCTCCTCCATGAAATTTCCCATTCTCTAGTGCACAAGAGGACATGAGAAAGGCTATAAATACATGTTTGTAGAAGAGAATAGGATCATCGAAGCATGAAAGCAAGTGAGCAAGAAGTTCTTAGTGCTGGAATTGTGTTTTATAGAAGAAAGGAGTGTTGAGATAGAGAAAACAAGTAATTGCGAGGAAGTGTGAGATATTATCTACTTCTCTTTCATAATTATTGTAAATTCTGTACTTTTTATTTTGATAAAAGTGGGAAGAAGAGAAATTCCCTTCCCAAATGGTTTTTCCTTCTCGGAGGTTTCCATGATAAAAATTGTTTGTTTTTATGAGCTTAATTTCTTTCCTTTCCTACAATTGTGGATTCTAAGCATAAGCATAATTCATTCACTAGCTATCTCTGTCATTTTCTAATAAAAATTAGAACAACAATGTTTATTTTGTGATTTTGTGGATAATTCCAAAGTTGAAGAGTTTACAAATCATTTTGGTATCAGAGCTAACAAGTATCCAGGACTGTGGTATTCATTCTTGGATTTGTATGATAGTGACGAGATCTAAAGGTGAAGAGGCTTTACCTTGCGATCTAGAAATTTCTACAAAGAAGTGGAAACAGAGAATTTGGGGACAAATGGAGGAAGAGAACTTGGTCTCGTAGAATTGAGATGCTAGAGACCATGATGGATAGGATGTTTAGAAGGAAAGAAGAGCTTGTCAATTTGTAGAAGACAACCTCCATCAAGAAAAATCCATGGAATTGCATCCTAGAATTCCTTACCCAAACTTTGAATGCTTCATTTCAACCCCTTTTTCTTGCCTTTTTGTCTTTAAGTTATAGGACCACCACCGCCAAGGCGGTGGTCCGTGACAATCATCCTATCCGGGGTAATGGTCTTGTAACCACCACCCTGTGTAGGGCGATGGTCTTGTCTAAATTTTCTAGAAGCTTCCAATGCACTTAGGAACACAAAAATCAAGTTGTGCCTGTAACTCTCCACCGCTTTTGCATTTTTAAGAGTTGTTCAACCACTTGGAAATGGTAGTGCTCCATTTTTAATGATATAGCATGGCAAATTGAGCTTGCCTTCTAGTAAGTGGAAATGCTATAAATACCCAGCTTGTTTACAAGCAAATGGCCCCTCTCCCTCTATGTTTTATCATTCAATGCATTTGAAGTTCCTCCATAAGTCTCTGCAAGTTAGGACTTAACATATGTTCTCAGCCTCTCAGTTCAAGGCTCTTCAAGTTTTTTGGTTAGAGATCACTCGATCTCTCTAGTTCAAGTTCATTTCATTGTTATTTTCCAAGAAAATAGCTTAGCACAATATCAGTTCTAGATAAAATTCACTTACAATTTAGTTTTGTTTAGGATTATAGTTTTGTTTCAGTCATATGAAGTATAGGTCCTAGAATTTTAGGTGAGTCTTGTCGTATCCCTACAACAATCTTGCTAGGAATCGCATAGCCAAGCTCTGTTCTCTTGTGCTATCTCTCTCCTACTTGCATTCCATTTGGTTTACTTCCAAGCTACCATTGTTCAAATACCTTCTCCTATGCTACCGCTGCCACATCCTTATTTCTGGATTCACGAGAACACGAAGGAATGAAGAAATCACACTGAGGGGACAAGTTACGATACAACCAGATTTGCCACTATTCTGCAAAGCTCCAGGTTTGTTTTGTCAAAGTTGTAGTTTACATCATATCAACTAGAGTAGTAAATCATTTCTTTTTAGTAAACACTTACCTTTAATATTATCGGGGAAGCTGTGGGGAATGATAGCTTCTGAGAAGCCGTGATTCGTTTCTCACTTCTGAGGTAGGATTGAAGGTCTTTTCAGTCAAATTTGTTAAATATTTGTACTTATATCAATTCACAAAATGCACAAGCAAATAGCTACATCTGGCTAGCTTGCTTGTTTTAAGCTTTATTTCTAGATTAGTTTCTCTTTGAATTTATTCAAATTTATATCTCGGAAAAGCACAAAAACAGGCATAGTATAGATTCAATTTCATAGTTAGTTTGCTTTATTCAGTTAAGTTTGTTTATATTTTGCATGACTATCATGGGACCAAGAGAGCCCAGGGATTATGTATTTGAGCCAGTAGATACCCCAGCCAAACTCTGCACAACCCTAGCTAATATAGATCAAGGACTTAGGATCCACGTCTTCCAAACAACTGTAAACCAACAAGTAATTAGTGAACAGTTAAGAGAATTGAACATTGAAGATGACAAAGCACACAAGTTCTGGTCAAACCAACCCAACTATAGGCTACCTTGATAAGGCATCTACATGACCATATAAGAACTTGAAAGAGAACAAACATTCGGTTGTGACCCTTTAGTTTTGCACAGCCAAACACAAGAGACCTTCTCACCGATGTAGATACGGGCCTATGCATACAAGTTTCTAGGACACCTGTGAGGTATTCTGAGAAGATCACATACTCCTAATATTGAATATAGAGGCTGAGAAAGCTTATGAATACTGGATAGTTGGAAGATGGGATTGATTCTTCACATGACCATAAAAGGTCCACAACAACATGAATTCAAGATTGTGATCCCTAGGTCCCACAACCCAACAGGCCTACAAACCAATCAAACATTGACACCGGCTTACGCACACTAGTGTTTAGATCCTCACCACTCCTCGTTGGATATCATTATACAATTTTTGTTTTGGACGTAGAAGCCAACCAAGCCAACATTTTCTAGGTTAGACCAGAAAATCATCCATAGTGTTCTATAGATCCTCTACAACTTTCGCCATCATTTTCATGACCCTATTCGGAAACATACACGAAGCACCCGCAGTGGTTTCCAAGAGTCCATAACACAAGTTTAATTAGAAGAGCTCTGACTTTAGATTCATGGAGCCTCCCAATGGTTATAGTGTTGAACCGATCCATAACACTATTCGCAGTTAGAAGACTTCTCCTCGCTTTAGATTCGATAGCTCCCATTAGGTCGTATAGAGGATTTAAGATTTTGAATAATTTTTCCATATCCATGTTATATATTCTACTTTCACAAAATTGAATCTCGACGTGAAATGAACATGACCTTGGGAGGTCGGAGTATGGAGGAAATTCTTGATTGATGATTCTCACTCACCTCATTAGCCTTTTCTATCATACAAAATTGGTGAACCCAACGTGAAACAAACAACTATTTCCCCTTCATTTCCATTTCTTTCATCCACCTTCACTCTTTCCCATTATTTTGTGGGTATTTATATACCCCCAAATATGTCGGGATACGACGCATATGGTAGACCTCTCTCAGGTCTTGAAACATATTATGGTCAGACAAGTAGACCACAGACACCATCACTTTCTGCATGGGCTGACAATTACTCAAGCAACTACTTGTCTTCACAAACTCCCCCTCAAAGAACTAGCTCTAGTTCTTCATTCCGAATTGAGGAGTTGGATCAGCTCACACAAATGCAACAACCAGAGCCCTTAGGCTCTAACAATATGATGTTTATTAGAGAATCCATTTCATCTCCTCGGGTTTTATTTAGACCACAAATCAGTAGACAATCAGATCCACTCCCATTTTTGGATGAGGAGTATTTAGCACGTTATGCTAGAAGTGAGAAATGCTTCCAAAACATGTACCCACCTATAGGGAGTTTGCAAACACAACCCGATACCCTGTTCCAAGAAAACACCTCCATTCCTCCATCTATCAGAAATACTCTTAGAGAGGCTTGGCAAGATAATGATCAATTCATAGTAGGGTATCATACCCTCGAAACCTCAAGGGGTGCCACAACAACTACCATGACAGAACATTACATCATCACCAATCAAAGTCATCTCGGCTCTAGTTGATAGGGTTAGAGGACTAGAACTTGCTCAAGAAAATCAAGCTTCACATTTGGGGCAAGCAGGAATCCCCAACCCTCCACATCATCCTAGCCAGGTTGACCTCCTTACAGGAATAGGCACATTAGGCATGCCTCCTCAATATTCATATAACTATCCACAACAAACACCAACTAGAACCACATTTTCAAATGTTGCTCCAGTTGAAAATATGATACCTCCGCTTAGCACCAAACAATCCATATCGAACAATGCTCCCCATACTTAAACATCTATTCAAAATCACCATAGGGAGATATGTTCTCTTCTCCCGAGATGTTTTCTCAACCACAAGGGTTTCCTTACCCCTACAAACACATATGCTATGCCATATCAACAACCCATTCCACCCCACCCCCTCAACAAGGCACCATCAATGGTCGAAACTTATGCGATTGGGACTTACTCCGAATATTTAAAAGAACCTTTAGATTTTACTGTACGAAGCATCATGCTTCCAAGACCCCTTCCCGATTTACCCAAATACAAAGGGGAGGGAGATCGAATGCTCACATTAAGGCCTATGCCATGGCCATTCGAGAACTGCTCCCTTGGGATGCGGTTGTTGCTAAAATATTTCCCAAAACCTTAGAAGGCATCACCCTCGATTGGTATTATAGAATACCTAAAGCCTTGATACATTCATTCAAACAACTCATGTCAGAATTCATCAAGGCTTTTGACATGAACAAACTATTAAGAATGGGCATCAGGAATTCTTACACATTAAACAAGAGCACAATGAGTCTGCTACCCATTTCATTCAAAGATACACATACAGTTCTCTACTCTTCAGCAAGTGCTCCAAACATGGATTAGATGGAACTATGTGATTTATTCCTTCATTCTCTCAACAGAGAGATAAAGGAAGAAGTCCAGAAGTTCCCTCTAAGAACTTATGATGAAGTACTTGAAAGTGCTCTAAGAATAGATCAAGTGGCGATAGATAGTGGTCGTAAAACTTATGGAGCAAATGGGAGATTAATTACTCCCAATCAAAACACTATGACCTTCCCAATATGGGGGGTACCAATCAAGGACCCAAGATCCTTAACAAAAACCATGGGGTTACAACTAGATGGAGTCACTGATCAGGTTAAAAGACCAAATGTTGTAAACACCCCGACACCTGCTAATAATCAACGCAATAACAACTTTGCTCCAGCAATCAATGTTGTAGATTTTAATCATCCTCCACAAATAGTAGCAACAACAACAACAAATCTAGTCACAAGGCCCTATCCGGGGCCCAGATGGATATCAAAACCAAAACCAAAGGTAGTCTCAAAACTACAATTATAACAATCAACAACCCAATCAAAGCTTTGGGCCACAACAAGACTTAAACCAACGACCACGGAATTATAATCCTAATTTATACTGCGGCTTCCATAGAATCTAAGGTCATGATGCTAGAACTTTCCGTGATTGCAATAAATTCATACAATGTTTTCCAGAAGACCAAAGACAACTCTTTATAGATATGTTTTTAGCAAATTTTGTAGTACCTACGCCAAACACTTACACAGGGGTAGTCTCCCCTCAAAATGCACCCCTCAAGATCTTTAACGATCCACTCCCAAATCACTCTAACAATAACAAGTTAAATCCAAGCGGAATGAACAAGGGTGTTATGATAGGAAACAATGATCATGAAGCTTTGACTTCATCAAATCCAATGGTTGCACCCCAGTTAGGAACTCGACCACAAACCAAGATAGTTGGCCTGGTAGAATTAGATATCGAGCTACCCATAGAAACCATAACAAGAACATGGGATTATTCTTCTCAACCAGTTCCAAACTATCCATTAGAACCAGATAACATTCAACAAACATTGGTAAAACCCATAGGTGCTTATGATTTAATTAATGACTTAACGAAGACCTTCTCTCATATTTCCTTTTTGGATTTATTGAAGAACTCTCCCACCCATAGGGCTACTCTCTTAGAAGCATTAGGCCTTGGTCATTTAATTAACATCACCCCTCCTTTGGAAACATAGGTAAACCATGTAGACTTTGATGTCTACCCTCCAGGGTAGGTAGATAGGGATACTGAGTTTATATTTGATATAAGCAAAATGCCAACAGAGATGCTAAAATTACACGTAGAGGTGACCCACCCTTACATTTACAAGTATGGGTTTATAATAACTATGTTAATGTAATGGTTGATGATGGGGCAATAATTAACATAGTCCCCTTCTCCTTTCTTCAAAAACTAGGTTATGGAGAAACAAATTGTTCCACAACATGAAATACGCTAAGAGGTTATGATAGCCTCAAAGCAACTTCAATTGGAACCATAGTCTTGCCAGTCACCTTAGGGCCTAAGATGGTCCTCACCAAATTTTATATTATAGATCAGGAAACCAACTATAATATGATCCTCGGTTGACCATGGATACACCACATGAAGGCAATCCCTTCTACCTTATTTCAGGAGGTAAGGTTTCTACACCTAGGAAAGGTCTTTGTGGCACAAGGTGACCCAAGACCCTTGATATACACCTAGCTGATTTGAAGAAGAGACCAGGCATTCACTCGAGTTTGAATTACCAATGAATCAACTTAGGAAACCAATTAGTTCAAAACCTAGAAGAGAAGTTGATACCTACAACAGAATTGGAAATTACAAATCTAGTCGAGGGCATTCCAACACTCAAAAATGAGGCTAACATCATAGAAATAGTATCATTAGGGACTACCACAAAAATTGTAGAGTTACTAGAAAAGGATCTACCCATTCTCCTACCATTTGATTCCATGGGCATGGGGTACATCCTGGGAATTGGTTCTCTTCCATCAGACAAAGTTTGTATGGTAGAAGTAACCGAGGTAGAAGAAACAGACACAAGGGATATCCCAACATCCATCTTTCCAAGAAAATATTGGACTCTCCACTTCGATGGAGCTAGATGTCATTTTGGAGTGGGAAGTGTGATCTTTACTTCTCCTGAGGGAAAGATCCTACCTTTTTCCTTTAAGTTAAACTTTGAGTGTACAAACAATGGGGCTGAGTATGAAGCCCTCCTCCTTGGCCTCATCATAGCCAAAAGAATGGGTGTTGATAACATTAGAGTACTAGGAGACTCACAACTAGTTGCAAACCAAGTCTCTGAGGTATATGAGACTAGAGCTGAACATTTACAACTCTACAAAATGGTGGTACTAGATCTAAGCAAAGGGATTCAACTTCATATCAATTGAAGCAATCCCATGAGAACAGAACCTTCTCGCATAGATTCAATAGCAACCTCGGCTTCCTGTTTCACTCCAAACAAGTGAGTTGGAAGATACAAGTTTCATGGTATCACTTTGTACTAAACCATTGGTGCGTAAAATACCAAAAAACTCCTCTGACTCATATAGAAGCTGAGAATGATTCTTCTATCCTAGATCACTGCAATAGTGATAGATTCACTCTCAAACATCTAAACACCTATGCGGAGCTACATCTCGCTCATCACATAGTGGATCTTTCCCTAATCGCACATTCCTCTTCCTATTTTGGGAATCCTATGATAGAGTCTCCTCCACAAAAGGATCTCGACATCTATGAGATAGAGAGTGGAGAAATTTTGGAACTACCTCTCGGCCCCGCCTGAATTTGAAGAAGGCAATGCTTCCTTAATCGAAGAAACAATCGACATAAACATTGGAATGGAGGAAGAACCAAAATTTTGAAGTTAGGGTCTTGTTAACTCTAGAGGAGGTAGAAATACACACCCAAATCCTCAAGGAACACCAAAAGGCTTTCATGTTTAACTACAAAGAAATGACAGGATTGCACCACATATCACAGTACATAATCTTGTCACTAAACCAGACACAAAGCCAATTAAACAAAAATCAAGACCAATGAAGCCCAAAGTGGCTCTCATGGTAAAAGAAGAAGTGATGAAACTCCTCTAGGTAGGATTCATCAAACTAGTTGACTATTCACAATGGATATCTAATATTGTCCCCATTCTAAAAAAGAATGGGAAAATATGCATTTGCATAGACTTTCGGGATATTAACAAAGCTTGTCCCAAAGATGACTTCCCATTACCATCCATTGATGTTATTGTTGATGCAACAACTGGATTTGAGCTATTATCCCTCATGGATGGGTTCTCAGGGTATAATCAGATCAAAATATGAGGAAGATCAAGCTAAAACTACATTTATAACTCCCTGGGGAACCTATTGTTACGTTGTCATGCCATTCGGTCTTAAAAATGTTGGTGCTACATACCAATGGGAAATGACATATATATTCCATGATCTTATCCATAAGATCATAGAATCTTACATGGATGACTTACTGGCCAAGGCCAAAAATTGTGATCACCTAGAAGTACTCCGTATCATTCTCTCTCGGTTGATCGAATATGGAGTCACATTGAATCCAGAGAAATGTGTATTCGGTGTAACAGGAGGTAAGCTTCTAGGTTACATTATATCCTCATGAGGGATTGATGTTGATCTAGCTAAAATCGGGTTGTTCTTGAAATGATTCCACCATTAGATGAATCTGGCATAAGATCATTTCTTGGTAAACTCGGTGCAATTTGAAGATTCATCCCAGACTTAAGTTTTGTTGTCCATCCAATCAACAATTTGTTAAAAAATATTATAGCATTGATTGGACAAATGAATGCAACGAGGCCTTCAAAGTAGTCAAACGCTTCCTATTATCTCCTCCCCATGCTAATGCCTCCTAGGCCAGATCATCCTTTGATTTTATACTCACGAGCCACTGATGTCTCACTAGCCTACATGTTGGCTCAAGAGGATGATGATAAATGAGAACATGTAGTTTACTTCATTAGTCAGACATTGCTCGACTATGAGACACGTTACATGCAGGTAGAAAGAGAATGCCTTGCCATAGTCTTTGCAACAAAATGCTTAAGGCATTACATGTTGAATCAAGAAACAAGGGTGATTGTCAAGATAGATCACTTACGAACATTCCTCACACAAGGGTCTTTGTCTAAAAAGGCAGGATGCTTCATAACCCTAATGGGTGAATTTGAATTAACATTTGTAAACTAGAAGTATGTTAAAGGAAAATCATTATAGACTAGTTAGCTAACAATCCATTAGATGGAGGTGATCTAGTAAATCTAGATTTTCCCGATGAGTGTATATACTTTGTCAAAACCAAACCCCCATCTCTACATGCCCTTGGTACACCGATATAATCAATTACATCATGGACCACACATACCCAGAAGGGGCCACATCCCAACAAAGAAGGTGGTTATGCATCATTGTTGCTAAATACATCATCTTGGAACAGGTGTTGTATCGCAGAGCCTTCGACGGGATGTTACTAAGATGTGTTGACACGGAAGAATCCGTAAGGATTCTTTACGAATCCCATAGCGGAGTATGTGGAGGCCACTTTCGGCGGTCATGCCACTACTCGGAAGATACATCGGATGGGCTATTTCTGGCCCACCTTAGAGCATGACGCAGTAGAATTTGTATGTAAATGCCACAAATGCCAAGAATTCTCTCACGAGATTCACATGCCTGCACAAGCTCTACAACCAATCGCGACCCCATGGCCCTTTTCCACATGGGGCCTAGAATTGATAGGGAAATTCTCTCCCTCATCAACCGATGGCCATAACTTCATAATAATGGCCACATAATACTTTACAAAGTGGGTAGAAGCTATGCCTCTTACCACTGTACCAAAGGCTCTATAATAGCTAAGTTTATTCTAAATCAAATCATTTGTAGGTACGGTGTCCCACAAGTCATTATCTCAGATAATGGAACATCCTTCAAAAATGATGAAGTCCATGAACTATGTAGTAAATTCAAAATAAACCATCACACGGCTTCTCTTTACTATCCTCAAGCCAATGGATAGGCTGAGGCCACAAATAAAACATTGAAAACCATTCTCCTTAAAATAGTTAAGGAGAACAAATGAGACTGGCATCTGAAGCTATACCAGCCTTATGGGCCTATCGAACATCAATAAGAACACCAACAGGGGCAACCCCTTTCTCATTGGTATTCAGAGGAGCCAAAGTAGTTTTACCAATAGAAGTCGAGATACCTAGCCTCCGCATCTCATTACAAGGGATCTTAGGAGAAGAAGCCTATAGAGAGGCATGACTCTCCCAATTAGAAAGTCTTGATGAGGCTAGATTAAATGCCGAGCAAAGACACAGAGCCTACGCTGACCGAATGTGCCAGCAATATAACAAGAAAGTCTACGAATGAGAAATCTACGAAGGAGATCTAGTTCTAAGACTAGATAGCTAGATTGATAAGAAAACCAATGAAGGAAGGAAATTCTAGCCCAAATGGCTAGGCCCATACCGAGTCATGAAGGACTACGGAAATGGAGCGTATCTCCTAAGCACACTAGAAGGTGAGGAATTTAATGAAACTATCAATTCCTTACATCTTAAATGGTTTCACGCATAAGTAACCAAACATTCCTTTGTATATTATGTCAACCTGCATCGCATTAGTCATTTAGTTAATTCATTATGTTCACTTGTTTTGTAAATGTTGTAGTCAAGGAACTTATTCTTAAGCAATTGGTTACAAGCTTCTGAAAATATTGGCAAAAGTACTCACATCATATCTCTTCAATTTTCATAATATCATCAAATGGTTTCAAAATCATCTTATCAAATTCAACAGACAAAATCTTGACAAAAACCATACCAAGGCCTGCATACTTGGTCATACTCATTTTCTTCTACTAGGTTAAGATGTTCTTACCTATGGTCTATTCTAGAAGCTTCTTGGTGTCACATCTTTCCCTCTTATGTCTCTTTGAAACAAGGATACTTCAAAATTATAGATCACAAATGTCAAAATCAAATTGAATCAAAAATACAAACAAAAACAAAATATTTTATTTTTACACATTTCTTTGCCCTACCAATCTTTGGTGATGAGCCCACATCTCTTACTAGTGGTGCGAGGTTGGGAAAGGAAAGAGGTGCCCTTACTCACCTATGTCATGCCTTTAGTGATAAGCCCATACTTCTTACTAGTAGCATGGGGCAGGGCATAGGGGGTCCATTCACGCAAATAAGTGAATCTTAGTATTTCAAAATTCAAAACAAAGTGTATTGTGAAAAGTGAAAATAAGCATCCAAGTTCCAAAGAGATCAAATCCTTAAAACCAGATTTAGTCAACCAAGTTGCCATCTATGGGTCTAAGTCTAGATAAACTAGAAAGTAGGTTGTATCTAAGCTATGTAACAAGGTTTGAGTATGCTAAGTGTGTAGGTCAAAATTTGGTTTTTGTCAATCCTTTGTCTTTCTCTCATCATTTTCATTCATTCAAACTCAAACAATTTGCGCCCTTTCTAAATTCTTGGTGTTGAGCCCTCACATCTTACTAGTTGCGTGGAGTTAAGAATGGGGAAAATTCATCTCATTATCACTATATGTTCATCACGTTTTTCCAAAACAAGAAGAAGCAATGAACATTGCCCAAAGAATTCAAAAGTTTAGTACTACAATATGTTTGTATCATCTCATATCAGCATTTGCAAAAAGAAACAAAAAGAGAAGCATTCTGTTCAGTATTTGTTATCATTTTTCATCCATTGCATGCATTCTGAAAAGCATATAAACACAAAACATTCCAAAACATCTAGTATACAAATGCTAAACAAACCATAGAAAACTCTAGATATAAGATCTGGATCCAAAAGAGGTATATATATATATATATATATATATATATATATATCAAGTTTTATATATAATGCCATCATGCACTAGGCATGGTCAAAACGCTCAATGAGCCCGAAAAGTACAAAACACTCATATAAGTATCCAAAAAACACTACAAAAATGGCCTCTCAACCCCTATGGGATCCCTCAGAGGGCACATGACCACATCTAGGACTTTGGCTATACGCCAGCACTCCAAATGCACTGAGGGCTCATGGTCACAGCCAGTAGTTGCCATCTCACTATGAGAATGACTCCTCCTCATCAAGCGCTCAGCCATCCTATATCCAACTACCTCAGCATGGAGAGAAGTCATGATCCTTGCCACCTACTAGATAAGGGAAAAGACATCGGTATGCCTACCGGCTATTGAAAGGCTCTCCCACATCCTTAGAAAGCTTGGCCCGAGTCTTCTTTGAGGGGAGCAACAAGGTATCCACACATACTCGGTGAATCAAGTCTCGCCACTCATCAATAGTCGCTGTAAAAAAAAGAGAGAACAAGTTAGAAAACTATCAAAAATGAAATAAAAAATAAAAAAAATAAAATAATAAAACAACAAAACAACTAACTAAACATTTTAAAATTTGAGAAAAGAGTAACAACTCACTCAGATCTCAAGCCTAGGAAGGGTCTCAGGACTGCGCGCCACCACTAACGCTACCGCCACCGATGCGTGCCTCCCCAAATCTGGAAAGAAGTGACATCCTGCCATGGACTCATCATCTCCCCGATGTCTGAGAGGAAACTCCCTCGAAATCGAGTCACCTTCTCTGCACTCTCCTCCACCCTCTCGGCCCTCAAGATACTCTGAGTGTCATGCCACTCAGAGTCACTATCATCCTCGGCCATCCCACCGGTCTCACCTCCCTCCATCTCCTCCTCTGTATCCTCTCTAGTGAACTCCTCAGAGTCTGAGTCCACATGTCAATGGGCTCATCTCCACTATGGGCAGGAGCTAGCTCCGATCTAAAGTAAAGGTGCTCGAGGAGCACCTGCTACCCTCGAGCCTGAACCACCCTCCTAGCAGTAATAGGAACTCCAGGAGTAACCATAGTCCAACCATGGCCTCTAGGACCTCCCTGGCCTCATGAATAGACCTGTACACTAGCACTGTTGGAGGAAACATGTCAATATAGGGGAGGCCAAACTATTGAGGCACTCTGTCAAAGGGATGGGCCTCCAACTTCCCTATCTGTCTACCAACTGACCTGTGGAAGAGCAGGTAATCAATGTGTGTGTCTCCTCTCCCCATAACCTGCCATGGCTTGATAAGGAGTGGCCTCCATATCTGTAGTAGTCAGGGAGGCCACTGGCTGGTGTGGCACCCTAAGTATAGTCATCCCTATCCATCTAGCTGCCCTGATAGCTCCTGGGATCCTCTACTGTATATGCCTCTCCCATAGGGGATGATGTGCTCATACACCCAACTCATGACAAGAGTAGGGTGGCTCAGTGACTGTCCCTAGTAGTCTAACCACTCTGTATAAATCATGGTAGGTGGTCCCAAGGATGTCTTCTCCCCAAGCGTAGAACATGACCATACGCCTCAATCTATGCAATAATGGGACCCCAACAATATAGGAGAGTATCCCCTCCCTTGTCCCCAATCAACCATGAGGCAAGGATGCCCATAATGGCCTTGCATGGAGCATAGGGATATCAGAATCAATAATGGAGTGGACCTTCACCCCCTTCTTCGAGCCCATGGAGACAACAACATCTCCCATGTAAGTGGCCCATTGAACCATCTGTGATCTCGATACTGTTGTCTTAAGAGACAACCGTCTCCCAAGAATAGGGACCCCCAATATATGGTAGACATCCTCCAGGGTGATAGTCCACTCACCCCTAACTCCTGGAAATTGGAATGTGTTCCGATCAAGCATCCCAAGTATGAAAATAAGTCACATAATATGTGACTAGCGGTGCATAACATGAGGAACCTGTGCAATCCTCCAAATGCCAGCCCTCTGAAGAATGTCTCTCTGCCTGAGACAGTGCATCTAACACTGCTGGGAGCCAATCACACTCCCTCTCTCTACTCCATCTAATGTACTCCTCCTTCTTCTGCATCCACCCAAAATAGAGAAAAGGAATAAGTTAGTATCATAAATGAACTGGAAAAATTACCAAAAACATGTAAAAATATCAAAAATACAAAAACAATTATTTAACATGTCTTTTTGGCATTTGTTTAGAACCGCCGCCCTGTGCAGAGCGGTGGTTCCGTAACCACCACCTTATGAGGTGGCGGTCCATAACCACCACCCTATAGAATGGTGTCTTGTAACCACCGCCATCATAGGGTGGCGGTCCCATGACCGCTGCTGTGCAGGTGGTGGTCCTGTCCCAAATCGCCAACCGCCTCAAAAGGCCCTAAAAACACTAAAAAGGTAAAAATACACCATTTTTTCTAAAATAAAGACCTACCCTATGGGTGCCCCTAGAGACTCATTTCACACTGACATTTTTGAAAATAACCCCCAAGACAAATATTTTATCATTTCTACATTTTAGGTTCAAAAACAATAAATTGAGAAGAACTAACCTGAGACTTCGTGGGTCGATGTTCCACTCTCGGAGGCATGATCACTATCTCACCATGAACATTTTGACTATACTCTCATGAAAACCATCACCGTGGGTCCCAGAGCTCAAAAACTATCAAATCAATCCATGCAAATGAATAGTAAAATGAGTTCATTATATATATATATATATATATATATATATATATATATATAACATTTTAAATCTTGTTTCAGTGTTTTTACGCAGGTTGGAGCACCGATAGAGGTAAGTCCTTATTCCCCGCACAAGTGGTAAGTCCTCATTTCCTTTTAACTTAGTATTTATTTTTCCAAATTATTTTATCTATCTACACTTGAGTCCTCTTTTCATTTTTGCAGATAGTGGGAACTTGGATGGTGACATTTTGACACACGGGCATGTCAGGTATAACTTCTAACTCCCCATTTCAGGACTACCATACTCGGACCCACCATTTTACACCTCTTCATGGCTAAAACACTTCTCGAGGGGGCAATATGTACGTACCCAAAATTGTATGTGTTGTATAGTCACAAATTGGTTATGGAAAACCCCAATGATGATTCAGATCTCTTCGCAAGGTGTTCAGAGTCCAAAAAAGCTCACCAAGTGCACAATTACATCCTAGAATTCCTTACCCAAACTTTGCATGCTTCATTTCAACCTCTGCCCCCTTTTTTCTTTTTTTTCTTTAAGTTATAGGACCGCCGCCGTTCTGCCCGGGTGGTGGTCCGTGACCACCCTGTCTCGGGGTGGCGGTCCTATCCAACTTTTCTAGAAGCTTTCCAATATTTTCAGAAGCTCGGGAATGAAAGAAATCAAGTTGCACCTGCAACTCTCCACCACTTTTGCATTTTTAAGAGTTTTCAGCCACTTGGAAATGGTAGTGCTCCATTTTTAATGATATAGCATGGCAAATTGAGCTTGCCTTCTGGTAAGTGGAAATGCTATAAATACCCAACTTGTTTACAAGCAAATGGCCCCTCTCCTCTATGTTTTATCATTCAGTGCATTTGAAGTTCCTCCATAAGTCTCTGCAAGTTAGGACTTAGCATATGTTCTCAGCCTCTCAGTTCAAGGCTCTTCATTTTTTTGGTTAGAGATCACTCGATCTCTCTAGTTCAAGTTCATTTCATTGTTATTTTCCAAGAAAATAGCTTAGCATAGTATCATTCTAGATAAAATTCATTCACAATTTAGTTCTATTTAGGATTATAGTTTTGTTTCGTCACAGGAAGTATAGGTCCTAGAATTTTAGGTGAGTCTTGTCATATCCCTGCAACAATCCTGCTAGGAATTACATAGCCAAGCTCTATTCTCTTGCGCTATCTCTCTCCTACTTGCATTCCATTCGGTTTACCTCCAAGCTACCATTATTCAAATACCTTCTCTTGCTACCGCTGCCACATCCTTATCTTTCTGGATTCATGAGAACACGAAGGAATGAAAAAATCACACTGAGGGGACAAGTTACGATACAACCGGATTTACCACTGTTTTGCAAAGCTCAGGTTTGTTTTGTCAAAGTTGTAGTTTACATCATATCAACTAGAGTAGTAAATCATTTCTTTTAGTAAATGCTTGCCTTCAATATTGTCGGGGAAGCTATGGGGAATGATAGCTTCTGAGAAGCCGTGATTCATTTCTCACTTCTGAGGTAGGATTGAAGGTCTTTTCAGTCAAATTTGTTAAATATTTGTACTTATATCAGTTCACAAAATGCACAAGCAAATAGCTACATCTGGCTAGCTTGCTTGTTTTAAGCTTTATTTCTAGATTAGTTTCTCTTTGAATTTATTCAAGTTTATATCTTGAAAAGCACAAAAATAGGCATAGTGTAGATTCAATTTCATAGTTAGTTTTCTTTATTCAGTTAAGTTTGTTTATATTTTGCATGACTATCACATGGGACCAAGAGATCCCAGGGATTATGTATTTGAGCAGTGATACCCCAACCAAATCTCTACATGACCCTAGCTGATATAGATCAAGGACTTAGGATCCACGTCTTCCAAACAATTGTAAACCAACAAGCAATTAGTGAACAATTAAGAGAATTGAACATTGAAGATGACAAAGCACATGAGTTTTGGTCAAACCAACCCAACTATAGCTACCTTGATAGGGCATCTACATGACCATACAAGAACCCGAAAGAGAACAAACATTCGGTTGTGACCCTTTAGTTCCGTAACCAGATGCAAGAGACCTTCTCACGACGTAGATATGGGCCTACGCATACAAGTTGCTAGGACACCTATGAGATATTATGAGAAGATCACACAACTCCTAATATTGAATATAGAGGCTGAGAAAGCTTACGACTACTAGATAGTTGGAAGATGGGATTGATTCTTCACATGACCATAAAAGGTCCACAACAACAATGAATTCATGGTTGTGATCCCCAGGTCCCACAACCCAACGGATTACAAACCAATCAAACATCGACACCGGCTTACACATGCTAGTGTTCAGATCCTCACCACTCCCACCGGATATCATTATACAACTTTCTATTTTGGACATAGAAGCCAACCAAGCCAACATTTTCTAGGTTAGACTAGAAAATCATCCATAGTGTTCTATAGATCCTCTACAACTTTTCCATCATTTTCATGACCCTATTTGGAAACATACATGAAGCACCCGTAGGTCACTTTCCAAGAGTCCAACAACCAATGGACAGAATTTCGGCAGAGCTCAACATCGATTGGAGCCTCCGAATGGTTATAGTGTTGAACTAATCCATAACACCAGTTTAGGTTAGAAGATCTCTCCTCACTTTAGATTCGCAGCTCCCATTATTGCATATAGAGGATTTAGGATTGCCCGACTAATTTGTCCATATCCGTATATATTCCACTTCCACCGGCTTTCTCGACATACGACCTCAAGAGGTTGGGTATGGAGGAAATCTGCTTGATGATTCTCACACTCACCTGTCACTTTTCTATATACAAAGACTTCAAATGCAAGATAAAAGGTAAAATCTGATCATACTCCTTTTAAATTTGAGACAAAAGTTGATATTAAAAGCTTTAAAGGATAAGTAGATGCATAGTTTCTTGATAAATGGTTAAAACAGTTAGAAGTCTACTCTAGCATCCATAATGTCACTGAGGTATAGAGGATCACCTTTTCACCTCTCAAAATGGAGGGACACGTTTTGGTTTTGTGGGAAACCCATCTAACCACTTGTGATAAGAAGAAGCGTGCTATTGTGAAATTTTGGCAAGAATTTAAAGAATTACTTAGAGATAACTTCTATCCTATTGGCCACAAGATTGACCAAATGATTAAACACCAATATTTTAGACAAGGTAGTGGTCAAAGTGTGTAGGATTATACTACAGAGTTTCGGGAGCGAGACCATGTTGTTAAACATGGACTTGGAGGATGAGGATATCTCGAGGAAGTACCTAGGAGGAATTCACACTCACCTTCAAAGAAAAGTCATCTCCACAAAGCCCAAAGATCTCAATGAGGTGTGTCTATAGGCATACTACATAGATGATGAAAAGAAGCAAGGAGAAGCAGAGCTAATGGAAAAGCGTCGACAAATCAAAAGAAAAAAGAGTATGGGAAAACAAGTAACAAGGGTAAGTTTAAAGGGAAAGGTAAAAAAGCTGCCACTACTTTGAATACTTGTAAAAATCCCAAGAAGTTTTTCAAGAATTTTGATATCAATGGTCATACTAACGCTACATGTTGGAAGTTGCATATGGAGTTACAGCCAAAGAACCAAATTAAGGACTCAAAGAAGTCCATGATAGATGTGAAAATAAAAGGGGAGGTGGAAATTGAAGATGAGTTTGATGTAGATGAAAGGCTTGGATGCACGACCACCAATGTGGACAACAAGGAAGAGGAGATGAGTAGACTATTCTAGATCAAAATCTTGATCAAGAGAACTAAGGTAAATGCTTTGGTTGATATTGGTTCTTAGTATAACTTGATTTATAAAGTAGTTGTAAAGAATCTTGGTCTCGAGACTTACGAGTATCCACACCCTTATCCTTTGGGTTGGGTGAATAAGGGTGTTGAAATTCAAGTAACAAGAAGATATAAGGTCAAGTTTGGGATAAACTCCCAATATATTGATGTTTTGGAAGCTAGCGTTATTCCACTTGATGCTTTTAATTTTGTATTCAGGAGTCCTTACTTGTATATCGGAGATGCTATATATATGAGAAGGGAAAACCAAGTACATATGGGTCAAGGATGGGATCGACATACAACATCGAGTACACCAACGTAAGACATGGTTTACTATGGTGAGTGCTAACCAAGAAAAATGAATTATTCAGGAAAGTCATAATCAGTTTTGTTTACTTTTATTAAAGGATAAACAAGATGGGGTAGAAGTTTCAGATATTTCTAACTAGAGAAAGCATGATTTGGATAGTATTATTCAGTCTTTTCAAGAAGTATTTCAGGCTCCTAGTGGGTTACCACCAAAATGGGAAGTAGAGCATGAGATTCAACTATTTCCAGAGTCCCCTCTATCGAACATTGAGTTGTATAGAAAATTCTTTTTAAGAGTATCTGAAGTAAAGAAACAACTCTATGAACTACTAGACCAAAGGGTGATATGGCCGAGCACCTCACCATGCATTTTTCCTATTGTGACGGTTCCAAAGAAGGATGGTTCTTGGAGAATGTGCATTGACTACCGCACTTTGAATAAGATCACCATAAAGAACAAATATCCACTTCCCCACATAGATGATATCTTGGACAAACTTCATCATGCCAAATTCTTCACGAAGTTGGATCTCAAGTTAGGTTATCACCAAGTCAGAATGAAGGAGGAGGATATATAGAAGACTGCCTTCAAGACAAAATAGGGTTTGTATGAATGGTTAGTACTTCCTTTTGGGTTATGCAATGCACCCACTACATTTATGAGATTGATGAATGATGTATTGCGGGATTTCATAGATTCATGTGTCATTGTATATCTAGATGATATATTGATTTTTAGTGCCACATGGGAAGAACATCTAACTCATTTACAATAAGTATTGCAAGTTCTCAGGGAGAAACAACTACTTTGTAACATGAAGAAATGTGAATTTTCCAAATAGTCACTTGTCTATCTTGGGCATGTGGTTAGAGGAGGAGAGCTATGAGTGGATCCAAAGAAGGTGGAAGCCATCACTAATTGGCCAACACCAACAAGAGCCATAGAGACTAGGAGTTTTGTGGGAGCAATACAATACATGTAGAAGTTCATTCCGGGATTCTCCATGATTTTAGTACCTCTACACATAGTGGCCGCAAAGAGTAAGGGTTTTAACTGGGGTAAAGAACAAGAAAAATCATTTGAGTTATTGAAATACAAGATTAGTCATGCTCCAGTACTTTCTCTTCCTAATTTATAGCATCCTTTTGAAGTAGAGACAAATGTCAGTGATTACGCTATGGGTGCAATGTTGCTTCAAGGAGATAAACTTGTATACTACCATTATGAAACTTTTACTTCAACAGTTAAAAGATATTCAGCATATGATAAGGAAATATATGCACTAGTTTAGGTAATTAAAAAATGGAAGCATTATTTTTGGGTAAAGAAACTATTTTGCACACTGACCACAAACCTCTCCAATATTTGCAAGCACAATCTAAATTGCAGTAGGAAAGGCACTACAAATGGATGGGTTTCCTTCAGCAGTTCCATCTGGTGATCAAATAAAAGAAGGGTAGTACAAATTTGGTGGTAGACATGTTGTCTAGGCCACCCACACAGGAGAATTTTTCTTGTTTGGCCACTATCTCTCAGATCAAGCCCTTCACGAAGGAAGCTTACGAAGAGGCATATGCCTAGGATAGAGACTTTGGGGTGACATTTCAGTAGTTGCAGTCCCAAGGGATTGAAAGGATAGGGATTGAAGATTGTTATCTCAAGGATGGGCTTCTCTACCAATGGGGGAGTCTTTATGTGCTAAAGAGGAAAGAATTCTATTGATGAGGGAAGAACATACCTCGAAATTAGTGGGAAATTTTGGTGTTGGTAAGACCCTAGCCCACTTGCAAAGGTACATGTATTGGCCCAATATGTAAGAATAAGTATCAAAATTTATACATGGATGTAAACTTTGTTGTACCAACAAGCCTAAGACTAGGAAGGAGGATTTGTATATGCCTTTGTCAGTACCTACTCGTCCGTGGGATGAAATTTATATGGATTTTGTAGGAGGATTACCTATGTCTAAACATGGAAATGAATATCTCTATGTTATTGTTGATAGATTAGTAAGATGTGTATTCTTATAGCATGTAAAAAGATAGTAAAGGAACATGAGGCAATAAATATTTTCTTTGCTAATGTATGGGTGCATTTTTGGTTTTCCAAAGTCTATTGTTTCTGACAAGGATTCCAGGTTCTTGGGGAAGTTTTGGACTACTTTGTGGGACAAGATGGATACCAAGTTACATAGGAGCACAACTTTCCATCCACGAGATGATGGATGGAAAAATAGAGGTGGTGAACAGGAATTTGGTACAGTTGATTAGAGGGTATAACAACAAATACCCAAGGACTTGGGATGAGTCCTTAGCCTACATTCATCATTCCTATAACTGGGTAGTACACACATCTACTATGAATTCATTGTTTGAAGCATGCTTGGGATATCTACCTACAAATCCACTGAACATAGCAGTTGGGTAACAGGATGAGGAGGAGACACGAGACACAGATGTGACTAAAGAAAACAAATCCATTGAGAGGATTTGGAAAATCCATCTCAAACTCAAATAACAACTAGAGAAATCTCAAGCCAAGTAAAAATCTAGGCATGCTTAGCATAGGAGAGAACATAATCTTCATGTTGGAGATAGATTTTGGCTTTACTTGAGTAAGGAAAGACTACAAGGTCAAGCATGGAATATCAAGCCACTATGATATGGGCCCTTCACCATATTGGAGTAGGTTGGAGAAAATGCTTTTGACTTGACTTGCCATCATTTATGAAGATGTACTGTAGTAAACCGTGAGAACTTGCACCTATATGAGCCATCCACGCTAGATGAAGATAAAGGAATAAAGTTGCTACCTTCCATTGAGGATTGCGTATTGGACTCACAAGGAAAATGGAGGAGGATGTAGTGCTACAATAGAAGGTCAGAGAGACTAGGAGAGGTCCTTAGGAGTCTTGGCAGATTGGACTGAAAGGAAAGACACCAAGGCAGGCCCGATGGTACTAAAAGGAGAAAGTGAGGGAATTATTTCCTCATCTACTCCTCCACTAAGCTTTGTGGGACCAAAAGCCTCCTAAATAGGGGAGGTGTGATCCATAGGGATCCAAAATGACTCTACTTCATCAAATCAATCAACATGAAGATAGAAAATTAACACGTGGAGGTTCTATCCTTTTAGTAACATGACTAGCACGCTATGTAGAGTGACGATTACATAACTACCTCCCAACTAGGGTAGCGGTCCTGGGACCGCCGATCTACTTTGGTGGTGGTCTTGGCTCTTTCGGACATAAAACAAAAATATGAAAAAAACAACCCATATTCTACGGAAGGTTTTCCATCTCTCTTCTCCTTCATGACCTTTCCCATTCTCCAGTTCATGGGAGTACATGAGAAAGGCTATAAATACATGTTTGTATAAGAGAATGGGATCATCTAATCATTAAAGAAATTGAGTAAGAAATTATTAGTGTTGGAATTGTGTTTTGGAGAAGAAAGGAGTGTTGAGAAAGAGCACACAAGTAATTGGGAGGAAGTGTGAGATATTATCTACTTCTCTTTCATATTTATTGTAAATTATGTACTTGTTATTTTGAATTGGTCAATAAAAGTGGGAAGAAGAGCAATTTCCCTTCTTTGGTTTTTCCTCCTCCGGTGGTTTCCAGGATAAAATTTGTTGGTGTTTATGAGATTAATTTATTTCCGTTCATGCGATTGTGGATTCTAAGCATAAGCATAACTCATTAACTAGCTATCTTTGTCATTTTCCAATATAAAGTGGAAAAATAATGTTTATTTTTATTCTATGGATAATTCCAATGTTGAAGAGTTTACTGAGATCATCAAGTCTAAGCTTGGGGTCCTTTGTTTCTTTCAAGGCTCTTATAGTTCTTGTATCAATATTTATTTCAAGACTTTCACGGGATCATCACAAGCTGATTTTGTCTCTCTATAAATGGCCTAATCGAGATCATCTTCATCCCTAAATGGGAATGAAAATAAATCCTCATCTTGGATAAACATATAAGCTGATTTTTCTTCTTTAAAATTATCAAGAATCTTCTCCTCTTCCTCATAGTTTGCATCGTCGGTAATTTAGGACTACCCTCTTGTAACTTGAATCTCCTCAATGATTCTTAAAAATCCAAATCTCTATGAGAAGGCATGTCTAGACCTATCAATATGGGAATATCATCTTCTTCCTTAGTTTCCAAAAAGTGATTCATTTGCCTGCTATTTTGGTACAAGATGTTAGCTTCAAGATTTCCTTCTTTTTGCACTATCTACCACATCTTCTTCTTTGGAAGAAATTTCTCCATGTCTCCTTTAATTGATATGGTTGTAGATGACTAATTCATTTGAATTTTCCCTCCCAAGTCTCAACAAATACTTCTAATCAGCAACATTTTGAAAAATATGGGATGTCTCGCTAAAAATCTTGGCTGAAATTTTCTTTCGGAAATCGACAAGAGCCACCTGTGCATCTTTGACCTTCCCTACAAGTGGGACCTATTTTGACTCCAAAGAGTAACAAGAGCCACTGGGTGGAGTCATGGTGAGTTTGAGAGCTTTGGAAACCTTCATGAGCATGACATTATCCGAGGCACCCGAATCTATTATGCTGGTTGTTCAATACATATTCTCCAACAAGAAGGGAGACATAAAAAGGTTCAAATTTATCAGTCTTTGATGCACTTAGAGAAAGCATGTTCTGTGAGGGAGGTGTAGGTGGGTTTGGTAGTATTCCTTTAGGACAATGAGCTACATCATTGGGTGTTAAACTACCATTCTTGATGTATTGAACAAACCTCTCAAACTATTCAGGATGGGTCTATAAATATTTGGTTTGGTAATCTACACTTTGGCTTTGTTTGCATATTCTATGAAGTCAAAGGGAGAAAATGTGGACAAGGGGGGTGAAGGGAATGATTTTGGATTTAGGAAATGTTTGGAAGCAGGAGTAGATTTTGGGGAATGGAGGGTATTTTGAAAGGTACACTAGGAGATTTCAAAGTACTAGATTTTACAGGGGCAGATTTAGATTTAGACTTGGAAGAGGTATCAGAAGACTTACTTAGTATTTCAGAGCCTTCTTCCTTGCTATAAGATCAGGCTTCGACAATTCAAACTCCATGGAGGGTGGGAGTGGATATCCTCAACTGATTATTTTGTTTTATAGAGTCTCCATAGGAGGATCTTCAATATTCTTTTTCTTTACAAAGTAGTGGAGGGAGATGTTCCTTTATCAGACTGAGAATGAGTGAATACCACACATGAGAAACTGGGTGCATATTCTTTGTCTTCTTCATCACCTCCATAATACTCATAGAATCTGATTTGTGTATCGTTCTCAAACTCATCACTTTCTAGGAAATCACCACCTTCACTTTCTGGTTCAAGCTCCTCTTCATTTTCCTTACTCCTATAATTTTCATTGATAGGTGGGGCCTCCAAGGAAAGCCTTTGAGGTGCTCCTAAAATCTGATTTGTTGCTTCTTTGAGAATAAAACCATTCAAATATTTCCCTCTTCAATGATGTCATCTCATTCACCAAATTTTTTCAGCAATGGATCTATTCTCTTATCTCTAGGATGTTGTGCTTGACCCTTTGAGGGATTCTTGATCTTTCTAGATAGGATGAGAACTTCATCAAGTTCGGTGGCCAATCTTTGTGCTTCTACAATATACCTTGGTTTAACTCTTCATAGGAGAAATCCTACCTCCGTGATTGAGATTTGATGAAGAATCTCTTGACATTTTTTTTTAGATGGTGAATCCTCTTTGGGTATCTGTGAAGAAACCATTCAAAATGAGCAATGAAGTCTCTCATATTTTCATGTTCTCCTTTCTTTATTTGTTCCAATTGAACAAGGAGGTGTTGACAATCTTGAGTAAATTTTAATCTTTCCTTGAAATTCTTTTTATGTCCTTCTAGAAAGTGATGGATTAGGAAGGTAGGAGGTAGAACCATTCTCGCTTATTTTTCTTGGAGAGACTCCATGAATAATATTACAGCAACATCTTCATGTTGGACACTAAGAATTTCAAATTATGTCATGAAGGCCGATATGTTCTCTTTAGGGTGTTGTGTGTCATCACCTTTGAACTTTGGAAAGTTCTTGCGGGAACTTGTTGGTAGATCATGAAGAGGAGGTTCAAGAGAAATCGAGGCCTGTATTTCTTCCCCATGGAACAATGGGTTGGGGTATTTCTACTTCATCTTCCATTGTCATTTATGTTTCTGCTTCAGCTCTTGATTCTATAAATTCTTCTTCAAGTTATTCTTCTTTCGGGAACTCAATTCTCAATGGTGATTGAAAAATGGGAGAATTTGAAGGGGGAGTATCAACATGAGTCTTGATAGGATTTCCAAGTGAACTGTTTAAAGAGCCGGATGGAGAGGAGGCTTGAGAGAAGAAGTATGGATTATCTCTAATTCATTCTTACTGATTTTACAAAGCCTTGAAATTGGAATCAACAATACCTCTCAACCTGCTCAACCTAGTGTATCTTCCTTTAGCTAGATTTTGAAATTCTTGAAGTGGGAATATGAAAAGACATTGTGGAATATGAAAGGTCATGTGTAGGAATTTGATAGTGTAGCTTTCAATAATTGATTTTCATGAACTTTTTTGTTTTTTCAATATTTTATTTTATTTTTGAATTTTGGGACCTTGCGGTTGTATTTTTGGTGCGAGATGTTTCCAAGTCTCACGCCTCATGTTGGGTGCCAAAAACTATTGGCGAGAAAATTTATTGGGTGGAAAAACTTTTGGATTTCTTTCCAATGATTTGGGAATCTAAGTCCCTCTACTTAACTAGGTGTAGCTTCGTATATGCATACACATGAAAAGGTGGATTTCTATGGTGGCCTTTCGACCGAGGATCCAATAGGGACACTCCACTGACCCTATAGTAAATCTTGCAGATACTTGCAAGAGAATAATTTTCTAGGAGAGTGGGAAAGGGAGTGAGAATATTAGATAAGAGAAACTAATGTTGCAAGTAGGAAATCAGAGACTTGCATTACACTAGTTGGAAATTACATCACATGCATTGAAATTAAGAGGAAAAAATACTAAAAACAACAACAAGATGAGGTAAGATTGAGAACTCAAAGTTTCTAAAATCTTCTCATCAAAAAGGATAGAAACTCCTTCTTCTTGTATTGGTGCTCAAGTAGAAATTGTACATAGTGTAGGAAATAGAGGAAATTTGAGAATGAGGGGAATGGAAGAATTTCTTACAAAATTAATGACCAACCCTTGAGATGGGAATGAATTTACAATTTATAGAGTAGAATCAAATCCTCATCTTGTTCATGACCCTCCATATGCCTTATTTATAACTTTAGA
Source organism: Taxus wallichiana var. yunnanensis (assembly GCA_018340775.1). Lineage (NCBI taxonomy): Eukaryota > Viridiplantae > Streptophyta > Pinopsida > Cupressales > Taxaceae > Taxus > Taxus wallichiana. The sequence goes on from CM031244.1 coordinate 704,800,014, forward strand.
CTATTCATATTCCTACAAAATATTTAAGTCCCTTTTATAAAATCAAGGTGACTTAATTTACATTATGTTTCTAAAGTCACTTTTAGGTGACTTAAAGGCATATCAAAAATTGCAAACCCCAATGAAGAATTATAACATTTGAAGGGAGAGAAAATTAGGGGAGAGGGAAGAGAGAGAAGAGGAGAAGATGTTTCCCCTGATGAAGTCTCGATGATCCTTGTTGATGGAAAGATCTGATGTGACGAAGTTTTAAATGTCCCATTGTGCCAAAACTACTCTTTGAGTGTGACTTACTATTTTTAGTAAATGCCCAGATGAGAGACTTACTATTTTTAGTAAGAGGTAATTCTTGTTTCTTCTTGATCATCTTGATGTGATGAAAATCTTCATTCAATCCTACGCACATTGTCTTTGCTTTGACCACTTCTTGGGGTGACTTACTATTTTTAGTAAGTGGTCATTTTAACTTTTTCTGCTCCGGATAATCATTCTAGCTTCTTGGAGATCTTTAGTGCACATTGCCTTTTCCATAACCGCTTCTGATGAAGACTTACCAAGAATAGAAAACATGTGTAGGAAAGCTTACTATTTTTGGGAAGTGGATTTTCAGTCCTTGGTTTTTGCGACAGTAGTATATTTTTCTAGATTCGGCTCATCGCCACATCACGTCCTCCGAATTTCACTTGATTTCACCGCTAGAATGATTGGAAATAAATTTTGAAATTTTAACCTGGTAGTGGCTTTGGGCACAGAGCTATCATGGTGGCCATTAATGGAGCTCAAAATTTATAGGTCTTGTTTTTGTCTCTGTTTGTGACGAAAAAAATCCATTGCAATAGGTTTTTCATTTGGAGCTCGTGTGTAATTTTTTAGCTCGTTTCCATTGCTGGAATGATGGGAAATCCGACGAATGTGAGCCGGTGCACAAAGTGAGGATTTTTTGGAAAAAATGATTCTAGGCACCATTTGACCTCCCATTTATTGCATCTTGATTTCCTTGAAAAATGTGGCAGTCTATAAAATATGGCATCTCAATCCAACTTGTATTTTGCAAGATATGAGGATTTTTTGATTGGGTGACTTCATGGTTATCTAGAAAAAAATCTTCATTTTCTCCTCATTCTTTGTTTCTTCAACATTTTTGATCAATCCTTCCCCTAAGACCTGTGTATTTTCATGAATTGGAGGATTTTTTCCATAACATCCCTCACCTCAAAGGGATGTGAGGGACATCAATTTCCACAATTGTCAAGGTGATGCCACGTGACAGAGATCTGATGACAAGGAATGAAGGCTTGACAAGCACCTAGGGCTAGAAATTCACTCTTGAAGAGGTCACATGAGTGACTAGGAGTATGCTTAGGGTCTATTTACATTTTTCCATTTTTTTTTCCATCACCTCAAAGGGATGTGAGGGACATCAATTTCCACGGTGGTCAAGGTGATGACATGTGGCAATGGTGAAGGTTGTGAGCTCCCGCAAGGACTTAGGGCTGAACTGGTGATCCTGGAGGTAATATGTGGGTTTATATGGATTCACGGGGACTAATAAAAATTTTACAACCTTTATTTCCCTAACCTTGAGGGACGTCAGGGACACAAAATCCCGCCATGCCCCTGGAGCTGAAAATTTGACTAACTCCCGAACCTTGAGGACAACTTGAAATGATGATAACTTGAGCTCTGATGGAATTTTTTTATCAAAATGTTATATGATCCTGACTGTAAATAGGATTTTGAATCCAATGGTGGGGCTCTCATGTCTTGATTTTTCCATTTTATTCTTGAAAAATGGGATGTTTGATTTGGTACTCCACTTGTACTTGAGAAAAACTATCTGTAAACCTAATGCGCCAAAGTGTTGTGAAAAATATGATTTCACCATCATATAGAGATTAGAATTATATTTATGATGATGTTTATTTTTATCCTAAATCCATCTAGAGCTCTCGGAATCACCTTCTGAAGTTCAACAACTCTTTTGGCTGTGTGCACCGCTTAGGCCTATGAATCCCCAATTTTGATGAAAGCGCCCAACCGCTCCAAATCTTCCACAAAACTTCTGCAATCACCTTTAAGATGTTCCTATGAATTTAAATTTCTTCCACATAAATTTTTTATTTTCTCGATCCACTCTATGGGGTTGTTCCAGTCTAGGAAGGGCGGTGATAGCCTTTCCGTGATGGCCAAAATTTACATTTTCAATGAACTCCTAAAATCATCTAGGGACTGATTTGAGCTTGCTAAATAACCTAGGGGATGGTATAATGTTATTCGGGGGCACTGGACTAACTACGTGGGCTTGGTGTGCCTAGGAATGATAGAACATGAAAATTTTGGCACATGAGTATAGTTGTTGTGCTTAGAAATTGTCAATTTCCCTATTGCACATTTGCACGACAACAATTGGCTCTAGCTTGAGGACATGAAATGGAGAATCAAGAATCTCAACTTTAAACCATATAACTCATTGACTAGTGCCTTATCCATTGGTCCTCTGCGGTTTCATGTATAACTTATAAGAGAGAGAGAGAGAGAGGAGGAAACACACAACGTACGTAGAAAGGAAAGACACATGATATAAAGGGAAAAAACCTTACAATCAGCTGTGGTATAAGCCGGGGATAACCCACTTTCACTAAAGAAATTTTCATTCCTCATAAGTTACCCTTGAGTGGGAAACACTGAGTGATGTTGTTCTGCGAAGCCATTGACTAGTTTGAGAAAGTAACCTCCTTTCCTTAACTATTTATGAAATCCAAGTGCTTCCATGATTTTATTTTTACTTTGTAGGAGTGGGTCCATGTGAGATTCTTGATACTCGGTCTTCACTTCAAAATTCCATTACCTTCACATTCTTTGAAATCAGTTTCATAGTGTCAGTTTCCTTCCATGTTTATTTATATAGTTGATTCTCCATTTAGCATCTCATCGCTTCCCCAAAGCTGATTTTTCATTCAAATTTCTTGAATATTCTAAGTTACTTTCTTTCTTGGGTCTATGATTATTGACATCTTCTCCATGAGAAACATTAGATTCATCCTTTATCTCTATTCTACTATGAGGAATTTTAGTGTTGGCGGGATAATAGGAGGAAAACTCGTATGTGTCTTCTATGTCTGTGGCACGAGTTAAGAGATTTAGAATCAGCTCGGAATCTTCCGAAACTCCTACTATGTCCAGATTTCTTACACGAGTTATGATTCATTGTTTCCTATAACTAATCTTTGAATGCCTTTAAATAATGCAACTCAAGGCAACTATCTAGAGGATTACCTCGTCATTTTGGGAATCACTAGACTCTATTGATCCTTCATAAAAATATCTTCATCTTTAGAGGTCTTGAAACTCCTTGCTTCAATTTCTTCTTCATGGAAAAATTCTTCATTTTCAAATGGGAAAGAAGATATTTCCATTTCATTATTGCATCCATCAACCATTAGCTCAAGAGCGACATCATATTTTTCATCTTTCCTTATCTCAATATGACCAACCTTCACATTGGTTAAGGCTTCCAAATTAGCTTCACACTTGTCTTGCATATTCATGGCTTACATCAGGAGTTCAAGACCGAGCTCGGGGTCCTTAGTTTCTTTTTTGGCTCTTAGTAGTCTTATACGAAGATTTCTTTCAAGCCTTTCATGGGCTCATCACAAGCTGATTTTGTGTCTCCATAGATGGACTATCTAAGATCATTTTCATCCCCAAATGGGAATGATAATAATTCCTCATATTTGATAAACATATACACTGATTTTTATTCTTGAAAATCATCAAGAACCATATCCTCTTCCTCATGGTTTGCATTGTGCTGTAATTTGGGGCTGCCCTCTTGTAACTCGAATCTCCTCAATGCTTCTTCAAAATCCAAATCTCTCTGGGAAGACATGTTTGGACCTATCAAGATGGGAATATCATCTTCTTCCTTAGTTTCCAAAAGTGATTCATCGCCTACTATTTTTCTACAAGATGTTAGCTTTAGGATCTCTTATCACCACCAAAGTGATCATACCACCACGTGAGGGAGATCCTTTTATCTAGAGATTACTGATCACGCTTTAGGAGCCATGTTGGCACATGGGGATGTGAAAAGTAGGGAAAACTATTTATTACATAATTTGTACCATTCATGATTATGAAACCTGTTATTCATAAATAGAAAATTTAGGTTGTGTATTGTACTTCGCTTCTCAATCAAAAAACCTATGTATTCACAAATGTCAATCCACTAAAATCCTTGAAATCTATAAGATTCCATAATGATCATATAACTAGATGGCTTATGCTCATGATAGAGTTTGATATTGAATTCATCTCTCAAAAATCCATCAAGGGGAAGGTCATTGTTGATTAGCTCACAAAATTTTCGCAAGCAATTAATCAACTCCTTTATGAATAGTTTCGAAAATCCCATTAACACTCTTGATCATGACAATGCTCCTCTCAAGATGACCTTATTTTTCTATGCATCTAAATGTAAGCATGGGTGTAAGAATAGTCATAATACCTCCTTGGGGAGCTCTTATTCCACTATCATTTAAATTAAATTTTAATTATAGAAAAAATATGGAAGAATACAAAGCCCTCATTATGGGTTTACAAATTGCCACATTTTTGGGTGTAGAAATCCTTGACATCTACGCTGACTACCAACTTCTCATTAATCAAATCAAAGGAACATATCAATGTAAATATTAAATCTTGCAAAAGATAAAACCATATTTGACGATAGCTTGAAACTCTTCGACCATTACGAGATTCAAACAACTCCACGATCATCCAATAAAATTTTAGATACCATGACATATCTCCTGTCTCTTGTCCCTCTATCACCAGGTGATTATAAACTCTTCATCTTTTTACAAAAACTAGATCAACCATCTTATACCAACAATGATCTTCCTACCATCAATCATATAGAAGATAGCCAATCTGATATTTGGTACACCCAAATATATGAACATATTTCCTAAAGAAAAGTACCCTCGGATCTATCCAAAAATGGTAAGAGATCCTTCCAACAATACGCATCCCAATATGTCATATTAGGGGGTATTGATGCAATCTAGAATCCATTATGAATAACCCGGATGTGCTAAAGCATATCACTCATCCCTGAGTGAGCGCTCACCCAAAGTACGTAAAGGTACCATACCCCTCTTTAGAGTTGCTTGTGTAGGATGTTAGTGTGTTAGTGATAAAACATATTCAAATCCATAATTAAGCATAAGCATTCCATAGTGCATAATCCAGATCTAGATCTTAGAGAATCATTAATTAAACAATAACTAAAATATGATTAACCATACATGAACTAGATTCAGTTACGTTTAACACCATTATCCATCCAATATAATCCATTGCATTAAACACTGTAAAATTTGAAGCTTTTTGCATTATAAAGTATATCCATAAGTAATGCGCACATCAGATCCAACAATATAACTCTATAATAATTCAATCCCTCATATCTCTTAAACTACATAATTCAATACATAATTATAGAGGTGGGGACTTTCCCTTCACCACCTATACACTTCTCAAAATAGGTTGTATGCTGATAATATCCATGTGCCTTTACAATAACATGCTTACATGTAAGTGTTCTATGAATAGATATCCTGTAGTTAACTCTAAGAAGAAATGCTATTATTAACTCAAACCATGCATGGCACTTTTCAGCCGCTCATTCCTAAAATATAATTGTGTGTCGTGTAATTCTTCATCCCTATGTGTGCTCCACACGCTATCTTCCAAAAATATCCCTTATCCATAAAAATGGCTAAGTCTTGATCCAAAATGTTATGGCGTACATTTCCTTTCCTATCTTCTCGTGCCTTCAAATGTGCCTTGTTCCGTGCACACATATTTTGTGTGCCTTCTCCTTAGAATAATATTTTTTCTGCTCAACATTACCCCACACTAAAGTACATTGTCGTCCCAACAATGGGAATTATTTCTGATGTTCCCAAATAATAAAGAATAAGTGATGAAATAATTAAAGAATCACTATACAAAAGAATGAACCTTCACTCTGCAACACCCTCTTCTTCAACTAGGAGGATCAACTCTGGATACTCAGTTTTGATTTCAACTTCCAATGTCTTCCAATCACTTAGCACAATCCTTTTTTTCTCTGGAATGTTTGTGGCTATGGCATCTAGTTCATCCTGAGTGATCTTTTCCTTCTCATTCTATAGTACTCAGACAACATTGGCCATACCGACATCATTCCTTCCATGAGGTCCATCTTTTTACATAATGAGCTTCCCAATATCATCAATCCTCTCTTTATGTTGATCCTAGGTTAATGCGAGGGCCTTGTGCTTTTTTACAAAGTGCTAATATTTCGGGTGCCCTATAGTCTCATCTTTCATTGGTATCAGAACTTCATTATCTTCAACTAGAGTTCTGGTCCTTATTACTGCCTCTAGTGCCACACACAAATTAAGAGATTGGTATGCTTTCTTCAATTCATCCTTTAAAGTTTGGAGCAATGCCTCGTAAGTTAAAAATTTTCCAAGCATAGAGGCCCATTCTCTCTCTACTTCTTTCTCAGCATATTTTAGTACGGGTATTCAAATTGGTCCATCCTCTAACACCAAATTGACCAAAGTGCGCACATAATTCATAGTAGAAGGAAAGTTTTTAGGTAACTTAGTTTCTAGATGAGCCCTTAATTTCATAATGTGATCACCAATCTCCTTAGCCATGCCAATGAAATCCTCATTCTTTTCCCATTCTCATTCCTTCTCTTCCTTTAGGTGTCTTATATTTGCAATTTTATCCTTGTTATCCTCTATCAGTGCTTAAATGGTGGTAACCTTATCAACATTTCTCCATGCCACCTTAGCTAGATACCTTGACCAAGGAATTTTTGACCTACTCATTAAACATTAGAGTAGACTTTATGTCATGTGCCTGCTTTGGGGTGCCTTCTTCACTCTTCACGATATATAAGATTCTTCACATACATAAATGTTTGTTTCATCCATATGGGTCTGCATGGACCAAGATAATTGTTTCCTTGTGTACGTAGTGGCCATATCTAGATCCATCAACTCCCACCCATATAACTCCTTTTGGTCCACAATACTCGAAACCGAGCATGAACGATTTTTCTTGTATCCTCAACATAACCCATACTAAGGACAAAATACTCTTCACTTGTTCTTTCTCTTTTTTCTTGGCCCCTTAGGAACCTGGGCGCCAAGGTCTAAAGTTGTCCCTTCTCCTACCTAAGTCACAATGGGCATGCTGGGTTGCTCTTGCATAGTTTCTTCTACCTCTTTCACCCCTTCCTCTTCATCTCTCATTTCTTCATCCGGGGTTTCTCCACATCTTCAGGCTGGACCGGGGTACCGGGGCTGCTCTCTCTCTCGGACTGCTCCACCTCCTCATTAAGCCGCAACTATTTTATTCTCTCTTTTTCTCTAGTACTTCTTTATGGGGAGAGTTAAGGTGACCTTCATAAAGGTTGTGATGTTCTTGTGCCTTGGGTCCTAGTTCTTCTGAACACCTTCTTAAACTAGTGCTCCTCCTGGACTGTATCCATGTCCAAGTCTTCCTCTCCTCCTTGCTCCTATGGGGGAGTATCTCGCATTCTCACTCTCCATTCTATCGTGGGGTGTCTCCAGCCTCTATGATCCAAGCCTCAATTATTCTCATGTTCTTCTTCTTCATCTATCTCTATGGTCGAGGCATGCTTTGGAGTTATCGCATTTTCAACTATGTGTTTGCCCTTAGGAAGCCCCGTAAGTAGCATGAACTCATTCTCCACATACTTTTTATTTTCCAACCCAGTCTTAAGTTAGGGATAGAAAAGCATGGCTCCACTATCCCTAATAGCCAAATTGAATGGATTCATGTTTATAACATCATAAATAAGCCTCTCAATGTAGGAAGACATACCTGGATAAATATAAGTTTTTCTAAGATTATGGTAGTCACAATCTACCTTGTTCGCATTAAATCTCAACCGGCACACATTAGTAAACCTATGTACTGAGGCCTAGAAATAACACACTGTAAAGGCATAGGATAGTTTACATGCGGGACTCCATGTCCCATCCTTCATTGAAAAATGCATAATGTAAAAATATTGGTACACCGCAAATTGTACTACGTTACCTACTACTTTGTTAGAAACTCCTTAGGAATATGTCATTCCTCCTCAAATTCCATGCACATTCAATCATACCATAGTTTTTTCCCTTTGTTTGAATGGTCCACTCATTGTTTCTTCACACAATTACTTCTCAAACCTCTTAGCGAGGGACTTCTTTGTGGTATTCGTAAATTTGGTTCTTTGGCCCATCGGGAATTCTAATTTCTACAAACACAAGAGATAAGAGGATAACATAAAAATTATCTTTTCACCTATGCACACTTCCTCAGTAATTGTTTTTGCTTTGTAGCCTGTTAGATTGTAGACTTATCCTTATGACATATTCTTGGCAACATGTATCCACATGGTATTTACCTGCGACCATCTCTCTTGATCATTTAGTTTAGTGAGTAGATGCACGGATGCCTGTACCACCGGGTACTTCCTTAATTTGTAGATGTCCATTCTACGTGGACCCTTAGAGTATCCCAACTCCTTTCTTATGTCTATAACAACTGCCTTATCGGTTATATCACTACTAATTTATGTCCCTGTGCCCTTCAGTCATATCAATGTGGCAATAAAAGGCACGGTGATCCTTACCTGTCATCCAACAAAATAGAATAAGTCCTTGTGGACTCTTCTCATAATCCATTGGTATAAAAATTTTGGTTTTCCAAAATATGGGAGTCCATACCATTGATACCCCTATCTTGTTGAGAAAATTCTCCCCAACATCATCATATACCGCCATGTCATCCACCATGCACTTGCTAGTCTTCTTATTTAGCAAAGCATCTAACTCTCCCTTGTTGTTGGTGGTGTGGTGGTTATAATCACTTACTTTTCATATGTGGATATTGGAATCCCAATCCTACCTAAAGATCACTCCTTTTGGATACGGCATCTCTAAAACATTACTCTCGAAGCATCTTCAACCTCCACCTCCAGCTTTTTCTTCCCCTTCATACCTGTCGTAGGTACTTTCTTTGGTGCCATGGTAAAAATCTCACCTTTTCTTCTTTTTTGAGTAAGCCCTCGTGCCCTAGCTCAAAACCCCATGCCCTAGCTTGAAAATGTGATCCCTAACTCCTTTTCAATGCTTCTTTGCTTCACTCAAACCCTTCTCCAATGGGGACACAAGCCACTTCTACACACAAATCCACTCTCCACATCTAGTTTTGTAGCTCTCTGCACCTCAACATGTTCTACTTGGCTCAGTCACAACTAGCTCGCTTGAATACTTGTGATCGCAAAGGTAAAAATGAACCCACATCACATCCTTATATAGATTTTTGAAAATTTATTACATTTATTGCTTGTTCACCTAACACCAATCCTCCGATTAATTGACCATTTTCCCAACTTCCACATGGTACACCTTCGCACCCCGGCCTATAACCTTCTAGCATGCCTTCATACCTTCTAGCCACATACCTCCTTCTGTGTGTGTCCATACATCTATGTAACTCACCATTGTGCCTTCCTATAGTAGTTTCTACAGCCTACAACTTACCTCACGTTATACTATTCATTCATTTATTTCCAATTATGGTCTTCCTTAAGAGCAATATTCTTTCTAGCAACTCCTTTCCATACTTGAATAGCACTGTAATAGTTTATTCTTATGTGTACCCATTTTTAATAACAAATAACAACCACCCCACACCAATGGTATGTGCAGTCCTCTACGCATAAAAATACTTCAGATTGTAATTAGCTTCTAGTGCATAAATGTGCTTATTACACAAAACACCAAACTAAATTGACAAAGCATAGCGATGAAGAAGGAAATACATTAAAAGAAATACATAAAGGGAAATCTATACTAAATGGCAACACTGCCTTATTACAAACACCAAGAAGAATTATTTATATTAGGGCTTTAACCTACTCCCATTGAAGTAACCGAGTAACCATGTTCCATCAAGCACCTCTAACTGACAAGCACCTGATTCAAGGATGTGAGTGATAACATATGGTCCCAACCAATGCACCTTAAGTTTTCCTAGATGGCACAAAAATTGGAATCATAAAGAAGTACCATTTTTCCAACCTCAAACTTATTATCCTAGATGTGTCTATCATGCCATGCCTTCTACCTGGCCTTTTCCTACTTCGAATCCAATGTGCTATGGCGTGCCTCTCATCTAATTGTATTAACTTGTCAATTCTTTCTTCTAATGATTTCTCATCAGCTAGACCTCTTGCACGCAATACGTAAATAAGGTAATATGAATTCCATGTGAAGAATTGGTTTTTTGCCAAACACCAATTGAAAGGGTGTGGACTTATTCAACCTTTTGTAAGTTCTTCTATATTCCCAAAGTACAACAAATACTTTATCAATCCAATCCTTCCTTCAACATCAATTTTTTTTTTCAAGGTTTGGCTCAATATCTTATTGAAGGACTCAATAGTCCCATTTTCTTGAGGGTGATAAGGTGTATTCTTGTGGTCCATGACCATAAACTCATCCAAAAATATCTTGATCATCTCATTCAAAAAGTGTGTGCCCCTATCACTTTTCAAACTCAACAGACACCCATACATAGTAAGAAAATTTTCCCATAAGAACCTTACTGATGTATCTGCTGTATAATCATTTATAGGTGCTACTTCTACCCACCTTGTAAGATAATTTGTACAAGTGATGATGTAGCGCGATTCGGTTCTACATGCGGGTGGGAAATAGGACCTTCAAATTCTATTACCCAATTTTCAAATGGCTCTACACTAAGATTAGGCCTCAAAGGCATTTCATCTCTTTGCCCAGGTTTTCCAAGGCACTGAAAATGATCACACACCTTACAATACTCTTTACAATCCTTGTAATACTCTTTACATTCCTTTTACGGGGTCTCACACCATAATCTAATGAGTAGAATCTTGCACATGGTGGCGTCACTGCATAATGCCCACCTACAATACCACCATGATCCTCTTCCATGATATTTGTGTGCTCATGTTCTAGTACACACTAGTGCAATACTTCATCTCATCCTAGTTTGTATAAGTCACCATTGATCAACATGAAAGGTGTAGTGTGAATTGTAAGTTTCTTCTTCTCTAAGGCTTTCATTCCTTCTGGTGCCATACCTATGCGTAAAAAGAAAACAATATCCTCTAATTCTAAAGGCACGCAATGTAACTCGTATAACTCGTACATCCAACATTGTATCTTTAATTGTCTCGCACATCCTCCCCGATTGAATCCTTGATAGTTGCTCCGGGCCAAAATTACTTTTACTGGTTTTATCATGTGTAAAGTCAAATTATTCAAATAAGAGAACCCATTGATATATGCACCCCTATAAAACAAGCTTATTTACCAAGTATTTTAACGCCATGTGATTTGTATAAAATAAAAAAGGTGTTGCTAGAAATTACTTCCAGAACTTATGCAGCATGTAGATCATTGACAAGGCCTCGCGCTCTATAGTTGTATAATTCTATTCCACAGGAGTTAACTTTCTACTAGCAAAGCAGATAGGATGATCTATAATACCTTCTCCAAGATGAGCTAACATTGCACCAATGGAAGTGTCAGAGGAATCCAAATGTACGTGAAATAGTTAGTTCCATGAGGGAAAACAAAGAATAGGTGCTATAGTAAGTCTCTCCTTCAATGCCTCAAATGCATGCTATTGCGGTTCTATCCAATAGAATGTCCCTTTTCCTTTCAATAACCCTTCCGAGGGTGTGGAAATATTCACATATCCTTTGATGAATTTTCTGTAATAGTTTGTGTGACCCAAGAATCTGCGTACCTCACTTTGACTGGTAGGCTCCTCCAAGCCTATAATAACTGCAACCTTAGTTGGATCTACTAACAAACCTTCCTTATAAATGATATTCCCCAATAGAGTTCTAAAAGGTGTAGCAAACACACACTTCTTGATATTTAAAGAGATGCTTAACTATCTACATATTTCAAACATTAAGCGCAAGTTGTCACAATGATCCTTAACAAGCCCATATATTGTCCAATCATCCAAGTAAACCTGCAAGAATTTGTGAATAAAATCTTGGAATTCTTGAAAAACTATGCGTGAAAATACAACAAGCACGTTATTCAAACCAAAGGGCATCACTGTATATGAAAAGCTTCCCCATTCAAAGTGTGAAATTCATTTTCTCTTGATCCTCCTATGCAATTCTAACCTGGTGATACCCCAAGAATCCATCCGTGAAAGAGTAAACTTCATGCCCTACAACACCTTCTAATATTTCCTCGGTGAAAGGCATAGGAAAAGGATCAATCACACATACAGCATTCATCTCCTTATAATCCACACAAATCCTAATCGACCATCTTTCTTTATACTGATTACCATGGGGCTAACCCACTCTGATTCTTCTAGGGGCTTAATGATGCTAGATTTCAGCATTTTGTCAATTTCTTCTTTAACTTTTACGCGCAAGTTAGGGTTCATCCTGTAAGGTCTCTTTGAGCGCTAGCACTCCTTCCTTTAGCTTGATATTCATCTCTCCTAATGACTCATGCACCCCCTTTAACTCATGGTAGCCCCTAGGGAATAAGTCCTATAAATCACGTAGTAACTCAATTATCTTTGCTACTTCAGAATCAAACCAATAATCTCTAATTATGGCCTCCTTGGGTTTAACATCCATGCCAATGTTCACTTTCTTGGTCTTCATAGGTTCATGATAGGCATGCATGTTTTTATCTACACTATCTAAGATTGCGTGTACCTACTAAATGTCTATGTCCTAATCTTCTACTTCTTCATCATCCACTATATACACCATCTTTCCTTTCTCCTTCTCAAAGAAAGTGTGTGTAAATAGTTTGGCATCTATATCATCTACTTCATCAAAACGTGTTCCTTTTTCTTCCTCCCCAAATAACACTTGAATGAGTTCTTCGGCCTTTGCAATGTCTCCCATAGTCAAGCATTTCATAACCCATAATGCCTCTCTTACATGAGGTTTAGTAGAGAAGTACTCAAAATTCTAGGTCATTCTTGCAATCAAGTCTTGCCAATCTATAGTCTCCTATGCAGTTCTAAATAAACATACCAAATGAATGCCTAAAATTAAAAAGTGGAAAATTTTATGCTCCCAAAGTGAAGGTGGTAAAGTTTCCTACCCCTATGTCGAGTCTCTCACACTACCGAACGTGGTGTTGAACGGGTTGATTACCATGATATATGTAGATTTAAGTAGGTTCATTGATCCTGAGAAACTGGGTTATAAGAGCAATTCTTACTTCATTCCATTCTATGAGATTATCCATGTGAACCATCCACTAGCGTGTTGGATTTCAATGGTGGCCTTTCGACCAGAGATCCAACAGGGGCACTCCACTGACCCTGTGGCAAAGCTAGCAATGTCTCACTAGAGAAGAAACTTTGTCTTGGAAAGGGGAAGGGAGTGGAAATGGAGGTAGGAGAAAACTAATGTTGAGTAGAATATCAGATGCCCACACACATTAATTAGAAATTTCATTTACATGCATTTATAGTTAGAAGAAAAACAAATCCACAGGAGAAGCTACAAGACCAAATAAAACTCATTGGTCACAAAGTACCAATTAATTCCTCAATCAAAGAGGCAAAAATTCCTTCTTTTATTATTGAAGCTTGAGAAGAGTTTGTACATAGCTTGAGAATGGAAGAAATTCAAGGAAGAAGAGAAAATAGAAGAAGTATGGCATTTTTTTCTTTTCTAGGTACAAAGCACTCTGGTCTTTTTGAAATCAATCGCCAACCCTTGGAATGACATTGAGAAGCCATTATATTCTTTGCAAGAAACCGTTACAACTTCACAAATCCTCAATGCCTTTTCAAATTCCTCTATTGTGAAGAAAACGCTCATGGTGGTTTAAAACCAGATCTTGCAAAGCAACCGTTACATTTGATTTTCCAGTTTAAATATAGACCATTTGATTTGCTCCTCTAACTCTGAAATTGGGCCATCCATGTGGCAGGAAGGGATTGGAGTGGTTACGGGGAAGCCTTTTGCATTTTGTGATTTTTCATGAGATTTGGCAATTTGGAAAAAATTGGCCCGCAACCCCGCTTTGACTTTTCAACTTAGACACATGGCACGTTCTTATTGGAAATGGGATCACAACCCTTTTCTCAACATTTTAACCTTTTTTGGAAAAAGGCTCAAAACTCAAAGTTCTCCGCCATTCCAGCGCTCTACTTTGACTTTTTGACTTAGACATGTGGCACTTCTTTGGTTGGAGATGGGGTCACGGCTCTTTTCTAAACATTTTAACCTTTTTTGGAAAAAGGCTCAAAACTCAAAGTTCTCTCGTTGTCCGCTCTCCCACTTTGACTTTTAAACTTAGACACATGGCACATTCTTTTGAAATGGGATCGCTGGCACTTTTCTCAACATTTTAACCTTTTTTTGAAAAAGGCTCAAAACTCAAAGTTCTCTGCCATTCCACTCTCCCACTTTGAATTTTCAATGATGGGCTTCACCTTTGAATTTCTCCCTATCGGCTTCAAATTTTAATTTTTCCCTTTAAAGCTTGATTAGGGTTGTGGATCACTTTTTAACTTTTCACCTTTTTTGCAAAGAGGCTCAAAAACACAAATTTCTCCACTGATCCGCCCGCTCTCCGATTTGACTAGGACACATGGCACATTTTGAGTCGGAGATGAGGTCGTCATGACTCTTTTCTAAACATTTTGACCTTTTTTGGAAAAAGGCTCAAAAAATTAATTTCCTCCATCCGCTCACTCGCTTTCACTTGGGACACATGGCATGTTTTTGAGATGGGGTCGTGGCTCTTTTCTAAACATTTTAACCTTTTTTGGAAAAAGGTTTAAAAACTCAATTCTCCTCGCTATCCCGTTCTCAAACTTTTGAATTTTTCAGCTGATTCATCTTTTCGGGTCCCAAGTGTCCTAATTAAACTTTGCCTAGACAAAAACTTTCACTTTTTCCGCAATGAACCAAAATCGAAAACTTCAAAATTTAAGGGGCCGTGGGGCAAATTTACCATTTTTGCCAAAAGTGACCAAAAGTGTTAAGTTCACCAAAATCCCATTCCTCCCCATCCAATAGGATCTGACCACGTACCTGCATTCATTGGGGTCAAAATTTGATGGGGAAAAGATGCCCATCATCCCGACTGTGGAAAATACACAGAGGAAGAAAACTTCATCATTTTGAGTCCAATTTTCAAATTTCCTTCACGAACTAGAGGCATGGAGGCAAAAAAATGATTTGACGACCTAGGCCATAGAACAAGTGAACAATTTTGATCAAAAATGGAGGTTACAAAGAGGATATTACGTGCATAGACCGAGAAATGGAGGATTTCTAAAAATGAGCAAAAATAGAGGTTTAAACAACTCTAGGGCATGACTTTTGCTAATTTCTTGAATCTCTAACTTGGCTTAAACACCAACGAAGGGCATGAGCTCAAAAAAATTGAATTTGGCTATGAAAATGTAGAGTAGTTTTTAGGAGACAACAACTGGCTCTAGCTTGGGGACATGGCGTGAACTGGGCATGGCTAGGGCACGACATGAGGATCAGAATCTCAAGTTTCAAAACATATTACATTGACCAGTGCCTTATCCATTGGGCCTTGCAAGAGTCATGTACAATTTTGAGAAAGAATGGAAGAAGGAGGAAACACACAAGCCAAAACACACACAACAAAAACCAAACAAAACTAAACCAAAACCACACAACAGAAAAGGGAAAAACACACCTAGAAATCACCTATGGTACAAGGCGGGGGACAACCCGCTTTCACTGATGATATAGTTTCAAGTATTTCCACTTCGAGGAAATTCCAATGGCATTCCATCCAAGTATGAGAGGAGAAAAACATTCTCACCACAAGCTCCATGAATTTGGAATGGGCCGAGCCATAATGAATCAAACTTTCCATGGCTGCCCTTTGGTTCTCTTCTCTTGTCCCATAGCAGGACAAAGTCTCCAACCTTGAATTCTCTTCCTTTTCCCTCTTCAAAGATATTCTTCACTTTCAATTGGTGTTCTTTAATTCTATCCACCACTTGGCATCCGCTTTCCAGCATTCTCCAGAAGAGGATCTCTGTCAATGGAGTCTTTGTATTGACCATCTTCTCTTTTCTTACAACAACTTGAGAGATGGCATCTCAATTGTGAGGGAATCTCTACCTCAACTCCATACAACATTTGGAAAGGTGACATACCTATTGCCTTCTTAGGAGTGATCCTATCGGCCCACAATGCATCATATAACTTCTTGTGCCAGTTCCTTTGATTCTCATCTACCAACTTGCAAACAATGGTCACAATGTTCTTGTTGCTTGACTCAGCTTGCCCATTTCCCTGTGGGTAGTAGTCAGAAGAGTGAGATAGGGAGATTCCAAAGCCATAACAAAACTCTGTGAGCTCCTTGGAAGAGAAATAGGTGGCATTGTCTACAACAATTTTCTATGGTATTCCAAAACGAACAATGATATTCTCCTTGATGAAGTTGCAGACTGTTTCAGAGCTGGCTTGTTTGGTGGGATGGCTTCCACCCATTTAGTGAAGTAATCAGTTGTAGTGAGTACATAAGTATGCCCTGCACTAGAATGAGGATTCAGAACACCAATAAAATCTAGCCCCCATTGCTGAAATGGTTCTTCAATCACCACAGGCCTGAGTGGCAATGCAGCTAGTTGTGGCTTTCCAACAAATTGTTGGCATGCTTTACATTTGGAAACCCAATCTTGAGTGTCTGCAAAGATGGAGGGCCAATAATATCTCCTCTGAGGATCTTATGTGTGGTGACCATTGCTGAGAAATGTCCACCACAAGCTTGATCATGATATGCCCTGAGAAACTTTTCTTGTTGCTCCTTATCTACACACCCGAGGAAACAACCATCTAGGCCTCTCTTATAAAGTGCATGATTCTAGATCACAAACTTGGCTGCCTTTAGCTTGAGTGTCTTCTTTTTTTGTAATCAAGATGAGGAGGGAATTCTCCATAAGTGAGGTAGTAAGAAATGTCAGCATACCACTCATCAGTAGTGGTGACAAAGAGCACATGTGGACTGTATCTCCGAATAGTTGAGAAAACATCATCTTTTTCTCCCTGCTGAGCCTTGAGAGCTTCATCTTCAAGCAATCAGCTTGCACAAACCATTTCCTCTTACCAGATTAGAGGGTCTAATCTCCAAGTCATACTCTTGGGTCTTTGTAATCCAACTTCCTCTCTTAGCCCTAGGATCTTGTTGAGTCAAAATGGACTTGATTGCACTTCCAGGGACCATCACCACTATATGGGAATTGAGAATGTAGAATCTGAAACTTTTAACAACTTTGACCACTGTGTAGGCATGTTTCTCCAATTGGCTGTACTTTAGCTCATGATTTTTCAAAGGACAACTCATGAAAGCAATGGGTGCTTCCAAACCTTCATCATTTTTTTGAACAAGGACAACAAGAGAGAGGGTATGTTCTGATGCATAGCAATACATGATGAACTCCTTGTTGAAATCTAGAGATACAAGAGTTGGAGCTTTGGCAATGGCTTTCTTGATCTCCTCAAATGTTGTTTTTCCTTCCTTATTCCACTTGAAACTTGCTTGAGGCTTCATCATGGAAGTTATATGCTTAGTCAGTTTAGAAAACTTAGGCACAAAATGATGAAGGAAGTTTACCTTTCCAAAGAATGAATGAACTCCCTTCTTGCTAGTTGGTAAGGCTAGTGCTTGGATAGCTCTGATCCTCTCAAGATCAATGTGTGCTCCATGTTTGTTCACAATGTGTCCCAACAACTTACCTTTTGTGACTCCAAAAATGCACTTCTTTGGATTTAGAGAAATGCCATGTTTCCTACACCTTGCAAGGACTTGCTCCAAATGACAGATAGATATGATCTCCCTCCTCTTTGAAAAACCATGAGGTCATCAAGGTAAATGACAATGCAATATTTCAAATCTTTTGAAGGCCAAGTCCATTGCTCTCTGGAAAGTGGCCCCAACATTGATCAAGCCAAAAGGCATTCTGCTGTAGGAAAAAGTGCCCCAAGGTGTTGTGAAGGTTGTTTTGTTGCAATCCTCTTCTGCCACCTTGATTTGGTTGTACCCTGAGAATCCATCAAGCAAAGAGAGCATTTTTAGATCCAGTGATCTGCTTGCAAAATATGATCCATGATGGAAGAGGGTAGTTTCTCGAGAGATGCCTGATTCAGATTTTGAAGTCTACACAAATCCTTATTTCCCCATTCTTCTTCCTTACTAGCACAATGTTAGCCACCCATGTTGAATGGTGGATGGGGAAGATGATTCTAGCATTGAGCATCTTTGTCACCTCTTCTTTGATAACATCAAAATCTTTGGATTATAGGGCCTTTGTTTTTTCCTAAAGGGCTTAGCTCCTTGCTTCAAAGGAATGGAGTGATGCATTTCCTTTGGCTGAAAAGATTTGAGTTCATCATAGAATAGGCTAGACATCTCGAGTACTTTTTTAGAGAGAACAAACTTTTCTCTCTCTTTCGGTGAGCAACATTTACCAATGTTAACCATCCTCGATTCTCTAAAGTGCCAATGTTTTCTTGATCAAAATCAGATGGACACCGAGAAGACTATTTTTTTTTCTCTCGATGAACCTCATCATGCTCAAAGAGGTCTTCCAAAGAAACTAGGCCTTTGGGGATTTTGTTTCCTTTTAGTTTGATTACTCCTCTTCATCAATTCCCTCAATTCCTTCCTTCTCTTCTTTGGGGACTGATTCATGGTGTGGGTTTTCACTTCCTTCAAAGAAAATATTATTGAAGTTATCCCTTTGTTCTAAGAAGGCTAGGATCTGATTGTCATCATTAAAGACCTACCAATGATTTGCATTGTCTGGTACGCTGGGTCTGAACACCATCTCAATGGTCACTTTATCCTTGCCAAAAGAAGGATGAGGTGTCACTAAGGAAGCTGACACTGCTAGAGAATCAGCCTTTTCATTCT
The DNA here is from genome assembly GCA_018340775.1 of Taxus wallichiana var. yunnanensis. Lineage (NCBI taxonomy): Eukaryota > Viridiplantae > Streptophyta > Pinopsida > Cupressales > Taxaceae > Taxus > Taxus wallichiana. Next base: position 704,819,051 of record CM031244.1, read on the forward strand.
GCTCCCTAGGGATAGCTTCAATGGAGAATGCATCAAAGGATTCAATGCAGTCCCACACTCTATTTCTATAGTGCTTGAGTCTGGGGTTTTTCACCTGATATTGTCTAGTGGACCTACTTTACCACAACCTCTACATCACCTTTACATCTCAACTTCTTGATTCCCATGTCCTCTGCTATATTCATGCCTAAGAGTAATGCTTCATACTCTGTTGTATTATTTGTATTGTCAAATTGCAGCTTGTAGGCAAAAGGATATACCTCATTGGAGGGAGAGTATAATACTACACCAGCTCCTGAACCTGCTCTAGAATGACTGCCATCAAACTCCATTGTCCAAATTTGATCTTCTTCTTCCTCCATGAGAAGTGGCAAAGTTCCTCTTCTTTTTCGTGATGTAAGGAAGTAATTTCAAGCCCACAATCTTGAAAAGGATGTTATATCTCTTGGATCATCATACTTTTCATTACCGTGAACTTCATTTTCCGATCGAAACAACTTCTTCATTTCTCCTTTCACTAGGATAGTTGCAGATGACCAATCCATTTTTATTTCTCCACCTAGATCTCTGCAAAAACTTCTACTCAACAACATACCAAAAGATGTTGGGATGTCTGCCACCAAAATGGTCAGGAGTATCTTCTTGTCAGGGTAATCAGCTAGTGCAACCTGAGCATCCTTAATCCTTCCTACCAATGGAACTTGTTTGGATTCCATTGAGTAGCATGTGCCATTTACCCGGGTCAAAGTGAGGCCAAGAGAATTTGTAAACTTTTGCTGGCATCACATTATCTGAGGCTCCAGAATCTATAATGCAATTGTTCAACTGGAAACCTTTGATGAGAAGTGACAGGTAAAAAGGCTCAACTCTATTGGTGGTGGAGGCACTGAGGGCTAGCATGTTTTGAGAAGATGGTGTGGATGGTGTGGGAAGTAAGCCTTTAGAATTAGAGATTGGGGATGTAGAGTTACCACCCGAATTGCCTTGATGAATCTGTCAAATTGGGCAGGATGTGTTTGTAGGTATTCAATTTTAGAGAGCTGAACTTTGGTTTTGCTAGCATGCTCTACAAAGTCAAATGAAGTTATGGTAGATGAGGAAGAGGTTCCAAAGCAAAGGGATGAGGACTTAAATGGTAGATGCATCATTACTTTTGGTGTTGGGTTCTCCTTTTCAAATGTAGCAATTGGCTTGGAAGGAGATGGGGTGTAGCCTTTGATTGAAATTTAGATGTTCTTATAACCAGTATTTAGAAGAGAATTTCTCTTAACAACTTTTGAGTTGGGAGAAGAATCAGATAACTTACTTGGCACAAGTGTGATCCTTGAAAACTAGTGAATCTGATTTCTCTCTAGCTGATTCCATGGAAGGTGGTAATGGTGATCCCCTACTGATGATCTTGTTTAGTGGAGGCTTTGAAGAGCTATCTTCTTTGTTCTTCCTACTCTCATTTACAATTGCTGAGGCTGAAACACCATTCTTGGATTGTGCATGAGTGAAAACAACACATGAAAAACTTGGAGCTTCTTCATCACTTTCCTCCTCATCATCAACATATTCAATCAGGCCATTGTGCATGCCAACCTCTTCAATTTCAAGATAGTTTTCATAGTCATCCATGCTTTCTTCTTCAGTTTCCTCAATGTATGTTCCTTCTTCTGATTCCCTAGTGTCATAGATGGCATTGACTGGTGGTGCTTCAAGAGCAAGCCTACGAGGAGGTGGAGAAATTCTTGGTCTATCAGAAGATTTGGTCTCCTTAGAGCATTCCTCATTGTGATTTGTGACAACTATTTCTTCAAAGCAACTAGGTCATTTGCCATTTTTTGGAACATTGGATCAATGGTGACTGAATTTGAACTCTGACCTTTTTTCTTCCCATTTGGTCCTTTCACTTTTCAAAAAGAATTAGATCATCATCAGTCTCAATTACAAAGTCTTTAGCTTCCTCAATGTTCTTGGTTGGGCTCTTTTGAGGAAGAAACCAACTTTTGATGGCAAAGCACTGATGAAGAACCTTTTCAAGTTGTTTTCAGAGGGTACCACATCTTCTGGGATCCTTCTTATCAACCTATCATACCTTACTACAAAATATCTCATTGATTTCGGAGGTCTCCTTCTTCATCTGAACCAATTAGACCAACAGATCCTGAAAATCTTTTGTGCTCTTGAACCTATGTTCAAATGCACTTCTTATATCTTCCCAACATGTGACAGATCTTGGGGGCAACATGTAGAACCATTCAACATCTTTTTCTTGGAGTGACTCCACAAAGATCCTAACTAAAACATCTTCATCTTCAACTCCCAACACTCCACAAGTAGTGATGAATGCTACTACATGTTCTTCTTTGGGAGCTGAGAACCATCCCCTTTGAATTTTGGGAAGTTCTTTCTTGAGCCTCTTGGGAGCTCATGAAGTGGTTGTGGAAGAGCAAGTGGACCAATATTTCTTCCCCATGGTATGTTAGGCCTGTACTTCATGCTCATGATCACCCATTCTATTCCTATTTCTATCCTCTAGTCTTGCTAAGGCTACTTTTATTGCTGCTCTTTCTTCTGCTTCAATTTGGAGTCTTTCTATTTCTTCAAGTTGAGCCCTTATCTCCTCTTCAAACAACTGCCTCTCTTTCAAGCTCTTCAAATGTGGGATCAATTTTCCTCCTTGCCTCAGTTGTCGGGTGTATCTTCTATCAGCCAACTTGAAAGTTTATGCTCTTCTCTGGGGTGCTGGAATTTGTCTCTGCCTTTCCAATTCGACAACACGTTCCTCTTCCAGGTCCATAATCCTTATGGAAATGAAGTATTGATTGACACTTTGTCTATTATGCCAAATAGCTTCTCTCATCAGAAGCAATGTCTTCTTGGATGTGAAAGAGTAAATCAGGTCTCTCAACAGGAGGATTTCCAAAATAGCCATGATTTACATCCATGTAGTTTGTGTGATTATTCAATCTCGAAAACTTTTCTTCTAGAATATTTTTTTTTGTATTTTATGACCCTGAGGTCATTTTTAGGTGCAGATGCTGCAAAATCTACCCCACGGTGGGTGCCAAAAAACTGGCAGAGAAAATTTGTCTTGTGGAAAAATTGGTGGGTTTCAAGCCAATGCTATGGGAATCTAAGTCCCTCTACTTGAATGGTGCAACTTCCATATGTGCATGCATGAAAAAGTGGATTTCAATGGTGGCCTTTCGACCAGAGATCCAACAGGGGCACTCCACTGACCCTGTGGCAAAGCTAGCAATGTCTCACTAGAGAAGAAAATTTGTCTTGGAAAGGGGAAGGGGAGTGGAAATGGAGGTAGGAGAAAACTAATGTTGTGAGTAGAATATCAGATGCCCACACACATTAATTAGAAATTTCATTTACATGCATTTATAGTTAGAAGAAAAACAAATCCTGCAGGAGAAGCTACAAGACCGAATAAAACTCATTGGTCACAAAGTACCAATTAATCCTCAATCAAAGAGGAAAAATTCCTTCTTTTATTATTGAAGCTCGAGTAGAGTTTGTACATAGCTTGAGAATGGAAGAAATTTGAGGAAGAAGAGAAAATAGAAGAAGAATGGCATTTTTCTATCTTTTGTGTACAGAGCACTGGTCTTTTTGAAATCAATCACTAGCCCTTGAATGATGTCGAGAAGCCATTATATTCTTTGCAAGAAACCGTTACAACTTCACAAATCCTCAATGCCTTTTCAAATTCCTCTATTGTGAAGAAAACACTCATGGTGGGTTAAAAACTAGATCTTGCAAAGCAACCATTACATTCGATTTTCCAGTTTAAATATAGACCATTTGATTTGCTCCTCTAACTTGAAATTGGGTCATCCACATGTGGCAGAAGGGATTGGAGTGGTTACGGGGAAGCCTTTGCATTTTGTGATTTTTCATGAGATTTGGCAATTTGGAACAAATTGGCCCGCAACCCCGCTTTGATTTTCAACTTAGACACGTGGCACGTTCTTATTGGAAATGGGATCAGGCCCTTTTCTCAACATTTTAACCTTTTTTGGAAAAAGGCTCAAAACTCAAAATTCTCCTCCATTCCACTCTCCCACTTTGATTTGACTAGACACGTGGCACATTCTTATTGGAAATGGGTCGCAACCCTTTTCTCAACATTTTAACCTTTTTTGGAAAAAGGCTCAAAAACTCAAAGTTCTCTGTCATTCCGATCTCCCACTTTGACTTTTTCCCTGACAGTGAGCTTCAACTTTGAATTTTTCCCTTTAAATCCTGGGATCGATCGGGTATGAATCACTTTTTAACTTTTCACTTTTTTTTGGAAAGAGGCTCAAAACACAAATTTCTCCATCCACCCATTGCTTTGATTTGACTGGGACACGTGGCACATTTTCTGGTTAGAGACGTGGTCGCAGATCTTTTCAAAACATTTTAACCTTTTTTGGAAAAAGGCTCAAAACTCAATTTCTCCACTGGCCCCGCTGCTCGATTTGACTTTTTTCAAAACACGTGGCACATTCTGGTTGGAGATGGGGTCGTGGCTATTTTCTAAACATTTTAACTTTTTTGGAAAAAGGCTCAAAAACTCAATTTCCTCCACCGATCCGCTCTCATGATTTTGAATTTTTTGACCGATTTAGCTTTTAAGGTCCCAGGTGTCCTAATTGAATTTTTGTGTCCCAAATGGGACAAAACTTCCGCTTTTTTTGCAATGAACCAAAATCGACAATTTCAAACTTTTTGGGGCCGTGGGGAAAATTTACCATTTTTGCCAAAAGTGACCAAAAGTGTTAAGTTCACCAAAATCCCATTCCTCCCCATCCAATAGGATCTGACCACATACCTGCATTCATTGGGGTCAAAATTTGATGGGGAAAAGAGGCCATCATCCGACTATGGAAAAAATACAGAGGAAGAAAACTTCATCATTTTGAGTCCAATTTTCAAATTTCCTTCACGAACCAGAGGCATGGAGGCAAAACAATGATTTGATGACCTAGGCCATAGAACAAGTGAACAATTTTGATAAAAATGGAGGTCAGTAAAGAGGATATTACGTGCATGAGACCAGAAATGGAGGATTTCTAAAAATGAGCAAAACATAGGTTTAAACAAGCTCTAGGGCATGACTTTTGCTAATTTCTTGAATCTCTAACTTGGCTTTTTGGGAGACAACACCAATGTACCGAGGTATAGAGTTATTACCTATCCTCCTAATATAATGAGGTTTGTTCCTCCATGCAAATGCACTTCTTACTTCATGCCCAACCATCTCATAGGTGTCATGCACCCAATTATCATAATAAATACTTTTAGTATCACTAATAGACTGTGCATCTTCCCACTGGAGGATTCCTTCCTTAGATGGCTCAAGTACTTCTAGATCTTGAATGGCGTGCACATAAATTATGTTTAGGTCTTCCTCACTTAAAGGCTCAACATAAGGTGTAGATTTCCCATCTGTCAAAGGGATAATAAATCTTTCTTCCTTGTTCTCAAAACTTATATACCCCTTGTTGAACCATAGATCAACATTATTTTCATAACACCAAGGGCACCCAAGTAGATGCTGGGAAGTTGTCTGCTTCTGCAAGTGCTAAGACCTCAAATTCCCCAGTGAACTTGTCCCCTTGTATAGTAATGGATGCATCCTTTAAAAATATGATTGGAGTGGCCTTAGTTCAATTATCCATAAACAATACATTAGAGGATGGTTATAATGGGGTCCGCCCATCTCGTACCCATGTATCTAAAGTAAGCACATTCACTTTGCACTGTGTTAATAAATATATTGCTCAAAAGTCACCCATCCACAAAAAAATTTAGAGTGATTTCCTTGTCATAATCTAATCTATGAGGGGGAATATTAGAATGTAGGATCCTCCATCCATTCTCAATACCTGCATTAGGAGTGTTTCCATTTAACCAATCTCCTAGTAATGGAATAATATTCTCCTCGCGCAACATCTTGCATACCTATTTCAAATCATCAATATCCGATAGGACCATCTCTGCTACCTTATTTTGTTCTAACTTCCATGATTGTTCCTTTAAACACTGTATTTCATCCTGAATATTTTTGAGTACCTCCATGGTTTTATGATAAACCTCTTTCTAGTGTGTAGGATTAGGATATCTTGCATGTAAAACCTCCTCCTTAGTAATGGTAGGCTTCTGTTGTGAAATCTCTCTGGCACACACAACTTCAGCACATGTAGTAATATTTACAAGTACTACCTTAGGTTCTAGTGGCAACTTTGGCATCCACTGATTTGCTATGGCGTGTTGTATCCTAACCATCCTTGTACCCTTTTTCCTATTTATAATGCTTGCTAAGATGCTCATATAAGTTGAGGAATTCCTCATAGTTATGATTCTTCCCACAAAAAGAAAAAGTAATATTATGAAGGCATTTGCACATGTAGTGGTTAGGATATTTGAATGTATAACATGTTCCATGAGGAAAATCACCTTGTCTACCACCATGGCCTTGACCCCGAATCCAAAACAAGATCCTCGACCTCTCGCCATAACTTCCTTCAAATCATCTCTCGTTTCGATCATAGCGCCCTTGAGTGTGATCATGATCATGATGCTTACTTTAAATTTTAGAATTATCTCGATGCTCCTATCGTCAGTACACCAATATAGATGGCATCATGGATCTCGACCAATCAACTCGTAGTCTTCGTATTGTGATTCGTGGACCGAAAAATATTACAATAGAAAGATACATTATTTCTTATCGTACGTTGTAATAATGGGCATCAACTTGCATCATGGTCTAAATGACATATCTCGCAGTCTAGCAACAATGAACGTACTAACCTACGGGGACAACTATCCTTAGTGTGCCCTTCCACTTCATATCTTGTACACCAAATCCCAAAGTGTCCGTCTCATGTACTAAGTTGGTGATAGTTTCTCCAAATTTTTGCCATAGCTGCAATTTTTTTCCAGAATGGGATCACTCCAGTGTCTATACTTATAACTTCCTCAAAGCATGTAACATTGCTTCAAGTGCTTCACACAGTCTGTATATGTCTTATGTGACAACACCCTCCTAAAAGGTGTGATCAAGCCCCCAACAAACCATTGTGCATGTTGGCTTTCATGAATATCATACGAAAGCTTAGACAAAAGTGTTTTGAAATGGGAATCATATTCCCAAATGCTCTTAGTAGTGCCCTGCTTAATATCCTTGAGTGCACTTGTACTCTTTTGCTTGAATTCGAGGATATGAAACTCCTTAAGGAAATCTTCTCGTAATGCTACATAATGTATGCAAGTTTGATCAGGGTCAAACTTCATGTACCAACTGTGAGTGCATCCTACAACGTATTTGCAAATTGAATTTCCTTATGCTCGAAAATGTTATTCCTTTTGTGTGCCATAGTATCTCACACATGTGCACATGCTCAACAACATCTTCTATTTCCATATACTCGGAAGATAAAGTGCCATCTCCATGTAAATATTTTGGGGTTGGTAAGGATGATGCCCACTGATCCAGAACCTCCTTTGTTACCTATGCCTTGAGACCCACTAGATCTACCAAAACTAGAGCAACATATGCCCCTAATCCTCCACCTATAGCCGAATTGGACTAGTGGATGTACTTCCCCGTGTCCCAACAAGTGTTACTAAACTAAACTCCTACCATCTATGAGGTGGTACTACTCCCATAAGTGAGTCCAAAATTCTATGGGCTTGATTTATGTGCTGATGATGTGCCTAAAAAGGTACCTCCAAATAAGAAAGAAGAATTTTTTTGGCCGAGATACACTTTCTACTTGATTTACTCCTTTTCTACTATTCCCTGAAACTATCTTCTTTGACTACTAGTTGTACTAGATATTGGAAAACCAAGCACAAGGGCTAGGTTGCTAGGTAGATTCAGATGCATGCCCATGGCCCATGTCGTCTCTGCTGGCACACTCCCATATGAGGCCAAGGAGGGTTCCCTATCATGCTTTCCTAAATGGGGAGTTCCAGATGCTCTGCTCCATGCCTTCTGTGTAAGCTCCAAATCTTTCACAAGCCATCTCTCTCCTCAATGCCATTTATTCTACAATATCATGTTGCTTCTCTATCTCCCTCTCATGCACCTCATTGTACTTAATCCACCTTTCTTCTCTTTTCCTCTCTACCGCTAGGTCCTCCATCCTTCACCAAACATTCTCCTGCCCCCACGCGTGGTAGGGTTTAGCTAGCCATCAAATTTTCTTCCAAGTTCAAGGTTACCATCAAGATTTTGATTTCAGTGGAATGCCTTGCAGATAGGTTCCCCTGGGATAATGTAAAAACTAGAACTTAGCTACCTCCAGGAAAGAGTAAGTAGAAATTGAGTACTCTAAAATATAGCTATTTAGAACACCATGGAACCAAGTGTCCACAACACATGTCCAAATTAGATCAACATCATAGAGGGCCTGAAATTCTTCCTGCATCTAGAAAAGTGTGTAATACCTCTAATTCCTTTTAGACACATAAGCAACCAGCCACTCATACAACTCTACTAGAAAGATAGAAAAGAAAATATCGTATAGGCAGTCTTACAAATTCCGCTCTACCCATGCACGTGTATCTAACTCAGATCCAGTGTTGAACCTCTGAGCGTACTATTTTTCTAGATCTATTATCCACTCCTCAATACTTGTTAGGGTCAACTAGTATGTCTTCATCACAAAAAATCCTGAAAACAACTAAAAAAGAGGTCCTGGAAAAGGAACCAATTATGTAGCCTAGAATCCATTGTGAATAACCCAAGCGCACCGGCACACTACCTAGCCTGAATTGAATGCTCACTAGAAGCACACAAAGGTACCAAGGTCCTCTTTAGAGTTGTTTATGTAGATATGTTAGTGTGTTGGTGATAACACATATCCAGATCCATAATTAAGCATAAAAATTCCACAAAGGCATAATATAGATCGAGATCTTAGAGAATCATGAATTAAACAATAACTATAATAATATTAACCATACATGAACCAAATTCAATTATGTTTAACACCATTATCCAATCAATATTATCCATTACATTAAACACTATAAAACACAAAAGCTTCTTACATTATAAAGTATATCCATAAGTCATGTGCGCATCAGATCCAACAACATAACTCTACAATAATTCAGTTCCTTATATCTCTTAAAATACATAGTTCAATACATATTTATAGAGGTGGGGACTTTCCCTTCACCGCCTATGCACTTCTCAAAATAGGTCGCATGCTGATAATAGCCATGTGCCTTTACAATAACATGCATACATGCAAGTGTTCTAATAATAGATATCCTATAGTTAACTCTAAGAAGAAATCCTATTATTAACTCAAACCATGCATGACGCTTATTAGTTGCTCGTTCCTAAAATATCATTGTGTGTCGTGCAAGTATTCATCCCTATGTGTTCTCCACACGCTATCTTCCAAAAATAGCCCTTATCCATAAAAATAGCTAAGTCCTGAGCCAAACTATTCTGGCATGCATTTCCTTTCCTATCTTCCCACGCCTTCAAATGTGCCTTGTTCCCGTGCACGCATCTTTTGTGTGCCTTCTCCTTAGAAAAATATTTTTCTTCTCAACATTTATCATTTATAAAAGAGGGTTTGAGGAAATTCTCCTTCAATGTCTTAAAACTATAGAATCTCATCGAGCTATCCAAGAAGTCCATGATGGAATATGCAAAGGTCACTTTAATGGCTTAGCCATCACTTTGAAAAAATCCTGTGAATGGGTTACTATTAGCTTACACTTAACCAATATTATTGTGACTATGTCAAAAAGTGCATCAAATGTTAAAAACATTCCAATATTACACACATCCTAGTCATGCTCTTTAACCAACTCAAGATCTATGGTCTTTTTCACAATGGGGACTTGACCTCATCGACCTTATTAACCCTCAATCATCCCAAAGACATAATTCCATCATCACAACAACTGAATACTTCATAAAATGGGTGGAATCTATCCCTCTTATCTCCACTAAAGTAGATAAGATCGTCAATTTCATTCATCATCACATCATTTATTTCTTTGGCACCCCTCATAAAATTACCACAAACAACGATAAATCATTTAAAAATAAGAAATTTCAAAAATTATGTGACACCTACAAAATCAAACTTAGTTTCTACAAACCATACTATCCACAAGCTAACATCCAAGCCAAAGAATCTAATAAAACCCTCATTAATATACTTACAAATCTATCGACCAAGTTGGTAAAGATTGGCACCTTCAAATTCCTTTGCACTATGGGCTTATCAAACTAGTATTTGCTGACCTTTTGTGAGTGATACTCATTTCTCCTTAGTTTATGACACTGGAGTTGTTCTCCCCTAGAAGTCCAAATCCCATCCTTACACATTTATCTTAAAGATTTCATCCCGAGGAAGAATAATGCTTATCACAACTTCAATTGTTAGACGAACATGGACTAAATTCCTTTGAATACATCAAAATTTATCAATAATGAATCAAATGTGCCTATAATAAACATCTCAAAGTATGTAAATTTAATGTTGGTGATCTTGTCCTTAAATAAAATCAACATGTCACAAATATGGAAAAGAGTAAACATGGAAAGTTTTCTCCAAATTGGCTTGGACCCTACATCATCACTCACAAATATGGATCCGGAGCCTACACCTAGCATTTCTTGATGTTAAACCTGAAAATAATTCTCTTCATGCCTTGCACTTATAGATTTTCAATTGCTAACATATCAACATATGATACCTTAGTCCAAATAATATATGTCATTCTAAAACATAACACCAATCTTCCCTACCTACGTAAATATTTGGAATTATGTGGTCTTTTGTTAATATAACCAATTTGACCTTAAATATGGGAACCAAGGACCTTATTATATCATATTTCACATAGAAAATCCCCCTTTCTAGAAAAAGGGACCCCGTAATCAATATCCCCTACCCTATCCATCAAAAAACATGTTTAGGATGCAAATGCTATCTTGTATATCAAACCCACCATCCTCAAATGACCTATTAGGCCTAATCTCAGATAAAAGAATAAAAATTACTATGGGATGAAAAAAATCTTATAGATTGTTCCTTAAAGGAAATATATCAAAAATATATACTATTTATCGCCACCAAAAACAAATTAGCTTCGCAGCACCATTCCCTAAAAGGGTGGCTAGTAAAATGTCAAATACATATGGCGATAATTTGAATGCTACCCATATTGATCAGCTTCTAAACATGTCTAAAATCCTTTACCATCCCAGGAAATCTTCTCACATTGATCAAATTTCCCTCAAAAGACACAAGCTTCCCACATTGATCAACTCACACACTATCAAAATAAACTTTGAGGCACATCCTATAACCTCCAAGGAGAAACACAATTCCTTATACAAGATATGTGTCTAGTACATACATAAAATATCTCACCTCATCCTAAATCCATCACATGACCTTAAATAGGACTAACTATTGTTAGTTATATGTTACCAATAGTTAAGATTTCAAGTGCACTTATATCAAAATTACCATCACATATGTATAAATACATAATCAAATAAACAATCAAACACCTGTCATCATATATATACCAATCCACAACATCAACATCCATCACAATGAATAAAATCTTCATACAATAACATCATCATATCTAAAATCTATTTATAAACTCGTATAAAACATCACATCAAAATCATCAAAACACATTTTACACATCCATATGTCCAAAAACATCATATATATATATATATATATATATATATATATATATATATATATATATATTATATACATATATACATACATACATACATATATATATATATATACATACATATATACATACATACATACATATATATATATATATATATATATATCAAAAATTGATGTACATTAATGATTAGGTTCTATGGCCCATACAATAAACACTTCATAAACTATAGATCTAATATTCTCATACCGCTTCTCCACCCTTGGTCTCCCTCCATTGACCATTGATACTCCCCGTGCTCACCACAAGAACCCATTGGCTCATGACATACTCCACATACCGAGGCACCTCGGGAAGCCTCCCCTACCACCCCCTCATAATATTTCATCTCCTCCTATAAGGAATGGTATTGATCCATGCTCACCATACCGGGTGGCCTCATCTAACCTCTAGTCACTACTCCACCCACGCCTCTAACTTCTCCTGCTCCCATCGGTGCTCCCACTCCAGATCCGGTGACCCCAAAACTACCAATTTTCTCCTAGTAACACAAAATTTCTACCTCAATAGCTCACACTACTAATGGTATCAGTATATATCCTATAGATCCTACCCCATCACTACCTCCAGGTAACCACTTACTCATCCCTCTCCCCAAGACCCCCATAATCCTCACCACCCCACCATCTAATATATTCACTCGAGCATCATTATCACTCCTTAACTACCTAAATATATTTAACTTGACCTCTATACCTCCTCCATTATGTCCCTCACCTACCTATTCCATCACCACATCTTCCTCTCCTTACTTCACCCGACCCTCACCATCCTCTCCCCTTGGGCCACCATGCCACATATTTGGGTTTCATTACAAAATGATCTATCACTACAGAAACACCTCCTCCTTAGCCATTTCTTGATAATCCTTGCTTTATGTTATTGGTAAATTTATCTCTACCTCCACCCTCCTATAAAAATAGGGTTTCTGGTACATCATGTACTAGGAAAAATTAATGTTGCATCCATATCAACTAAATTACCTCCACTATCCCCATCCTTTTCCCCACATCCACCACTCCTCTAGAATTATCTACAACTCATCCCCCTCTTCTCGTCCACATAGGAAACCTACATATGGCCTTCATATAACATCATCTATCCATAGCCCATCCAGAAACTATTAAAATACTCCAAACCGCATGATACTACATTACGATCAAAATCACTCCTCCACCACAAAAACCCAAAACAACAAGCCCGGTCGTGCCACTGCCCAAGGTAGCCTACGTGGTTGGATCACCTAAATGTGCTCATATTCCCAACACCGTAAGATGAATGTCACATCTAACCTAAAATTCTACCCCATCGACCACTCCCACAACTCCATGTATACATGTGCTAGTAGATATTCTCCCAAGTAAAAATTGTTTGATACTCAATCATATCAACTACCAAACTTGCTAAGGCCCATGGAAAACGGGAACTTCCGAAAGTGGTAGTGCATAAAAACTAATTCCAACCATAATCATCATAGTAATGGTACTCCCTACTAAATCATCATCCCAGAATAACTCAAAAGAAAAACCAATAACAATATAAGTCACACGTAGGGAAACGTATCCATATGGTCTCATCATTGCAACCCCTCTCCCTATCTCATCAATAGATGTAATTAGCTTACCCCTGAATAGGTAACCACAAAATCATATATATATATATATATATATATATATATATCCTCCATAATGATCATCATTTCCCTTGTCAAAAACTATAATGTACTTGTAGTCGATCCTACCTCTATAAAATATCCATCAAAATCTCTAAGTCTCGGTGAACACGTTTGTAATGGCGCAATCCACCTAATCCCAAAACCTCAAAAATATTCTAGTATTCATCACCCATATATTCGCATAACCACCCCAACAAAGGTGACACTCTATCTCTCAACAATGGGTGCCTCTTCACTTGCATCCATAAAGAATCAAGAAAAATTATGAGTTATTCCAATTCAAAAATATACCCAAATAAAAACTTATCAAAACATATCAAATCGTCACCGATCCTAGTGATCAACATTGATCCTATATCATGCTATATCAAAAAAATGTACTTAAAAATATAAGTAATGAACTTACCTCTATCTAGGTTGGTCTTTGCCTCCTTTTTCCACTTGCTAACCTCCATCTCTCAAAATCATAAAAATCACAAATTTATAGCAAAATATCACAACAAACATAATGAGCACAATGACCTCTCACAATTATCCACCACTTATATATAGGTTTCTCGACTTGATTGGCACCAATTTCTAATCGAATCCATTCTTTTGGAATTGGTATCCATTAGCTAAATCAACACTGATCCCTTGTTAAAATTGTACATTTTCAAAGTTTGTTCCTTTTATGGTCCTCAAGAACCTCTAAAAATCTAAAATTATATCCCACACAAATGAAAATATCTTTCGCAATACACCATGGATTTTGCAGCCTCTCAAGAAATTTGTTTTCCCGCTGCTTCCTACAAGTCATACATCTACAATTTGAGAACCCATTGGTCACAATTAGCTCATACATGAATTTTTGGTCACATAAACCCAATTTTGTGGAAATATATCTCATTCGGATCATGTGTTTCCCAAATACACCATAGATTTTGCAACCTCTCGGGAAATTTTTCTATCCGCCGCTTCCTACAAATCATATGTCTATATGTCGAGAACCCATTAGTTCCCCCATCACTTGACTTCATGGTGACATAAACCCACCTTTATGGAAATATATCTCATCCAAACCCATGTTTCCAAAATCCACCACAGATTTTGTAGCCTCTTGGTAACCTTTTCCCATTGCTTCTTACAAGTGATATGTTTATAGGTTGAGAACCCATTGGTTCTCCTATCACTTGAGTTCTCGATTACATAAGCCCACCCTTATGGCAATATATTTCATGCCTAGTCTTGGGGCATCCTAAATTAAAACACATATATCTACCAATGCAATCCTACAAGAACCTACATGTTTTTGTGTTTATTTATCTATCCATTCATTCAAACCGGTGACCATCACACTATCTTGCAATAAATCCTAGTTTGAGGGGGTCACTATAGACAAAAAAACATGAACTTGGTACATTTCTAGGTCCTAAAAGCATGCTAGCATTTATATGATTGCTAAGAAAGAAAACTAGTGGTTAACAACTATCTTTGGCCTCTTTAATGCATTTCTTATTTTCTATTTGGTCTTCCACACTCTACATCCCATTCGGGGCCTTACTAATTTATATTTTATGGCTTAGACATTAATGCCCAACTAAGATGCACTCTATTTCTATTACCCTATGATACACTCTAGTTTCGTAGTTTGTACTGATTGTTGAGGGGCTAAATCTGAAATGAACGTCACCACATTTACTTTTCATGCTCTATGCTTCATGATCTATCTTTCCAACACACATTGTCAAACCATTTCCTGATGAATCACTCTTGTTCTATGGTTCATTCTAGATTGTTAAGGGGTATTTTATAAATGAACCTCATCTCATACACATCTGTTTGGGGCACACTGCTCCTACCACATTCACATATTACATACCATTTTATCCTATTCATACACCGCATTTACATATCTTAGTTGCACTTACTCTTGCTTGCTTATACTATTCACATGATGTATTTTGTTTACTATGCTAGTAAGATACTTAGTATGTCATTATATTTCTATAGACACACATGTGCATTCACTTGGTCTCTAGTTATGAATGAAGATCTTATAGGTTCTTACACACTACAATGATTCTTGGCATTGTACCTTTAACTAGTCCCACCTAGGCTCCTGGGGGCATCTACTTTCTCTACTATGAAATACTACACATGTGTTCTATTACTGCATTTGTCATTATTAAAGTCACTTTACTTTTCACCGATTCATACATGTTTTTGACATAATATTTATCTTTCTAACATGCTAATGGGTGCATCATGTGTAGCATTTGCATTGTAGGATTACATTCAACCATGGTTATTTGATACACTTTACTTGTTATTGTTTTCCATTGTATGCTCTTGTTTACGGGCTCCATAATATGCCTTTTTTATCACCATTTGTATTCTTTTGGCCACTTCAGCCATGATTGTCTTGTGACATTGTGAGAGATTTCCCATGTTTGAAATCCATTTTTTGGGTATATCTTTATATGCAGACTTGCTTATTACATTGTTTTTCTGTTACATGATTTTCTTATACTAACACATATTACTAGGCACTTGTTTGCATGTGCCTTAGTTTCTACCATTCATATCCCCTACCCCCTTTAGGTATCAGCTTCGGATCAACATTAGGTCCTCTGTTTTTGGCAAAACACTCCTATAGTTGTCACATGCACTCAAAATAAGGGGGACATACAATAGGTGAAAAATCCACCCCTACAACAACTTAGAGATAAAGTTTAGAATTAACACAAGATTTAAAAAGAACAGAACACAAATATAGAATGGCTTAGAATATTACTTGGGTCCTCAGCACAACATAGACACCAATGCCTAGACTCGGACAATAGCACTGGGTGCTTGTGTCCTCCCCTAGGCACTAATGTCTTGGGGACACACGTAATCATATTCTCGATCAACACAGTTCAAAAATGTCTTCAAATCATTTCTAAAATTATAAGAATATTCCTTCAGTTATAGTATGCATGCAATATCCTACAATCAATTTCAATTGGAATAAATCAAGTATATTGAGAACTAATTCAAGAAAACAAGAAAAAATCAGGGATGTACCATCTATAGTGGTGCTTATCGGGAAGATTTATGGATAGAGAGTAACACTAGACATCTCTCCCCAACACCTTCTCTTTGGCATGAGATCACCCAAAATAATCACACTTGGCATGAGATCTCCTTAAAAACTCACACTTGGTGTGAGATAGCCCAAAAACTCATTCTTGGCATGAGATCGCAAAAAACTCGCTCTACACAACATTGTAGGACACTTTTCTATCGTTTCACACTTTTTTCATTAGGTACACACTTTCCTTTTTACATACTTTCACACTTTTACATACTTATACATGCTTTACTTAGATTTTTCATATACTTGGACTTTAACTACTCTTTCGCTCTTCTTTTGCGGGTATGTCCTTAAAACGCAACAAGAAGCAACCTAGAATAAAAATTACAAGATCAAAAATAGGTACAACACAATGCATATGCTTCACACCTAGGCTCACTTTCCTTTCCTAATTTCCACATGTCACTTTGCATCATATCATGCTTCACTTGTCTAATCGACATATTTATTTCTCCGCATGCTCTATAGGATCGTAAGGTACACATCTCTTGTCTACTTTATGTTATCGAGTATTTACTCAACAACATAAAGTGAATGAAAATATAGATATAAAATCATGCACTTGGGTACATCTCTAGGTCCTAAAAGCATACTAGAATGTATATGATTCCTAAGGAAGAACACTAGTGGTTGATAACTATCTTTGGCCTCTTTTCTTTGTCTCTTATTTTCTATTTGGTATTCCACACCCAACATCCCAGTCGAGACTTTACTAATTTATCTTTTATGGATTTAGAAACCAATGACCAACTAGGACAATAGTGCCCATGCACTCCTATCCCCTTAGGATGCCCTTGACACTTTTTCACCTTACTTGCTCCTTTTTGGTCTCTTTGATCTTTTGGGCATCTTTTTCACTTATGGGTCAGCCTTCCAGTTGTCAATTATGAAATTTAAACAAGGGAATCATATAAATACATAGTTATGTGTTCAAAATAAAGGAGCAAGCATTAAGAATTACTATCACCACCTAAGATTGCACTCAAAAGGAACATAAAGCACTCAAAGGCATCCACCTAGTATCCATGCAAGTGGAAAGGGTCTGCAAACTCTACATACACATCATAGGAAGGGGAAGATCATTATTTTCCATCCACACATTCTATTACATTGCTACATTCTATATATAACCCGCTTTTAAGTGTAACTATGCACAAGGGAATCCTAAGGCATAATTTATGCATACACTCACAAGAATTACATGGAGTCTAAGATGTAGTGTAGTGTGTGTTTGTAAGTTCACTCTTAGGGTGACAATTGGGGTCAGTATGAATCACCATTATACATTTTCCTTTTTAATTTTGATGTGGATTGTGTACTTGTGTAGGTGAACTCTTCTTTTGTAGGTTATAGTTACCCTTGGTGATCATTGTGTGACTATCATGTGTTTAGAAGAGAATAAAATTGAAGACCTTATGAAACACCAGAGAGCGAGATGTTGAGATCCTATGCAGTCACCAACACCCAAAAGTGGTCTCCAGTGCCCAAGCACCCTTAACCTTTCCTAGGCACTTGTGTCTCGGCCTCATTCCTACATTTTAGAATTTATACTAAGTATTTATGACACTCTTCCTAGCCTGTTTATCACTTTTCCTAGTAAATATCAGTTCCAGATAAAGCATAAATCAACTAAGTATATTCATCCATCTCACGTGCTTAGGGTTTCATATTTACATCTTAGTTTTCTTGTGTTATCTCTGTATTTTCAGTATTTATATATCATTTGTTTCAGTAGTGACTCTACAATATTAGATTTAATTCAAATTAAATTAAATCATTCGGTGAACCTAACATGAACCTAACTCGTGATCATACATTTGGATCCTCATTTTTATTATTCTATCTTTATGGCTTCTAAAAATTATGTCATCTCCTTGCATGACTTACTTCAAATGCACCCACCTTGCAAAGACATTCTCCAAAAATCCCTAGACACTATGTATCTCCCTCACAATACGCCACCCACTCAAGTAAGTTTCATTTTCTATTGTCTATCTAATGACTCTATTGTTCCTAATCCTCCATCCAATCAACCCATCTTAGAGTCAATTCAAGCTTTGCATTGTTTATTTCAAGACAAAATTCAATCTATGGAAAACACAATTACATCTCTTAAAGCTAAAATCCAACATCTCAAGGATGCTTCTCAAGCCCATGTTAGTTCTCCTTCTACATCTCATTCTACTTCTATGTCTACTACCTATGCTCATATAAGTGAACCCCAAGTCTTACCACTCCCCGTGCCTCTCAAGTTTGATCTCAATGCTAAGCAACATGATATTCTTCCTCAACTCCTCACTCATCAATTGATCAACTTTCCAACTACTCATTGTTATCCTCCTTATCGGCTTTCCAAGTACATAGGTATTCCATTTTGTAATTATCACATAATTAATGGACATAATGATAATGATTTTTATGCTTTAAAATGAATAATTAAGAACCTTAAGCATCAAGGTTTTATCTCATTTTCTACACAACATTTTGCTTCATGCTCAATTTCTAAATCCCATTGGGCTCCTAAATCTAATCCATCTATGTCTAATGAGAATCATTCCATAGTCACTAATTTTCCTTCTTCGGTAAGTCAAGAGTCACCTAAGCAACCTCCTCTCAAAATCAGTCCATCACCTCCTCCTCTCAAGTCTTCTACAATGTTACCCATTCCCACTAAGCAACCTCCTCTAAAAATCAGTCCATCCCCTCCTCCTCTTAAATCCTCTACAAGTATCACCGATTTCAAATAAACAACCACCTTTAAAAATATTCACCCTATTATCTCCTCCTAATAAATCATATACAACGTTATCAATCCAAAATAAGCTACCACCGTTCAATATCTGTAACACCTTGAACAAACTGTTATATTTCTCTTTGCATTACTAACTTTGGCATGTGATTCTCTTAAATGTGGTGTGTTTCCTTGATGGTTGAAAATCATGCTTGTTATGGATAAATAATTTCTGCTCTTGGATTCAGTGGACTAAAAGGATATGGCTTTCAAGAATCCATTTTCACTTCTTATTGATAAGATGCAATCAGATTTTTAGAGTTGCAAACTTATCTCTTTTGACTGACTCATCCTTGGATCAATTTCAGTGATCCAAGGAATGTTTTAAATCTTCTTAACAGACTGAATGGTAAACTGACATTCATTGGTTAAGATACATAATGGACTGAACTTGTGTTTGTTGCAAATTCTTTATTATCTTGAAAGACCGTGCCTGCATTCTGTTGTGTGTGTGCTTAGATCTTCTTGATTGACCTTTGTAGGGTGCTTAATGGTGTTAAGGGAAATAGAAACCTACTTCAGGATTCTTGAGAAAGAGAGAATATAAATGTGTCCTATATCTAATAAGGTCTATCCTAATAGGATTCAAGACTCGGGTAAATTTTCCTAACTCTTTCTACACCACTCTACGTGGGATGACATCCTAACCTAAGTTGTTAATACTAAATTAGTATGAAGGGAAATAACCTAAGGGATGCTAAGTTATTTCTAACCTATTGCCTACACTATTTGGTTAAGCTATGTTATAACCTAAGGTGGCAATCTATTTGAAGGTTATATCCTAAGGTTATACTTTTAAATTAACCTAAGATCTAACCTAAGAAAATTGTATCTATCCTAAGCTAATGGGGTATGAAAGGGAACCTATGGGTCGATTGGTAAGTGGGAGCTAAGTGGCGGTTCCTAAGCTATTAATGAGATGTGATTTTGATTTAATAGGGCAAAGTATTGCTAGACTTGGTAATTACATGGAAATTTAGTGGAACCTATGTGGAGGCATCACTAAGTTTGGAAATGCATGTTGAAGTTCAATTTAGTCTCGCCAACTTTGGATGGTGGTGGTAAGAAGAGATAGGTGGGAATATGCAATTTAATGTCATTAATTCACCTTGGTTTTGGTGAGCAAACCGTCTTGGAAGGCATGCTAGTGGATTTGTTGGGGGTTGTTTTGTTTTGCATGCTTCATGATTTTTGCTCTGCATGGAGCTATCTGGTTCTTCAAACTAGTAGTTCGATCTACACTTTGTGGCTATTTTTGATTTCTCTGATCTATTTTCGATTCGAGGAAAGTATATGAGGCATTGTGGAAAAAGATTATTGTTGGTTGATCTTTCTTGGAGAAGAAGAGGTGTTGGAAACTTGGTTGGAAGTATTCTTCGAATCGGCAGAGGCACTATCAGGCATGATAGGCTCTACCCATTAAGATTTCTTTCTTTCTTCTAATTGATTCATTAAAACAATTCTGCTCACTTGGGATATATTTTTGCATGATGTGCCTGGTTATTTACTTGCATGTTTTCATGAAATCTATGTGGGTTTTGGAATGTGAATCCTTTGTTGTTAATGGTAGTTTTTGGGAACTTTCTCTATACTAGTGATTAGTGGTATTCATGCGAATTTGTATTGAAGCTCTGTAACTTGTACTTGAAGCTCTGAAATTTGTATTTGAAGCTTTGTAGCTTGTATTCGAAGCTTTGTTTCTTACATTCGAGACTAATGTTGAATGAACTGGCTTGTTTCTTGTTTGGTTCTGAATCTTTGTTTAGTCTTGTGTTTCGTTGAGCTTATAGTGGAGCTTCGTGGTTGTTCTAAGCTTGCGTTGAAGCTTTGTGGTTTTCTTTGAGATTTTATTGTTCTAAGCTTGCGTTGAAGCTTCGTGATTTTCTTTGAGATTTTAATGGGACTTCGTGTAGTTTTGGACTGAGCTAGAACTTGGTATAGATCTGAAACTTTGGTTGAATCTTCATATTCAAACACTATACTCTTATTCAATTCTTGTGAACGTTGAACTTATTGTTGATTTGTTGAGTTTTGATCTATACTTACGCTCTGAACTAGAGTTTTATTCTTCTTTTTGGAGTTGAAAATGCTTGAACCTATAATAGAGCATTGTTGTTATTTTGAGCTTGTATTTAGGGCCTTGGGTTTCATTGTAGGCTCGTATTTGATCTTATGTTTGTCTGAGCCGGTGTTAGAGCCTTGTGGGGTTCTGAACTTATGTTCGAAGCTTGTATTTGACATTGTACAGGTATTCCATTATTGTGAAGTTTTTAACTCATGTTGGAATTGACGTGTTGATTCTTTACTTGTAATGTGAGCTGGGTTTTTTTGGTTTTAAGGAGTTGTAAAGTTTAAATCCATCTTTGGATTGTCTGTTCGATAAGGTCTTGAGAGTTTTGTTATGGTAGAAGTAGACTGTTTAACTTCTTGTCGAACTGTTGTGGTACTTCTATTTTGGAGACTATACCGCCCTCTTTGAGCATGACAGGGTGTGTGAAAATGAAGTGTTTTCCTTTTTCTTCTCTACCTGAGCGAACCCGTGACTTGTGGAAGGCTTGACTGTTGTTGTAGAAGGATTAAGGGACTGGAATTATATCTTGTTATGGGTATTGATGATTTTAGTTCGTTTGGAACAGTCGAGCAATTTTTAAAAGGTTTATGGAATGTATTATTTACTTTCCTTCTTGTTTTTGATGTTGAAACAAATACTTCCCTGTCATAAGCCTTTAACTAGAACTTGAGAGGCTTGTGGTGAATATGTTCAGTTGAATTGGAGGAAGTTTGGGACAGTGTTTGTCTTAAACGAATTGTTTATTTTTCTTAATCTCTTTTGATCTTTCATCTGATTCGTGGGTTTTAATAGAATGTTGAATATAAACCTATTATATTGTGTGTTGTACGAAAGGATACAGTATCACTGATTTGAATGCTTGGTAATGTTGCTCTTATTTGGGATCGTGAACTGCTTTCTCATTTGCATTTTGTTGTTGATGATTTGTAATGGGAATTCAGTCTTTGAGTCGTGAGATGTATTGACCCTTGTAATCTTTTGTGATAGGAGGATTTCTACTCCCTTATGGTTTCATTGATTGAACCTCCAAGTTTTAAAAAGAGAATTGAATTTGATCTCTTGGGGACAGTTACTGTTAGGGACTGTACTGTGAAGTTCATTCGAGTTTTGAATTGAACTTAAGTTTGGTGAATGGAAATAGGTAACCAGTTGTAAGATTTGTGATGGAAAGTTGTAGTGTGCATTCTTTGACTGTGCATTCAGTTTTTGGTTCTCTTTTGGGAATTAGTTAAATAATTTCTAAGCTTGAATTAGATAAGGGATTTCATTTCATAGTATAAATGAAATGAAATATGGATTGGGTCCTTTTCTATTTGAGATTCTTTTTCTATTGTCTGTATAAGTTCATTGACTGAACTTCTCTTTAATTAATTCTCTTCTGAGATGGAAACTTCTTGGATGGTTTAGATAAGAGATTTAAACTGTTGAGTCTAGTTAGGATTTGTGGACAGTCTAGTTTTAGACCTTTGAATTATATCTACTAACATATAGAAGTTAGTAGGACTCTCAGTTAGACTGTTTTGTTTCCTAATCTTCTTGGATTGAATTGGGATTCTTGTTTAGCTGTTGTCTCTTTATTTATGGACTCCTCTATGGTTATATTTGGACTGAGGTAGTGTTGTGTGTTCTAAACCTGATTCTATCCTTAAGATGATGTGTGTAGAGGGAATAAGTATGTATTGATTCTCTTCTTTTTTATATGGAAAGATGAAGCATATTAATATGAGCTATGTTGTAACTAACCTCTTTTGCTGCTTGGGAAAGTTAAATGTGTATTCTATTCTTATGGAATTATGAAACAATTAGATGACAAGACTTTTGTCTGTTTTGAAGTAATTGATAGGATCAATTAAGCCATATGATATAAATGCAAGTGTTGCAGATTATATTATGCTCTTTTCTTAAAAAGTGAATTCAGATTCTCTTAATTGTACTTCTTTCTAGAGGTTATTACTTATGATTGTTTGTATGATGTTTATTAATTGTTTCATTAAAGCAGATTTGTTTAATGAAACAATTAGTGGAATGTACTTTACTTTAATGCTTAGTGCTTATCATGCTCAGTTCATTGGCGACCCGCTAGCAATTTTTGCATATGGACATCGTAAGTGATAAAAGAAGACAAGAAATTTTATGATGTATTGGATTATTTAATTTTGGATCTTATGTAAAGAGTTTGAATCATTCTTGAGATGTATTGGAAAAGAAAAGTGTTGTTCTTTTAAGATCTTAATTATGATTGACATGTAAAATGTTTGAATTGCATTGTCTTGTAAATGTATATTTTAAATCATGAATTGAAAGGTTTTGTGTTTGACTCAAATTTGTGATGTGAATTCTTTGGTACTTGAATGCCAGAATTAATAGTGATATCTTGGCAGTATTTCTTATATCTGTTTGTATACTATTGCTATTATTAGATATCGAGTTGGATTAAGGAGATAGTATAATCTCCCTATTATAATGAACTTGTTAAATTACAAAATATGTCATTCTTTAACTACACAACTATAGTTTAATAATGAAATATGCATGGGACATACAATTAAACTATATGTGTAATGAATGATAAAAAGGTTATGAGGAACCTAACAGAATAATCTTCCTCATAACATACTTATTCCTTAAGATGTTGTGTGTAGAGGAAGAGTATTCTGTTAGGTTCCTCATAACCTTTTTATCATTCATTACACATATAGTTTAATTGTATGTAGTTTAATTGTATATAGTCAAGTTAATAGCATGTTTAGGGTAGGTAGTATCTTTTAATGACTCAAGGTACCTCGACACATCTATTTGACTTTGGTCAACCGAGTATGCCCATATACCCTAAGTCATCATGAGTGTCTTCCTATAATAAATTATGTTTCTAACCCAGGCTAGGGTTAAACCTTGGGCAAGTGGACGGACGGTAGTCAGTAAAGACCATTCTAGATAATAGAAAAGTGAGGTGAAGGACATATTCTAGAATGACAAGTATGTCGTCTAGGAATAGTAACATGAACAGTATGTTGAAAATCTTTGGCCAAAGTATCGCAAGCTGCTGGTTGCGTTGTCCAATGTCACCTAGATTAAAGCAATGTGATGTCAGATGAATATTGGTAACAAATATTTAGATAGGTTCTTTAAACAGATCACTCAGTACCCATAATAGGGTAGGAGAACCAAGTATACATGGTATACATAAAGTATTCTATACTTTAAGTTAACATGAGAGATTGGTTGATAACCGAGTCATGGAATGAGAGATTAGTAGCATACCGAGTCATTGCAGTTGCATATGGTTATCTGTTATGAGATTGATTGGCATGGAATGTGTGTTCTAAATGATGTTTGATTTAGAACAGAGAATATTTTGTTTAAAAAAATCCCTTGTTTCTAAAGTGTTAAAATGGGAATGTTACAATATCCCTCCTCAACCTACTCCACTTCTACGTCTAATTCTCTTTGTCAAATAAGCTAATCCTTACATTGATGGCCAAGACACATTTCAAACTCCACCACCATGCCATAATACTTCTCACATCGTCACATAACTCTCCATCATTGGTACACTTAAGGGGCATTGCACATACGCCCCTTCTAGCGAGTGTCGGTTGTCTTTAACATCTACTATCACACTTAATGACACATTTTCCTACACATGTTCAAAACTGTCATACACACAATGTATCATCATTACCCTATGATACACTCTAGCTCCATGGTTCATATTCGATTTCTGAGGGTATAAATATGAAATGAACCTCACCACATTCACTTTTTCATGCTCTATACTTCATGATCTATCTTTCTAGCACACATTATCAAACCATTACCCTATGATGCACTCTAGTTCCATGGTTCATACTCAACTGTTGAGGGTATAAATCTGAAACGAACCTCACCACATTCACTTTTTCACACTCTATGCTTCATGATCTATCTTTATAGTACACATTATCAAACCATTACCTTATGATGCACTCTAGTTCCATGGTTCATACTCAATTGTTGAGGGTATAAATCTGAAATGAACCTCACCACATTCACTTTTCATGCTCTATGCTTCATGATCTATCTTTCTAGCACACATTCTCAAACCATTTCCTAATGACACACTCTTGTTCTATGGTTCATTCTTGATTGTTGAGGGTCTTTTATAAATTAACCTCATCTTATACACATCCATTGGGGGCACACTACTCCTATCACATTCACATATTGCATACCATTTCATCACACTCATACATTGCATTTGCATATCTTGGTTGCACTTACTCTTGCTTTCTTATACTACTTACATGATGCACTTTTCTTACTATGCTAGTCAGATACTTAGTATGTCATTATCTTTCTATATACACACATGCACATTCACTTGGTATTTAGTTATGAATACGAGATATTACGAGTTCTTACACACCTGCAATGATGTTTGGAATTTTACTTTTACCAGTCCCACCAAGACTCCTAAGGGCATCTACTTTCTCTAGTATAACATACTACATAAGTTCTATTTCTACATTTTTATTATTACAGTCACTTTACTTTTCATTGATTTATAGACGCTCTTGACATACTATTTATATTTATAACATGATAATGAGTGCTTCATGTGTATCGTTTATATTGCAAAGTATTACATTCAACCATGGGTATCGATACACTTTAATTTTAAATGTTTTCCATTTTATGCTCTTGTTTATGGGCTATGAACTATGTATTGTTTGATCATTATTTGTATGCTTTTGGACACTTCAGCCATGATTTTCTTGTGATATTGTGAGTGATGACCCATGTTTGAAACTTGATTTTCATGGTTTATCTTTATATGCACACTTGTTTGTTATAATATTTTTCTATTACATGCTTTGATTACACTAACACATATTACTAGCTACTTTGCTTACATGTGCCTTGGTTTATACCATGTACATCCCCTTGTTGCACCCTATTGCATTGGTGGTTTTTGTCATTGATGTCATATGGAATTTATGGAAAAGGAATAATGAAAGAGCATTTAGGTTAGGTGGTATTCAATGGTGCTCAGTGGTTCATGTTGGTTTCAGGAAGCTTGAGCCATGATTCAAGTTAGTTTTAAGGTGTTATAAGCTCAACTTGATTGGTGGTTAGTCTCTAAAGGAAGAGTACAAGTTGGATTTCTAGTTTCAAATGGTCTATAGGTCATTAATGATGTTGTAAACATGAGTAAAATGTCTCACATGGTGTATTAGGTCATCTAGTGGAAGTTGCAATTGAAACTGATCCATTTAGGCATATTTCTGGTGCCTAATGAAGTGTGATAAGTTGGTACAGGTCATGGAAAGATCAAGTGAGTATCCTAGTAATAGTTTCTACATCATGTGTGAGCAAAAAAAAAGGATCGGTTTAGGTCCTAGGGTCAAAATTTAGAAGTGCTCGAGAAAGTGGCTTTGAGAACTCATGATACGGGCTCAAGAAAATGAGATGGGATAGAATATTATATGTATAATTATGGGAAATTATCTTATGTATCATGTGGAGAGGTGAGTTTTGGTTCTCCAAGAAAAATTTCATCAAATTATGAGAAAGTAATGCTATTTTTTCTAAAACAAACTTTTTACAAATTACATTGTAAGGTGTCTAGATTCTTAAAAATCAATAAAAAATATAGTGCATCCTTCGGATAAATCATAGAAGGAATTTTGTAGAGGATTACAATATTGAGGTATTTCAAAAATTTTCAGGTGAATTGGACAAGTATTAAGAAAGTTATGAGCATTCTTCTTCTGGTGTTCATTCTCTCTTCAAAGCATCTTCTTGAGTTTAGTGGAAAAATTTAAATTTTCCAACTCTAAATCATTGGTGCAAACGATACATCTCTCTAGAATCATAATATACCTCATGTGAGTCAAAATGATGATCCCATTTCTTTGAAGGTGAACTATGCTATATGGGCATGTTTGTGTTGTGCGGGGATTTAGGAAAATCATGTTTTTGAGCCTCACGAGATTGAAATTCTTGAGAAAAATGTTGTACAATATCCTTGACAATGTTCATGAGGTTTTTTTCTCCTTTACAAGAGAAAAATGGTATGTTAAGGCTCTCAAATGCAATGGTGAAGAGTGAATAATCTCAAAAAGGGCTTATGTTGAGTTACCTTGCCAAGTAAGATGTGCATATATGAATTTGTTTGAAGAAATTTTATTCTTGAAAATTCTCTTCCAAGACCTGGAGTAAAATCCTCCTGCTTATCATGAGGCATAGATGTCAAATAAGGTACTTCTATGTTCAAACTAAGGCATTATGAAAGAAAGCGAGGATCAACTACTAACATTGGCAATGTGAATACAACTCTGTACATTTTGAAAGTTTCATAAAAAGTGTGGGGTTGGAATATGATTTTCGGAATTTTTTGTTCTCTAATAAGGACAAGAAGATATTATTCTTCTTCCATGAAATTCTTGGCTTCACCTATAGCTTAGTTCATCAATGTTGAAATCAAAATGTTTTTATTAAGTCTTCGTGCTAAAAATTTATGCACTTTGTCTTTGAGGATCTTGGTGCATTATTGTATTTATCTCTCTTGCAAATAATTTTGGAAAGGTGGAGTTTTTTTCATAAAGTATACATAAATTTAAATTTTTGGTTTTCAATCAAGATTAAAAGAGAAATTGAGTTTTCGGTGCTCTCGGGTTGCACTGAGTAGATCAAACCCTGCATCTAGGGTTTAGAAAATATTTTTTCTTGAATCTCATGTTGAATCGTGACAGAAAATTATAATTTTTGAAAAAATATGTCTCCCTCATAAAAATAGTTGAAATTTTTTTATTTATAATTTCATCTAGTGTGTTGAAATATTTCTATGATAGAAGTTTTAGATTTCGTGGAAATGGCAATGAGGGTCATGTTTTTAATGATTTCTATAAAATTCCTTATCAAGAATACATCAAATCTCTTGAACATGTTATAAAAACTAATTTATTCCTAGATAAGGGTGAATATTGATTTGAATCAAGGAGAAAATATCAAAATAGTAAATACTTCAAAGTGCCATTTGTGAGTTTCACTCAAGAAAGTAAAAAGTTTGATATTGAAGTCTTTGAGTAAAACTTCTTCAATGAGAATTCAATAGTCTATCTAACGGGGTATTTTTGATCTCGAGTAATGGTCAAGAAGGCACCATTATAGTGGAGATCATGTTTTGAATGAAAAATCATTACTGCTCAGTTTGAAACACGTTGATTTTGATAAATTCTTTTACTTTGGAAGATAAATGATGCAAGGTCTGTTCAATTCGAGCTGAACAATCTTGTCCATACAAAGCAAAATTTTGTTGAGATTTCAATAAGAAAATGAAGATTTAGGAGATCGAAGTTTTGAAAGGGAATGTAAAAGGTTTGTGCATATAGAAAAAAACGTTGTAGAACAAATTTTGTAAGATGATGTGTGTGATGAAAAATAAAATACTGAACTATTATAGGTGTGTGAAAGTTCTTAATGAAGATTGATGAAAGTGAAGGAAATGTTTAAATTAATGTAAGTGTGCATGTTGATGTATAGAGAGGGTATTGAGGCAAGTTTAAAAAGATACATAGGAGACTTTATCACAAAGATATATAAGCTAAAAACAAAGAGACCTGGGAAGATTTAAAAATAGAGACTGAGAAGCTTTAAAAGTAGAGATAGAGAAGCTTAAAATAGAGACCTAGAAGCTTCAAAATAGTAATGTTGAAGAACAAAGATAAAAAAGAACTTGAAAATAGAGAGATATAGGAATTGTGAAGTCAGATGTTTTGTGTGATAATAGAAAACAAAAAGATAGATATTTTAGTAGGAGTGAGTTGTCAAATTTGAAGATCAACCTTGACTTTCTTCTAGGAATTCAAGAATAATAGGTGAGTGCATCAATTGACAAGATAACAGGTGAACAGAGGAGTGAATGAAGTAATGAAAGTTGATGAAATATTAGGTCAATTATGAAATATAGTTTTCTAATCTAGGATCACTATCAGGTGTCTTGACATCCAAATTGAAGTGTGGTTAGATTTTTATGTTCTTACTGAGTTGTAGCTCAGTCTAATCAGGAAGTGGTTGCTTTCTAGAAAGTTGTGGCTTGCATATTGTCAAGTTATTTCTTGAATTGAAGTTGTAGCTTCATTAGTTGAGTTGTAGCTCAAAATTTTTGTAACCTCTTGGCCTATAGTGTAGTGGTTTAGTGGGTTTTATCCCAAATTGGGTTTCCCACTTAAAAATATTGTCTCATGTGTGTGTGTGTGTGATTGTTGTTGATGTTTTGATTTGTACAACTGATTAAGTGAACAATCGATTGGTTTGGTTTAAGGTTGGATTGAAAACTAATTCACCCCCTCACATTGTTACATTTTCTAACACCCCTACCCCATTTAGGCATCAACTTCAGATCAACATCATGTCCTCTCTTTTGGGCCACACATTCCCTCTTTGTCATCGCATGCACCCTAAATGAGGGGGTCATACATTGGGTGAATAAATCACCCCTACAATAGTTCATAATATACAAAGTATAAAATAACAAAGGAAAAGAGTTATAGAATGGCCTATAATCTAATTCGAGTCCTTAGCAAAGCACAAACAAAAACGCCGGACTCGGATAGTAGCGCTGGGTGCCTATCTCCTCCCTTAGGTGATAATTTCCTAGGGGCATACAAAGTAATATTCTTAGATCATAACATTTAAAAAAATATTCGAGCATTTCTATAGTTACTGAGGCATAGTCCTTTAGTTATAGTATGCAAGCAATCTCCTACGATTTTAATTAGGATTTTAATCGGAACAAATCAGTACATTCATAACTAATTTGGGACAACGGGAAAAAATTAGGGATGTACCATCTGTAGTGGTTCTTATCAGGTAGAGTCATAGATGGAGATTAAAACTAAACCTCTCTCCCCAACACTTGCTCTTTGGCATGAGATCACCCAAAAACTCACACTTGGCATGAGATCTCCCAAAAAACTCACACTTAGCATGAGATTGCCCAAAAGCTCACACTTGGCACAAGATCACCAAAAATATCACTCTTAGCATGATATCACCCAAAAATTCACTCTATACAACATTTAAGGAAACTTTAATATCCTTTTACACTCTTTTACATTAGGTGCACACTTTCCTTATTACATACTTTCAAAATTTTACATACTTGTACATGTTTCTACTCATATTTTTCATATACATGACTTTGACTACTATTTCTCTCTTCTTTTACAATTTCATCCTTAATACGCAACAATAATCAACCTATAATAACAAATATAAGCATAAGCACAAAAAAATATACAACACAACGCATACGCTTCACCCCTAGGGTCACTTTCCTTTCCTAGTTTCCATGCTTCACTTAGCATCATTCCACACTTCACTTGTCCACTCAACACACATTTCACCACATGCTCTATAAGATCATAAGGTACACATCTCTTGTATACTTTATGTTATCAAGTTTTCACTCAAAAATATAAATTCGGAGAAAATGTAGATTCAAAATAACACACTTGGGTACATTTATAGGTCTTAAAAGTATACTAGCATCTATATGATTCCTAAGCAAGAAAAATAATGGTTGAAAACTATTTTTGGCCTCTTTTCTATTTTTATTTGGTATTCCATACCCTATAGCCTAGTGAAGACTTTACTATTCTATTTTTATGGCTTTAGACACCAACACCTAGCTAGGACAACAACACCCATGAGCTCATGTCCACTCACTGGGCACCCTTGACCCTTTTTCACCTTACTCACTCCTTTTTGGTCTCTTTTATCTTTTGGACATCTTTTTCATTTATGGGTTGACCTTCTAGTTTTCAATTTAAAAATTCAAACAAGGGAATCATATAAATACATAGTTGTGTTCAAAATAAAGTACCAAGCACTAAAAATTACTATAATCACCTAAGATTGTACTCAAAAGGCATCTAAAGAACTCAAAGGAATCCATCTAGCATCCATTCAAGGATTTGCAAACTCTATATACACATCATAGAAAGAGGAAGTTCATTCTATTCCATCCACACATTATATTAGATTTCTACATTCTACCTACATTTTTCTATCAAGTGCAACTTTCACAAGGGCATCCTAGGGAAAAATTTATACACACACTTACAATAACTACATGGAGTCTGAGATGTAGTTCAACACTTGGTCATAAGTTCACTCTTGGGGTGATCGTCGAGGTAAGTTTGAATCCCCTTTCTATATTTTCATTTTTAGGTTTGATGTGGTTTTGGGCTTGTGCGGGTGAACTATTCTTTTTTTTGGTTATAGGTACCCTTGACGATCATTGTGTGACTATCGGGCGATTAGCGAGAGAAAAAAATCAAAGACCTTGAGACACACTAGAGAAGCGAGATGTTGAGCCCCTTTATAGTCACCAACTCCCATAAGTGGTCTCCAAAGCACCCAGACACCCTTAACCTATCCAAAGTGCCCATGTATGGCCTCACTCATGTATTTTAGAATTTATCTTGATAATTTATGACACTCTTCCTAGCCTATTTGACACTTTTCCCCAACAGATCAAGCATAAACAAGATAAGTCTCTTCATCTATATCTTGTGCTTAAGGTTTCGTATTTACATCTTAGTTTTATTGTGTTTTCTCTATATTTTAGTATTTATACATAATTTATTTTAGTAGTGACTATTTAATATTATATTTAACTTAAATTAAATTAAATCATTCACCTATCTAGCATCTTATCCAACATAAATTTAACTATCTCACTTATAGTGATCGGGGATCATTTTAAAAAGTTCCCTAAACATCCCTAAATG
The DNA here is from genome assembly GCA_018340775.1 of Taxus wallichiana var. yunnanensis. Lineage (NCBI taxonomy): Eukaryota > Viridiplantae > Streptophyta > Pinopsida > Cupressales > Taxaceae > Taxus > Taxus wallichiana. The sequence goes on from CM031244.1 coordinate 704,851,229, forward strand.
ATGTCGGTGTAGAATATCATGTCGATATCTTTCCAATGATTGTAATAACGTGAAAAAGCGAACATTGGGAGCTCTAGATATGTCTGGTCAAAGTTCAGTCAACGGGAAAGTCAACTATGGTCAACTAGTCAATATTGGACCAATGGCACTATGACACGTGGTGAAAAGGTGAAAGGGAGTCGTATGTTGGTTTTCGATCTTCGGTCTTCGATGGTCGTAAAATATTTCTCATCGGAACAAGAGGCTCAACTTTTGTTATGGAGGGGAGCTCGGCCGCCGTGTGGACTATGGTATTATCGCGATGTGGTGGGTCCACAAGCCACCACGTGGCTTGCCACCATGAATCAAATTTGTTTGATTTTCCAATCATAGGTTGACATGTGGTCTTTTTCATCATATCTCATGTGGATCGAATTTCATATTACTTTGTAATTATTTTTCATGCATTATGCCACATACTACGCATATGTATATATGCCTTAATATTAATGTTCAAACATTAGTATAAACCGCACTTACCCACATAACCGCCATATATGCCAAAGCTTCCACGTGGTGGATGGGAGTGAAGTGGTTGTTGGGGGGGCTAAGCCATATGTGGATGTTTCCACATGAATGGAGGATGGGTAAGGTTTTTTTAAAACCTTATCAAAACTTAAACCCACCAAATGTGGGATTTATTCCACTTAAAACTCCACCGCCAAATGGGATTTTATCCCTTTAAATATGCTAATCCACCACCATGGGGAATTAATCCCATTTTTCATGTATGGGTTAGGCTTATAATAGCCTTAGGATAAAATAATATCACATTATTTTAGGGCCCTATTTTTGTATAAATAGGGAACCCATTCTATTGTAATGGACACACACACAACACAATAGAGAAGCTCATTCCTAGAGCTTGGAAAGGTGGAGAGCGAGCCAAGAGGAGAGTTAGTTGCCATGGGCATAGTTGTGTGAAGACCTAATTTATTTAGGCATTATTGTGGCTAGGAGTTATTAATACTACCTAGTCGGCCCATAGCACCACACCAAATTATTGTGAATCTGGAATATCAACCAGAGTGCCATAGGGCATTACGAAGCATCTGGAAGGCTGATCAAGAACCAGAGCATTCCAAACAATGGAGTTGGTGCCATCAAGCTTTCCGAATATGCTAGGAAAGGGGAAGTCGGGTGCTATTTTTCACCCTTGTCTTATGAAGGTCTAGTTATTCTTCTAAGCAAGTTCTTAAATAGTTTCCATTAGGTTTTCTTGTGAAAGTACTATTGTAACTTACAAGTTTTGAATAGTGGAACAGTTTGATAAGAACCCAGGAGACATAGGTAGTTTCCAAACTGTAATCAATCATTGTGTAATTGTCTTTATTGTCTTGCATTAATTTTTAATTGATTACTTAAAAGGAGAAAATTTTGATAAATAATTAAAGCCTACAAGGGTCCGAGATCAAGTAGATTAAAACTTGATTATTTTCAGATCAATTTTGGTATTAGAGTTGGTTAGCTCCATTTATGCTTCAGTAAATCTAATTAATAGAGTGATTTCTTCAAGATTGGTGCAATTGGTTTAGTTTGTGTGAACAGGGCTCAAGTACGCTATGGGAAAGATGTTTAAATAGGCAAAGCTTGGGGAAATTGAAGCTTATAATCACCAGATCTAGGAAGAGAAATCTCTCCTGTGATCAATGTATTACTCCTTGGAAGAGGAGAATGCTCATTTGAAATCAGAATTTCAAACCAAGGATGAGCTCTTGGCAAGGTTGCCGTGTGGTGATCAGAGGAAGGAAATACCTTCAACTTCAGATGCAGAGACTAGGACAGACAACTACACTGTAAGTTATTCACCATTAGAATCTTCTTCTTCCTCCCATTTGGTTTTAGATTTAGGTAATGAAGTGTTTGGTTTGTTTGAAAAGCATACTAGAGGCATTGGATCCAAGTTACTAGATAAAATGGGATTTGATGGAAGAGGCCTTGGTAAAAATGGCCAAGGTATTGCTAACCCAATGCAGGTCGAGGATCGCCCTCAATTTTGCGGAGTTTAAGTTATCCTAGTGTGGGAATGGATATTGGAGAATGCTTCAAGAAAGATTATGGGAGACAAGCTTCTGAAAGCAAAGTGATTACCCCAATAGTCCTACAAGAAGATTCTGAGCAGGAAAGTTGTGCTTTGTCATAACAAGCGAGGATGTGATAAGAGAAATCATTGAAAAGGTAATGAGATTCCACCTCCAGTTTCTTATCATAATAAGAAGCACGGTAAAAATTTTGATCCACTTTTTCATCTTAAGAAGTATGTTTATGACTTTTAGAAGATGTGGAATTCCTTTCCATGTACTTTTTGTGGATTGCATAATCATTCAGTGGCTAGATCTGGAAGAGAAGGACAACTTTGGAGAAGTTGATGTTGTTCATCGGGAACAAGGAAAATTAGAAAGACTAATCTCGTCATGCAGAGTCAAGAAATGGTAGAAAGAGTTCCATATCCCCAAAGAAGGAGATTAAGAGGAATTTTTGTGCTCATTGTTAGAGGAATGGGCATTGGGTGGAAAATTACTGGAAATTGCATCCATCTCGCCATCAGAGTAATGGCAAGCCAAAGATGGAATAGAGGCCTATTGTAAAGGTAAAAGAAGTTTCTACTCCACCACTAGTTGACAAGTCAACCCAGGACCAAGTAATACCTAAAAGTGAAAGTCCTTTAAAATGGGTAAGTCAACAATTTTTCAATTATATATTGCATTCTCCAATCTCCATCCCCGCACTAGGATATATTGCATTCTTCAATCTCCTAATTATATATTGCATTCTCAATATTGAGATGCACACTCAATGAGATAGTACTCTATTGAGTGTCCTCTTTATAGATTAATATAGTGCCTTGTGATATGAATTTGTTCATGTGTGTTTTATTTGTAAACTTGGTTGTACTTGGAACAAACAATTTTAATTGATTTTTGCAATGCTTCGAGGTGCATTATTTATTTGTGTTGTTTTTATTGTTTAAATGTGGGTGCTTATCCATTTTTCTCAATTTATCAAGTTTTCCCTTATTTAACTACTATCGAAAATGGAAGATTTATGATTTTGATGCCACTTGGCTATTTTTGTCTAGTGTGGACCTTCTTAAATGTTTGAATGAGCATGTTATATTATACTTTATGTGCTTATGTCTTTTACATCGACATGGTACATTCCATGTATGGACTATGGGTTATACCCAAAGGTTGCATGACTATATTTCCCAAGGATGCATGTCATTAGGCTTTTGGTTTTTCAAGTGACAAGGATCTATGTGTTCAAGTCCATAGAGTGACCCGTCTGCTTTTAGTACTATTATTTTTGTCTCTATTTGGGAGGCATATGGAATATTTTGAGGAGGATTATGGAGTTTTGGGAGCCATATGGAGTTAGTATATATGATTCATGAGTTACTCATATGATTCCTTGATATGTTTTATGGTGTTGAGGCTTGATGCTCATCATTAATAATGTAATATTTGATCTCATCTTGACACTGCGTGGTTATAGTTGTGGGTTTGAGTTATGTGAAACTTGTTACATATTATTATTGTGATGCCTTACTATTATATTGGGAAATTTTTACGTATATTAACTATTCCAGGGGCATGTGTATTGGGTACTATGTTATGTGGACTATACTTATCCTCCCCATGGTTAGGTAGGTGGTGTTGTTATGATACAACCATGAATTTTTTTATAGGGTGTAATACGAAGTTGGCACGTGTTATAGTTTTGTGTCGATTATGGCCCCATAATTTAATGTATTTGTTGGTGCCCTATGAAATCAATGGAATTTAATTTTCTTAATAATGAAAATATTAATAAACATGAATCAAAATAATAAAATAATGATAAAACTAATAATATAGGGTTGTTTCCTTGAGAAAATATTGGACATGCGTATCAAACTAAGGATTAATTAACTATGGTAGAGAGAATAACCAATCTTCATAAAACATTAAAGATTTATGAAATTTTCAAACCTTGATTATTCCCTTGTGGAGTACTCTTTAGTGGAAAGGAGCATTTAAACTAAGTTACAATGTTTGTCATTATTTTCCCTCTAGTTATCCCTCACTTTTTATAGCATCAAGGATGATGCTCTTGTATGGGGGAATGTAATACCCTACACCGTTATACTCTGTAAGTGATGTTGAAGACCATTTTTAAGAAATGGTTCCTTTCGAGATCACCTCAATGTTGCCATCATAAATTTATAACATGAAAAATTTAAAATTTTGGTCATGACAACACAACCCCCACTTGATAGCGGGCCTGCTTGTTAGCTCGATCCCTCCGCCATATGATGAAGTAACCCACATGATGATACAGATCATCTCCTTGGAAGGAAGGTTTGTCACTTTGTTCCTGTGAAACACCTTATTTTTCTTAATCATTTTCGTAGGGATCGTCTAGTTTGTTTCCCCCATTACTTGCTGAACTCTCTTGAACGCTCCATTCTTGAGTTTCAAAAGCATTCCTGGGTGGTTCCTTTGCACCAAGGGCTCATTTTGTTGTTACAAAAATGCTGTCTACTCAGGTTTCCTGGTCTCCCATCCTCCCCTAGCTTGATTCCCCCTTTGCCGAGCTCTGCTGCTGCCAGCCCTGTTTCTCCTCTCTCTGCCCCTGCCACCGCTGCTGTCACCCCCATGCCGGCCGTTCAGGCTTCTTCTCCCATTCCCCCTACTGATGCTCCCGCCCCCCACTTGGCCTCTACCTCGCGGAGACCGGTTACCAGGGCTTCTAGGAAGCTTAACCTTGAGACCCTTGCTGTGGAGAAGGGTTCTCATGAATTTGAAATTGCTCATGACCTCCTGCATATCAGTAGTGCCCCCCGGGAAGTGCAATTGGAAATCCCTACAAAAATTTGGAATCCTTAGAGGCGAGATATGAAATTGTTAAAGGATGAAGTTAAAAACTTGACAAAACAGAAAGGAAAGAGGAAGAAGGAGGAGGAGGAGGATGTGGACAACAGCCAAATTGAAGATATATATAAGAAATTTTACTCCTTGGACTCTCGCTTAGGGAAGGCCAAGACTAGGCATGATTACAACATCGCCATCTTTAGGGCGATTGAGGAATTTATTGAACAACACGTCAGAAGTGTCTCCAACCTAAGCGGAGTGCCGGAAACTCTTTGGGGTACTGATAAAGAAAGCAAGAAGACCTTGGAGCAGCTGGATTCTAATGACGCTGCCCATATGACTACTTTGGGTATGTTTAAATCTTGGAAGAATATCAAAACCATCATAGACAAAGCTACTAGGAAGTAGCTGCAGTTGATTCTGTTGTCCTTGTTTATTTTTTTGCTATTTTTTACGGATCCTTTACTGCTTTTTTGCAGTAATTTTGCTGTTCTGTCTCGTTTTGGTAGCTATTTTTAGCTACTTTGAACATCATTGTAACATTTGGATTCTGATCCTTTTCACTCTGGTTCTCTTGCTTATCCTGGCTTTTAGGCCTTCTTTTATAATCAAGGGTATAGTCCCTTTCAAAAAACTATTTGCTAATAATAAAAAAACACAACCCCACTTGAAAAAATTATTTCTTGGTCATTTTAAACCCTTATCATTCTATAAAATCTAAAATTTTATTACGAATTTATAAAAGTACAACAATGTAATAAATAAAATTTACTAAAATAAAAATGCTAAGTAATTTATTTGATACTTTGAATGAAAGGGAAAGATACTAACTGAAATAAAATTACCTCATAGTGATCTTGGACTGAATAGAATGTTAAAAAGAAAGTGTAGAGTATCGCGGTGAACCTAGGAAAATTACGGTGGAGGAAGATCTATCCGGACTAGGGCACATGGGGAAGGATGAAGGTGCTTAGGGCACCATGGTATGTGGAATAGATCATAATATGATCTTGGTATGGTCACTAGGTCTTCACAAGTACTTCTCCTTTTGTCACATGGATTTTGCACTAGCATCGCGATGTCATCGTGAACCTATGAGGATAAGAATCACTGCAAAACCCCACATAAAACATCAAACCCTAAAAAAAGGATGCATATGAGGGGTTAGGCGCTGTCGTTAGCAGCCATAATGGTGGTATTACAACTAAGCGTTATGCTACATCTCAGACTCCAATGTAGTTCTATATGATTATGTGTGTAATAATGTGCCTAGGATTCCCTAAAACCAATTACACATAGATAACGGGAAATAGCTAGATAAAATGTAAAATGGTGGATAAAATAGAATAAAATTCCCTTTCCTATACGAGTGTGTGATATAGAAAAGTGCCCAAATGTAGTTCGTTGCTATATATAGATAGCTATCCCTTAGTAGAAATATTCTGCCCATAAGATAGTGTGTATGTTGTGTTTATATAGGTATCTCTTTCTCAAATTTTGACACTAATGACCTAATATGCCGACTAGTATCTAGGGAGATACGAGGAAAACTGAAAATACCAACCTAAAATGTATAAATTAAAACCAAGTATGACGGGGATTAGAGTTCCTATAAATTAGGACCAAGGCACCCTCATCCCTCTTTAGGCACCCTAGTCAAATACTAGAGATGAAAACTAAGTTAAAAATGCTAGATAAGATTTCTTGAGAGATGATCGGAAGCGTGTGAGTGAGTGATGACTATGCAAGATAAACAACGAAGAAGACCAACTAGGTGATGACTAGACTAGGGGATGGGTCATCGGTGAATAATTTTCTTACTTAAGATCCATATATAAAACAACATACTTAGTGGTATAATAATAGTATTAAGTGCATGCTTTTGTGACTAAATTCTCCCCTACTTTATGTTGGTGAGTGAAAGCTCGGTAATATAAAGTAGTTAGAGATGCGTACTTGAGAGAATTTTGGAGAATCCCATGATGTAGTAGACCATGTAGATGTGGTAGAAGAGTGTGCCAAATGAAACCATATAGCATGATGAACCATGGATAAACGTGTTGATCCATGCAACAACATAGAGAGAGATGTAAAACCATGATAAAGTTCACTAAACAAGGGTGATGATTTTAATATTGATTGAATTGATGATTTTGAATTTTGTATGATGACGATGTGATGGCTTAGGGAGTGATCGGTTCCTAACCTTGATTATGTGTGCATGAAAAATCGGGGATTTTGGTGTCACGCCCTAGAGGAAGAGTGTAGGGAGAAAAGTGTGTTATTATCCAACCTTTAACTACATCCTAAAGATCTAGCCACTATAGGCAAATAGATCAAATTTTCAGTGATTTTGGATCCAAATTTTTGATCAAATCAGTTGACCCATATAGGAGTGGTATAGGAAAGGAAATATTTTCCCCCACTCCATGGGTGTTACCGCAATGTGTGATGGCTTCCAAGTTAGGTCATCTGGAAGAAAATGTGAAATATATGATGGCTTCCAAGTTAGGTCATCTAGAAGCAACAAAAATGTAGAATAACTTCCCATGTTAGGTCATCTGGGAAAGTAACAAATGTAACTCCCAAGTTAGGTCATCTAGGAGGCTAAATGTGTTATATTGTATCAATTAAATGGTATGATTTCAATTGTTAGAGACTTGAACACATTGATTGATTATTTGTTTTGATTTTTTTAACTCATAGACATATTTTACGCTTATTTCCCTAGGTTAGGTCATTAGGGGAATTGATAGAAAATGATGAAAATTCACATGGAGATATTTTACACTTGTTTCCCCTAGGTTAGGTCATTAGGGGGAATTGATAAAAAGTGATGAAATGTCACATGGTGTATTATTAAATGTTTGAAAATGACAAATTATAAGTGTAGAATGATCACATAGTGGTGTAAGGAGAATTATATGGTGACCCCAATTATATGCCCCCTTTCACGTGAAATGGGAAGTGAGATTGAGAATGAACATTGAGTGAAAGAAAGGTGAGTAATAGACAATGTATGATAGATAACGTAAAAATGTGTGTAGATCGGGTGAAATACAACATCAAAAAAACCTAATGTGTGTTTTATGTGTACAAGATGATATAGGTGGAGTTTTGAAAAGGATTTCATAAACGGGGTAGAAATCAAAGTAAGGGTGATCAAGATATGGAAAAACTCACATGGTCTATGTTAGTTGAAAAAATGATTGTGAAATAATGACCATAGAAGAGTGGGTGGTGAAAAGTAACCATAAATAGTAATGTGATAAAGTGATTAACTAACTCATTTGTATCTAATAGTGAGCTTCGAGTGTGTAAGGATGCCACAAGTTAGAGCAACATGACTAAGTTGATTTGAGATGACGGTGACCACGGTGGCATCGTGTATGATAACGAAGATTTGGTAAGTGAAATTGTTTTCGACAAATGTGTGTGTAGTAGTCATTTTTGGTGAATTTTTGTGAATTTTTATTTTTGTTTTCTCGGTGTTTTGGAGATGGAAAATAGCAGTGAAGGTTCTAGTGGGCTTTGGGACAAGAGTTCTTAGACATGGATGCTAGTGTCCTGCTCCTGGGTGCCCGATCCTCGCTTACGGCCGCCCATGTCGAGAAAGCATGATTTTTTCCAGAGTCGTGGAAATGTAAAATTTGTTATGTCTGCTATCATAAGTAAGCATGAGTGTATTCGTATGGTGTTCTAATAATGTGTTTGGTGTTGTACATAGGGATATCCATTCAAGGGAGTTCTGTGGTGGCCACCACTTGAGCACATTGCTTGGGTTAGGTTTATCAGACGATGATTGGGAGGTTATGGACCGTGTTGACCTATGGAACATAGCAAGGATGGGGGATGTGCCCCATAATACGGCTATGTTAACATTTTTTTGATAGATGGTGTGTAAACACTTGTACATTTTGGATACCTACAAGTGAGATGATAGTCACACTAGAGGATGTATATCACATACTACGATTACTAATTATTGGTGAGAGGGTACATGTCATGGCTATGGAGAACATGGAGAGAAATATGAGGGCCACTAGGTGGTATTTTATGGGGACTTGAGTTCTTGTCAAGGCCCATATCAGTTTGGATGTGATTTTGAGATCAGGGGCTCCGTGCTTACAAAAATTTATAGCCGTGGTTATTGTGTCAACTATTGCAGTAGAGGGAGGTGGTGTGGGAATCTTATATAAGATGCATGATATTTTTGATTGGATAGAGGAGGTGAGCACTAGGTATACATGGGCCTGATGTGTGTTGGCCCATAATGTAGTTCCTATCAAAATAGCAAGCATTCATCCATGAACCAAAGAAATTCAAACAATACAAATCAACCTTACTTTGTCATTTTAGGATTGTAATCTAGTCTACAATGTTCAAAACCCGCTTTAATTGAAAATATTATCCTGGAAGGAGATCATCATCATTATACCTTTCTTACACTTTCATTTACACTTGAATCAACTACCAAACATATTCAATTTCAAGCACTTTCCTTTAAAACTAACCTTTCATCATTTTGTCAACACTTAGTTCCTTGTTGCTTGTTTAGAATGTGTCTTCGTTTGAGAATATGAATCTAAAATAAGTTCATTACCCTCAAAAATTCACTAGATTTTTCTTGGTATTCCTCTTTCCATTTTGAACTCACCTCTCATTTAGTAGGTCTATCTATATGCTCTATCATGCATATATATTTATAGTTTGTTATCCTGTTTTTGTGATTTCACTAAAATGATGATAACCATAGGAAATTTGCAGAAAAAAAAAAATCCTAAAATGCCCTTTTAGAGAGATAATCAGGTTTTCGGGTTTCCATAGCATGACAACATGATTTTTACATGCTATATGTTGCATGTTTCCGAAACCCGAAGTCCAATCCGAGTCCTTTGTTTCAGATTTTCGGGACTGCAGAGCATCAAAGCATGCCTTAGCCAAAACATGCTTCATGTCGCATGAATTCCAATTCCTGAAACATGATTCACTCCTTTGTATCAGGTTTTGGAACCATCAAGCATCATGCTTCATGTCGCATGCTTCCCGCAACCCAAAACTGAATTGATATGAAATCCTTTGTGTCAAGTTTCCGGACATCCTAAGCATGTTGACATGGCATTAATGCTGAGTTGTCGGGTAGTTGACACACGTGTCAACTGAAGTGTATTAAATGTGAATTTTTTTATAAATACTCGGATTTCCATGTCATTTTTACCAGATGTACTTTTTACCTCGTGGATTTTCATGCATGCTTCTTCGATTCCGAAACCCGATTTGCCCTCGTGCTCGATTGTGTGGCTCATTTTTTTGATCATTTTTCGATCTGATTGAAGGTATTTCCCTTTGTTCTTTGTTTGTGAAATTTGTGGAAGAATTGTGTGATGATCTTTCTAAATCCCTCTTTCTTTCTTGTTAGGGTTTTGGGTTTTGATTGTTTATTCCTTTTTGGGTTGTGTTCCAATCAAGTTTGTGTTTTAGGGTTCACCCTTGGAATGCTTACTTAGTTTTATTCCTTGGAATATGTCATTTTAATGACAATAGAAGAATGTATCAAGAATCATAGCAATGGAGAGGAATTTACATGTTTTGACCTGACAAAAACCCGATTCCCTCTTTTCGGGTTTCACAGGGTGTTTTGTAGTTTCCAAATCCCGCAGTCTATCAGGAAATCCAAGGTGTCGGACACTCCAAAATCTCCGGCATCCTCAAGGTGTCGGATGCTTCAAACTTCTGGCATCCTCCAAGTGTAGTGGGATTTCCAAGCCTCCGACATCTAGCAAGAGTGTCAAGTTTCGATAGTTTTCCGACATCTTCAAAGTTTTGACAACTCTCTTTAGTGTCGGAGACATTTACAAGTGTTAGGTGATTATCGAGAGTTGAACTATGATACTCCTGTAGTGTTTCGGGCCTTTGGGATTGCTAAGCAGGTCCTCAAACCCAAAGTGTCTAAATCAGAAGCAATCAGTTCACTCCTCCTTTGAAATTCCTCATGTCGGATCCCGGTTCATCACAGGATAAGATGAAAAAATTAGGGAGGATGAAGTAAAAATTTAGGAAGGTGGAGTCTCCTTCCTACATTGATTGTAATTATGACATCTGGGATACAGAACTCAAAAACATAGATATGGAAGATTTTTGGAATAGAGTCAAGAGTTCTTCCCAAACCCCTGGATGAAATCAATAGTCGGCAGTGGTCTCCCTCTTGCAGTAGGATTCCCCATGTCCACTTAGTGCCCCGAGTTCATCTTAGCCTATGCTTCAAATTATGACTCTGCTTCTCGTTCTGTGAGAAATCAGGTGGGAGAGGTCATAATCAAGTTAGACGGAGGTTACTTTGATGACCTTCTCAAGCTACCTAACTTTGAAGAGTATGGGACGTAGATCTCAAGTCAGCCCAAAAATCTTGGGACAATGATCAGGAGGATTGTATTAAACATGTGAATAAGAAGTTCTGATCAAAGCCAAGCCGATTGTTTCTAGGTTTCCAAGACTTGTTCCTAGAAGTGATTTCATTCAAGAAATCAATGATATCATTACTTTGCTGAGCCAGGTTTTGGGTTCCCGAATCAAATGTTTTCCAAGGATGGATGTACCAATTCATGGTCATCATTAAGAAGAATCAACAAGGGATTGATTGGGGTAGTCTTATTAGTAATGAGATAGATTCTCAGATGAAAACAGTCTTGTCTACTAGGAAGTTTTATATGTCCTCATATGTCACCTATGCAGCAGCTGGCATGAGGAATTATCCCAGATTGGACACAAAGGGGAACAAGAAAGTGGAACATATTTATCGGTATTTTCCTCAGTTAACAAGAAAAGGGTCTGAAGACCAATTTAGAAGGGTAAATGATGCCTTCTTTTACGAGAACATCTGCAGGTTAAACCCCGAACTGAGGAAAACAAGAGTCTCTGATGAGGCATGGGCTGAAGTTTTGAAATGGGGTTGTGTCTTCTTACAATTCAAGAAGTTCACATACCTTGGGTGGTCATGTACCAGGTGATCCTTTCCATTTTCCTAGATATCCAGGAGACAAACTAATCTTGATGGAGTTGGTTAGGCAATTGTTGGATTTTCACAAGTTCCAACAGAGTAAACACAAGGCCGCCGTATCCTTCCCAATTTCTATTGGAAGGTATACCTGCTCAATGGTGGTAAAAGCCAAGAACATTGTACATGAGCTTCAAGATAAGTTAAAAAAGCACATGAAGCCTAGAGATGGGTTCAACTTTTGAGGAGTCCTCAAGTCATATGGAACTCTGTACCTACATGTACCAAGCATAGAAGACATCTGGATTGATTTACGTGATGAAGTTGCTATGTCGAAGAAAAGATCATAGCAGGTTGACACTTGCAGAGATTTAGACACTCGCTCGCTGACATTCCAAAGGGTACTGGTGACAATGAAAGTGTTCTGGATCCTTCCTATGATGGACTGAATGAAGATCAATATGTTTTCCCACCTATTGATTGGTCTATCGGTGAAAAATCCTCTATTACAGATAGATCGGCCCCGATTCTCACACGCACCAAGGCATGGCTCACCTCTTGGGGGATGAGTTTCAAAGAAGATAGTTTTTCAAAGTTGGTTGCTTTGGAGGTGGGGCCCTCCAAAAAGGAAAAGGACAAAATCTCTTCCAAGGGACCTATAAAGGTCAAATTTTTCAAGAAGAGAAGAGAAGAAGAAACCCCTTCAACTGCCACTCTAGTTGAAACGGTGAACGTGCCAGAGTCACCAACACCACCGGAAATAGGGGAAATCTCTTTGGAGGTAGAGGTGAGTCAGCCCCTAATTTCACCATTTGCTGACTGCCCAACATAAGTAACTCTATCCCTTGCATCCCAGGCTTTGGCGTCAGGATCTACACCTCCTCCTCCACAACCACTTGCACCTCCTACTTCACAACCACTTGCACCTCCTCTTTCCCCATTCTCTTCATCAGCCATGGCCAGCATTTTCTCTGGACTCTCACCTCTCTCTGCTGGGACCAAAGTAACTATAGATATGCCTCCTCCTACACCTCTTTTCACCAAATCTACTACCACACTAATGGTGGTTTTCCACTCCACCAGTGAATCTCCCTCCACCTGAAAGTATGACACCAACTTCTACAATAGTGGAAACTCCTTCTGGCATGCCTCAATGGTTACTTGAGAAAACTCCAAGGAAAAGGAAGGTGGTTGTACCCATACCAGCCTTTGATTTTAGTTCACTCAAGGCTTCTACTGCTAAATCAGCCAAGAAACCCAAAATAGTTTCAAGGGTTTTAGTGGATGCTTCGGGACATAAGTTTGCAGAGATTGCCACTCCCGTGACTGACAAGACCAAAGAGGACATAGTGGCCTCTGACTATCAGATAACCAGGGTTGCTCTAGGAGAGGTGATGATAGAAGGAGCACAACAAGATGCACGAGATGTTATGAATGTGCTATGTCATAAATTAAAGGAAACAAAGGACAACAGGGATGAGCTTAAAGAAAAGGTGGAGCAGTTGACTGAAGTATTACTTAAGCTCTCAAAACCCCTTGAGTCCATACCATCATCCTCTGTTCCTATCGGGTTCGATTTCTCATCGGTACCCATAATTGAAAAGATTAATGAAAAGGGGAGAGTGGTCGATGAATGGACCCAAAGGCTGCTCCTACAGGGGAAAGAAGTAATCCAAGACACTATGGAAGTCTATCAATCTTTGGAGAATATAAAGAGTGATGGGGAAAAGATGGATGATGATTTTTCTTCAGAGATCGGGCACTTGGAGTTGACTTTCAAAGCTCTCCAGGTGCTGAAGAAAATCCCATCCCGCATCTTGGTCGAAGAGGGCATCATCCCACATGTGGATAAGCATTTCCAGCTGACCAAGGCCATCAGATTCAGAATAAAGATTCTCAATGAAGCTTGCAAAAATTGAGAGAATCAAGAGATCAATTGATCGATGGTAAGAGTGACCTAGAAGAAGAGATGATCAAAATCTATGCAAAAGTGTTGAGTGAAGACTTGGGTATCCTACCAGTTGATGATCTTTTCAAACAAATCCAAGAATCAGTTCAAGCATGAACCAACTCATGGATTTGGCATGGAAATCATTGACAGGTTTGTAAAGATTGAACATTCTTTGGAGACCCTGAGAAAACTCAACAAAAGATTGAGAAAGCTTCCCAGCAATGCCAGTGACACTCATGAAACATGTGAAGTCTTGAGTGATCATTCCACCACGCCTGATGAGAATGAGATGCAAGGTATAATCTAGAAATTCCAAGAATTTTGGAACAAACAGGCTCTGTTGGAAGGAGAGAAAGATGAGGAAGAGAAAGATGATGATTCAGACTAAGTCACAATGCAACATGTCATTTCAATCTTGAAATTGACATGTCTTTTTATTTTTTGTTTGTCACATAGGAAGTAAATTTTGACTTGGTCTCCTACGTGAGAGTCAAGTGAAATAGGACTCTTGTTAAAACATTTTTTTCTAGGATTTATCCTATTTTCTCTCTACTCTTTTTATTATAAATAAGGGATGCTCATGCATTCCAAAGGGTTGAGATTTTTGGAATATTGAGAACCTTTGTGTAGAAGAAGAACTTTGTGTTTTCTTTCAATCATTCAAAGAATAGAAATCGATGTCATTTTTGCAAACTTTGTGTTGTGAGATTCATCTCTCTTAAGATATTGCTCTTATGTTCAGGATCTTAAGTTGTTCTTGGTTTAGTGTTCTCAATCATTTTAAATTGTTTCAAACATTACATTACATTTGTTATCTAGAACTCGTATGATTATTTCGTGATCTATGTGTTTTCTCAAAAGAAAGTACGTCCCCATTATTTCCTTTCCGTGATGTGTTCTTTCTAATCCATTTTACTTCCAAAGCAACAATATTTCCAGTTATTGTGGATGTGGCTTTCAGGATTTATGTCCTAACCCCAATGGTTAGATTAGTGTGAATATTGTACACATTATTTCTATTGTGTTTTAGATTAGTAATAAACAGGCAGCCTCACCTATCTTTGAGGAGGGATTCAATCCCATGTACTGTGGTTGAACCTCATATTTCATCTTGACAAAATATCCAACCAATAGTTTTTGGTGACTCCACTGGGGAATATGGATTAATAGTATAAAGCTTATCCTTTTGGTGTCTGGTGACTCCGTATTTGCCTTATTTTCAACAAGATCTCTTTCCGGTTCAAGCTGGCTGGAAAGATCTTCACTCGGTCATGCCGAGCCCAGGGTGAAACTGATCCATTCTTTGATCTGCTTCAACAACATAATTTCAGACTTTCACCCAACAAGTGTTGCTTCTAGCCAGGAAAGAATCTCTTCGCCCATTCGAAGGAATTAGATTCCTTGAGAACCAGAAGTCTCTATAACTTTGTCATGTATTATTCTTGCCGGATATTCAGATTCTTGTTCACACTTCATTTAGAAGAATGGCAACACAACCTATGCCTTGGGGCGCCGCTATTGGTCCTCTTTCCCTTACTCCACCATTACATGACCTACCTCATGGATCACGGAAGAATATTCCTAAGTTCAATGGTGATGGGAAACAACATCCTGATGAACACATTACCTCATTCTTTGTTGCATGTGGTGTTCTTGGGGTAGCTCACGAAGATGTCTCCGTTCGACTCTTCATTGAGACATTACATGGCGTAGCCGCAGAATGGTTCTATCATCTCCCAAATGCATGCATTACCAACTAGGCTACCATGAGATCTATTTTTGAAGCAAGGTTCAAACCAGCTGAAGATTCTCACCTTGTTGGCACAACTCACTCATATGAAGAAAGAGTCTCATGAACCCATGCGGGATTTCATAGCCAAATTCAATAAGTTGATCCACAAGATTCTGGACCTTGTTGTTCCTACTCTTGAAAATCAGAAGTGTTTCTTCATCAATGCTCAACCACCGGATGTAAGCTTCTTGTTAAGAAGATATGTTATTCCTGATTTGGCCACCACTCAAGCTATGGCCACTGAAATAGAAGATGATCTTATTTTGGCCAGAAAAATTAGGAAAGAATCATCTAAGCCTAAAAATCAGAGTTCTTCTCAGAGTACTACTGATCCCATGATTCAGAAGATGGCTAATGACTTGATTTCTTTAAAAAAGCAAATGTCTCAACAAGTGGGCAACGCTCCGTATCGGGACATTCCTAGATGGAATTTCAATAATACTAATAGTACTCCCACAAGAGATAGGCCACGGTTGACTGTTGCTCAACCGAGACTAGCTATTGAAGCTCCTCTTATTAATGCTACAGTGGAGATAGTTGAAGAAGATGTCAAAGAAGAACCAGATTCTCACGAAGCTTTTGAAGCTTCAGGATACGCTGATGAGTCCTATGATGTTTCAGCTGGTGACTCAACATTGGGTATTTGGAATACAAAGAAGATGGAGGTGAATCTGATGGTCATTCATGGTCTTCACTCGATCTCAATCCTAGAACCCCAGAAAACTAGTGGAAAGCCCCAAGGAGAAGAGTAAGGATGCTCCCATGGTCATAGCTAAGAGAGGCTCACCTATTTCAGCACAAACCGAAAAGGAGATGACTAAAAAAGTAACAACTTCCTCCTATCCTCCTTCTCCTAAGGTTAGTACCGCAACTCAGGCCCATGTGATCAGAAATGAACCTACCATCACTCCTTCATACACTGCTTTTGACATCATTGATCATGCAAAAAGAACCAAGATCCAAATGTCAGAAGCAGAATACCTTCAATCAAATCCGAACAATTGAAAAACTTTCCAAATTCATTAGAAGTAAGGCTGCTATTCCTTCACCTTCCAAAGGCATTTTTCCAAGTCCTAATCAATCTTCACCTTCTACCAATATGGCCTCTACTTCTTCTTTAGGAAAGATCGAACCATTTTATTTGTCCTTACTTATAAATGGATTCAAACTCAACAATTACATCATTGACTCAGGAGCTTCTGATAATGTGATGCCCACAAAGGTAGCCCATGCCCTTGGACTCACTTTAACTAAATCATATGGATGGTGTTACTCCATGGAAACCAAGCAAGTCCCCTTGGTTGGTCAAATCAAAGATGCACAATTTGCATTCATCGCCTTCCCAGAGAAGAGAGTGAAAATGACCATTTTAGTTGCTGATATTCCAGCTGCTTATGGTATTCTTTTAGGAAGAGGTTTTTGTAAAGACGTTGGGGAGAGATCAACATGGACTGGACCAAAGCTAAAATCCCAGTTAATGGAGTTTCTCGTATTCTCCATCCCGAACCTCAAGTGAAGTATTTGGTCACCAAATCAGATGACCCCAAGGCTCAAATTCTTTTTGAAGATACTGGCTTGGGAAATTACTTCATGACATCAGAGGTACCAGCCATTGACGTCAAAGAAGAGGATTCTAATGCTATTTGGACCCTTGAATTTGATGGGAGTTGTTCAACTATTGGATCAGGAGCTGGTGTAGTTCTTATATCACCAGATTCTGAAATTTTTCCTTTCACCTTCAAGCTGCAGTTTGATAACACTAATAATACAACTGAGTATGAAGCTTTGTTATTAGGACTAGAAGTGGCCAGATAAAAGGGAATTCGTAATCTCAGGGTTCAAGGAGATGCAGAGCTGATTGTTAACCAGGTGAAGGGGATCTATCAAGTGAAAAATGATCGCCTAAAGCATTACAGGAATAAGGTATGGGATAACATAGAATGCTTTGATGCTTTTTCCATCAAGGTAGTTTTAAGGGATCATAATGACAAAGCCGATTCTTTAGCCGTGTCTACGTCTCTCCTTCTTCCTCATCCATAGTTCAAACGGGACACGTACACCATTGAAATTGTACATCGTCCCAGTGTTCCGGATAACTCAGCACATTGGCAAGTATTTAATGATGACCAACAAGATATTGTCTTTTCTAGAGAAAGTTGATAATTTTAGTGAATTGTATTTTGAAGGGTCAGAATCAGCTTTCCATGAATCCGCATTTTGAATTCATATCAGGAAGTTGATGGTGAATTTATTTAGCTAAAAGGTAATAATATTCCCAAGGGATTGGTTTCTCTGGAAGGTTTGTTTGATAAACATGATCATTTTATCCTAGAATAAAAGGTAGACTGAAGGCACCTCCTCATCAGAAGTAGATCAAGTTAATCTAGGTTCCCAGATCAACCACGTATGGTGAATATCGGGAAATGTTGTTCCTCTGAGGAGAAAGCAAAATTCACTTCACTCCTGAAGAGATACATGGATGTCCTGGCCTGGTCTTATGCAGATTTAAAATCCTTCAAGCCCAAAGATGTGCAACATAGCATTCCCTTGAAGCCTGAAGCTAAACCCCACAGGAAGAAGCAAAGACATTACAATCCCAAGATCTCAGGGACTATTCTTGTAGAAATTTAGAAAATGTTAGATGCAAGGATTATTTTCCAATCCATCATTCCACCTGGGTTGCTAACATCGTCCTATCAGGAAGAAGAATGGTGAAATCAGATTTGTGTTGATTTCTAGAACCTGAATCAGTCTTCATTAAAAGACAACTATCCCTTGCCTATCATGGATCAGGTGTTATAGATCGTTACTGGATCAGAAATGCTATCCATGCTCGATGGATTTTCAGGATATAATCAAGTTGAGGTAGCTGCACGAGGATCAACACAAGATGGCCTTCACAACCCCATGGGGACCTTTGCTTACAGGAGGATGCCTTTCGGCTTGATCAACGCCGGAGCCACCTTTCAGAGAGCTATGGACTTGGCATTTAGAGATCTGATGGGAAAATTCATAGTGGTATATTTGGATGACTTGACCATTTTCTCTAAAAAATGGAGTGATCATTATGATCATCTAGAACAAGTACTCTTGAGATGTAGGCGTCACGAGATTTCATTAAATCCCAAGAAGTCCATGTTTGGAGTGACCGAAGGGAAAGTTCGTTGGGTCATATTGTGACTAGAGAAGGAACCAAGATTGACCTAGAGAGGGTGAAGGCCATTCAAATCCTTACCCTACCCACAAGTAAAACTGGAGTTCATTCCTTTTTGGAAAGGTCAATTTCCTAAGAAGGTTCATACCTGATTTTGCTGATAAAACCAAGGATATCCTTGGGATGATGAAAGGAAAAATTCCATTTTGATGGAGTATTGAAGGGAAGCTTGCATTTGATGAAGTCAAAAGGGAAATTGCTCATGCTCCTATCCTAGTATGTCAGATTTCAAAAAAGATTTCATCATGTATAGCTACGCTTCCACACACACAGTGTCAGCCATCCTGATGTAGGAGAATGGAGAGGGCATTGAAGCTCCCATTGCTTTCATGAGCTGCCCATTAAAGGAACATGAACTAAAAATGTCACAGATTGAAAAGCATGCTTATGTAGTGGTACGAGCGGTGAAACATTTCAGGTACTATGTGTTGAGCTCTCATACCCTCGTTCTCATTCCCGACACCACTATTAAATCCATTTTGACTCAACAAGAGTTGGGTAGTCAATGAGGTAACTGGATAGCTAAAGTTTAGGAGTATGACTTGGACATTAGACCTACCAAGTTGGTATGAGGAAGGGGCCTGTGCCAATTGATTGGAAAATCATGTTGAAACAGAATGCGAAAGGACCAAAGATACCTCTTCAAAGTTTCCCATGGTGCTTTTCGTGAGCACAATTGATGAATGGTACATAGATATTTCTTTCTTTCTGACTTATGGTGAATGCCCCCACATTTAAGCCAAAAGGAGAAGAGGACAGTTAAGTTAAGATCTGCAAGATACCTCTGTGGGATAATGGAATATATAAGAAAGGTATTGATGGTGTATTCATGTTGTGTTGATAAGTCACAACAGGTGAAGTTACTAGAGTCCTTCCATAGTCTAGCATGCGGAGGACATTTCTCATCCTCCGTAATAGCTTATAAGATCTTACGGGCTAGGTACTATTGGCCCACTCTCTTTCGAGATTCAAGAATGGGTATCCAAGTGTGAAGCTTGTCAACATTTCGTTGGTCATCCCTAAGCTAGCAGCTCTTCCCCTGAAGCCTGTAGTGATCAAAGAACCTTTTTGCTAGTGGGGAATTGATTTCATTGGAACGTTGAATCCTACCTCCAGTGCCAGACACAATTATGTGCTTACTGCTATAGACTATTTTACCAAGTGGGTGGAAGCTGCAATCAATCAAAGAAACCTCGAAGCCGTGTGCAAATTCCTTAAAGAAAATATAATTGTCAGATTCGGTGTGCCTCACAAGATTGTGGCTGATAACACCTCCAATTTCTCGTCACATGAGTTGATAGAATTTTGTTATGGATTCAGCATCACCCTGGCTCACTCATCTGACTATTATCCCCAAGGCAATGGGCAAGCTGAGTCTAGCAACAAGAACCTGGTTACCATAATTAGAAAGCTAGTGGATGAAAACTAGAGGACATGGCACAAAGCATTGTATGATGTGTTATGGGTAGATCGGATTACCCCAAAGTGAGCTATAGGAATGTCCCCTTTCCAAGTGTTGTATGGGATTGATGTTGAGATTCCTATCTCCGTAGAATTTCTAGCCTTGCGGTTGGCCAAAGCAATTGAAGATGAAACTTTTCAAAGTTCTATTGAGAAGAGGGTTATGTATCTAGCTAGGTTGGAAGAGGAATGAAGCAAGGTGGTTGATTGCATTGCGGATCATCAGAGAAAAGTAAAGAGGATTTTTGACAAGAAATCAAGGCAACGTGATTTCCAAATTGGAGATCTGGTACTTCTTTGGGATAAGAGAAGGGAACATAAAGGAATGCATGGAAAGTTTGATTCTTTGTGGAAAGGACCTTTCAAGATTCATCAGTTGAATTGTGAAAATAGTTTCTATCTATCATATCTTGATGGAGAGTTACTCCCTTTACCTTTCAGTGGTCAACATCTGAAGTTTTTCCATCAGTAATGCAAGATGCTCTTTCGCATTGTACATTATTTATTTTTCTCTTGTGTGTTTGTTTTTTGTTTTCTTTCTTTCTTTTTTTGTTTTCTTCTTCAGACTCCGTGGCCCAATGGATAAAACTAGAGATTCTGAGTTCTCTTCCTTTGATGTCACAAAGAAAGTCCCCAACTGGAGCTAGTTGTTATCCCATTTTTGTGATTTCACTAAAATGATGATAACCATAGGAAATTTTAGAAAAAATCTCCTAAAATGCCCTTTTAGAGAGATAATCGGGTTTTCGGGTTTCCATAGCATGACAACATGATTTTTGGATGCTATATGTTGTATGTTTCCCAAAACCCGAAACCAAAGTTTTCAAGAACAGCATCGGAAGCAAGTCATAAAAAGCATGCTTATGTTGCATGTTTTTAATCAAGTCCGGACTACAGAGCATCGAGCATGCCTTAGCCAAAACATGCTTCATGTCGCATGTCTTCCGATTCCGAAACCCGATTCACTCCTTTGTATCGGGTTTTTGGAACCATCAAGCATCATGCTTCATGTCACATGCTTCCCGTAACCTGAAACCCGAATTGATATGAAATCCTTTGTGTCGGGTTTTAGACATCCCGAGCATGCTGACATGGCATTAATGTTGAGTTGTCGGGTAGTTGACACACGTGTCAACTGAAGTGTATTAAATGTGAAATTTTTATAAATACTGGATTTCCACGTCATTTTTACCAGACGTACTTTTTACCTCGTGGATTTTTGTGCATGCTTCTTCGACCCCGAAACCCGATTTACCCTCGTGCTCGATTGCGTGGCTCGTTTTTGATCATTTTTCGATCTGATTGAAGGTATTTCCCTTTGTTCTTTGTTTGTGAATTTGTGGAAGAATTGTGTGATGATCTTTCTAAATCCCTCTTTCTTTCTTGTTAGGGTTTTGGGTTTTGATTATTTATTCCTTTTTGGGTTGTGTTCCAATCAAGTTTGTGTTTTAGGGTTCACCCTTGGAATGCTTACTTAGTTTTATTCCTTGGAATATGCCATTTTTGTAATGACAATAGAAGAATGTATCAAGAATCATAGAAATGGAGAGGAATTTACATGTTTTGACCTGAAAAAACCCGATTCCCTCTTTTCGGGTTTCACAGGGTGTTTTGTAGTTTCCAAATCCCGTAGTCTATTGGGAAATCCAAGGTGTCGAACACTCCAAAATCTCTCAGCATCCTCAAGGTGTCGGATGCTTCAAACTTTCGGCATCCTCCAAGTGTAGTGGGATTTCCAAGCCTCCCGGCATCTAGCAAAGTGTGCGGGTTTCAATAGAGCCTCCGACATCTTCAAAGTGTCGGGTTTTTGATAGTCCTCCGACATCTTCAAATGTTACGGACTCCTTCTTTAGTGTCGATTTTTTCTACAAGTGACATCTCATACCTTCCGACACTGAGATTGTTCGGGACTTTGAGTGTGTTGACAACTAATCTTCGATACTCCTGTAGTGTTTCGGCCTGTGGGATTGCTAAGCAGGTCCTCAAACCCGAAGTGTCTAAATCAGAAGCAATCAGTTCACTCCTCCTTTGAAATTCCTCATGTCGGATCCCGGTTCATCACAGGATAAGATAGAAAAATAAGGAGGATGAAGTACAAATTTAGGAAGGTGGAGTCTCCTTCCTACATTGATTGTAATTATGACATCCGGGATATAGAACTTAGAAACATAGATATGGAAGATTTTTGGAATAGAGTCAAGAGTTCTTCCCAAACCCCTGGATGAGATCAATAGTGGCGTAGTGGTCTCCCTCTTGCAGCAAGATTCCCCATGTCCACTCAGTGCCCGAGTTCATCTTAGCTTGTGCTTCGAATTATGACTCTGCTTCTCGTTTTGTGAGAAATCAGGTGGGAGAGGTCATAATCAAGTTAGACGGAGGTTACTTCGATGACCTTCTCAAGCTGCCTAACTTTGAAGAGTATGGGGACGTAGATCTCAAGTCAGCCCAAAAATCTTGGGACAATGATCAGGAGGATTGTATTAAACACGTGAATAAGAAGTTCCTGATCAAAGCCAAGCCGGTTGTTTCTAGGTTTCCAAGACTTGTTCCTAGAAGTGATTTCATTCAAGAAATCAATGATATCATTACTTTGTTGAGCCGGGTTTTGGGTTCCCCAAATCAAATGTTTTCCAAGGATGGATGTACCAATTCATGGTCATCATTAAGAAGAATCAACAGGGGATTGATTGGGGTAGTCTTATCAGTGACGAGATAGATTCTCATATGACAACAGTCTTGTCTACTGGGAAGTTTTATATGTCCTCATATGTCACCTATGTAGCAACTGGCATGAGGAATTATCCCGGATTGGACACAAAGGGGAACAAGACAGTGGAACATATTTATCGGTATTTTCCTCAGTTAACAAGAAAAGGGTCCGAAGACCAATTCAGAAGAGTAAATGATGCCTTCTTTTACGAGAACATCTATAGGTTGAACCCCGAACTGAGGAAAACAAGAGTCTCTGATGAGGCATGGGCTGAAGTTTGAAATGGGGTTGTGTCTTCTTACAATTCAAGAAGTTCACATACCTTTGGGTGGTCATGTACCCGGGTGATCCTTTCCATTTTCCCAGATATCTAGGAGACAAACTGATCTTGATGGAGTTGGTCAGGAAATTGTTGGATTTTCACAAGTTCCAATAGAGTAAACACAAGGCCGCCGTATCCTTCCCAATTTCTATTGGAAGGTATACCTACTCAATGGTGGTAAAAGCCAAGAATGTTGTACATGAGCTTCAAGATAAGTTAAAAAGCACATGAAGCCCAGAGACGGGTTGACTTTCGAGGAGTCCTCAAGTCATATGGAACTTGTACCTACACGTACCAAGCATAGAAGACATCTAGATTGATTTACGTGATGAAGTTGTTGTCTAAAGAAAAGATCATAGCAAGTTGACACTTGTAGAGATTCAGACACTCGGGCTCACTGACATTCCAAAGGGTATTGGTGATAATGAAAGTGTTCTGGATCCTTCCTATGACAGACTAAATGAAGATCAATATGTTTTCCCACCTATTGATTGGTCTATCGGTGAAAAAGCCTCTATTATAGATAGATCGGCCCCGATTCTCACACGCACCAAGGCATGGCTCACCTCTTGGGGGATGAGTTTCAAAGAAGATAGTTTTTTAAAGTTGGTTGCTTTGGAGGCGGGGCCCTCCAAAAAGGAAAAGGACAAAAGCTCTTCCAAGGGACCTATAAAGGTCAAATTTGTCAAGAAGAGAAGAGAAGAAGAAACCCCTTCAACTGCCACTCCAGTTGAAATGGTGAACGTGCCAGAGTCACCAACACCACCGGAAATAGGGGAAATCTCTTTAGAGGTAGAGGTGAGTCACCTCTAATTTCACCATTTTGATGACGCCCAAAAGTAACTCTATCCCTTACATCCCAAGCTTTGGCGTCAGGATCTGCGCCTCCTCCTCCACAACCACTTCCACCTCCTCTTTCCCCATTCTCTTCATCAGCCATGGCCAACATTTTCTCTAGACTCTCACCTCTCTCTACTGGGACCAAAGTAACTATAGATATGCCTCCTCCTACACCTCTTTTCACTGAATCTACTACCACATTGGTGGTTGTTCCCACTCCACCAGTGAATCTCCCTCCACCTGAAAGTATGACACCAACTTCTACAACAGTGGAAACTCCTTCTGGCATGCCTCAATGGTTACTTGAGCAAACTCCGAGGAAAAGGAAGGTGGTTGTACCCATACCAGCCTTTGATTTTAGTTCACTCAAGGCTTCTACTGCTAAATCAACCAAGAAACCCAAAACAGTTTCAAGGGTTTTAGTGGATGCTTCGGGACATAAGTTTGTAGAGATCACCACTCCCACAACTGAAAAGACCAAAGAGGACATAGTGGCCTCTGACTATTAGATAACTAGGGTTTCTCTAGGGAAGGTGATGGCAGAAGGAGCACAACAAGATGCATGAGATGCTATGAACGTGCTATGTCAGAAGTTAAAGGAAACAAAGGACAACAGGGATGAGCTTAAAGAAAAGGTGGAGTAGTTGACTGAAGTATTACTTAAGCTCTCAAAACCCCTTGAGTCCATACCATCATCCTCTGTTCCTATCGGGTTTGATTTCTCATCGGTACCCATAATTGAAAAGATTAACGAAAAGGGGAGAGTGGTCGATGAATGGACCCAAAGGCTGCTCCAACAGGGGAAAGAAGCAATCCAAGACACTGTGGAAGTCTATCAATCTTTGGAGAATATAAAGAGTGATGGGGAAAAGATGGATGATGATTTTTCTTAGAGATCGGGCACTTGGAGTTGATTTTGAAGCTCTCTAGATGCTGAAGCAAATCCCATCCGCATCTTGGTCAAAGAGGGCATCATCCCGCATGCGGATAAGCATTTCCAGCTGACCAAGGCCATCAGATTCAGAATAAAGATTCTCAATGAAGCTTGTAGCAAATTGAGAGAATCAAGAGATCAATTGATCGATGGCAAGAGTGACCTAGAAGAAGAGCTGATCAAAATATGTGCAAAAGTGTTGAGTGAAGGCTCGGGTATCCTACCAGTTGATGATCTTTTCAAACAAATCCAAGAATCAATTCAACATGAACCAACTTATGGATTTGGCATGGAAATCATTGACAGGTTTGTAAAGATTGAAAATTCTTTGGAGACCCTGAGAAAACTCAAAAAAAGATTGAGAAAGCTTCCAACAATGCCAGTGACACTCAGGAAACATGTGAAGTCCTGAGTGATCATTCCACCATGCCGATGAGAATGAGATGCAAGGTATAATCCAGAAATTCCAAGAATTTTGGGACAAAAAGGCTTTCTGTTGGAAGGAGAGAAAGACGAGGAAGAGAAAGATGATGATTCAGACTAAGTCACAATGCAACATGTCATTTCAATCTTGAAATTGACATGTCTTTTTTATTTCTATTTCGTCACATAGGAAGTAAATTTTGACTTGGTCTCCTGCGTGAGAGTCAAGCAAAATAGGACTCTTGTTAAAACACTTTTTCTAGGATTTATCCTATTTTCTCTCTACTCTTTTTATTATAAATAAGGGATGCTCATGCATTCCAAAGGGTTGAGATTTTTGGAATATTGAGAACCTTTGTGTAGAAGAAGAACTTTGTGTTTTCTTTCAATCATTCAAAGAATAGAAATCGATGTCATTTTTGCAAACTTT
Source organism: Taxus wallichiana var. yunnanensis (assembly GCA_018340775.1). Classification (NCBI taxonomy): domain Eukaryota; kingdom Viridiplantae; phylum Streptophyta; class Pinopsida; order Cupressales; family Taxaceae; genus Taxus; species Taxus wallichiana. The sequence goes on from CM031244.1 coordinate 704,877,192, forward strand.
GTGTTGTGAGATTCATCTCTCTTAAGATATTGCTCTTATGTTTAGGATCTTAAGTTGTTCTTAGTTTAGTGTTCTCAATCATTTTAAATTGTTTCAAACATTACATTACATTTGTTATCTAGAACTCGTATGATTATTTCATGATCTGTGTTTGCTCGAAAGAAAGTATGTCCCTGTTATTTCCTTTCCGTGATGTGTTCTTTCTAATCCATTTTACTTCGAAAGCAACAAATATTTGTGGATGTGGCTTTATTGTGGATGTGGCATTATTTCTATTGTGTTTTAGATTAGATTCACATGTCTTTAATTCCCCAATGGTTGAAGATTAGTGTGAATATTGGTTTACACATGTATTGTCATGCATAGCTCAAAAAATACCAAATGAAACTTAAATATTCTTATTATAATAGATATAATACCTCTTCAAGATGACTTATATAATATTTCATAGCTAGATTCTAGATATTGGGGTTTTATTCTACTTTTCTTGAAACATTAACTATGTCTCGTGATTCACGGTTTCGCACACTAATTGTCGAGAAAAATATCTTAGCTTGGGGCTTGTTTTTATTTTCAATACTTCACCAATTCCTAGGAAACCTTAAGAAAAATATTATTACTAGGATCCATGTATTTTCCATGGTGTAGTTTTAAGATAAATATTGATTTCTCTAGAAACCCTAGTGGGGTCTGTGATGCCCGAGAAGGGTTTCTTGTTATAAGTAATAATAGATATTGATTCAAAGCTCCACTCTTTGCAATAATGCTTGAATTAATAGTTGAAAGGATATCATCTTAATAGTGGCTTAGAATAACTTATACACTTCATTAGATGGATCAAATATCACTGTTTCGCTCTCATAAATAGGGGATTTCCATAGTCTCTCAGTAAGTAATCCTTCAAAATGTGATTTCTACTTGATTGAGTCAATTTTCCTCTCGTACATGCTAAGTTATAATGTTCTCCAATCATCAAAATCTCGGGGATGCTTGTTGATCCTTCAATATTACCATAGCAGTATGTGACTTCCTAATTCATGATCCTTCAAGTGGTCTCGCTACAGAGCCTAGTGTTGTTCAATACTTATTACTCTACAAGCTATCAGTTCTCTCTTCAAATACTCTGCAAAGTCACAAATTTCAACCCCATATGCTTCTTTTGCTAAACATGATACTCACAGAGGTAAACATCATCCACATATAACCTAGAACTATTATAGTGGTTTGTTTCTTGACTTTATAAGGACTACAACTGCTACCATAGACCACTTACCATTATGCATGATACAAAAAAAAAAACCTCACACTACTCTCAACCTCTTTAACATAATATGTACAAAGTTACATAAAAATTACCTTACACAAACCTTCCCAAAGTCATAAGGGGAATCAATTCTCAAAGACCATTGGAATCATTCAATACTCATGAACATGTTAAGGATCATATTACTAAGATCAAATATCTCTTCCATATACAACATCATACAAAAAATCCTACAAGTAATGTCACAAGGACTTAATCAACACAATTTTAATGCAAGAAATGTCACCAAACAGATTTTTCCACTTCCAATTCCTTCTTGAAAACCTTACAATTTTTTATCCATACTCGAGTAGAAATGGTTGAAATCAATTACTGTAAGCACAACTACAAATTTACACAGAATAATACTTCAATAATTCTTCAATCCAGATCATACAATATATAATGAGATGCAATTCCAATATTTTAGGAAGTTGCTCCAACAATCTACCTATATCCGTGATATTGTTGTAACTCATAACAATATCACAACTATCAAATAATACAACCAAATATGTGAATAATTACTCACGTAATTATTCTCTTTACAATATCTATAATAATGAAGCACTAATAAATTATATTTCCTAACATTCCCTCCTTAGTGCGAACATGGGGAAAACCTGCCTTTGTACTTGCACCTGCTCATGATCTGGTGATTTTCACAAGATAATCACAAACCTCAAGGATGGTTTTGCAAATGGTTGACCACAAACCAAGAAGGGTGGTTTTGTAATTGGTTTACCACAAACCACAAAGTGATGGTTTTGCAAATGGATTACCAACAACCAAGAATGGTGGTTTTGCTATTGGTTTACCTACAACCACATCATGATATGCCAAATACTATTCTTAGCCCTCATCACATCTCACTGTGGGGAATAACATAGGAAATTCTTCTAAAATCTGTTGCTCATACATACATAGAAAAAGTTGATATAATGGAAATGGAACATTGGGATCATGTTCCCCCCCTCAATGTGAAATTTCCACTTATTCAATCATGAACACCGATATCTTGGAACTTTGAAAAATATGACAAGAAGCACACGACCATACAAGCTGAAAGCAAATACACCACAAATACATCACCAAACCATCTCGTGCGGCCCGTCGTTGGTGGATCGACGAGAGGTCGCTGAATGACCTCCAACCTCCATTTGCCTCCATCCTCTAGTGAATGATGCTGCTTACTCAACAAATATGATCATGTCGCTCAATTGTTTCCACATTGTGTTTATTTTCTTCCCTCCCGCAATGTGAAACACTTTATTTTCGGACATTGGGTAACACCGAAAATGCATCCGTAAGGAAAATATATTTATTTTATTTTACGGACTTTTTACAATGAGTCAATATTTTGACTTTGACTCTTGACAATAAAACTTTTGACGATACTAGACAACACAATTTTCAAATGACACAAAAAGATAATTTAACATCATAACATGTGACAATTGACTCTTATACCATTTAACGACTAACAATGACTTACCTATTGATATTAATATGAACATACAAAATATGATGACAAATGTATTGAATAACTAAAGTATCTTCCTCAATATAAAACAAGACTTTAGATAATAACTCACAAATAACACTAGAATGACTAACTTGAAAAAATTATCAATGATGGTAAGGGATAAATGATACACGACTTGGATGATGATGACAATATACTTAAAAGTGACACAATTTTTATATGAATAAAAGGTGATTTTGACTTCTAAACCAAAACCTAATACAATGCTATATTTTAGACTCATGCACTAATAGACTCGGTTTTATTGATATTCTAAAGATAAAAATGTAAACTAAGACTTTATGGCTTATACTAGACCATTGACTATACAAAAAATAAACTACAGCTTTGTATTAAAACCTGCGTACCAAAACCAGTTGGGTTCTACTTTTAGTGGGAGGTAGGTGTTGATGGCGAATCACAAGCACCCCTGAATGTCTGCAACTCGATGGGTTGAGACTCTCAGTGCGATTGCATAACATGGAGCTTTTCCCAAGTGTGGGACCTTGCGAAATCGGAAAAGCTCTCTGGATGAAGGCCGGTTCCTATTCCTCTGTTCAGATGCACACGTAAAAAATGCAGAGGGTTTACTCAAAACCTAAACTAACTTGCCAAGGAGACAGGGTAAGAAGATGCATAAAAATAAACCTAAACTAACTAGAGGTGATGCACCGAGGAATGAAGAACACTGTCTTGCCAATAAACACAAACCATCAAAATGCAATGCAAGATCATGCACAGATAACAAAAATTGTAGTGAAAGATCAGGAGGATGCAAATGAACATAGAGAGGGTTGAGAATCATCCACAGACATGTGTTATTTTCTTCAAAGATTGATACAATACACTACAAAATGCCAAGAGGCAAAGTTGCTTTATAGTTTAAAATGGGAGGTTTGAACTCCACAAATTCACTTGCCAAAGAGAAGAAGGGAGGGGAAAAAAAAGAATGTCCAACCTTTAGAAAGAAGCCCCTCCTTATAATTTATAGGAAGAATGAGAGAGGGAAGAGATAAGAAATCTAAATCTACCCCAACCACCTCCAAGTTGCATTTAATTTATCTCATTATGGTGGTAGGTGAGAACCCTAGCAAACTTAAAAAGTGGCGAACTGTATTTTGAATTTTTAAGAACTTGTTCCCACCCAATTAAAGATATCCAGTTGTATTTGGATAGAGGACCTCGTAAGCTTTCCAAAAAGTCCAACCTTGCATGAATCCGAGCTCCCTATGAAAATTTATGGCCGTCTGAATATCTGGGTCAGGGTCTGCTTCCTGTCAGCGCTCAGAATGTTGCGCCTCCTGAAGGTGCACCATAGGCACATCCATATTCATGTCGACATACCCTTACATGTGCCAAGGCATGAATTCTTTCATGTCAAAATTCTGTGTCATGCGCCCTTTACGTGCGCCAAGGTGTAACTTCTGCCATGTCGACACTCTCCTACCTGCGCCAAGGGCGCATCCATTTTTGTGTCGACACCTTCTGTCGTGCGCCTCTTACCTGCGCCAAGGGTGCATCCATTTTCGTGTCGACACCTTCTATCATGCACCTCTTACCTACACCAAGGGCGCATCCATTTTCGTGTCGACACCTTCTGTCGTGCGCCTCTTACCTGCGCCAAGGGCACATCCATTTTCGTGTCGACACCTTCTGTCGTGCGCCTCTTACCTGCACCAAGGGTGCATCCATTTTCATGTCAACACCTTCTATCATGCACCTCTTACCTCGTGCAAGGGGTACATCCATTTTCATGTCGACACCTTCGTCGTGCGCCTCTTACCTAGTGCAAGGGTGCATCCATTTTTGTGTCGACACCTTCTGTCATGTGCCTCTTACCTGTCCTAGGGCTGTTGGTGACGCAATAAAAATTGGGCTCGAGTTTCTTTGATTTCCATATTCTTCTGTTTGTCTATATCTACCTGGGGGAGATATTTACAACAATTTGGTGACTCAATGGGATCACCTGCCTGCTAGGTAGAAGATCAGTGGCCTTTTAGCAATCCATTGGGCATGGAGTCATAAGTAATAACCTGAAACCAACTTGATCTCTGATCCCGAGCCTGGTATCGCAACTCCTTCTTCGAGAGCATGCTGAACTGTAGAAATTCAACCTGAGAGCAACAAAACTTGTGCTGAAGCACTTAGGGAAATTGAAACCTAACTACAACAAGACGATGTGCATACACACTTAGAGGAATTTTAAACCTAGGCTAATATTTACAAGGGTAAACCTTTTCCTTTTAGTAGCAATGTTTAAGATAGATTCCGTTAACCGGAATCGGGAGTTCTTCTCCATCCAATGTAGACAATTGGAAGGCATTACTAATTTTGCATTCCATGACCATATAGGGGCCACTCCAAATGGCATCAAACTTGGAATGCTTTCCTAGTTTTGCCCGATCTGCATCCCATTTCAGGACTAGGTCCCCTTCCTGGAAGGTCCTTGCTCTTGCCTTCTTATCAAACCATCTTTTTACTAAGGCCTGATCCTTCTCAATCGTCTAAACTGCATGCTCTTTGATTTCCTCCAATTCCATCAACTCTGCATACCTGGCCTCCATTGGTTTGAACTCAGACAACTCCAACTGCTTCATGAGCTCCAATGCTGGCAATTCTAATGATATAGGCAATACTGCCTCTTTCCCATAGACCAACTTGTATGGAGAATTACTAGTAGACCTCATTGGCATTATTCTGTCAGCCCACAATGCTGATCTTAGCTTGGTATGCCATGTCCTTTGGTTTTCATCTAGATTCCTTCTGATGATCCTTAGCAAATTCTTGTTCGTGGACTCTACCTGTCCATTACCCTGTGGGTAATAATTTTAAGAGGTGCTCAAATAGATTCCATTCTTGACAGCCCATTCTGTAATCTTGGAACCTATGAATGCTAATGCATTGTCTGATATGATAGTGGCTGGCACACCGAACCTGGTCACTATTCCTTCATAAAAGTCTACTATGTTAGACTCATTTGCTTCTTTGAGCACTACTGCTTCGGTCCACTTGGTGAAATAGTCTGTTGCCATGAGACTCCACTTGTGGCCTTAGCTTGAGTTAGGATTTATGAACCCAATGAAGTCCAATCCCCATTGCATAAATGGTTAGTTAACCAAAATTGGGTGCAATGGAAGTGCTTTGCTAGTCTTTCTTTTCCGTGAAGAGTGCACATTTCTTGCACTTTCTTATCCATGTATAGCGATCCTTGAACAACGTCGGCCAATAATATCTTGCCTTCATTATCTTGAGAAAGTTACTCATGGGGTGAAATGTCCCCTGGAATCTCCATCATGAAAATTTTGTAACACCCTCTCAATTTGACCCGTCCCAATGCACCTCAATAAAACTCCATTAATGTCCTTTTTAAACAAAACACCATCAACAAGCACATATTGAATGGCTTGTAATCTAAAGTATCTCCTCTTTGCTTTGCTCATTTCTAGAGGGCATAGGCCTATCTGTAGGAAGTTTATCATACTCTGAGTCCAACAAGGAGTAGGCACATCATCATTTTCCTATTCTTGACCACCTTGTAATACCAAGACAGTCTCTTTTTCATCACCTGCTTCAACTTGTTGACTCAAGGCTAGTTGTTCGCATAGTCCCTTCCCATGTACTAGTTTGGTGACCTTGATCTCGATGTCATATTCCATGACATGAGTTATCCATCCTACACGTTTCTCATTTAGATCCTTGTTTAGAAGGAAGTCCTTGACTCCCGCATGAGAGACCAATAATTGGATCTTGTTGTTTGAGACTAGGTGCTTGAATTTCTTTAAACTCCTGATCACTGCAAGGACATGCTTTTCAATGAAAGAGTACCTAGTTTCGTATTCCTCCAAGCCTTGACTGAAGAAAGAAACTGGTTGTTCTAATCCTTCTTTGTTTCGTTGTGCCAGGATTGCAGAAATTATGTCTCCACCACCAAAGGCATATAACATGAAATCCTTAGAGAAATCTGGATTGACGAGAGTTGGAGCTTGAGATATAGCCTCTTTTATTTCCTCAAAACTTACCTTGCCTTAAGATGTCCACTTAAATGCCATGCTCTTCTTCAACATCAGTGTTATTGGCTTTACGAGAGTTACAAAGTTTGGAACAAACCTGCAGACAAAATTGATCCTTCCTAAGAAGCTTTGAAGAGCCTTCTTATGACTTGGCAATGGCAACGCTTGAATTGCTTCAACTCTTTCTGGGTCAATCATCAATCCCTCCTTTGAAACAATATGGCCTAGAAGTTTTCCTTCGTGAGCCAGAATATGCATTTTTTGGGATTCAATGATACCCCAAATCTTCTACACCTCTGAAATACCTGCCTCAGATGAAAGAGGTGATCCACTGCATTTTTGGAGAATACAGTGATGTCATCAAGATATATCAGAACTATTTTATTGATCAACCCCTTGAATGCCATATCCATTGCCCTTTGGAAAGTGGCTCCAGCATTTGATAGGCCAAATGGCATCTTCTTGTAGGCATATGTGCCCCATTTGGTGGTGAAAGCCATCTTGAACTGGTCATCTTCTTTCACCATTACTTGATTATACCCTAAGTAGCCATCTAGGAGAGAGAATCTCTCCGAACCAGATACCACTTGCAATATTTGTTCCATTGAAGGAAGTGGGTAATGGTCTTTGAGAGATGCCCTGTTGAGGTCTCGGAAGTCCACGCACAACCTGATTTCTCCACTCTTCTTTCTAACTGGAACCAAGTTTGCAACCCAGCTTGAGTGCTTGATCGGGAATATAATGCTTACCTCTATTAGCTTGTTCAGCTCTTTCTTCATTAGAGGCTCAATGTGAGGGTTGACTGGTCTCTGCTTCTACCTGATGGGTTTAGCATCTAGATCCAATTCTATGGTATGTTGTGCCAACTTCGGATTGAAACCTCTCAAGTCTTCATAGCTCCAAGCGAAGGCATCTGGAAATTCTTGGAAAAGTTGTATGAAATCTGATTTCTCCCTGCTCCGCCAATTTGAAGTGTTTTGCCTTCCCAATAGGAATTGGCTCGAATCTTCTCTCTTGACCTGTATGTTAGCCTTTTCCTTACGGAACTGGTCGTTAGGGTTGAAGATAGACTCCAATGTTACTAAACCCTTGGGAAGCTTGTTTGTCCGCAACTGCACTACTTGATCCCCATATTGCTACTCTAATCTGTCCTGATTCCTAGCTGAGAATTCAGCCTCTTCTTGTAAGAAATTGACAATCTGTTGATCGTTCTCAAACACCTGCCAGCTTGTGTTATTATCTGGAACTGCTGGCCTCACAATCACATGGATATGTGGTTATGTTTTTTCCTTTTGATGTTGTCAACCACATCAAACATTGCTCCAACAGTTGTGAGCCTATCCGTGGCTTCATTTTTCTTCCTAGGTATGGACACGATGTTGAAAGCTTCAAAATCCTCAATGAGGTCCCATACCCTATTCTTGTAGTTCTTTAGCAGTTCATTCTTTGTAGCATGTTTTCCCCTGACTTGATTGACGATCAACTCGCTATCCCCGAACACCTGCAAGTTCTTTATGCCCTTTTTCCTAGCCCAATGAAGTCCATGAATCAAGGCCTCATATTCAGTTGTGTTGTTTGAACAAGAAAACTGGAAACAAAAAGCTGAATAATATTTGATGCCTTGAGGTGAAACAAGCATAGCTCCTCCTCCTGCACCTTGCCTACTCCTTGATCCATCAAAAAATAATTTCCATACCTCATTATCATCCTTATGGTTTATTTTGGTGATGCTAGGAATAGGCTAGTTTTCTTCATGTATGCAATAGACTCCTAGCTCAGATTCTTCTACTTCTTGGTAGGGATCAAAAGCATGTACCTTGCTTGCCCATTCGTTAAGAGTTAAATCTGGGATGCTTCTAACTTTGGTGTTAGCTTCATCTATGCTTTGATAATCTTCTTGATCAAATGCTGAACAGTTGGCATTGATTTGGCTTGGAGTATGAGGCTCAATATGAAAGTTTGCAATTGGTTCAGATCTGATTGTGACCTTAGTACCATATCTTGTTCTGAACAACATGTGTGACCAATCAGCAGATAAGTAGCCTCCAATTCTAGCTGTGAAATCCCTTGATAAGCATAGGGAAAATAGTGGTGGCAAATCTATCACTGACACATCTTGCAAAACGGTAACATTGGGGCATGCATGCAAGGTAAGATTCAAAATTTTAATCACTCCCACCATTGCTACTGCTGTCCCATCCAATTGCACTACCCCCTTTGATATTACTTCATATTGGAGACCCAGCTGATCAGCTATTTGCTTAGGCATGATGAACTACTTGCCCCGGAATCAATCATGCAATTGTGTACTAGTTTATCCTCAATGATTAATGAAACATAGAATGGAGGGGGCTTCAAAAATTTACCTTGTTGTCCTCCATGATTCCCTTCAGGATGAGTAGCATTTGTGAGGACATTCTCTCACATATGGACCTGCTAGTTCAAAGTTGACCAATTCTTCATGGCAAATTGTAGAAGATCTCTTTGGCTTGGGATGGATAAAGATTCCCACATTGATATATTCACATTTGTCTTCTTCATTTGATCAATGATGCTAAATGGGGATGAAACATCTCTTTGCTGTCCTTTAGGCGGCACATTCCTTTCTTGTGCATGGGCAGCAACAGCTGGCATTTGAGTTGGTTTAGAAGGTGGTTTGGGCTGTCCTTGCATGTTTGGAGCTGTATTTTGCTTACTGACAACTTGTGGAGTGATGGAAGGTTGTAGATCACTTAGAGCCAATGACTTCCCTTCACCAATATTCCCTTTTTTAATCTTGTGTTAGCTACTACATTCTGAGAAATTGTTTGATTCATGCCACAAAATCCTCAACTTGCCAATTCGCAAGTGTGGTATCATTTGTAGTTGTGTTTTGCTGAGATGTCCCTTGTTGCTGATTTGTTTCTTGACTCACTTCACCCTCAACACCAGTATTTGTCACCATCAAGGCTTGGTTCAAAGCACCATTAAAGCACATAGATTGGTTGTGAGGTTCATTGCATGGGAAACACCAATCATACTCTTGAACTATGTTGTTTTGGACTGGCACTAATGCTTTAGAAGCTAGATGCAACATTGGGGTTATAGGGCTGAAATGGTCTATTAGCGGGAGGCCTTACTTGGCTTTGATTTTGATTTGCAGCCTGAGCTGGTGACCTATTTTGTTGGTATGGGGGCCTAGCCTGGTACTGCGCTTGAGGCTGATACGGTCTAGCACTTTGAGCTTGTTGTCTTTTGATAGTCACCAGCTCATTTCCAAGGTTCTGCAATTGTTTCATAACCTCTTGGAGTTCATTTGAAGCACTAGAGGATGAAGTAGAAGTTTCATTTGAACTTTGATTTCTAGGAGTGGGAATAGGAGCCAAAGTGGGTGCCTGACTAGTGCTTAGATTTTCTAAGTTTGGATACAAGGGCATGGGAGGCCTAGGAGCCAGCTTACCAGCTTGAATAAGACAGTTTTCAGCCCTAATGGCAATGCTATAAGCAGCAGGTAAGGTTGTGCCTCCCATAGATTGAATTAACATAGAAATATCAGAATTCAAAGCTTTAAGATAATATAGAAAAGCACCTTCAGCTGTTGGCCTGATGGCCACTGGAATTCTATCCCAAGACCTTTGAAATCTGAAGTTGAAGTCAGTCAGCTGCTCGTTGGGAGCTCTCTTGATAGTTGTCAATTGTTCTAGTAGAGACAAATTGTCTCCCTTTTCTCCAAACTGCTCATGGAGGACTATGCATAACTGATTCCAATTTTGGATAGAACTAGCTGCAAGGCTCCTAAACCATTGCAATGCCTTCCCTTTGAATGAAGATGCTAGCAATTTGATAGCAACATCCATTTCATTTATCTCATGGATTGCACAAACGTTAGCAATGTCTTTGACATGATCACCAGGAGTGGTATGATTTTCTCCAGTGAAAAATGGAATGTTCTTCAATGCTGCAATTGGAACTGGATTTTGTGCATTGAGGGCAAGTGGACTGCTGCCAGTGAAATTGACAAAGGGATTCGGTGGTTGTGCCATTCTGATTGGCCTAAGAACCCTTGTTGATGCGAGAAAAGGTCTACCAGGTGGAGGTGTAGACAAAGTCCGGTTAGGTGGAGATGGTGATCTTCGTGGTCTTCTTCCTCTCCTTCCTCCTCCTGGTGATAGTTGCAAGTGGAAAAATAGCCCCTCTTCTCGAGTATCAGACCTGGTTCAAATTCTTCTCATATGCCTGGGCAACTTTTTCTGCTATACCACTGAATTCTACCCCTTCGGAGTCGCCAGATGTGTTAGATAATGAGCCTCAAAAGGCTAGCTTATGCCAAGTTACACACCAAACTTGACAATATTAAAAATAGAATTTAAAACTTGAAGGACCCAGAAGATACAACTCTTTAATTTAGTTATGGGCGTATTGTTTTGTAGCTACTCATTTATGAAAGGTACAGGTGAAAACTCAGGTCATGCAAGGCAACTGGGAAAACCTGAAATACCAAAAACCATGAAATTTTGAAAGTCAAAATCTCAAAAATCTAAGAATACCCTTTTGAATATTATCCCTCAATCTATCAACTGGTGAAATTTTTACTTGTTTTGAGCAAGTGAAGTCCTTGAAAATTGATTTCAAAGTTCATCCTGGAAGGTAAAAAAATCTGAAATTGTAAAACCTACAATTTTTAGTCCAAATTTCTTGAAAATTCCTTCAAATCTTGTGGAATGACCTCTTGGTCCCACCGGGCGTGCCAAAACTGTTGAAGGTGAATCACAGCACCCCTGAATGTCTGCAACTCGATGGGTTGAGACTCTCAGTGCGATTGCATAACATGGAGCTTTTCCCAAGTGTGGGACCTTGTGAAATTGAAAAATCTCTCTGGATGAAGGCCGGTTCCTATTCCTCTGTTCAGATGCACACGTAAAAATATAGAGGGTTTACTCGAAACCTAAACTAACTTGCCAAGGAGACAGGGTAAGAAGATGCATAAAAATAAACCTAAACTAACAGAGGTGATGCACCGAGGAATGAAGAACACCTGTCTTGCCAATAAACACAAACCATCAAAATGTAATGCAAGATCATGCACAGATAACAAAAATTATAGTGAAAGATCAGGAGGATGCAAATGAACACAGAGAGGGTTGAGAATCATCCATAGACATGTGTTATTTGCTTCAAAGATTGATACAATACACTACAAAATGCCAAGAGGCAAAGTTGCATTATAGTTTTAGATGGGAGGTTTGAACTCCACAAATTCACCTGCCAAAGAGAAGAAGGGAGGGGAAAAACAAGAATGTCCAACCTTTAGAAAGAAGCCCCTCCTTACAATTTATAGGAAGAATGAGAGAGGGAAGAGAGAGGAAATCCAAATCTACCCCAACCACCTCTAGGTTGCATTTAATTTATCTCATTATGGTGGTAGGTGAGAACCCTAGCAAACTTAAAAAGTGGAAAACTATATTTTGAATTTTTAAGAACTTGTTCCCACCTAATTAAAGATATCCAATCGTAGTTGGACAGAGGACCTCGTAAGATTTCCAAAACGTCCAACCTTGCGTGAATCTGAGCTCCCTGTGAAAAGTTATGGCCGTCGAATATCTCGGGTCGTGGAGTGCACTTCTGTCGGCACTCGAATGTTACACCTCCTGAAGGTGCACCATAGGCGCATCCATATTCATGTCGACATATCCTTACGTGCACCAAGACACAAATTCTTTCATGTCAAAATTCTGTGTCATGCGCCCTTTACATGCGCCAAGGCACAGCTTCTGCCATGTCGACACTCTCCTACCTGTGCCAAGGGCACGTCCATTTTCATGTCAACACCTTCTATCGTGCGCCTCTTACCTGCGCTAAGGGTGCATCCATTTTCATGTCGACACCTTCTATCATGCACCTCTTACCTGTGCCAAGGGCGCATCCATTTTTGTGTCGACACCTTCTGTCGTGCGCCTCTTACCGCGTGCAAGGGTGCATTCATTTTCATGTCGACACCTTCTATCGTGCCTCTTACTGCGCGCTAAGGGCGCATACATTTCGTGTCAACACCTTCTCGCCGTGCGCTCTTACTCGCGCAAGGGCGCATCCATTTTCATGTCGACACCTTTCATGTCATGCGCCTCTTACCGCACCAAGGGCGCATCCATTTTCGTGTCGACACCTTATGTCATGCACCTCTTACTCGCGCTTTAGGGATGTTGGTGACGCTTGATAAAAATCGGGCTCTGAGTTTCTTTGATTTCCATATTCTTCTGTTTGTCTATATCTACCCGGGGGGGAGATATTTACAACATGATGAGGTAGACTAGGTTATCCAATGATTGAATCTCCTCTTTGCTAGCTTCAAATTGGCTGGATGATAACCATGAAGGTGTTCCATCTGAAGAAAAAATTGACAAAATATTATTTGTAGTAAAATTATCAGGTGTTATTTCTGACAGAAGATTGCAATATTTAATCATGGGCTCTGTTGAAATTTCAAGATTAGACAATTATCGATCTCTCATTCAGAAATTTTGGAGTATGAATGCCACATGAACCGAGGTCTGTGCAACATCATTCAAGGAAAATATTCAATTCTATTATTGATTCCACATATATAGATGATATTGTGTGAATGTAGACATATATCCAAAAATGCACCAGGGATATTAGATTGTGCGGACTCTGTTAATCATCGAGAGTCAACCACTGATTTGATCATTGGTTGCGACAATATAACACTGTATAAACTTCCAATGGGGCACAAACCTTAGACGTGATATTGTTCTTATCAGTACACACACGAGAAACTGTATTATCAAATCATAAATCTTTGGATCTTCACCATCAAAGTCTAAAATATAGACTGTGTAATGCCAGATGAAAACACCAAGGATTCAACGTTGCCACAAGCTGTTACCCGAGCAGAATAACAAGCCAAATAATCTCTATCAAATGAAAAATGTTGAGCTTCTCACGTGCGCAGCCACTGATAACTCACATGCAATAGATGGGTCGTACACATTTATGACTTCACAAAATGGCATTAAACAAAGGGAAATACCTGTAAAAGACTCTCATGGATCCTTGCTCAAAGAATGGAGACCGGACTTATGGAAGAGGCATTTCTGGATCTCAAGCGCTCTGACACCAAATGTAAGCGCAGCAACAGATTTACACAGAATAATACTTCAATAATTCTTCAATCTGGATCATACAATATATAATGAGATGCAATTCCTATATTCTAGGAAGTTGCTCCAACAATCTACCTATATCCGTGATATTGTTGTAACTCATAACAATATCACAACTATCAAATAATACAACCAAATATGTGAATAATTACTCACGTAATTATTCTCTTTACAATATCTATAATAATGGAGCACTAATAAATTATATTTCCTAACAATTACATTGTAAAATTTTATAGTATTTTCACCCCTCTTACTTGAGATTCTTCTCATTTTTTAGTTACAAAACAATCTCATAATGATATTTCTTCAAAAAGGGGTTATTTTGCTTGATAGGCATAGATTTGTAAGTAATTTGTTCTTATATGACATAGAAGGTTATAGTCACCCCAAATTTACCTCATTCTACCATTTTACATGATTTTAAAGGTTCAAGAAGACCTGAAAATTCTCCAACTAAGCCAAAATGGAGGGAAGAGCTTCATTCAAAATTTGAAGGACCTAGACACTAGCTAATACCCCAAAATGACTCAAATAGAATCCTAATACCTATAACCACACCTTCAAGACAAGATTTTTTTCACCTTGATCTATTTATAGAGATGGATTTGATGCTCCTGCATCATACTCCAAGGGTAGGAAATATTACACCCCACATTTCTTCCTCTTCTTTCAATTTCTGGGTGTATTTATTCTTGCTATAATCCATTCTTCACCATCAACTTCCTCTATTTGCTTTGCTTTCATCTTGTACTTTGCATGGTCTTCATGGTTTTCTTCATCTTTAAGAATGAGGTCTGGTACTCCATAGGATTCTTTTTCTTCTTCTTCATTCTTCACATTTTCCTCTTGCTCTTGTTGTTGCTGCTCTTTCTCTATCCTAGAACTGATTTCCATTTCTTTTCCACATGATTCCTCTTTGTATAAATCATATTCCAGAGCTACTATCTATTCTTTGCAGTTACTCCCAACTCTCATACACAAAAGTAATCTCTTGTTCACTTCCATCAAGCTCATTCTTTGTACCTACAAACACACACCTGCACACATTGTTAGATTCAAAATATTGAGGCTCTGTTTCCCTTAGAAGATCTCCCTTTCTTATCATTAACTAAATTTTCTCCCTCTTGAACTCTTCTTCCTTTATCTTTGCATGCCAATTGTCCTCATCATGTTCATCTCTTTCAAGAGAATCCAAAAATGCTTCTATCATTACTTCTTCTTCACTCTTATCCTCTATCAACACCATCTCTTTAATCACCTCTATTTCTTGCTTACCCATTCTCTTTTCCATCTGTCTCATTCTTCTTTCTTCTTCTCTTATCTTTGTCTTCAACTTCTTTCTTTTCCTTTTCTCTACAATCTTCTTGACTAGCTACTTGGCTCTCTTCTTCTTTATCACTATCCTCTTCTCTTGTATCTATTATTCTCTCACTCTTTCTATGATCACTATCAGTTACTCTACCCCTTTCTTTAGTGTTGTGATCTCCTGGTGAAACCATATTTCTTTTTTCTTCCTTCTTTATTTTTTAATTTTCCTTTCCCTCTCTTCTTGTTCTCTCTTCTTGGACCTCATTAGCTATATTGATTCTTTAGTCACCTCTCGCTACTAGTTCTTCTTATTTTTCATCATCTATGAAGGCTGGTTCATGAGGCCTAATGGCCTTTATCTCACTTTCTTTGCATTGTTTCCCTGTTTCTATCATCATTGCTATCTTTCTCATATTCTGTTGTTCTCTTATTTTCTCTTGCACTTGATTTATCCTAGCCTTTTTCTTTCGATATTACCTTCTTCATCCATGGTGGCATCCCGTAACCATGGTCCATAACCGGTTCTACACTCCTCTCTTCACTCACTTCCTATCACTTTAACTATACACACACTTACGAAACACTTTGTTAACAAAAACTATTCATTTAACTTCAAAACTAATCATAAAAAAATTCCAAGATCTAATACCAAAAATGATGCTACCAACCATTCATCCATGAACCAAAGAAACTCAAGCAATACACTTTAACCTTATTTACCATTTTAGGATTATACTCTAGTCTACAATATTCAAAACCTTCTTGAATTTAAAATATTTTTCTTGAAGGAGATCATCATCATTATACCTTTCTTACAATTTCATTTACCCTTGAATCAACTACTAAACTTATTCAATTTCAAGCACTTTCCTTTAGAACTAACCTTTAATCATTTTGTCAACACTTAGTTCCTATAAGAGGGTACAAAAACCTGCAAGTGAGGATCACAAGGGATGATGTGCAAATCAATGCACATATGAACAATAACATGAAGAGATCTTGGGAGGAGCGAGCATCAATCGAATGTGCATGCAAAGATTCAAAAACAGCATAACCTTGATAAGCCACAAAACTCTTCTCTATCTCATAGATCAAATGGGGTGTACATATAGGAGATGCCGAGTAACCCCGGTGCTACAATCGGGACAAGTTGAGTAGAGAGGGGGAGTTACATTCCCATAATAGAAGTGTAACTCCCAATGATGCATATGATGCACTGACGCACTGACGTGCTGACACACTAACGCACTGACGCATAAGAGAATCTCATAATGACCCCTAAATGACACATGGACCTACGATCTCACCTAAGTGAGATGACTCACCTAATGATGTGGAAAATAATACACACCAACACCCCCCCTTCATCATAACTTAGGATGAGGCGGCAAGTCAGAAATGAGAAATGGGTCTCGGACAAAGCTTGATGAGGTACCCATGCATAAAAAGAAGTCCCAAAAAGTGAAGGAAAACCCAGTGGGAAAAACATCCACCACAAGAGAACAGAACACTCTCTAATCTAAGAAAGATGCTAATGATGGGTCCCATCTATAGATGAGCCTGAAAAGGTACCCATGTACAAAGAGGCAATCTCTTGGAAAGAAGAAGAAGAGAGAAGAAGAGGGAGATGAGAGGAATGCAAAAGATACCATGGACGGATCTGAACTTTGCAGCTCTAGGAGGTCTCCCAAAATAATGTCGATGATGAGATCCTCTGCCTCTGGACTGAAGAAGAGCCACCGCACCAAATTGTGTGCTTGTCCTTAGGAAGGATATAAATGGAGGCTTTGGAAGTCTTCCCACTCCACAAAGGAAACAGAAGGCAGCAACACGAAGAACTTTGAGTTTGGTCCACTAAAGTGTGACATAGGTCTAGCGAGTGAGTGCCAAGGAACTAAAGGTAATGCCACGTGTGTAGAACTATTAGAGTGTAAAAGAGGAACACCCGTAGAAAGGATGTCCAAGTGATGTGAAGGGAACAAAATATCCTCCAAAACAAAAAAATGGATCCACGGTGAGGGTGGATCAATGAAGGTGTCTAGAAAGTGGAGGTGGTAAGAGTCCCAGAAGGGGCACTCCCAACAATAGAGATGATGAACTCCTCTAAAATACCCGTAGATGGATGCGGAACCCGTGAGAGCATCACAAGTGTGTACTGTAAAAATACACGGCCCAAGGTCAGGTAGATACTCGTCCCAATGAGGGGGCTCAACAAATAGAAGAGTGATGTCAGACAGGTATAAGTCATCCAATGAAGGTAGAGGAGTGAAATGGGCCTCACACACTGAAGGTGGAAAAGAGGTGGGTGTGATGAATGTATAAGACTGAATAGGAGACTACTCGATATCTAATGATATGTGGGAAGTTTCAACACTCTTTGGAATAGTGAGAGAAGGAGGAGAAGAGTCCTTTGTAGTACTCTTGACATCAGAATTGGGTGCATAATCCTCGTCATCGAAGTAGAACCAAGTAATTTTGTGTCGTTGAAACTCATCACATAAAGAAGAGGAGACAATGAATCATCGGCAGCAACAATAGTGACAATATGTGAAGGGTCTCCATAGAGGGATCAAGAATTCTCCAGCCACGGTGAGGTGGATCTCGAGTCTGCGCCACGTGAAACCAGAGAGATCGAGAGACATGCATCATCATGTGACCAAAGACATGGTTGCAAATTTCAAGAAAGTCCTCTAGATGAGGATGATCAGTGGGTGAAGGAACGGCCCAAGCAAGAAGGGTAAAATACCCTCATGGGTGAAGTAACGTTCCATGGAAGCACGCCAAGCTAAATAGTTTCCTCTCCCAGTAAGAAGTGGCAGAGGCTATAAGTAAATCCTACAACACTCAAGTCTGGAAAGAGCACTCTCCATGATGTGGAATGAAAAGTGCAAGGTGCACTAAAGCAAGACGTCAGACTGGCCGATAGTGCATCTACATGTGAAAACCTAAGAGTACTAATCAACCCCCAAAATGCAGAAATTTATAAAGTAGTGTGTTTACAAAATGATAATTCCATCACGTAAAGTGCAAGAAATCATGTAACTTTGACCAAGGAAGCACTAAAAAATGAGCTAGCAAGTCAAAAGTTATAGCATAAATATGATTCCCGCAACTGATGGAAAATGCCAATAAATACTGCAAATACATTAAAAAATTATTGAAATGGGTGCAAAGGGTGTTGTGTGGGTACTCGTTAGAAATGGCATCAAATTTCAGGTAGGGTTTGTTTTGCTTGCGAGGGGGATTAGCCTCCTACCAACCCCGGACCTCACCCTCCGTCTTTGACATGCGAATGAAGGACATAATAACAAGAAAATAAAGGCCCTAAGAATATTACAATGCCATAAAGAGTGTTTTTATCATCAAAACATCAAAAAACGGATTGTTTTAACCTCCAAACAATGTCTAAAATGGAGTAGGAATGGGGGCCCATGTTGAACAATCTGCTGTCAGCCTAAGCCACGTGTCAAAGATTGTAGGAACAATCCTTAGTAATGTGAAATGCTTGGACCACAAAACTCTAGAGACGTCTGGAGATGGCAGAGGGAGAATCAATGCCATTTAAGGTTAGGAGACCATCCCGCCAAGTGCAACCAAAAATGAATGAAGGAAGGTTTCTAACAATGCATCCACATTTGAGGTTTGGAGATAAAATGACTGTGCACAGTCCCGACCTAGCTAGGAAGAAAAATGGTTAGAATGATAGACAACCAGAGCCGAACATAGGCATGTAGCATGAACCGAACTACGGAGAGGAACCTGGACACGAGAAGAGGCGGGTGCGAGTTGCAAGGTCGGTTGAGAAACATTGCGGGAGAGGTTAAAACCATTGGTGGAGTCCACAAAGAAAATTCACGGAGTCTCTTTGTAGGGCCACGTGAATGGTCAAAACAGAGATTTCATGCAGAGAGAGGCAGGTGAAATCCTGGTGAGAAGACCAAAAATCATAACGCCAAAGGAGAAATGTTTCATTTTTTAATGTTGAACGCAATAAAGGAAACAACCGTTTTCCTATTCAAAAGAATGGCCAAAGATAGGAGAAACAACACGAGGAGAGCTTAACAATGTCTAAAAGCGAGAGCAGGATGCCATGGGGCTGTGTGCCTGAACCACCACGAATGGCAATAATCCACAATGAACAACACCATGTAAAGCTGTATCACCAAACAAACATAGCATGGTGAGTAAAAACGTCCATGCATAGGCAGAGTCGAATGCAACACACGGAGCAGGTAATGAGCTGGTAGACCAATAAAATCCATGAACAAGCAAGTCCCTCTAAAAACCCAATATGTGATGCCAAGACCAAGGTGAGGTAGATCTCTGACCAGGAAGTTGTACATGGAAAGGAAAGGTGTAGCCAACAAAAGTTTAGAGTAGATAGTTTGATGGTAAACTTGATGCACAAGGATGGAGTAAGGCTGAGCAAAGGCCAAAACCAAGCACCAAGTTACTGAGATAAAGCCCGAGGAGCTTGAAAAAACAAATCATCAAAGATTCCATAACATAACCTGATGTAGAGCATATAAATACAAGTATCTCGCAAGCAAGAAATTAACGAGCCGAGAAGACACCAAACTTTTAAAACACGAAACTCGAACATGACCAAACAAACTGCGATCAAACCCGTGCAAGAGGTATGACGCCCAAATCAATGCAAGAAGAGAACATTCGAAATATCCATTACGACACATGCAAATTGAACTATAAATCATGCCGGAAGCTAGAAAATGCATGAGTAACATCGAAGAGAGAAAAAATCTATAAGATCCGCTTTGATACCATGTAGGGTACAAAAACCCACAAGAGAGGATCACAAGGGATGACGTGCATATCAATGGATGTGTGAACGGTAGTGTGAATTGATCTTGGGAGGAGTGAGCATCAACCAAATGTGCATGTAAAGATTCAACAAACGAGAAGAACCTTGATAAGCCACAAAACACTCCTCTATCTCATAGATCAAATGGGGTGTACATATAGGAGGTGTTGAGTAACCCCCAGTGCTGCAATCATGACAACTCGAGTATAGAGGGGGAGTTACATTCCCAAAATAGAAGTGTAACTCCCAATGATGCATATGACGCATTGATGCACTGGTGTATTGATGCGTAAGAGAATCTCATAATGACCCCTAAATGACACATGGACCTATGATCTCACCTAAGTGAGATGATTCACCTAATGATGTAGAAAATAATACACACCAACAGTTCCTTGTTGCTTGTTTAGAATGTGTGTTGATTTGAAAATATGAAGCTAAAATGGGTTCATTACCCTCACAACTTATTTACACCTCTACTCATCTCTACGATTCAATCCTCTTATCTTTTTAGTTTCAAGTATTACTCTTTTAAAATTTATCTTCATTGTCTTGGAAATTTTAGTTCCTTTGTGCTTTCCTAGAAAGAAAATTTTGGCACTTGAGCCTTTCCATTGCTTCTTCTCTCAATCTACCTGCTTTCCCACTTCAAACATGTTTATATTGACCTAAAAATTTCACTTAAAACCATTCAAATAACTACTTTATCCTCTATTCACTAGACTACCCATTAATTTTCTCCGGAATCCAAATCTATTGTTTCATGCATGCTTAGATGGATGTAAAGGTGTCCTAAAAAAAAAGAAACATATTCACATACCTTTTTTGAATATCAATGTGCTTCCCAAGTTGTATGACTCAATTCACCAAATTCTTCTTGGTATACCTCTTTCCTTTTTGCACTCACATCTCCTTTACTAGGTCTATCTTTCTACTCTATCATCCATATATCTCTATAGTTGTGATTTCAAAACTCAAACAAGATTCTTTTGGATACCCATTATGTCCTTTGACATGGGTAGAAACTCCCAAGCTTGGATTCAAAAGGTAAAACTAACTTCCTTTGAGAAATGCCTCTCTAGACTAAGACCGAATCATGTACATGCTAATTGAAACACAAGTATTGTCATGTATAGCTCAAAAATCCAAAATGAAACTTAAAGATTCTTCTTGTAACAGATTTAAGACATCTTCAAGATGAATTCTATAATATTTCATAGCTAGATTATGGATATTAAGGTTTTCTATTCTCCTTTTTCTTCAAAACCCTAACTATGTCTCTGTGATTCACATTTTCACAAGCTAACTGTCGGAAGAATATCTTAGTTGGGGGCTTGTTTCTATGTCAACCTTCACCAATTCCTAGGTAATATTAAGACAAAAATTAGTAGTAGGTTTGATGTATTTTCCATGGTGCAATCTTAAGATAAATATTTATTTCTCTAGAAACCCTTGTGGGGTTCATGAGTGGCTCGAGAAGGGTTTTCTTGTTATAAGTAACAATAGAGATCGATTCAAAGCTCCAATATTTGTAATAATGCTTGAATTAACAGTCTAAAGGATATCATCTTACTAGTGGCTTAGAATAACATGTACACTTCATTAAATAGATCACTATTCCACTCAAGTAAACAGGGATTTCCATAGTCTCTCGTAAGTAATCCTTAAAAATGTTATTTCCACTTGGTGAGTCAATTTTCCTCTGTGCATACCAAGGTCTAATGTCCTCCAATCATCACAATATCATGGGTTCCTCATGATCCTTCAATGTTACTATCATAGTATATGACTTCCTTGATTCATGGCCCTTCAAGTGGTTTTCTGAGACTCTAATGTTGTTCAACACTTATTACTCTATAAGCTACGAGTTCTCTCTTGAAAGACTCTGTAAAATCATAACTTTTAACCCCATATGCTTTTTTACCAAACATGAATTCAACATGATACTGGAAGAGGTACAAATCATCCACATAAAACCCACAACCGTTATAGTGGTCTATTTCTTGACTTTCTAGGGACTACAATTGATACCATAGACCACTTACCATCATGCATGATAAAAAACAAAAACCTCACACTACTCTTAACCTCTTTAACATAATATGTACAAAGTTACATAAAAATTACCGTGCACAAACCTTCACATAAGCACAGAGGGAATCAATGCTCAAAGAACATTAGAATCATTCAATACTCATGAAAATGTTAACTTGGATCATATTGCTAAGATCCAATATATCTTACATATATAACACATAACAAAAAATCCTACAAAATCTTGTCACAAGGAATGAATAAGCACAATTTTCATACAAAAATGTCACCGAACTGAGTTTTCCACTTCTAATTCCTTCTTGAAAACCTTACAATTTTTTATTCATACCAGGTACAAATGGTTAAAATTAGTTACATTGTGCACTTTCATATTATTTTCACCCCTCTTGCTTGAGGTTCTTCTCGTTGGTTAGTTATGAAACAATATCATAATTATATTTACTCAAAAAGGGGTTATTTTGCTTGATAATCCTAGGTTTATAAGTCAATTCTTCTTATGTGACCTAGAAGGTTCTAATCACCCCACATTTACCTCATTCTACCCTTTTACATGATTTCCAAGGTTCAAGAAGACCTTACAATTCTTCAACTAAGCAAAAATGGCTAAATATTCAAATTTTGTAAAAATGGAGGGAAAAGCTCCATTTGAATTTTGAAGGACCTAGACACTAGATAATACCTCAAAATGACTCAAATAGACTCCTAGGACCTATAACCACACCTGCAAGCCAAAATTTTTGTCACCTTGATCTATTTACAGAGATGGAGTTGATGCTCCTACATCATCCCACTTGTATAGTGATCTCTGATTCACACGGGAGGAGTATGGAGGTGGGATTAGAGTGACTAATTTATTACACGTGTGGGCCTAAGGACATATAATAATATTGAGGAAATTTGGTGGTCCACGAGTAGATTGGGCTATGCTGGATATATATACTAGGAGATGGATTGGTGTACGTGGGCGGAATATGGGTAATGACACCTATAGAGCAATGATAGATCATATAGGGCTAGAGTCTCGTGACATAGAAACCATACCAAGAGTATGGAAGATTGCCAAAGGATGCGGTAGATCTACGATGTATATGAATGATGATGTGGTTGGAGGACCAATTTCCAGGGGTCACCGAGTTATTCTAGGTGGAGCGGGTATCTCAAAAATTTGGTATGGCCCAAGATATACCCCAAAGCTATATGTATGGGTTAGAGTTGTTAGAACACCTAGGAGATCTAGAGATAGACGAGGGCCTACAAGAGAGAAGCTAGTACCTCCCGGGAAAGACAAGGCTGATGTGGCGATAAAGCCTATGACGCAGACGATGCGGGGTGTATGGAGGCATATCATGCATGGTGGGTGACACATCAATGGGTATTTTTATTTCCAGTATTGGTGGAGGCGGTAGGATTATGAGAGTGAGGAGGAGTGAAGGGAAAAGGACATGCCCCTAAAAATATAGAGGTGGTGATAGCGGAGCATGAGTACTGTACTGAGATATATAGATATGTTGGATTATGTGTTACTTTCTTATGTGATGCTCATGGTTATCTAATGTGTTGCTTTATTGGTTGTAGGTGATGCGTATTTTCCTTGATTGTGAATAAATCCATCGCACACTAACGCAGAATGTTCCATCGAGACATACTTATGGGTTGGGTGATATTGGAGCATGTGGATGAAATTACAGGTGAGCATGCCCATTTTTTTGAGATGGTCGCCATATTAGTAACAACATGTACAATGTTGTTGAGTGAGAGAGACGAGGCACGTGAGGAGACAAGGAAAGCTAGAGAGGAAGAAAGTGGTGGTACCTTAGCACGGGATGTGTTTGCACATTATATTGAGTTACAAAGTTACTTTGCGAAGCGATCTATAGAGGGTACACTAATAGGAAGATAGGTGGAGAGATATTGAGGTCGTGATCGGTGGAACAAAGTTAATTGTGAGGCATTGAGTTCTAGAGCACTCATAGGACTAGATAATGTCATCGATGATCGAGATATGATTTGTATTGATGTATTTGATTTAGAGGCATTAGCCTCCATTGATAAGACATTTTGTAACTATGATTGTAATTGATATATATATATATATATATATATATATATATATATATATATAAATTATTGGTATATGGTGATTGTATTCTCCATGTATTTTTGTGATGAATGCTTGATGATGTGTAAAAGTGTGATGTGGTCATAATATATTAGTATGATGAAGATAGGGGAGAACATAAACAATTCCTCCCAGCATATAAATGATGAGGTTCATTTAGATAAGACCCCTTAGCAATCAAGAATGAACCATGTAAAGAAAGAGTGCATCATCGGAAAATGATTCGATAGAGTGTGCTAGATGAAGTGATAGAGCACATGAAGAGTGGTTATTATTATAGAAAATCCCTCAATATTCATGTAAGAACCGTAATAACACAAGTGATTCATGAGGGGGTAAGGTGATATAAATCACTTATCAAGACCGAGCCAACGTGAAGCATTGGAAGTATGTGGGATGAAAGAAGTGTGAGTGTATGAACAAAACTCGAATGTCAAGTGGAGAAGCAGTGTGATGTGTGAACATCAAGGGATGTGGAAGCCAATGTGAAGCAGTAACATGATGCAATGGATGAGGTGGATGAGATGGATGAGATGGTGCAATGATGGATGGATGCAATGGAGAGCATGCATGAGTGATAACTTGTGATGATGGATGGCCAATAATTTTAGCACTAGATGGAGGAGATAACTCAACTGGAGTAGTAGCTTGCTGATGAGGGAGAGGATATATGGACCACTCATGGGAGTGATATCCAAAGGAAATGATGCCCTATCCTCTAATTATTGTAATCTATCGTGAGGGTCAAAACAATAATTGTCCCTATGGCCATTGATGTGGTGATAGTTATAGTAGGGATGATCACACCGATGCTATAAGCAATGTTGTGGATGGTGCTAGTTAGAAGCTAAGAGAATTAAATGCTTATCAAGAAAACATGTAGCACATCATGTGGTCAAGCATGGTGAGTGAAATGAAATGGCTCACGCAAACAGGTGTAGAAGATTAAGGAGTATCATTCCATAGAGTAGAGAAGAAGGATTCTTTTGTGCCGCAAATAGGAGAAACTTGCTTATGAGGAGGAGATGAAGACCATGTAGGATGATCAACTTTTGGAAATAGAGAATAACTAGATGATGTAGTGGTAGGACCAATAGATGGAGGATCTATAAAATGTGTAGAAAGTAGGTCTTGTTCTCGATCAATGAATCTATAGCATAGCAATGTGAATGATTTACATGTGTCGTATTGTAATATTTTATTTCATGTGGGAATTAAACCACAAAAGATAAATTGATTCTCTAAATCAATATGTTGGAAGACTAGTTGGTGTAAACATGCATTGAATCATAAGATATAATCCATAATAGGCTTTGTTTTGCCTTGATGTAAAGTAGGTTGATTATCATAAGTAACATGAGGGCCATTTTTGATGATAAATCGATAGAGAAAAGCCTCTTCCATGTCATAATAAGTGTTAATAGATCCAAATGGGAGATGAGTATACCATTGTAAAGCATCATCGATAAGACTATGTCAAAAGGCCTTAAGCAATAATCAATCATTAGAATAGGAAGCCATAGCCATGTGGTAATGTTTTAAATGCAAGTAAGGGTTTCCAGTACCATCGAAACATGAAAAGGTAGGCATGATAAAATCCTTAGGAAATGTTGAGTTATGAATCTTCTTAGGAATAAGGTTTCCATGTAATGAATTGTTATCAATGGAAGCATAATAGGCCTTGCTTTATAATGTGAGTGATTGGACTTGAGATTGTAGCTACCCGACTGCATGTATGAGAGATAAGATATCCTATGAAGGAATATTGGAGGATGTAAATAATCTGTTAAGTGGTCATAACTTTCCATTGTGAGTGATCATAGGAATATCAAGAGGAGATAAAGGATATTTCGATGCTAAGGGAACACTAGGTTTAGGTGTCGAAGAAGCTATAGGTGATGCAAGATATGGAACATCCATAGAAGATGTAGGACTAGCATTTGAAACACCCTTAGGACATGCATTGATAGATGGAGACCCTATGATATGAGAAGACAAACTAGGAGATGGAGATGGATTGATAATAGGCGAGGAAATAGAAATGGTAGGAGGAGATGAACTAATAGATGGAGAGGACTCATGCATATTATTAGATACAACCTCAGAAGAATATGACAATGGAGCAAGAGATTCACACTCAGCAATATGTAATATATTAGAATCATGACTATAAATTGTGTCATTGAAATCAGAAAGAGACTCAGATATGAAAATTTCCTTAAGTATATCATCAATTGGATCATCAACATAGTATGATTTAGAATGTGAATTAATATGTGGGTAATCTTGAGAAGTATTATCGAAATAGGAGAAGCATGAGATGTATCTATAAATCTTTGTTATGACTAGGAGGAGAATCAATAGGAAAACTATTGTAAAGAACAAACATGTAATCAATAAGAGAATTATCTAAAATTTATTTGGAAATTTTAGGAGGATCATGACTAATCGTATAACATGGTGTATATTGAGTGAAAGCCATCACATCATAAACAAGGCCAATTATATAATTTTAAAAGTTAGTAGGTAGATGGAGCTCGACGGCTAAGATTTGTTGGTGAATCTCATATGATTTAGTAGGTTTGTTATAGATATCTGTGATCTCGGTGATAGGGACCTCATCATAGATTGGATTGATGCTATCATGATGCATGATGAGTGAGAAGGAGAAAAACCATCCTTATCCATTATGGTTTATAGCAGATCCTAGGGAAAAATTCTAATCTATGGGTTCACATAAATGATTCTATAAAATCTGAAATTTTATTATGAATCTAAGAGTACAACAATGTAATAAATAAAATATACTAAAATGTAAATGCTAAGTAATTTATTTGATACTTTAAATGAATGAAATGAAAGGGAAAAGATACTAACCTGAAATGAACTTACCTCACACGGTGATTTGGGACTGAACATAATTCTGAAATTTCATAGTAGAGTATCATAACAAACCTCAAAAAATTATAGTGGAGGAAGATCTAGCGGACTGGGGCACCCGGGAAGGATAAAGGTGTATGGGGCACCTTGGTATGAAATATGGGTGCCCTAGTCTCCATAATAACTTAGAATTTGATCTTGGCATGGTCACTAGGTATTTGCAGTACTTCGTCTTTTGTCACATGGATGTCACACTCACATCATTGATGTCACCATGAACCTACAATGAAGAATCACTTTCAAAACCCCACACAAAACATCAAAACCCTAAAAAAATAAAGATGTGTATGAGGGGTTAGAATGTCCTTAGAAGCCATAATGGTGGTATTGGCTAAGCATTGCACACTACATCTCGGACTCCAATGTAGTTATGTGTGATTGTGTGTGTAATAAATCATTCCTAGGATGCCCTATCGCCAATGACACAAAGATAATGGGAAATAGCTAGATAAAATGCAAAATGCTGGATGGAATAAAATAGAATTCCCTTTCCGTGTAGTGTGTGATGCATAATAGTGCCCAAATGTAGTCCCTTGCTCTATGTAAATAGCTAGCCCTTAGTAGAAATAGTCCACGAAAAAGATAGTGTAGACACCTATTATTGGGTATAATACCCTCCGACATCTCACATTCACGTAATTTCCATTCTCGCATCGCTTTCTCTTAAATTAAATAAAGTCCTATCTATTTTCTCACATTATTTGAGTGATAATCAATGGGCTCCATATGGACCCATTTGATAATTCAATTTTTGGCATCATTCCCCATCTCTCACAAATTATTTAATTCATAATGCATATCTCTGAAACTCTTTTTTAAATGGAATCTTCTCACCCACCATGCCCCCCACTACACCTAATAATTCAAGCCGTGGTCCCCACATGATCACATCATATCCCTAACTCAAGTTACTTTACTTCACCCTGGGTATCATTTAACCTGCAGTTTAGTCTCACATCTAAGCTATAAATATGGGGTTCTCTCCCATATTTCAAAGGAGAGAAAAAAAAATATGGAGAAGACCTGGAGAGACCTAGGCCAAGAGAAGAGAAGAAAGAGCTTAACTAAGTTCGCCCATTTGAAGGAGAAATTTTTGTCTTAGTTCGTCATCTTACCATCTTGATGCTGGTTCATCTCTATAGCAGAGCATAAGCTAAGTCCTCTTGTTATTTCAGTTGCTTGTCATTTTTACCACTGTTCATGATCTATTATTATCTTGTCTGACACGAGGTTGACATCCTCCAAGGGAGTTGAAATCCTCTTGGGCGGCACTATCCGAGCAACCCCACATATCTTTATCTAATCTTATTTATTTCCATCTTGCACATCTATTTTCTCTACTCCAAGGTATCCAAAACCCATATCTACATCCGAGGTCCTAAGCCCTCTATCATTCGGAGTTGCTGGTTATTTATAGTCTTGGTGTTCCCCCATGCGAGAATGTGTTTTCCAGATCAACATTTGGCATGCCCAGTGGCACAAGATCCAAGATCTGGTCACTTTTATTTGTTTTGTCCTTTTATTCATCTCATGCAGGTTTGGTGTTATCTTTTTCTATAGCAGATGTTTCGTTGTCTTCAAGGTAATTACTCTTCTAGTGTTTAATCAGCCTGGTACTAAGATTACATGGGAAATGAGTCCAAAAATTAATCTTATTGTCTTGCTTTTATTTGCAATCTTAGATGTATAATAGATAAATTTTTCTTTTTAACGACCTTTGCTTTGACCTAATAAAATACATCTATATATTCATTTAGATCTTAATTTCTAATTATCTATAGATCTCGCATTTCAAATTATACTAATCTATAGTTATTTGTTAAAAACATAACAATCTATAGTTATTTATTTTAAAACCTAATAGACAATATTTATTTATTTAAATAAAAAAATCAAATTAAAAAAACAAAACTTAATTAATCATAAACTAAGCCTATCCCATCCCCTATCTATTCCTATCCCTTTCCTCCCACTCAACTCTCCAACAAGCTCTCTCCACCCGAGCCACACTTCTCTTCCCACGTCCCTTCTCTCCACTTCGCCGCCTCGGCTCTCATAGTCCTCCCATCTCCTCTGTCTTGGCCATGTCTTGCAGACTCCTTCACCTTCTTCTCTAACCCAAGCTCCAACTTCACCCCTTTTCCCACGCTCCCATCGATGCACTCACCGATCCCATCCTCCCCTGCAACCAACTTCTTCCATTCCGAGCTCCTCTCCACCTCGCCGCCCGAGCTCCCACGGTCCCCTCCATCCTCAACTTGGCTTGCTGAGCCCCACATCCCTCTCCACATAGACATCCTTCTAAGCTCTAACCTATCCCCATGTAGACCCTTCACACCTCCTCTTCCTCCACCCGCTTCCTTCAGCTCCCTCCACGCAGACCACACCGCTCCACCCCACCGCGAGCTATCCCATCTCCCATCCCGTGCTTCGGTCCACACCTAATTCCTCACCCATCTGCATCCATCTCCACTCACCTGTAAGCCACCAACTTCACTCCCGAGCCTATGGATTTTCACGTCTCATGTAGACAAAATGAATACCCACGCAGACTTGCAAGATTCTGCTAAATAATTCATTCGGTTGTTTCCATCTCACTTCCACTTCACGCAAGCTCTTGGGTTGTGACTGTATAGTTTCTTCATAAAAATTGGCTCAAAATTCTTTATCAGATGTTTTGTCATACCATAGTCAATTATATATTTCTTGTTTAGATGTTATATGAAAATCCATGTCCATGTGTAGTAGGACCATCTGTGGCGTACCTAAAAGTGAATAAAGTTGTGTCAATGAGAAAGTTTGATAAGATATTGCTCTTAATTTCTTTTTCTCGTCCCATTATTGTAGATATCTTATCATTTTCATATCTTGTCGGTCGACTATTGTAGAGTATAAGACATTAATAAATTATTTAATTTAGAAGTACTCTTATCGATAGTTCACTACATAAATAAATGCAACCTACATGTTCATATTGCTTTGATAACGTAGTTTATCGTTTAGGTGCTTAATTGTTATTTTAGTCATTTAGCGTTTAGTCTTATAAGTCTCAAGTTGGTTTTTCATTTGTCTATTGCATGTTGTAATTTATTATTTTGAATGCATTATCACATTGTGGTGTTTGTCGTTCTGTATTACGATTTGCATTGAGTATTTATTTGGGAGCTATTTTAATCATTATTTTGTCATTTATTTTATTATTTAATCGTAATTATTTCATAGTTTATAATTTAATTTGCATTCGACTAGTTTCGATAATGTGTTTATTCTAACTTAATATACAAATGGTGAATTTTTAGATTAATATTCTACACCTAGAATTTTCTTTTGCATATATTAGAGAGTGTCTTTGTTTATCTTTTTTTTTTTTAAATCTCTTTTTAACTCATATCCACTAATTGTCATATTTTCTTTTTGTAGGAAAAGTCTAAATTACGATTAAACCAAAACACATCACAAGTCACCTCTTATCAACCCCATCTATAAACGTGAATCATCTAATTTCAGGTACCTAGACATTCCTAGACACTAATTGTCACTTCCAAAAACACCATCATCAAGTGGAATCAAATAACACCAACAAGCATTTCTCCAGGTATTTCTCATTTTTCTCTATTTTCTCTTTTCTGCATCAAACTTTCCCTTTCCTGAGTGTTTGTATACATCGAATGTCACATTTCATTTTGGTTTAAAACAAACCTTCTGCATCCTACCTGATCACATAGCCTAAGTAAAAGAATTTAACTCTCTGCATTTCACTTATCACACACTACCTAAGACTACACAAACATAATTAACACATCCAAACATTCCTCTCACCTGGTTAACTGATTGGGACTTAAACACCCAATAGGAAACCGTCTCAGACATCTCCTAATCCATAACTACCTGAAACTAGCCTTAGACTCCTTTAGGCACCTTCATTACCTACTTTTCTTTTCTGTTCACATCCTATAAATTAATCATGATATTTAGAAATATTCTGCTTGATTTGTTTTTCAACAACATACATCAATAGATGTTTTTCTATTTCACATCTATTTTCACTCTCTCCCAAATCGAGAAAAAACAACAATATGCTCTATCTAATAAAGTTACTTCCTCTGATGATCTCACCCGACAAGATTCTAAACTCAAAACCATGTCGTCAGTCACCCAACCTCCAGTCTCCATGGTCTCACCTCATGAGAACCATGTCATACAAAATTATCCCCACCTTGACACCAACCCTCATATCTCCCATCAAGCTAATCTTCTTAAATCAATCACACCACCATCTCCTACTCCTCTAGATACACTCAAATCTCCTCCTAACCCCATGTATGACTTCTTACTCCAAAAATCCCCTACAATCTCTCAGTCCTCCCAATATCCTAAATCGGTGGATCACCTTCCACCCACATCCCATTTTGACAATTCCATTAATAGACCGTGTCTAGCCGTCTCAAATTATTAATAGACATATCCCCACTCATCGTCATGTCCCTATTGCTCAACACCAGCCTATGTAACCATCGCTACCTATGACACATGTTAGTCTCTACCAATTAGTCCCTCCAACACCTACATATCCACAAATTAATCAACTGTCTTATCAAACCATTCTGCAAATGTCTTATCCACAAACTTATCAACCATCTTATCGACGCTTTACCCAACACCCACACACCCACAAACACATTATTTGCCTTATCAAACTACTTTTCAAACCACACAGCTGATCCAATATCAACCTTACAACACCTCGAGTGATTCAATTCACGCCTTAATGAATCAGTTAGCCAGTTTAGAAACCTTTACCGTGACACCTAAAAACACCTTATCCTATGAGCAATTTTTTATAAACCGATTCATCCATGGCCCAATTAAACCCTATCCCCCTCATTGGAAAATTCCTGCATTTAATAAGTTCAATAATAAATAATATCCCCAACAACATATCCTCACATTTAAACATGCATGTTGTCTTATTGTGCATGATCATGATTTACTTCTTCGCACTTTCCCCATGTCTTTATCTGGTCCCACGTTGGACTGGTATAACAATATCCCATGACATTCCATATTCTCTTTCACCCAACTTGCACAGTTGTTCTTAGAACACTTTTGTATCAATATCACACATAAAACCACTATCGCTGATCTCTACACCATTTGATAGTATGAAAATGATCCCATCACCAACTTCATCGCACGATGGCATGATGTTATAAACCAACTATCCTTCACTATCCCACAAACCAAACTCATCAACTTATTCTCACGTTCGTGTGCCAAACATATATCATCCACTTTATAGATCCAATCATTCTGAACCTTTGATGAAGTTTTCACAATGCCTCACAAGATCGAAACTCGTGCCATTGAAAGGGGTCATCTTAAATTAAGTTCAATTAAATCAAAAATTGAATCCACCAAACCATTCACATATAACAAAAAATTTAAGGGTGCGGCCAACACTATGGTCATTTAACCCTCATCCTCATCTACATCAAGTACATGGTCTGAACAAATATCTCCTCAATCAACATCCAACTACACTCCTTTAGGAGAATCATACAGTTCTATATTTGAAAAGTTGATGAGTGTAAAATATATCCAATCGCCTCCCATACGACCCATGACAACTTGAAAGTCAAGCCTATTTGGTATCACGAGGCCCACTTTTGTAAATATCATCAAGTAAAAGGTCATGAAATTGAGATATGTCATTCCTTCAAAGATTGTGTCCAACAACTTGTAAATCAAGGCAATATCCAAATTGATAATTTCACTACACAAACTAATCAACCACCAACAAATCATGTCTCCCCCTTTACATCTCAACTATCAAACACTTGTATGGTTAATACGTCAATCAAGATCCCATTTTATCACCTACTTTACATGTTCCCACAAGTGGACATTATTCTCACCTCTTATTCGAACCGTTACACCTACATTAACTTTTACTACTTATGCTTGAACCGTACCTACTCCTATCCTTGCCACATCCACATCAAATTCAACTATATCGTCCATTTCTCGCCACTTGAAACATACCTCATTCTACCACATTATATTCATCTTCAACACTTATTTCGCCCCACTCATATCCACACATATCCCCACATCTCTCCCATCCATTTCTTCACTCATATCCACCTCAATGAAACAACCGGTCCTTCTACTTCTATGTCTGAAAATTCCCATTCATTTTGCATTACCCATACCCATAAGGTATACTCCATCGGTTATCACACTACCCACATCTCCAAATATTCCAAAAGTGCCTACATCTTTATCTATCCTAGCTACCCCTATATCTATTACATCAACAAGTCCACCTAGCTCTACCTTGAAAACCTTTCCCATGGCCACATCACCCAGTCTACCCCAATACTCTTTACCTAATCCTTCTATCACACCAACCCAATCCTCTCAATCTGCAACCCTATCAAATATACCCCTTGAATCACCTATTGTACCAACACCTCTACCTAAATCAAATAAATATTTTTACCTTCTCCCTCTACAAAATCATCTCTTTCCATGCCAAAACCGAAACAATCCATGTCTCACATAGATATCATTAATCACATCATACAAAAACCTATCTCTTCATTAACATCTTTAGGTTTTTAAGACAGTTTCTCCATTAATAACTACACCACCACTATTAGATCCTTCGATTGAAATTATTGTCATCCCTGCTAGAGGTAAATCTTCTCGGTTGAAGTCTAAGGCTCGGGGAAAACATTCTTGATAGTCCCCTATGCATCCTCGGAAACATTCAGGTTTTCCCTCTTCTCCACAATCCAATGCCACAACATCTATTTCAGGATCAACCTCTCCATCTACGACATCTTGTAATAATCAATCCACATCCAAACAATATCATCCTTCAACCAAATTTTATTTTTCCTCCAAAACATGAAATTCACCCATCCAATCTACATCCATGTTTTCTCCTAACTCCAAGCTGAGATATCCTATCAAAACCCACAAGAGTTACCTTCCCCATGACACTTCAATGGGGTCATACGCAGATATCTTTCGACATTTAACTCAAACATCTGCCATCAAACTTCCTCATATTAAAGCCTTTAATCCCTATGGTCCCAAGCCATCATGGTTCAATCCTAATTACAGTTGCGCCTATCATCGTACCCTAGGTCATGACATCAAACATTGTAAGGCCTTTTGGTTAATCATCCATAACCTTATTGAGAAAGATAATTTCCTCATTCAGGGGAAATTTCCTTCTCTATCTACCTTGAATCCAATCCATATCCCATCTGTCGGATCTCCCATGATCCCTCCATCCACATCATCCCTTAATATCCATCCAGCCCATGTCATTCCTCCTAAGGAATGCCCTCCATTGTTCATCAATACCGCTTATCTTGCTAAACACACTTGTGGTCCCCAATTGTTTACCCCATCCAAATCTAAAACAATCTCATCTAAGCTCTTTCGACATCCTTTACCTCCTTCACATTTAACTCATTGGGGGAACAATCTTCCCTCGCCCTTGAGCATCTCATCCATACAAATCCCTTGTTACTAGGGGACTTTACTCTTTGACATTGTTTTGTTTACTTTCTTCACATCCATCCAATCTAAATTAATTATATCCAGATCCTCATCTCATTCTAAGTCCTCCTTTGAGGCCATATTTGTTCTTTTATGTTTGTGCTCCTTTTGGGAGTATCATCTTTTTCATTGAAGCCCTCCTTTGAGGCCATGTTTGTCTCTCCATTGAGGGACCTTTTTCTCTAAGTCCACCTTTGTGGCCATATTTATACCTCTTTTGGGGCATCATATTTTTCATTGAAGCCCTCCTTTGAGGCCATGTTTGTCTCTCCATTGAGGGACCTTTTTCTCTAAGTCCACCTTTGTGGCTATATTTGTGTCTCTTCTGGGGCACCATCTATTTCAAATTCCACCATTGTGGCTATATGTGTGTCTCTTTTGGGACACCGTTTATTTCATCAAGACCTACTTTGAGGCCATGATTGTCTTTCTATGTTTATGTCTCTCTTGGGAATCATCATTTATTTTTCATCTAAATCCACCATTGTGGTCATATGTTCGTTTCCTTTAGGATATAGTATTTGTTTCCTACTTGGCTATCATCTCATCTTATTGCAACTTCATTGTCTTCCCTCTCATGGTGGTAAACTAAAGATGGAACCTCTTAATGTTTTGCACTTGTGACCAGTCAACGGTTAGCATATATGCCAATGAGAACTTAGTTATATCATTAGATTGTTCTGCCATCTTCAGCCCCTTCCATTTTTCATTGAAATAGTCTTAATTATGTAGACCACCTTCACGACTTTGATGTGACCCCATAACCATTACATCCATCACCTTCTCATTCTCCTATTGCAGCCATGTGAAGGGTCCAGGGTGTCTCTTGTACATTCCTTATCCTCTCTTAAGTGGTTACTTATCTATTCCCATCTCTCCCCATATGAAGCTCAAATTCAAGTATGTAAAATCAAGATCAAGGTTATCAAAACAAATTGTTCCCTCGAAGGATAGTTGTGCATACAAAAAAAAGTCAACACCAAAATTAAGAGAAATAGACTGATCCTTCAAAGGATGGCTATCATATATATTATTCTTGTCATCTATATTATGTATAAAGTATACCATACCCTCAAAGGATAACTACTCTGTTATTATTGCATCTAGAAGGTTTTCTGCATTGATCAACCTTCTTTTATCAACATTTTTCGAAATCTTCCTACATTGATCAACTTTCTACTATTGTTCTTTCCCTTTCCCAGAGCTGGGGCATAGACTTAAGGAACACCACTTTTGGAGATCCCTCTTCCCGCGTACAAGTCACATCTTTGATCCCTTTGTCATGTCAATATTAGGATTACGAGCATCCTTCATCCATATTTCCCTCATGATCTTTTGGTATAACTAACTATTGTTGGTTATGTATTAACACCTACTATTGGCTACAAGTGCAATGCCTTGAGTGGTAAACCTTTCTTGTTTATCTCCAATCTAGTTCGAAACATAGTTTCCCTATATGCCCTTGCTACAACTATGTTCCATTCATCTCATCCAGATCATCTTTTATAAAAATCATATCAAATTACACACTATGAATTCTATATCTATCTGTCATCTCCATGAATGCATTTGCAAATACACTCTTTGTTTGTGAATTCTACTTGATCATTATTGTAGTTTGCAAATCCTACTTGAGGATCCTTCTCAAGGAAAGTTTGTTATCCTACAGCTCCTTATCTCTCAACATGTTCAACACCATCTTTGATCCATTGCTCCTCTCTCTTCATGTCCACTCATCACCATTTGTCTCCACATCATCCTTCTCACCTTTCTATCCCCTTGCACGATGCCAGATATCTTACTTATCTTTCCTCTTAAGATTCTCTTTTACTCTTCCACTTTTAGTTTGACAATCTTGCTTAACCATCCATATAGCCAGAGAACCTTAGTTAAGGTATATCTTCTTCCTTGGATCCTCCCGCTATAGAAGCTTCTCCACCATTTCCTCTTTCAACAAATGACAATCACCACCACAAACGTCTTTCCACTCCTCCTTTTCCGCTTAACACTCTTGCATCATCACTACCACCATGTGGGCATCCCAATTAAGGATTTCCCTTACACTCTCCATCTACACTACATATGTTCCTCCATACATTCATGTCACACTCCTTTGTTTCCTTGTTATCACTTTGATATCACCTCCTTTCATCTCATGTTCCATTTTGATATACATTGCTTAGTCTTTTCATCATTCTTCTTCTTCTTTAGTTTGGTGATCCTACTTAACCATCCCCATCACAGGGCAATCTTACTTAAGAGTTTCTCTTAGGAATGGTTGGCCATCTGATCCTTCCATCTCCCATCATCTCTTCCTCATCTTCTATCTCTCGCTCTCTCATCGTACTCATCCATTCCAACCAACCCTTCCACACCTGCATCCAATACAATGTTGTCTTTCTCTTTCCATATCATCACTGCCGGTTTGGTGATCTTACTTAAATCCTCCTACGGCATGGCGATCTTACTTAAGATTCCCTCTTAAGCATGATTTGTCATCCTGCACTCCCCCACTACCCCATATTCTCTCCATCTACATTTTCTCGGCATTCCCCATCATCACATCCTCTCACCTCCTCTTTCATTCTTGCAAACACCACTTCTTACTGGTCTCTTTTTCATCTCCATCATTCGTTGTTGTTGGGTAATCTTAATTAATCGTTGCTTCTTGGTTCATTTTGTGTCTTGTTTATTCATTTTTCTCTCATTCATTCTCATCCAAAATATCCTCTCCTCACCTTCATCTTCCTACACATCATTATCCCTCCTTTCTTTACTCTTTCCACTCCATCTTCTAGAGTTATCCCACATATCTACCCCCATATTTACCCATCATTGTCATTGGTCTCTCTCTAACATTCTTTCATCATCATCTTCCATTTCCGTGCTAGTAATTATCAGTGGACTTCTCCTAAAAATCACTCATCCCCATTCCGCACAACCTGAATCCTTTTCTTTGACCTCCTCCATTCTATCTTCATTCCTTCCTTCCTCTGTGTCCTCTGATCATTATCAGAGGACTTCTCCTAACGTCCCTTCATTGGCGTTCCCCCTCCCATTCTTCATTTAATTTCTCCCTTGTCTCATCTTTTGTCCCATCTTTTCCTACTGATCATTATTGGTGGATTTCTCCTAACATCCATTCATTGGCATTGCCTCTCCTATCCCATCCTTTCTTTTTCCTCGCCACCTCTCCATCTTCCATTCTTCCTTGCCAATTTCTTCATTGTCTTCATCATACACCTTCTCTCTATTTTCTCATCATTAGCATATCCTCATCCCATGCATCTCCATTTCTTTTCCAATCAATGTCATTCCTTCCCTCAAGTTTCTCTTTACATTCCTTATGCTTCTCACTCTTTACCAAATATCTTCATTCTTGGTTCCCCTCCTTCTGCATACTTTTCTTCATTGTCTTCTCCTCCTTTCTGATCTTTGTCTTATTTCACTTCCTCTACATCATCTTTTCCCCATTTTACCTCACACTTCCTCCTTACTTCCCCATCAAAAACCTGAATCTTCAATGTTATCCCATTTCCTTTATCATCTCATCATCCACATGCATTTCCATGCGGTCAGTTCCATATTCTTTGCCTTGGATTTCCTCACTATGATTTGTTTCCTTCAATTTTATTTTCTCTATCATCTCTTTCATTTTCCATTACCTCTCTGTTTTCCTCTACTCCATCCTTCATCACATCTTTCATTTTAAATAACTCTCTCCCTTTTTCATAATTTCATCCTCTACTCTATTCTTTTCTTGTCTTCTCTTTGTTTGTCCTTCTTCATTTCCCCATTTTTCTATAATCCTTCTTTGTTATCTTCTTCCTCCCCTTTCACTCTTTATTTTCTCCTCTTCTGTCTTCATCCCTCTATTCCATATCCTTGTCACCTTCATATTCAATCTTTCTTGCTCTTCTCATAATCAACCAATCCTCCTGTCTATTCCCTTTTCTCTTTCTCGACATCCCTTACATTTGGCATTCATAGTCAATGTCGATGTTTCTCTGTTTATGTATCGCCATCTATCCCTTTCATTACCGTTCTTGTTCTTCTCTTTGCCACATTGACCTCTTCTCTTTTTGAGAACCCTATCATATCTTTTATCTTCATCATTCCTCTCGCAAGGACATCATCATATCCATTTCTAAGAATCTCTTCCCATCTTCTTTTGACATTTTTGTCTTGGAAGATACCATAACGGCCATCACCTATCTAATCTTGTTCTCTTCCATGAATATTTTCTCTGCTTTTGTTTTGTCACAAAAGTATCTTTATCATACTTGTCGAAGAAGCAAGACTTCTTTGTCTTCTTCACCTTCTAATTTGCTAACACTTATGCATCATTCCTATAAAACATGATTTCCATCATATTTATTATCCTTTTAAGGCCTTTTATCTCACCTTTCTATCCTATCTGCTCATCTTGTCCACATTTATGATTATTCTATCTATGTCTTATGTTGGGGCACCTTTTTATCCTTGTACTTTTCAATGCATATAACTCACTTTGTGTCTTTCTCGTGCCCTGTGTTGGGGCATCATTATCTTCATCCACGTCCCTTTTGTGGACACATGATTTTTTGCATGATTCCTCGTAGACAAAGGATTGCACACATCTTTCACATTTAGTTGCACATATTTTGATGTTTTCCTATGAACCATTGGTCATCTTGGTCTACATCCATACTACGGTGGTCTTCACCCACTTACCGGTCTGCAGTAGAACGTTGTTGTCCTGTCTCTATTGAGACCGTAATTATCCTCTTGATGTGATATTGGAGTCACCGCTCTACTTTTTTTATTGTTATTGCGATCCTTTTTTCATGGGGCATCTGGCCTTTGGTCATGTCTTCATCCATCTTTGGACCTATCTTTCATCTAACCCTTTTTGTTTTTGTCTCGTGGCTTGCTATCGCAAACCACTCAACAAAAAGGGGAAAATGTAGACACCTATTTTTGGTTATAACACCCCTTCGACATCTCACATTCACGCAATTTCCATTCTCGCATCTCTTTCTCTTAAATTAAATAAAATCCTATCTATTTGCTCACATTATTTGATTGATTATCAATGGGCTCCATATGGACCCATTTGATAATTCAATTTTTGGCATCATCCCCCATCTCTCACAAATTATTTAATTCATAATGCATATCTCCGACACTCTTTTTTTAAATGGAATCTTCTCACCCACCATGCCCCCCACTACACCTAATAATTCAAGCCATGGTCCCCATATGATCACATCATATCCCTAACTCAGGTTACTTTACTTCACCCTTGGGTATCATTTAACCTATAGTTTAGTCTCACATCTAAGCTATAAATATGGGGTTCTCTCCCATATTTCAAAGGAGAGAGATAAAAAGACAGAGAAGACCTGGAGAGACCTAGGCCAAGAGAAGAGAAGAAAGAGCTTAACTAAGTTCTACCCATTTGAAGGAGAAATTTTTGTCTTAGTTCGTCATCTTACCATCTTGATGCCCGGTTCATCTCTATAGCAGAGCATAAGCTAAGTCCTCTTGTTATTTCAGTTGCTTGTCATTTTTACCACTCACAATCTATTATTATCTTGTCTGACACAGGGGTTGACATCCTCCAAGGGAGTTGAAATCCTCTTGGAACCAGCACCGTCTGGGAAACCCCGCATATCTTTATCTAATCTTATCTATTTCCATCTTGCAGATCTATTTTCTTTCTCACAGATCTATTTTCTCCGTGCGTATCTAGAATCCATATCTACATCCGAGGTCCTAAGCCCTCTATCATTTGAAGTTTCTTGGTGATTTGTAGTCTCAGTGTTCACTCGCGTGAGAATGAGTTTTCTAGATCAATAGATAGTGTGTATGTTGTGTTTATATAGGGATATCTTGCTCAAATTTTAACACTAATGACCTGACATGCCCTAGTACCTAGGAAGATGTGAGGGAAAAGCTGAAAATACTGACATCAAATGTCTAAATTAAAACCAAGTTTGATTGGGATAAGGGCATGTAGAAATCAAGACCATGGCACTCTAGTTTCCCTAATCCCTCTCTAAGTGCCCTAGTCAAAGACTAGAGATGACAACTAAGTGAACAATGAAAGATAAGACTCCTGAGAGATAACTAGAATCAGGTGCAAGTGAGTGACAATTGTGCAAGACAAACAAAAAAAAAAAAAAGACCAACTAGACTGATGAATGGACTAGGGGATGGGTCATTAGTGAATACTTTTCTTACACAATATCCATATATAAAACAACATACTTAGTGGTATAATAATAGTAGTAAATGAATGATTTTGTGACTACACCTTCCTCCAACCATCCTATCAACCATTTCATCCTTATTTGGCCTAAGAGGAACATGATAACATGGTTTTCAGGTGTGCTTCATGTGAAAATAATTATATCTAAATGGTCTCATGAATCTATTCAGATCTAACATGGAATAGTTGTTCTTGAAGGCATAAAAATGGATAGATTCAACCATTTTTCAATAAAATAATACCCTCTGGAGGATAATGGAAA
Organism: Taxus wallichiana var. yunnanensis; assembly: GCA_018340775.1. Classification (NCBI taxonomy): domain Eukaryota; kingdom Viridiplantae; phylum Streptophyta; class Pinopsida; order Cupressales; family Taxaceae; genus Taxus; species Taxus wallichiana. The sequence goes on from CM031244.1 coordinate 704,918,527, forward strand.
TACATCAACCCTTTTTAGGTTTTTTGCGCATGGGTATTTAAGAGATCTAAGAAATTTTCAAATAATTATGTGAAGGCATGTGGTTTCAGGATCCATTCAAGAAAACTTGGGCCATTATGGATATAGGGAATGTGAGCTTCAATGGAGAAAGTGATCTTGTTCTAGAATTTATGGGAATTCCAAGAAGATTTAAAATTCAAACATATAATCAATAGAAATATCTTTGAGTTCACTACATGGTGGACACATAACATTTTTTCCAAGTATTCACCACTCTTCATGATAATATAAGTCACGGTTGCTTACTTTGCTATGTGCTAAAAGAGTGATTGGGCCTAAAAATAAAATTGCAAGCATAATAAATCCATAAACATGTTTGGAATAAACTCATCATGTGTTTTGTATTCAAAATCATATGAATTTTGGGATCCTAACTCCAAGATCTACTCTTGAGGCCGAAAAAACATTCTTTGTGTTCTTCTTGTGTTGACGAGATGACATCAATATGGTTTATAATATTTAGCACACTTTTCAACCTCATATATCCTTTTTCCCTTGTTCCATGGTGCAAGGGTATAATAGGGACACAAAAGTGTTCCCCTTATTGAGAATTTAAGTTTCATCACTTAAAACTTGATATATTTCTCCCTAGGCCACTTTACAACTCAAAATCACGACCCCTTCACCCCTAGCACATTTTTTGAGGTTTGTTGTCCCTTTTCCCTTGTCCTTTAGTGTAAGGGAACATTAGGGACACAAAATTTTACCCCCTTTTTTTTTTGGTTTCCATCACTTAATAATTGAAAACATGTGTCCTAGGTAGGATATAAGCTTGTTTTAACTCACCCTGTCCCCCCTCATGAAAGATGGACCCATGGAATTTTTTTAATGCATTTTTTCCCTAGTCCCATTTTCTAAAAAACCAAGGGGATGGAAGGGACATTAAAATTGTCCCCACCTCCTCTGATGTCCCTTGGTCACATGTAGGACTCATTCTCAGCCCACGAAGACCTATTTTTAACCCATCCATCTTCCTCACATGTTTTCTCAATGTGACACTTATTAGAATCTGGTGTAGAGTGAAAATTAGTATCCCCATTATCCCCTCACCTCAACTATCCCTTATTTTCATGGGTGTAAATCACTCTTTAACCCCTGACTAACCCAGGTTAAGCATGTGTGGTTAAACATGAGTTAAAGTGCTAAAGGAGAGAGGAATTAAAATAAGTTTTGAAAAAAAAATCCCCGAGAAAAGAGAACCTCAACATGAAAATATATGAAATGCAAAAATAACTCCATTAAAATTTCACATTTTACCTCCATGGAAGCCATTAAAACTAGCTTCGTGCTCTATGTTTCCAAAACAATTTTTTTCTCATTGTCGGTGATCCTGTGGTCTAAAAACCTTGAAACATTTCCAAAATTCTCCATTTGAAAAATAATTTTAGATGATGTGTCACTTAGGGGTTATTACGGCATGATTTATTTTCTATTTGAGAAATAATTTTCTGGCCAATAACTCCATTTTTGCCTAGAACAACTGAAAATGAATTTGCATTTTCTCGGTGACCGTGCAACCTAAATTGCCTAAAATATGGAGCATATTATCCTCATAAAATTATATTTCATTTGATACATTTATTGAATGATGAAGTGGATTATTTTTTAGATATGGAGGACTAATTTTTCTCGTAGTATTCTTCCCTCTTCAAATATATTTACATTTTCTCGGTGATCCAAAGTGAGCCAAATTATCTTGAAATTTGGAGCAGATGATCCTCATAAAATCAGATTTCATTTGAGAAATTTATTTAATGATGAAGTGGATTATTTTTGAGATATAAAGGTGTTGTCATGTTAAATTTATAACATGAAAAATTTAAAATTTTGGTCATGACAACCAAACCCACACTTGAAATTCCCTTTCCCAGTCAATGTAAACCTTTCCTTTGGTTAGCATTTCAACTATGCCATCCTAATTTTTGAAAAAGAGGAATATGATCAAATTAATTTTAAGCATTTTTATGTGTATAGAAGTTTATGTAGCTTTATTCATGAGGGTACTAAGATCTAAGAAAGAATAGATCTCTTGGAAGCTTCAAGATGGGTATTTTTGGTCTTTTTGTCATAGGAGGACATCCCCTATAAGCTAATCTGCAAGGTCAAAACCATTTTATGGTTGTGTGAGAGATTAATAATATGATACAAGGAAGTTTAGGAAGTTTCTATGGAGTCTTGATAGGATGGGAAACTTTCATGCAAAACAAAGTATTTTTGGACAAGACACTGAAAAACATGTTTCAAAGGAGCTAGTCACTTTGTTCAAAGGGTTTTAACATCCTCATGAGGTATCGGGAGGAAAAATCATAGGAATTGGAAATATAATAGATCCTAATTCATGTTTTGATAATCAAGATATAATTTTGGGAGTGTAAAAATGTGGAAACCTATCCATCAGTGCAACAAAAGAGTCTTTCTACAAGGTGGAACTTGCTCAAAGGGTTTCAAACACCTCGGGAAGAGTTATATGATTAACCAAAGGTCAAATTTGATTACATTAGAAAAATACTCATGTTCCATGTGTTGTATTTTTCATACTCATTATAGACTTCGGTGGTAACTCAACTTACTAGGACACGCATGTAGGTAAAAGTTGAAAGTGGATTGAAAAGGACATTTTAAATATGATTAAGGTATTAAAAATTTATAGTAATGGAATAAATGGGTTCTTTAGAGTCAAAATAATATAAGGTTAGCCCTCATAACTCCATGTCTTTCTCTTAGGCTTGAAAACCATTCCTTAGTCTATTTTTGCATAAAGATTGATGACATCAGCATTTCAAGATGTTTGTCCAAGTTTTGGAGGCTTATTGTCCCTTTATCACTTTTTCCCTTAGTATAAGAGGACATGGGGGACAAAAAGGTGATCCCCCATTGAGTGTTATATTATGTCACTTAAAGTGACAATGTAAAGTATTAGAAGGATGTTATAATCTAACCTTTTTATTTTGACCACTTTTTCATGATAGATTGACCCATGGCATGATTTTGAAGGGATGATGACCATTTTTCCCTTTGTCCCAACATATAAGGGGACATGGGGGACAAAATTTTCACTCCCCTTATGTATGTAACTTATTGTCACTTAAAAGTGACAACCTGGGTGTTAGAAAGGTGTTAACAACTCACTCTTTTCATAAAATATGCCCCCTCCTTATGAGAACCACATCCATTGTGTATTTTAGAGAGGTTGGTGTCCCTTTGTCCCCTATTTTTAGAGTGAAACCACACCTCTAACCTCCACTTGACCTGGGTTGAGCTTGTTTGGGTTTATGATGAGTTAAAGGGTGTAAATGAGAGGGAAAACAAATTTGAAAGAGGGAAAATCATTTAAATGCAACACTTAACCATTTTAGCCTCATTTGTGTTATTTTCTCTCCTCAATTCTTTTTGGTATTTTTTTATACTGTCAAAATTCATTTAGACACCCTCCATGCTCAAAACCCTGTTTTCTCATATCTTCCAAACCCCATGTTTGTTTTCCATGACATTTAGATTGTAGATTACTTGTAAAAATGCCTTTCAAATGAATCAAACTTTACATCCAATGGAATTATAAATTAATTTTAATAGAACAATTATTTTTCCTAAAAAAACTTAATTTTTAGATGTATGAAGTTTAAGCGATTGAAATCCTTTAAAAAATGGGGAAAAACATCCTTATGAATTAGGAAAACTATTTGAAACCAATTTCATTCCATTCTAACATTGGTAAGACCAACTTCTAAAAATAGTAATCCTTCCTAAGAATCACTCTTAATAAATAGTAAGTGCTAAAAATAGTTCATTATCAACGTTGACATTTCCCTTTGCACTTTAGGGAAAATTTAAATGCCAAATTAAGAAACTATAAGCTAAAATGGACTTGTAAAAATAAAACTTAATAAAAATAGAAAGAGTTAGGATATTGGTTAATAAATAAGGATGTTGAGGCTATAATTCTAAATAAAGAGAACCTTGATAGGTTTGAAACAATGTAAAAAACCGAGTAACTTGATAGGTTCATGATTTCACACTATGCATTTTCAGTTAAATGTAGGAACAGTTCTTTTGTTTAGAGGAGAGGAAATTTTCCAATGAATAATAGGTGAACAAGAAATTATTTGAGAATATTCAGTTGATTCCCTTCAAAAAGGAATCATTTGTGTCATAGAGGTGAATTTTTAAGTCAAGAAGAGCATGATGATATCCATGTTCTAAATCCAACCTTGTGTTAGAAAAGGATCATCATGTCTTTGTATTAGTGTAAGTCTCACATCAATGTTTCTAAAAAATCATTCAATACCTTGAAGTGTTTCCATATATTGCATGAGGAGGAATTCGCAATCATAGTGTTCCAAATCAATAGGAGGTCAAAAGAAGGGAACTTCATTCATAGAGAATTCACTTAATATCCATCGAAAGAAGGTTCTTTTCGCCAACAAGATGTTTTCCTATCTCTAGATTTTATCCTCTCTATTTTAGAATTCTCCATTATAAATTTTACTTTATGAATCTTTCATCTTATTCACTTAATTGACCTTGTAATTTTTCATTGTTAAAGTCCCTTTTCATTTATAAGAAAGGGGATAATTTTAATTTTCTATAGGAATATGAAAGGTCAGAAGTGGTGGGAGTATGATAATTCATTTGGGAGTAGATGAAGAAATGAGTTATAAAGCTATGAATTGGAATGGATTTTCCATTCCAAAGGATTATATTTTCTTGGTTAATATATCATATTGTCTTATTATAGACAAGAAACTACAATTATTTTATCTCCTTGTCTTATGTTTTCCTCTCCATCTCAACTTTACTCCATGAGCATGGTTACTTGTGCAATATTATGCAAATAAACTTGGATTTACTTGTGTTTTGTTCCTCTTTCCTTGACATGGTGTCTTCTCATTGTTAACTTGAAAATATTCTAGTTCACTATTAATAAAATCATCTTGCTATTTATTAAGTAAAACCCCCTTCTCACTTCTCCCCTCTCTTCATATACACACCTTTCCTCCACCTCATTTTTACACATGGGTTTAGTGGAGTATTCTGTGTGATCCTTGATTGAAAATCCACCCACGATAGTTAGAGTAGTGTATAAATATCTTATTTTTAATAAATGGAGATGCCCCATTTCTAAGAAAAGGCACCTAGTCCCAGAGGTTGGTGAAAACTATATTTTTCCCTTCTAAAAAATTATTTTTCCAATAGTTTCTAACACCCACCATGGGGTATATTTTTCTTTCCTGCAACCTATAATGATCCACAAAATCCTAAAAATCAGATAAACCAAAAATCAATAAAAAGTCTAAAATCTCAAAAAACATGAAACTTGATGCTTGAAATCCATTGTTGATTTCAGTTATGTCCTTTCACATTATTGTTTTAGATTTTATCATAAGATGGATGCAAAGAAATACACTAGATTGTAAATATTTAGAGGTAATGTTAATCTAAAATTTAAAGCTCTTAAAAGATAATAATATCATATCCAAAACAATCCATATTACTTCTCTCAAACATCATCTCCATCTAGTACATTGAGTGATACAACAAGAAATCCAATTAATAGTCCTCTGGAATCTTCGGTTGCACCACCACTAGATATTATTTCCTAGAATAAGAATCAAAAGAAGAAGTTAAAGAAGAAATGGAAGAACCTCAACCACCTATTCCATGGGGAAGGAATACTGGTCCGCTTGCTCTTACACCACCTCTCCATAAATTCGTGAGGGGATCCCATAATTTTTTTCCCAAATTCAAACGTGATGGCACCCAAATTCTTGAAGAACATATTACAAATTTCATAATTGTATGTGGAGTTATTAGATTTGAACATGAATATGTTTCAGTAATATTGTTCATGGAGTCACTTCAAGAGAAAGTAGTTGAATGGTTCTACCTCTTTCCCTCTCGATCCATTGCAAATTGGAATGATATTAGAACTAGGTTTGAAGAGATAGTTATAATGGTTGAATACTCTTAAGATATTCTTATTCAATTGGTCCAAAGGAAGAAATAATATAATGAACTCGTGAGAGATTCTGTGGCTGGATTCAATAGATTATTGAAAATAATATGTGTGGAAGCTTCATCATCTAAGGATAACAAAAAGAAATTATTCATAAAAGAAAAATTATTTGAGATTGGATTTATCTTATGGAGAGCTCAACCTCAAACTCTTGAAAATTCCCAAGAATATGCCATCGAAGTAGAAGATGATCTGATTTTTTATGGGAAAGTGAAGAATCCAAATGGTAAGAAAAAGGGTCAAACCTCCAAAATAAGGTTTCATTGATTCTCTTGTTCAAAAATTGGCTAATGAAGTGATTTTATTGAAGAAAGCAATGTGCAAAAGCCACCAATCTGAGGAGAGGCTATCTAAATAAAATTCTAAATCATAATAGAAACATAATAGGTGGAGGAGAAAGAAGATTATCTCTTGAAGCACCTCTTGTTAATGCCACATGTGAAGCAAGGCCTAAAGAATATTTTGATGAAGCTGAATTTGATGAAAATGATGAGAATTTTGGTCATTGATTAGATTGAATCTGCTAGAAACATTAGTTTTTTTTTAATATACCGCTTCTTTGGATGAGTAACATGATTTGAAATTGTTGCTGATATGAATAGTCATTCTTATGTGGTGTTCACCCGTTTGAAGGCTCAAGAGAGGGATAATTCTTGCAAATTCAAAGATCCTCAAGTGGTAACTCTACAAAAACAATAACAAAAGGAGGATCACTACTTCCCTCTCCCATGTAATCAATGAAGAAGAATCCCGAAGTATCTATAATTGCCTCTACATATTCCAATATGGGTAAGTCTACCTCTCTTTGTCAAATTTCTGCCCCATTTCTACATTCAAATGTAATGATATGAATAAAAATAGTATCAATTCCATTCTAAGAAGTAGTCAACCTCTCACTACTACATTTACACCTTCACCCTCCTCTAAGTCTCATTTTGACATAATTAAACATGTTAAGAAGTCCAAGGTCCAAATTTTGAATTTGAATATTTGAGAACTCATCCCAAGAAATTTGATAAAATTGTCCAGTTTATCAAAGTAATTCAAAGTCATGTACCATAGGCCTTCTTGAAAAGACCACTTCCCACTCTTAGTAATTATATGTCTCAAAACCTTATTGCCTCCACATATTCATCTTCCGGGAAAATTGAACCCTTCTAGATCTCCTTGTTGGTCAATGGATATAAATTAAATAACTATATTATTGACTCTGGTGCCTTGGATAACATCATTCCTACAAAATTTACACATGCTCTTGGTCTCACCCTTGTCCATGTTGTTGGTCATTGTTATTCAATGGATATTAATTATCTCTCGTTGGTCAAGTTAACAATTATTAGGAAGCACTTATGTACTTTCCTGATAAGAAGGTCAATGTCAAAATACTAGTGGCTAGACATTCCAACTGCATACGAGATGTTATTGAGTTGAAGCTTCTATAGAGACATTGGTGGAGATATAAATATGGATTGGTCATATGCCACCATACCAGTCAAAGGTATCATGAATAAGTTGATTCCAATAAGAAAGATGAAATATACTATTTAGAGGGAAAATGAAATGAGGGTGAACATTGTGTATCAATATTCAAGATCTTGTAACTATTTAATAACTTTAGAATAAAAATTTGAACTTACTATCTTAATTGAAGTGTTCTAGAAGGTGATGGAACCAAAGTCAATGAATGTGAGGATGATTTGGTAAATCATGAAATGGAGAATGTTCCATTCTAATTCAAAAGTGATATTTCTTCTCTTTCTAAAAATGATGAAGATCATGTATGCCTTGACTTGTAACAATGTAACCCTCAAATGATAATAAATGTGGATCATGAGAAAGAGGATGTTTCAAATGAGTTATGGCCATATGATTTTAAAGTTTCCAATCATTTCCCAAGACCCAATGTGAAGGTTTTTCAAATGAATGTGAAGGTGAGTATGTGGTATCTTTAAAGAAGAAATATGTGTAAGATATTTTAAAGTTTACAAAAGGAAATGAAAACCATTAACTCACTCCTAAAATATTGACCTCTGTTATGTTTATGCACAAAAGTATGAGTCTGATTTTGATTCTTCATTTGATGCAAAAATGTTCAATAATGAAATAGAACAAACAAAAGAGCTCAATGTCCCTCTTGAAACATTTTTGATGAGTATAAATGTGAATATGGGTAATGCATCCTTCTCTTTTCCATTTTTGAAGAATATTGTATTCATGTTAAATGAAATGAAAATGAAATTCTTGAATATGTTATGGATGTATTCATTCACGAGGATATTACCTCCATCATAGAGAGTGATATCAAGGTCAATAATGAGTCATTGTGTGGGAAATAAAAACATATGGAGAAACTGTTGAACATATAAATAAACAAGATCATTATGATGATTTTGAAAATTTCAAAATATCTACCAAGCGAAGGTTTTCAGAAACAATAGTCATGAGGAACATGACAAAGCACAATTAATTGTTAGAGATTACAAGGCTAGTTGTAAACATGGTGAGCCTAATATGATTGAGAATCAGTCTTGTGGTAATGTTAAAATGAAGAATGTGAAATCACAAGCACGAGTGAATGTAACAATGGATTGGCAACCTGAAATGGAATTTTAGGGAAGTGAGAAAAGTAAGCTATTCATATTGATCTTTGGTTGTAAGAGGAGTCATGTTGACTTTCTCAAGAGGATTCATGTTGACTTTATCAAGAGGAGACATGCAATATTCTTCTTTTCGTGTACTGAAGATCTCTCTGAAGCACTTGTCTTTCTCAAGAATTTTAGAAAGGGGTCATAATTAATCGATCCAGTTAATGGTTTCATAGAAAAATTCATTTCGTGCTACTTGTACATGAGTAACATCCAAAAATAAAAATTTCTACAGTGAAATTGGGATATCCCCTGTAAGTACCACAAGTGATTTAGGTTGTGTTTCTATTTCAGTTGTATTTTTCCTTTTTGTGTTTTGTGTTTCCTTTCCGTCATGTGTATGTTTTGGTTTTTCTTTCTTATGTGCTATGTGACTCTATTTTCCCAATGGATAAGGCACGATTTTCTTCCCTATAAGATAAATAAGGTTCATGATTGCTCCATTTTTCCTTTGTCCAATCTGAAATAATTCCCTAAGTAAGATCCAATTGTTTTCATGCTAAATATCTAGCATGCAAAATTAAAAATTTTGTCATGAAAACTAAACCCACACTTGAAATTCCCTTTCTCAGTCAATGTAAACCTTTCCTCTAGTTAGCATTTCAATTACACAATCCTCGTTCTTGATGAGAGGAATGTGTTAACATTATTTTTAAGTGTATTTCATGTGTAGATAAATGTACCTAGATTGATTAATGAGGTTAGTGAGATCTAAGAAAGAATAGTTCTCCTAAAGGATTCAAAAGGGTATTTTTGGTCTTTTGTCATGAGGACATCTCTCGAAAGCTAATTGCAAGGAAAAAAACCATATGGAGGCTGAAAAATGGATTAATAAGATAATCCAAGGAATTTTAGGAAGTTTTTGTGGATCCATGAGAGGCTGGGAAACTTTAATTTAAAACTAGGTCTTTTAGGCAAGGCACTAGAAAAGCATGTTTGAAGGGTTTTGGAAGCCTTGAGATGTTTTAGGAAGCTAGATCATAGGAATTGGATAGATAATAGGACTTAATTAATGGTGTAATCATCAAGATAGAAATTTGGGAGTATAAAAATGTGGAAACCTATCCATCGATTGCATCACAAGGGTCTTGTAGACACCAAATCACACACTTTGGGTAATTATCTAGTCCTAATTACATAATACTATTCATATGACTCCTAAGTGAGAAATGTAGTAATCAACCCATTTATTTGGCCATATTTTATTTCTTTTTACTGTAAATTTTGGTCTTGCACTCATTTTTTTCTCAAGTTGACCTTTGACCCTTTAGTTTCTTTGAGTCTAGACACAAAGACTCCAACCGGGATGCTAGTGCCATCCCCTCTGGGCACCCCTAACCTATTTTTACTTTACTAATATATTTTGGGTCCTTTCTATCCATTTGAACATATTATATTTTTATTCGGCCTTTTCTAGGTTAATTATGAAATTCAAGCAAGGGAATCATATAAATATAAAGTTATGTGATCATAATAAGGGACCAAGCACTAAACATTAGATATCACCACCTAAGGTTGCATCCAAAGGATATTCAAGAGCATCAAATAATTCATTCTAACATCCATTCAAGGGAAAGGGATTGTATTATTCTACATACACTTCATATGAGGGGATTCTATTCTATTCTATGCACACATCTATTACATTTCTCTACATTTGGCTACTTTGCTCACTATCAAGTGTGACACACACAAGAGTTACCTAGGGCATGATTCCACACACACACACACACACACACAGAGAAATACATTATGTGTGAGCTGTAATGCAGTGCTCATTCATAAGATCACCATTGTGACAAATGAGGATAGTCCAACCCCTCATTTTGCATCTTTCATTTTTAGGATTTGATGCTTATTTGAGGGTTTTTTAGGTCAATACTTCATTACATATTTCCAGTGAGCTCAGATATTATTGTGAGACATCATAATGACTAAAGGTGAAGGAAAATAGTTAACTTGAGACATGGAAAGGATGATTTTCTAACCTTTTTTTGTAGTCATAGGCACCTATTTTCAGTTTGTGGCACCCGTAGGCACCCTTGCCCCTTTTTGGGAGTCCTTGTCCAACATATTTCTCTAGATCTACATTTTCCAGGGTCTCTGTGTGACACTTTTACCTCCCTATTCATTGGTTCAACACTTTGGAACAATTTAAATTTTATTGTGAATTAGCTAAGTCCCCTTTTCTCCTCCTTGCAACTATGGTTTTACATTTTATTTCTTAGTTTGTTTGAGTTAATTTCTATACTTAATTGTTACATTTATTTATTGCTATAATAAAAATCATATTAGGAATATTATCCACATTTCTCTTAACATTTTGGTGAACCCGACGATCAAATCCACGTCCTCTCTAGGTATTTTCTTTTCTAATCAATATGGCTTAATCTTATGGAAAATTCACTAAATCCCATCTCAAAGACCTTAATGATCATATCGTTAAGCATCCAAAAATTTAGACTTGATTTTATTCTTTGCTCATGAGGAAGCCACCAATATCACAAAGCTTAATGCTTCGCTATTATCCCCACTTCCATTTCTACTCAACCACCGCCTATACCCTTCTACCTACTTCTTCCATGTTTGTTTCGTTCCTACTCTCACTAATCATTTCACTCCACCTCTTGTTTCTCATGCACGCCAAGTATCTTCCAATATTGATCAAGATTTATCTCTCTTTACTAAGATCTCCAAGTTCAAATCCTTCAATTGCATGCAAGCTAATTCTTGCACTTCTCCATCTTTGGATTCCACTTTATTATTTTACACCCCATTTTTACCCGCCATTTCCACTTGCCCACTTCCTCCTAATTTTTTCACCCCAAACTTCCCATTTTAATGGGCATGGTGACCCACAAGAGCATCTACGATCATTTCATGTGGCATGTCTAGATTTTGTGGATGATCATATTCTCTTAGCTAATATCTTTCCTCATAGTCTTCACGATTATGTGATATGTTGGTTTTATGACCTACATGTCCACTCGTAACATACTTCACGCATCTTACAAATTCTTTTCTCACACATTTCTTTATCAATATCAGCTCTAAGATCTCATATTCTCAACTTACAAATTATACAAGGGTCTAATGAACATCTAATGGAATATGTCATACGATACAAAAAAAACTTAGCTAAGATGTCTAATTTGCTTTGCAAAATTTGAAATTCAATATTTATTTATTCAAATTCTATTAACACCTCTTCAGAGAGAGTTCTCTCTTTGAGACATATCCATCATTTGATCAATTGTGCCATACTCTTAACCTATGCAAAACTAAACTCTTATCTATAGGAAATCTTAAGTATCAGGAACATGCTTCGTATTCTATGCAATTTCAAAGAAAATAAACTTTCAAGACATCACCAAAACCTATGGAAGCAAAAATCATCGTCAAAATTGTCTCTAATACTAAGGAAATTCAATGACAACTACCTAAGAAAACATATACAAAGATAACTATCATTCCGCATATTCTACTACCGAAGCTTATCGAAATCAATCTTATCACACTTCCTCCGCTACTTAATTTAGACCCATCTCATCCTTAAGGTCATAATTATGATGAAAAACTTAGATATGACTATCATTAATGCATTGGGAATTCTACAAATTGTTATTTCAAACTTCACAATCTCATTCAAGATCTGATCGATAATAATGCACTTGAGCTTCAGAGCCTATGACTTCTACGCCTATTAATGAAAATCAAAAACACAAAATATTTAACAATCCTCTACCAAAACATGACAAATAAAATAACGATTCCTTGGCTAATCATACATATCACGTAGTACCTCCTCCTGTATCTAGGGCTCTTTATTTCCTAGTTTCTCATATTGACATTTCTCCACCAATAATTTATTTCTTTGATCATGATTATCATGCTACATTCTCATATGATTAGTTATACATTATCACTTCTATCAGATCCATTTATATCAATAACACTAAATTTGATCCATCATGGCACATTAGTGCATGTTCTATTCCACTTCTCGTCACTATTAGCTATCCACGCTCATAAATTGCATATCCAATCCCTAACTCGTATGGGGGTATTAAGCTTCAAGTCACTGTTGGTCCTCTCACCATGTTTGTATATTTTCTTATGGCACCATCAATTCAAGGGTGTGACATGCTCATAGGTCTCAATTGGATTCACAGATCCCAGTCCATCGTATCCATGGATCACTTACATCTGAAATTCATTCATAATAACAAATTCATCTCTATCAATGGTGTGCTACAATCCATTTCATGGCTACATCCTCCTCTTGAGGATGTTCATTGCATTAGCTAGAGAATTTAGGCCTCCACGGCCTCTTGGAACTAAAGCACAAACTGCTCCTAGCTCTCCTATTGCACATGGCCTACGTGGTCTCATCAATCTACTAGTCCATCACATTAGTCTAGATCCATCACTAGGAAAATCCTTCATCTAGGCATACTTCACCACCTCATTTCACTCCACATAGGTGTCCATCACCTCCATGCTCTGCTTCACATAGGTGTCCATCACCTCTGCGCTCTGCTTCACATAGGTGTTCATCACCTCCACATTTTGCTTCACATAGGTCTCCATCACCTCCACATTTTGTTACACAAAGGTGCCCACCGTATACTCATCAGTCACATACATATAGGCTTCATTCACTTGCACAACGTTTATCTTATATACCACCACTCTTATAACATGATCACACACCTTTATCTCCACAAGCATTGGGTGGAGGACCCTCCTCTTTCACTTTTATCGATAAAACATTCATCATCACAAAGATTGGGGGCATCACACCTATTTCTCCCCCATAGCATCGACACACATCTTATATTCACATCATTTCACATCTAGACTTTTGTATACACCATATACATCTTGATACACTCTAGTATTGTCATTACGATGAAACTTATGTGCTATGGTTCACACTTTACTATTGATGGAATCCTATACACATGAACCTCACACAAAAAAATACATACTACGCATCACATTACACACTTAGAATCTCACATATTCATCTCCTTCTCATAGCATCTACTCTACACATTCACGATATATCTTTTTGACATCTACTTTCACACTTTGTGGTCATTACCCTTTGGCACACTCTAGTTCAATGTTCCATACTCGATTGTTGAGGTTCTACATTTAAATAGACCTCATCATACTAAAAATGTTAAATCATTCACTCATTTACTCATGTGTTCACACTCTATGATTTGCGCTTTGACGATCACATCTTTATAGTAAAAAAATCAAACTATTTCCCAATGACGCACTCTCCTTTACGGTTCATTCTTGAATGCTTTGAGCGGGAATAAATAATTGAGAATCATATCATACATGCACATATACTCGGAGGGCATGCTGCTCTTATCATTAAATCTGAATTCCATTCCATCTCATCAATAACATGTTGTATATCTTGGTCACATTTAGTATTGCTTACATTTACTTGTTACATGTACACTCTATTACACATGCTAGATAGATATCTTGTATGTCATTATCTTTTTCCATACAAACATACACATTCACTTAATTTCTAGTTTGATCAAATATTATATAGATATATACATGCATCACAAATGTTTGGGGTAGTACCTATTACCAGTCCCATAAAGACTCCTAGGGGCATCCACTTTCGTAAACTACAAGTGTTATTGTTTCATTTTGTTTCATAGCACATTATTATCAGATTATACACACCTTAAAATAATATTTTATCTTTCTAACATGTTAATGGGTGCTTCATGTGCAACATTTTTGTCCTATATCTATTTTCCACCATGATTATTTGTTACATTGTTTGTTCTTGTTTTTCATTGTTTTCCACTGTTTGTAGGCTTTGCCCTTTGTCTTGTGTGTACACTTGTCTACTTTTGGTCCTAGTCGGCCTTGATTATCTTGCGACATCGTGAGGGTGTGTCATGTTTAAAACCTGATTTTCATGGTCTACATTTTCTTCTTACATGTTGTATTCTTGTGTCTTAGCTTACACATTGTCTACTTGTTTGCTAGCTTACATTTTACATGCATGTTTTCTTGTACTAATACTTATCTCCTAGCCACTTGTTTTTGTGTGCCTTGGTTTTTACCAAGTACACTCCTCCCAACTAGGGGAACATATTCAACACAATGGTAGGTCCTCCTTTGGGCCACATACTCCTTCAATGATGTCGTATGCACCCCAAATGAGGGGGAATCATTTGGGTGAATCAATCACCCCATACAATAGTCTACAGTCATCACACAACATAGTTCAATATTGTTACAACACAGTCATTAGTATTGGATAGTGCTCATATCCTGACTTAGTTCCTTAACACAACACTGACACTGACACCCACACTGGTGCCCAGATCAGGATAGTATTTCTTGGGTGCCCCTCACCCTTCCTGGACTACTGTGACCAGGGAGAAGTTACACATAATTATTCAGTGTAGCATAGTATACAACACTCCACACAATGGATTTTAAATGGTAGAGTCCTTTGTCCTTAACACCCACCATACATACAACATTTAGTATTGGATTAGAATTGGTCAAACTAGATCAATTTTTACACACCATCTGTAGTGGTGTTCTAAATTGTGGGAAGCGAGTTATATGTTGGAGGATGAAACCATAATTTTCTCCCTACACTTCTTCCATATCATTTGCATGTGATTGCTTGAAAACTTTGTATCGACACAAGCGGCATGAGATCACCTAACAATCTCGGTTGTCAAACAACATCTACATTATCCTTTCTACAATCTTTCCTCATCATGGATTAGGAGCACATGTTCATTTTTAAAAATTTGCATTTACATACTTCTTTACATGATTTTTACACATATTCATGTGTATTTCACTACTTATTTGTTCTTCTCTTTTACAGGTCCGTTCATATGAGAAGTGGTAGTCAAAATCATTCAACATCATCCTACATCAACAAAAACATCAATAACAAGTACAATGACGACCTCTATAACATGCGTTTCCACTCTAGGATAAGCATTTCATCACTTTTTGCACTTTTTATCTTTAGTCCCCACACTCCACCTTTTTATCATTACGCACATTTCCTTGTCTCTCGACATGCTTCTCACCATCAATCTACATGGTTATCAGGTACACATCTCTATCTACTTTATGTTATCAAGCTTTCACTCAACAACATAAAGTGGGAGTAAATGTAGACACAAAATCACACACTTTGGGTAATTTTCTAGTCCTAAATACATACTACTATTCATATAATTAATAAGTAAGAAAAGTAATAACTAACCCATGTCTTTGGCCATATTTTCTTTCTTTCTATTACCACTTTTGGTCTTAAAAACCTTCTTGCTTAGTTTGACCTCGACCCTTGGTTTCTCTAAGTTTGGACACTAACTCCCAACTAAGACGTTAGCATCAGGAACCCCTGACCTCTTTATACTTTACTCACATTTTTTGGGTCTTATCTAGAAATTTGAACATCTTATAATTTTGGTATTCGGCCTTTTTGGGGTTAGTTATGAAATTAAAGAAAGTGAATCATATAAATATAAAGTTATGTGATCATAATAAGGGACCAAAAACTAAACATTAACTATCACCACCTAATCTTGCATCAAAATGATATTAAAGAGCATACATTCAAGGAAAGGGACTGAATTATTCTTCATACATTCCATAGGAGGGGAGTATATTCTATTCTATTTACACATCTATTACATTTCTCTACATCTAGCTAATTTTCTTGCTATTAAGTGTGACACGTAAAAGAGCCATCTAGGGCACGATTTGACACACACACATAGAACTACATTGGGTCTAAGATGTATTGCAATGCTCAATCATAAGATCACCATTTTGAAAATGAGGCACAGTTTGACCCCTCATTTTGCATCTTTATTTTTAGGATTTGATGTCTATTTGAGGGTTTTGCTAGTCAATACTTCATTGCATCTTTCTAGTGAGCTCGATGATTATTGTGTGACCTCATAGTGACTAAAGGTGAAGGACAATGAAAAATTGTGACCTAGAAAGCATGAGTTTCTAATTTTTTTCACAAAGTCATGGGATCCTATTTCAGTGTGGCGCCCATGAACCCCCCTACCCCGTCCAACATATTTCTTGAGATCTATATTTTCCGAGTGCTGTGTGATCTCTGCTACCTCCCTATTGATTGGGTCAAGACTTTGACACAATTCATATTTTACCATGAATCAACTAAGTCCCACATTTTATTGCTTATTTTTCTTGAGTTAATTTATGTACTTAATTGTTGCATTTATTTCTTGTTATAATAACAATCAAATTAGGCATGTTATCCACATTTTCTTAATAAATTTTTCTACAAGGTGGAACTTTTTCAAAGGGTTTAAAACACCTCAAGAAGAGTTATGATACTAAAAAGGGTCAAATTGGATTACATTTGACCCTCCTTGTATTATATGTGTTGGATTTTTTCATACTCATTCGGACTTTGGGGACAACTTAACTTATTGGCACATGCGTGTAGGAAAAAGTGGAAAGTGAACTGAATATGAAAATTTAAAGCTGAATCAAAACTTGAAAATGGTGGGAATGTTCTTATTGGGTTATTTGGATTAAAAATCGTATAGTTTTGGGCCTCCAAACTTGATATCTTTCTCTCGGTCTTGAAAAACCACTCACCTATTTCCACTTTGAGATTGATGACATTAGCATTCCAAGAAGTCCGGATGGATTTTTTTAGGCTTGATGTCCCTTTGTACCTTTTTCCCTTAGTGAAAGGGGACATGGGGAACACCAAAGTGTGTTTTCCCATTGAGTGTTATGTTGTGTCACTTAAAGTGACAACTTAAAGTGTTAGAAAGATGTTATAAACTCACCTTTATTGACTTTTGACTACTTTTTCATGACAAATTGACCCATAATGGAATTTTGGAGGTCTTATGTCCATTTTTCCCTTTTTACCAATAGATAAGGGGACATGGGGGACATAAAAGTTCACTCCCCCTATGGACGAAATTTTTCGTCACTTAAAAGTGACAACATGGGTGTTAGAAACATGATAACAAATCACTCTTTTCATAAAATCTGCCCCCTCATCATGAGAACCTCACTCATGGAACATTTTTAAGAGTTTAATGTTCCTTTTTCCCTTTTCCCCTATTTTATAGGGTACAACCACACCTCTAACCTCCACCTAACCCAAGTTGAGATTTTTTTGTTTTATGACGAGTTAAATGGTGTAAATGAGATGGAAACAAATTTGAAAGAGGGAAAATCATTTAAATGCAAAACTTAACCATTTTGATCCTCATTTGTGTTATTTTCTCTCCTCCATTATAACTGATATGATTCCAAAATTTATTTAGCTATCCTCCATACTCAAAATCTCTTTTTACTCATATCTTCCAAACCCCATGTCTGTTTTCCATGAGATTTTGACTGTAGCTTACTTACAAAAATGCATTTAAAATGAATCTAACTCTACATCCAATGGTGTTATAAATTATTTTTAATGTCCAAACAAATTTTCCCAAAATAGAAACTCATTTTTCATATCTATGGAGTTCTAACGATTGAAATCCTTCAAAAATTGGAGCAAATCATCTTTGTAAATAAAGAATAATGTTGAGACCACTTTCGTTCCATTCCGACACCGAGAAGACCCACTTCTAAAAATAGTAATCCTTCCTAAGCATCACTGTCTATAAATATTAAGTGCTAAAAATAGTTCATTATCAGAGTTTCCATTGCCCCTTGCACATTAGGGAAACTCAAAAGTGCCAAATTAAGAAAATAGAAACTAAAATGTACTTCTCAAAATAATACTTACTAAAAAAATAAGTTTCAAGATATTGATTAAGAAAAAAGGATGTTGATCCTCTCATGTTGAATAAAGATGACCTCGGATAGGTTTGAAACATTCTGAGAACACCTGAGTGACCTGATAAATTCATGATTTCACACTATGCATTTTCAGTTGAATGAAGGAGAAATTATTTTGTTTGGAGGAGAGGACATTTTCCAATGAATAACAAATGAGAAAGAAAGTGTTTGAGAATCCTGGGGTTGATTCCATTCAAAAAGGAAACATCTATGTCACAGAGGTGAATTTTGAAGCCAAGAAGAGCAAGGTGATGATCTCCATGTTCTAACTCTAACCTTGTGTTAAAAAGGATAATCATGTATGCATATCATTGCAAGTATCACAAAAGTTTTTATAAACACTAGATCAATTCCTTGGAGTGTTTTCACATCTTGTAGGAGGAGAAATTTTCAATCACAATGTTCCAACTCAATAGGATTTAAAAGCTAGGGAACTTCATTCATGGAGCATTCACTCAAGATCCATTAGAAGAAGGTTCTTAATTAACAAGATATTTTTCCGTCTCCTATTTTATCTTCTCTCTCTATTTTCTAATTATCCATTGTAAATTTTACTTTATGGATCTTTCATCCTATTCACTTAAGTTACCATTATAATTTTTCATTGTAAAATTCCCCTTTCATTAATAAGAAAAAAACTTATTTTTCTTTTCTAGAGGAATGTGAAAGGTCACAAGTAGTGGGACTATGAAAACTCATGTGGGGGGTAGATCAATAGATGGATTGTAAAGCTATAAATTGGAATGGCTTCTTCATTCCAAAGGTTAAATTTTCTTGGTTGATATCTCCCATTGTCTTAGTACAAGCAAGAAACTAAAATTCTTCTATCTTTTTGTCTTATGTTTTCCTCTCCATATCAAATTTACTCCATGAGAATGGTTAGTTGTGCAATATTATGCAAATAAACTTGGATTTACTTGTGTTTTTTCTCTTTCCTTGACATGGTGTCTTATCATTGTTAACTTGGAAATATTCTAGTTTTATGTCAATAAACTTAGCTTGTTATTTATTGAGTAAAACTCCCTTCTCACTTTATCCCATCTCTCCATACACACACCTTTCCTCCACCTCCTTTTTACACATGGGTTTAGTGGAGCATTTTTATGTGATCCTCGGTCGAAATGCCACCCATGATGGTTAGATTAATGTATATATTTCCTTTTTGGGGCTGTCTCATTCTTAAGAAGAGGGACCTAGTCTCAGATCATTGGTGAAAAATCCTAATTTTCCCTTATGAGGATTGAGTTTTCTCTTAGTATTCTTCCCTCTTTGATGAATTTTGCACTTACCAGTTGATCTAGACAAGAGAATTTTCTAAAAATTGGAGCAAAGCATCCCAAAGAAAAACCTAAAATTTTGAGACCATTTTCATCCCATTCGACATCCAGAGGACCACCTTCTATAAATAGTAAGTTGTATCAAGTCCTCAAAATCTAAAAATAATAAGTTTCAGAAATGGGATACTTTCCATGTCACCATCACTCCTTTCAAGACAAAAGTACTCAAAAGTGATAATTTTAGAAAATTACCAAAAATAAACATCGGGTGTGGGACCTACTAAAAATAGTAAGTTTTGGGATTTTGGTCAAATTATTCATATCCATCCATCTCACATCCATTTCAATAGATCTTGCCATCATGAATATCAAATAATCAGTTTTTGAGCCAATGATGGATAGATGAGTAGAGAAGAAGGTCGCACTCATAGTGGCTTGGTTCAACAAAGAGGTCAAAGGAAAGGATTTCATCCCTATAAAATTTCCACAGAGTTCACCAAGATAAATCTCTTCATCATCAAAAGATTCTTCATCCTCAGATTGATCACTCTCTTCTTCTATCTCTTCTCTCCTCTCTCTATTTACATTCTAATTCTTCATTGGGAATGTACTTTTAGATTTTTCATCTTATTCGCTTAAGTGACCTTTGTATTTTGCATTGTAAAAGTTCCTTTTGATAAATCATAAAATAACTTATTTTTATTCCTATGGGCATATAAATAGTCACAAGTGGTAGGAATATGTAAAGTCACTTAGGGGAGAAGAAGAAACACTTTGCAAGATATATATTAGGATGGCTTCTCGATTTCAAAGGGTTGATAGATTTTTTTCTCTTATTACTACAAGCAAGAAGCTACTTTCTTCTATCTCCTTGTATATGTTCTTCTACTTTCTACTTTCCAACTATGCAATCTTTGTAATCTTGAACAACCAAGAAATAAATTTGTGTCTTTGAGGAATAAATCAATATAACTTTGTGTCTTTGATTTTCTAATCTTAATATTACTTACACAATTGTTTTCTTTCCTGTTGAATATGGAAATACCTCTGGTTAATGTTCATGAAAATATGCAAGTTCCTATTCACAACCTTAACCCTCTCCCTATTCTCATATCTCCTCTTTACCTCTCTCCAAGAAAATTATTCCCTTATATCCCATACAAGAAATTTTACATAGGTTTAGTGGAGTATTCTGTATGACCCCTAACCCAATGATCACCCAATTGTTTTATTATTTTCTACATTCAATAAAATGGAGCCTCACATTCTAAAGGTAGAGGCCTAGTCTCATCAAAGCATTGGTAAAAACCACTAATTTTACCTTGTGACAAGTTATTTTGCCAACAAATTTTAACACCCAATGTGGGGAATATTTAATTGTCTTGCACCCTATAATTTTCTACAAAAGTAAAAAATTGAATACCCCAAAACCATAAAAATTCAGAAAATACAAAACACAAAATATGAAACTCATTGCTTGAAAATTCATAGATGATTTTTGTAAATAAACCCTTCATCTATTTCCATATTCCTTTTGAAAAACCTTTAAAAATGTGAATATAGAATACACACAAGAGGAAACCAAGTAGGTGGAATTTCAATCTTTCATAATCCTCTATTTGAGCCACAAGAATAAGCTAACTTCATTCTTGGTCCTATACTGACTCTAAGACAAGCTTATAAAGATCCATTTGAAGAACCCACTGTAATTCTAGTTACACCAAACCTTGATCTTGTTTCTCAAAGAGAAAAAATAGTTGAAGAAGATATGGGTGCACCTATACCATGGGGAAAAAAACATAGGATTGTAGGCACTACCTCCTCCACTTAATGAGATTCCTAAAGGATCAAGAAATATTTTCCAAAATTCTATGGAGATGAAAAACAAAATCTAGATGAGCATATTAAAAACTTTATTACATCTTGTGGAATTCTTGGAGTGGAGCATGAAGATGTTGTTTTTCAGATCTTCATGGAGTCATTATAGGATGCTACTATAGAATGGATCTACTATTTTCCATATCTCTCAATCATCAATTAGGAAGATATGAAAATTAGATTTGAAGCATAGTTCAAGTTACAAGAATATTCTCATTCCCTTCTTGCTCGATTGGCTTAAATGAAGAAATAACCAAATGATCCCATGAGAAAATTTGTGACAAAATTCCATAATTTAATTAATAATATTCCTATTGGTTCCCATCCTAATGCGAACAATCAAAATAGGTTCTTCATAAATATTCAGTTTTTCAAAATTTGGATTCATCTTGAGAATATCCCAACTAGCTACCTTAGGTGAAGCTCAAGACCTTATGGTGGAGGTAGAGGATGATATGATCATGTATACTAAGATAAAGAAAGGATCACAAAATGAGAAAGGTTAAAGTTCTAGTTTGAGACTCTCGATTCACTTTTGCAAAAATTGCTAGTGAGCTGATTTCTCTGAAAAAGTAAATTTCTCAAAATACTATATGCAAGGAGGTTCTTAGGAATAATTTTCAAAATTGGAATCAGATTTGTGGAGCACCCCAAGGTATTTCCTTGGAATCTACACCTGTTAATACATCTTGTGAAGCTCAATAAGAAGAAGAATATATCCTAGAAGTTGAAGAAATTGGAGATGCTAACATTGGCTATTATGAATGCTCCATAGATGATGAAGAGGTAGAGGATTCCATGGTTGATTTGAATAGTTAGTCTTGTGTAGTGTTCACTCACTCACAAGCAAAAAAAGAGGCCTCTTCATCTGCTATCCAAGTTAAACAATCTAATCCTAAAATTGTGACCTATAAAAATTAACAAAGAGAGGATCATTGCATCCTTCTTTGATGGATTCACTAAAAAGAAGCTTGAGAACACCTCAACCAAAGTTATATCTACTTCTTTAGGTAAGTCTCTTTCTCCTTCTCTATTCAAATAAGTTCTACTTCCACTTCTAAGAATGTAGTTCCTACACACTTCTAAGAATTTAGTTCCTACACCTTCTAAGGATGCCATTATTCCCCAAGATTCCACCTCTTCATTCTTTGACATCATCGATCATGTCAAGAAGGCCAAAATCCAAAATTTTGAAGTTGAGTATCTAAGAACTCATCCCAAGTAGTTTGATAAAATTATCTAGTTTATCAAAGGAAGTAGTTCAAGGTCTGATTCTACAATTTCACTTATAAAGAACCACTACCCACTCCTCGTGTCACTCCTTAGAATATTCTTGCTCCCACATATTCCACTTCTAAAAAATTGAACCTTTCTACCTCTCTTTGTTAATCAATGGGTACAAGTTGAGTAATTACATCATTGACTCTAGTGCTTTTAACAATATCATTCCTACCAAAGTGGCCAAAGATCTTGGTCTCACCCTCATTCCTACTACTAGACAATGTTACTCCATGGAGACAAAATAAGTACCTCTCATTGGTCAAGCTAAAGATGTTCAAGTGACATTGGTTAACTTCCCTGACAAGAAGTTCAAGATGAACATACTTGTAGCAGACATCCCAACTTCATATGGGATGTTATTGAGTCAAAGTTTTTATTGGGATGTTGGTGGAGAGATACATATGGATTGGTCATATGCCACCATACCAGTTAAGGGAAAAATGAAGAAGCTCCTTCCCATAAGAAAAATGAGATACACCATTTAGAGAGAGGATGATCCAAGAGTAGACATTTTGTACCAAGGTTCAAGATATGAAAAATTTTTCATAACTTCATAAGAATATGTTGAGTTTCCCATACTGATGGAGGAGTACCTAGGTTTGATTGATCTAGTTGAGAAAAAAATGATAATTTTCTTGATGAACCTAATTTGACAGTGTGCACTTCCCATTGAATATGGATACATGTTCTCTACTTGGTGATGATAAGGATAATGGATATTTTGACTTGCCACAAAACCACCTTGAGATGATAAGTAATGTGGACCATGAAGAAAAAGTGATATTCAATGAGTCCCGAAATGTGAGCCCCATGTTCCCAATCATTTTCTCAAGATTCAGTATGAAGACTTACCCAATGGACATGATTGTGAATATGAATATTTCTCTTTTCCATTTGGAGAAGAGGACATTCTAAATGAGGAATGTATAAATGGAAAAGTGTTTGAGTCTCTTAAGGATGATTCCACTCAAGATGAAGATATCTCCATCATAAAGATGAGTACTATAGCTCAAGATGGTCATGATGAGGAGAGTGATGATCTCCATATTTCAGCACCAACCTTGTGTTCATTCTCCTTTCAAGAGGATGAAGCACTATGTAAGTCACACCATAGTGAGAAAAAAATCAAGAATGAGCCATGTGAGTGTGAAAGAGAACCATTTGGAACAATTGGTAAATGTGAAACACCAAGAAGCCTCTTATGGTGTCAAAAGTCTCAAATGATTTACCAAGAACCCACCTACAGAGACAATGATCATATGGAGTATGAAAAACAAAGAAAAATGACCATGAGAGAACACAGACTGGTTGTGAAAATCGAAAACTTGGTAAGATTAATAATTCACCTTAAACACTGTTAAAGTGAAAAATGAGAAAATTGGAGCACAAGTAAATATAGAAATGGTTTGGTAGGAATAAATGAAATTTCAAAGAAACAATAAAAATGAGTTGATCATGTGGATCCCCACTTACAAGAGGATTCATACATAATTTTTTAAGAAAAAACACAAATTTATCTTTCTCAAGTAGATGGAGAAACCTCTTGTAGTAGTTGGTTTTCTCAAACAATTGAGAAAAGGATCTTATTTCATTGAACCAGTCAATGGATTTGTAGAGAAAATTCATTTGGTGTTATCCATACATGGGTGACATTTAGAAAAGAATAAGTAATGTAAAGTGAAAGTGGGTTATCCCCCACATGTACATAGGTGAGCTAAATTTTGTTTTTGAACTTGGTTTGTTTCCTTTTCTATTAAGTGTTTGTAGTATTTTTCCTTGGTTGTATTTATTATTTGTACTAGTATTTAAATGGTGACTTTATTACCCAAAGGATAAGACAATAGTCTGCTTCCCCATGATATTTACGAGGATTTTCATTATCCTTTTGGTCTATGTCCCTAATTTAGAGCCATTTTTTTCATGTTAAATTTCTAATATGTAAAATTTAAAATTTTGGTCATGACAACCTAACCCCCACTTGAAAACCTTCTTTCCTAGTCATTGTAAACCCTTCCTCCAACTAGCCTATCAACTATTTCATCCTCATTAGGATGAGAGGAACATGCTAACATTATTTTCAAGTGTGTTTCATGTGCAAGGAAGTATATATAAATGGATTCATGAATTTATTCATCTCTAAGGTGAAATAGTTGTTCTCATGGAGACATAAAAGGCCTAGTTTTAAACCATTTGCAAAAAAGAATACCCTCCAAAGGATAATGGAAATAGATCAACCCATATAGAAGTTGTGTATATGATTATTTGAATATATCTAGGAAAGTTTTAAAGAATTATGTGAAGGCATGTGGTGTCGGGAGCCATTTAAGAAAAAACCAGTCATTACAGATGTATACATGGAATGTGAGCTTCAATGGAGAAAGTGAACTTGTTTTGGAGATTTATGAATTTTGGAAGATTTTAATTCAAAAATAAAAATGGAAATATTCTGATTCCACTACATGTTGGATACATCAGTTTTGGTCCACGTCTTCACCACTCTTCATGATAATATGAGTCACTTTTGTTCCTTTTTGTGCTAAAAGTGCGTGGGGGCCTAAAATAAAATTGTAATAATAATAATTTTTAAAAAATAGTTTTAATGAACTCATCTAGTTTTTTTGAGTCAAAATCATATAATGTTTGGCCTCCAAACTCCAAGATCTTCTCCCAGGATGAAAAATTAGTCTCTATATTTTATTCTCACATTGATAGGATGACATCAACATAGTTTATAAGCTTGAGTGCACTTTTCACCTTCATCTATCTATCAATTTTCCCTTATCCCTTGGTGAAAGTGTAATTTATATTAGGGACTCAAAATTTTCCCCCCTATTGATAAGTTAAGTTACATCACTTAAAACTTGATAACTTGCTCCCTAGGCCACTTTACAACTCAAAATCATGACCCTTCACCCTTGGCACATTTTTTCAGGTCTATTATCCCTTTTCCCTTGGTGCAAAGGTATAGTAGGGAAACACAATTATGTCCCCTTTTTTTTGTTTGGTTTCTGTCACTTAAGACTTGACAACATGTGTCTTAGGCATGCTATAAGCTTGTTCTAACTCACATGTACCCCACCTCATGAAAGACGGACCCATGACACACTTTTAATGAATTTTGTCCCTTGTTCCATTATTAAACATATACAAGGGGAAAAAAGGGACACAAAAATGATCCCCACTTCCTATGCTAACCCCCGATCACATGTAAGACTCATTCTTAGCCCCTAGAGACCCATTTTCAGCCCCCATCTTCCTCACATGTTTTCTAACTATGAAACTTGTCACAATCTAGTGAAAAGTGAAACTTAGTGTCCCCATTATCCCCTAACCTCAATTATCCCTATTTTCATGGGTGTAAATCACTCTCTAACCCATGACTGGCCCAGGTTAAGCATGTGTGGTTAAATGTGAGTTAAAGTGCTAAAGGAGAGAGGGATTCAAATAATTTTTAAACTTGTTTTCCCCCAAAAGATAACCTCAAAATGAAAATATATGAATTGTAACATGGAACTCCATTAAAAATTCACATTTTATCTCCACGAAAGGCATTAAAATGAGCTCCATGCTCTATGTTTCAAAAATGTTTTTTTTTCTCATTATTGGTGATCCCATGGTTGGAAAACCTCAAAACATTTCCATAATTGTCCATTTGAAAACACCTTTTAGATGATATATCACTTGGGGGCTATCATGGCATGATTTATTTTCTATTTGAGAAAGAATTTTCTAGCGAAGAACTTCATTTTTTCCTAAACAAATAAAAATGTCTTTGTATTTTCCCAGTGATCCAACAAGCCAAATTACTTGAAATTTGGAGAAATGATCCTCATAAAATTAGATTTCATTTGAGTAATTTATTACATGATGAAGTGGAATATTTTGGAGATATGGAGGATTGAGTTTTATCTTGGTATTATTTCCTCTTTGATTCTATTTACATTTTCACGATGATCTAGCAAGTTAAATTGCTTGAAATTTGGAGTATATTATCCTCATAAAATCAAATTTCATATGATCCATTTATTACATGATGAAATGGATTATTTTTGAAGATATTGAGGACTAATTTTTCTCTCGATATTATTCCTTCTTTGATGAAGTTTTTACTTCACCATTGATTTGGATGAGAGAATTGTCTAAAATTGGAGAAGAGCATCCCTAAGGAAAATATAAAATTTTGAGACCATTTTCATCCCATTCTAACATCCATAGGACCACCTTCTATAAATAGTAAGTTGTATTAGGTCCTCACATTATAAAAATAGTAAGTTTCATAAATGAGCTACTTTCCATGTCACCATCACTCCTTTTAAGACAAAAACACTCAAAAGTGACAATTTGAGAAACTTGCCAAAAATAGACATCAAGGTGGGACCTGATAAAAATGGTAAGTTTTGGGATTTTGGTCAAATTGTTCATATCCATCCATCTCCCATCCATTTCACTAGCTCTCATCATCATGAAGATCAAATAATCAATTTTTGAGCCAATGATGGATGGATGGGTGGAGAAGAAGGTTACAATCACAATGGCTTGGTTCAACAAAGAGGTCAAAGGAAAGGAGTTCATCCTGGATAATTTCCATAGAGTTCACCAAGAACAAGCTCTTCATCATTAGAAGCTTCTTCATCCTCAGATTGATCACTCTCTTTTATCTCTCTTCCTCCCTCTCTCTCTACAGTATAATTTTTCATTGGGAATGTTCTTTTTGGATTTTTGTCTTATTCACTTAAGTGATCTTTGTATTTTACATTGTAAAAGTTCCTTTTCAAAATAAGAAAATAACTTATTTTTATTCCTACGGGGATATAAACAATCACAAGTGGTAGAAATATGTAAAGTCACTTGGGGGGAGAAGAAGAAACACTTTGCAAGCTATATATTGGGATGGCTTCTCCATTTCAAAGGGTTGATATCATTTTTTCTATTATTAATACAAGTAAAAAGCTACTTTCTTCTATTCCCTTGTCTATGTTCTACTTTATACCTTCCAATTATTCTAGCTTTGTAATCTTGAACAACCAAGAAAGAACTTTGTATCTTTGAGGAGTAAATTAATAGAACTTTGTGTATTTGATTTGTTAATATTAGTATTACTTACACAGTTTTTTTCTTTCTGTTGAATATGGAAATACCTCTAGTTAATGTACGTGAAAATCTACAAGTTCTTATTCACAACCTTAACCCTCTCCATATTCTCCTATCTTCCCTTTACCTCTCTCAAAGTAATACAAGTAATTTTCCATAGGTTTTCTGGATTATTCATGTGTGATCCCCAACCTAATGGACACCCATAGATTTTATTATTTACCACATTGAATAAATCTATCCTCCCCATTCCTAAGAGGAGGGAAGTAGTCCGGTGACCATCAAGTAAAACCAATTATTTTTCCTTGCGACAAATTATTTCACTAACACCCATTTGAAGTTGATGTGGACTCACATTTACATATAAATGAAATTGAGATCACTATTAACTTCATGAGTTTGAGATATTATAATAATAATGAAATCTAATCAAAATAAATGATTAAATAATAAGATAATAAAAAATATATATAAAAATATAAAATAAAATAGAAAGTAGTTAATATTTACATTTTAAATTAATGAGATAAACACACAAATAAAATAAAATTATAAAATGAGATTTAAATAAAATAAATAGATAAATTAAAAATGGAGGAAAGAAAAAAATGCAAGTGGAATATGGCATGTGAAACTTTATGGAAGTGGGTGGAGGTATGGTAGGGGCTTGATGTGTTAAAGAAAGTAGGCCATTTTTTGGATGTTCAGTTAAAAGTAATGGAAGACATGTCTCCAAAACATGGGAAACATGGACAAGGCACATGAACTACTTTCTGAAATGCCTCAAAAAATTGGGAGTCATGAAACACTTTTTCGTAATTCTCCTTCTAGTTCTCGCAAATGCTTTTTATGAGTGCAACCTAATTACTCCACCTTGCTAGAAAAAATACCTCCTTGCACAAAAATAGAAGCTCTATGATGGTTTTGGTCATAACAAGCTTATGTTGGGTCATTTAAAGCTATGACGAGGCATTCTAAGGGCACGTGGGGTCCTTAAATCTTTCCTCCATTTCTAACTTCTCCTTACTGCATTAAAATTTGGTGTTCCTTGTTCTAGTATAAGTCTACGTGTAGTATTTGTTTCACCTAGAATCTCAAATCTATTGCGAATTTGGATATATAAGAGGCCACGGTGTTGTATTACAACATACTTTCTTTTAAAAATCGAACCTTGAAAACTAGTTATGATTTTGAAGCACTACATATGTATTGGCAATTGATCTTCTTGCTTGTGCTAGCTATCTTGAGGGAAACTCTAGATTTTAGAGTTAAATACCAATTAAAATTATGGTGGTTACATGGATTTGTTTCATTGGTGCTTGTTTCTATGGTTAATAATAAAAGGTTAGTGGTATTTGTTTTTTTTTTTTGTGGTAGCTCTTCTATTTGAGTTGGTTCATAATTTTTTTACATATTATGTTTATTCGTAAAAACCTATATAGAAGTGGACATGTGGGTTATCATTCAAAAGACAAGGAGATTGATGATATACAAAAGATATTCCTATTTATCCTTGGCCATGTTGTTCATTCCATATTTTAAATTTATAAAATACCTTGTTGCTTTCATCTCCCAAGACAATCTCTCCAACTTTGCGTAGACCTCTTGTATCTTTGGGTGGGATTTGTCTTCTACACCAAAACATAAAAGAGAAGGAAAAATATTTATGTCATATGATTGCAACTAAAAGAGCTATGTTAGATATGTATGTGAAATGTGGGTTCTCGGACATCACCGATAGTTGCGAATGCACAAATGGTCCCTGCCAAAAAGGTTTTTGAGATTTTAAACAAATGCTCTTGTGGTGGATAGACATGGTTTTCTCACCTACATCTAGCATAATTTTTGCATATATAGTGTTCCCTTCTTAGTGATTTCAAAAAAAAAATCAAGGAAGAATATTTCTTTGGTAAATTAATATGATTGATGACAAAATGTTATAAATTTGTCTTATTTTTACTCAAATAAAAGGATTATTTTGAGTGTAACCTTACACCCAAACCTTATATTAAGATGATGGAAAATTTGGATGATGTAATAGGATAATGAAAGTATCCAAGGAAACAAGTTAAACTCTAGTATTGTGAAAATATGCCACTAGATCACCTTTTGTAAAATTAATAAAAATCATTTTATAACGACACGTAAAATACTTCTTTGATCCCCATAGCAGGAAATCAAAGGTTTGGTCATGTTCCCTAGTGATGTGGGATGTCACATCAACTTTTAGAATGGCTTGAGATGATTGTTTGATCATTTAACATAGAGTGTCTAGGATTCATGTTGACCATTTCATAGTTTTGAACAACTACTGAAAGTCAAAAGTTCAATTTGGTTTTGGCTCGTGGTTTAGGACTTGTGTTGAGAAATGGAATTATGCCTCCACATACCTCTAGAGTTTCTTCTTAAAAATAAAAAACCACCATTATTATTGAAGAAATCACCTTGGTATTAGTGTTTTTATAGGATTATGGTCATTCTACAACAAGGACAAGCTGACGTAATTATGATAAGTAGCTTCGGAAAGGTAGTCATCGATTAAATCATGTTTTCCAGCTTTTGAGTTCTATCATCGCCGAGGGTTTCCCTATATATAAGGGATTAAGTGGGAATTAAAACTTTTTGTGTTTTAGTCTCAAGGATTGTTTTTTTAATGTAGTTTCATAGCCACTTGGACTAAATTACACTTTTTGTAAACTTGTAGCAAAAATGGGAAAACTGTCGTTGGACCCTCGTCAAGTCAAATAACTATCAAGAAAATTGTAGAAACTAATATATAAATGTATGGAACCTCCTTTTTTCTTGATTTTATAAAATTGATTGTGGGGAAAATAGTGTTTTCTCTCTCCTCTCTCTATCTCTCTCTACTTTCAAAAATGAAATGACACTGCATATGTATCTCTTACTCTTTCTTGTTACATGCTAAGTGTTGTTTTCATTGTAAATGAAAATTTATGAAATTGTGAGTTGCGCTAGATTGTAGGAAGATACCATGCCAACTTTTGGGCTGACCATGTTTGTGGTTGCAGGTACCTAGGACAAGAAGAAATCATAATGTTACTTGTGTTTTTGTAATAACGGGTTATCGTTGAAAACAATGTAAACATATAGGATAAATCAGAAATATTCTTATAAATAAAAATGTTATTTACTGTTTTCTGTGATGAGTATGAAATTGTTAGCATATTGGGATGTTGGAAAAAGGGGCATTCTACTATGGGTGTGATTATGATTTCAGGATTCTATGTTGCTAAGGGTGTGGATGTACTTATTAACTAGAAATGAAAGGATTTTTTTATAATTTGCTCACGTGTGAAGTTAATGAATGTACTCTTTGTGTGTTTTATTAAATTGGGAACTTAGAAGAAAAAAACTAAATCGAAAAGGACTACCTTAGAGTAAAATTACTATTTGGTATACCATTATGTATGAAAACCTTCATAACATAGAAGTTTAATTGGGATGAAAATTGTAATTATTTTTATTCATCAAATTTTTATCCTTCAAATGTTTTTTTGTCCCCAAATCACTTCACCCTTCGAATGACCAAAATGTGAATAGGATCTTAGGTGTGATTGGGACACATGGGATCACCTCTCAAGTTGTGGGACTTGGGCTCAAGGTGAACCTCCAGAGAAGGCCAACCTCCTCTTCCTAAACTAAGTGCTTTACTACTCCCATTGTTATAAAAAGGCTATCTAGTTCTATGCTAACATCTTCATGGGGTTTTAGGGAAAGAGATTTACAGAAATGAAACTATACTAGGGATGGTGATGCACCAAATAAAGGGTGTTTCTAGACTTGAGAAAATTTAATTTGAAGAGGGTGTGTGCACCAAAGATCAACTTCACCTATTGCAACTTAGAGAGGGTATAAAATACCACAGATTGAGAAACATGCATTCCCTTTGTTAAATTTGAGCATACATAAAGGATAGATCAAATTTGATTCAACACACAATTAATTTATCATGAGAAAAGAACACATGCATTGGTCAAACATCTATTTCATCAACTACAAATAATGATAATGCAACTTTAACAATGAAGGAAAATAATATTTTCACAACTGATATAAAATATAATCACATTACTCATTCACAACATGAAATAGATAACTGAAATAAAGGTAAGCTAACCACTCACACTAAGGAATCATACACTCACAAAGTAAGCATTGATCAACCATCCAAAACAATAAATAAGATTCCTAATTGCAAGGTGTAACTCTGAATATAATTAAAATGTTTTTAGAATTATCTCGAAACACTCTTCCAAGCTTGAAGATAACTCTCACTTAAAAAAATCTATATACTAGCTTGAAGCATTCAACTATTTATAAGTTCTTAGGTTGAGCCATTACATTTGGGCCCTTAACTAACATTTTCTAAAAATAGAAATTTCATTAAATTAAGGGAACATGCTCCCATGAAAATAGAAAATTTGTTGCAAGGGTTTGACTTAGTCAACCTTATAACTTTGACCGATCCAGAGCTTGGATCTGACCTTTCATGGCTGCTCAGCTTTGGCTTTGTTCAGCTACACCTTCCTCTCCTGCAAGTTTTTGTTGTTCTCCTTCCCACACAGCCATTCAATGCTTATACTCAATGAAGTACTTGATGATTCCTTGAATTTATTCATCTCCAGGCCCACATGCGTAGTGATTCACTACATTTGTCATCTTGATCTCCTTTTGATCTTGGCTAGCACTCTTCGAAGTTTATTCGTAACTTTCTTCAGCCTCCCTATAAAATTTTGGCACAAGACCAATCAGTCGATGGAGTCACTATTGAAATTATTGGTGACCTCATCATTTGCTTCACAAAATCCTTGAAATTTTCCTTAATTTGATATTCAGGAAGATCATTGATGTTTTCGTTGAAGAATTTGCAATTAGAAATATCAAACTCTTCTAAGATGTCATTCAGAGCATCCGTGATTTCTACTCGTTTATCTTCCAATTTCTTAATTAAATCCTGCAATACTTGGCACTGGAATTCCATATCCTTTTGGTATTCAAATAACTTCGAGGCATCATCGATCACCTCTTCCTGAAGGAGCAATTTGCGGTCTTCTTCTCTGATCTCACTCCATGTTTCCAAATTTAAATTCAGATTATTATTATCTTCAAAAAAATCCTCATCCATTTTGCAAATAGCAGCCTTCCCAACCTGTAGATCATTATATATTTTGTGACCTCCTTGATTAAGGGATTGGCTTCCCTAATATACTTTTAATCCATCCATTTACCGATATCCCTTTCTAGCCTAGCTTCTCGAGCTCATGATAAGAAATGTCATCGATGGTAGAAGAAACTATCATGCCCGTAGTAGTTGAGACTTCATTAAATGGATTGGGTTAGGTTACTTTGCATAAAAATGAAGTGAGTTGTTTAACCTTGAGTTTGAGCTCATCTTTTGTAGCCTTATCTTTGTCATATTTTTCCAGCAGAGCCCTGAGAGCAGTGTGCACATCTTGTTTGGATCCTTCGTGAGTATATTTTCCCAATGAAAATTGAGAGATCCGATAATCTATCATAGTAATTGTCTCCTTAGTTTTTCCCTCAATGGGAATAGTAACCTCTACAATTCGCTCTCTAGATGGATTCACTATCAGACTTGAAACAATTCTTAATATCTTGTCCTATCTTTTGGGCATCTGCTCCAATATACTGAGATCTATGAAATCTCCCAGAGGCACCTTCTTCTTTTGCTTTGGATTTTGTCTAAACAACCATTCAAGAATAGCTAATGCTGATGAATATGGGACAATAGATCTGATACTTGAAACATTAGTTGTGACAAGAGCACTAGAAACATTAGTTGACATTTGGGTAGAAGTGGCCATGATGGATGGGGTGGACGTAAGGACAGCCATAGGAGTTGATAAAATGATGCTTGGGAATGAGGTGGAGGGAAATGGAAGTGTTAAGGGAAGTGAAGAAGAAATGGGTGACCCAATAGTTTCTCCAGCTAAGAGAACTGGAAGGGATGAGAAAACATGGGCCATAGAAGGAGATGGGAAGGAAGAAATGATTGTGGAAGTGGAAGGAACTGATATTGGAAGTGACAATGGAGGAGGAAGAAGATGTGATGGATCTTGTGAGATACTAGGGGAGTCATTGAATTCAACCACTTCTGTCACAGGTGTTGTAGGAGACATGGCCTTAGAAATGGAAGCCTTGGAGAGAGATGAGCCACCAACAACAAATGAAATCTTTTTGGAGTCATATGGGTTTTTTGGGTTGACCTTTTCCCCTTTGTGAGTGTTGATTGGCTCATAGTTGGTGGGGCCTCTATATTTGTAGGTTGTTTTTCTCCCTTGGGTGAAATTCCCAAGGTAACCAACCAACTATAAGTTCTCTATAGAATGGGCCCCGCCCTCTCCTTTGTATTGTAACATTCCTCTACATACCAATCAATCCATGGCAATGGTTGATTGGA
The DNA here is from genome assembly GCA_018340775.1 of Taxus wallichiana var. yunnanensis. Taxonomy (NCBI): domain Eukaryota; kingdom Viridiplantae; phylum Streptophyta; class Pinopsida; order Cupressales; family Taxaceae; genus Taxus; species Taxus wallichiana. The sequence continues at coordinate 704,953,078 of CM031244.1, forward strand.
AATATTATCATTTTTATATGCCACATCTAAAACCTCATCATTATCTTTGCGTCTCCTTTAGGACATTGGCCAAACCAAACTGTCGAGCCTCATCCAAGGTAAAACTCTCATAATCCCTTTATCGTACGATGTATTCATCCCGACAATGAATCTAGATATCCTTTAATTGGTGCACGCCTTTGGACTAACCTGTCTTACCAAATTTACCCCAATAATCAAAATTAGTTCGTGGATGAAAGGTTTGCAAGGTCACTTTGGCCAATTCTGCATCCACATTTTTGGCCTTATGAATATTCGGGTAGGTATATCTGCTAATTGAAATAGGGAAATGCATTCCCGATTTGTGGCATTTGTTTTGAATTCGATGATAATCCAACAATTGTTAGACCAATTCCAGTAGAACCCATTTATTAGTGGGGCACCTTGGAAATTTTTTGGGGGCACCTATGAATCCTGGAACCCAAATGTAAGTGAATGTAGGGAACTATAAATAGATGGCTCCCCACTCACGCACTTCTTTGAAGGCTTCATCAGAAATCCTTCGGTTGTATAACTCCTTGTCAAAATGGTAGAGGATAACCACAAAGAAGGCATCATTGACCCTACGAAAATGCCTACTCCCTTCACTCAGTGTGAGTTAGGGATAGAAATCATAGATTTGGGAGGTGCTACAAATACCTTTAGTATTCAACCCAGAGAAATATCCCATAGTAATGGCTGCATAAACCAAGAAGGATGTCATATAGAAATTCTTTGTGGAAAGTAACTTGCTTAATTGATGTCAAATGGAGCTACTGATATGATCCCCCATCAGATAAACTCCTTATTCTTCTTGATGGTAGCGATGTACAAGAACATCCATTCCTAGAATTCCTTTGCGAAGGGAGACCTGAAACTCTACTTAGTAGCACAATAAGGTCACTGACCTCTTGAATAAAATCTGACCGATGCATGGTTTTGGGTAATTTGGTGAAGCTCTTGGCCAGATAAGTTTTCATCATGATTTTTGTGCATACTTCCTCTTCCTTGTCCTAATGTTCCACTGCTAACTTTAGAAAAATTGTGGCATAATCTTCAACATCGGGAAGTTTGAGAAGATCTTTGAAGAAGTTTGGGTCCAAATAGATTACCACCTTATCATCATCATCTTTGACTGACATGGATTCTTTGTCAAAGTGGGCTGCCGTGGCTAAAACAAACTCGGGAAATGCATGGATGTGGGAAAACTAGAAGCAAGGGCAAGCCCACTGTCAGTAGATGGCTTGCATCCATGATTTCTTGTTTGGAGCCTTTACTCTTTCCCAAAAATATGGAAAATCAATTTATCCTAGGTCGGTGTCCCCTATATTCCCTAAGTTGGAAGATAGGTAGGAGTGAGGAGTAACTCCAAGAAATGAATACTTCATCTTTTCTTGGTCCTTTGATGTATAAGTAGACATCAAGATCTATACGCCGGAATGAAATCTGAAGTTGAAAAATCCTGAAAAAAGAGAATTCCAAAACTTGAAGTGCAATACTCTGAAAGATAGGTCCGAACTCTCGAAAAATATTAGCTTCTGAAAACCCAAACTGAAGATTCCCAAAGAGAAAACTCGAAATTTCAAAAAAATTCCAAAATGGAAAGTTCTGAAAGGTGTTCTAAAGAAAAGTTATGAAAAATTTTCGAAGAAAAATTCGAAAATTTTTCCGAATAAAAGTTTTGAAAATTTTTCCGAAGAAAAGTTCCAAAACATTTTCCAAAGAAAAGTTCCAAAAAAATTTTCAAAGAAATTTTTGAAAACTTTTCCAAATAACTTTGAAATAGAGACGTACCACCAAGTCCTCAAAATCTGAGAAGGAAATTACCAAACAATGCTAATCTCCAAATCCCAAAAAGTATTGAGAGGAAAAATGGAAAACTTGAGGAGCTCCCTTGAAAAATTTGAATGCCTATGGAAACTCAAAATGTGAAAACATGGTGGGCAACAATTTTTTTCATTCCGAAAGCGGTACACAAAAGTAGAACAAAAGAAAACAAACAAAATGAAAATAAGAGATCCTAAACCAAAAGGAAAACAACAAAGATAAAATAACTCGAAAATGACGTTGAAAGGTAAAAAACGGAATGTCGAGCAAATGTGTTAGGTAAAAATGACAAGTAAAAACCAAGTTTAAATAGAAAACCTGATATTAATGGCAAAAATATGATCCGTACGGGGTTGGTGAAAAATTAAATGCACGAAGGACTCTGAGATTCGAAACCCAAAAGCCTCGAAATTCTAAAATGTCGAATTTAAAGGTTTCGAGACTTCGGAGATTGGGAGATGAAAAATGCGAATTGGCAATGAAAATTTCCGAAACCTGAAATCCTGAAAGTCCAAAAATTTAAACTTTGGACTTTCAAACTTTGGAAGTCTGAAAGTGAAAATCTCAAAAATGACTCGGAGAATTCTGAAACCCGAAATCCCGAAAGTCTAAAATTTCAGACTTTCGGACTTCAGAAGTTCAAAAGGAATTTAACCAAAATGTGGCCAAAAGTTTCGAAACCTGAAATATTGAAAGTCTGAAATTTCATACTTTTTGGGTTTCAGACTTCGGAACTTCAAGTTCAAAAATTACCAATTACATAGTAAAACCTCCAAACCCGAAAACCCGAAAGTCCAAAATTTAGAATTTCAGGGTTTGGACTTCAGAAATTTGAAACACAATTTCAAAGACTCACACCATTAAAATCCGAAAGAGAAAATATCTAAAATCTGAAGTCCAAAATTTGGATTTCTGGGCCTTGGGGAATTTTCCATTTATAAAGGATTTTCTTAAAAATAAAAATCGACCACTTTTGACATCTTCTTCTCAAGGTAGATTAAAATGTTAACATGTTGGTTTAGAAATAAAATAAGACTTGGATTTTTCTTATAACTTAATTAATCCTTCTTATGTTGTTGAAAATGAATACAAATTGATCCATGTGAGATCAATCATTCGAGAAAACATAAATTCTTATTTGGAAAATGAAACTCATGATGTGTAAATGTTAAAATGACTCTAACCAATTATTGAAATATAACAACTACAAAAGGGAAATAAAGGTACTCTAGCAAGTGGGAGTAAATAAAAGGAAACTTGAATTCTACCCCTTTTAAACTTAATTTTTTTACCCCTCTTCACTTCATGTTAGTTTCCCCTCACGTAATGAAAGTAAAATAAAATTTCAAGTAAACATACTTTTGAGAAACAAATCCCTAGCTTAAGAATGATTATTAGGAGGCTCATATGTGCATAAAATATTTCTAACTAATAATTGAGTTATGGAAAATAATTGCAGTAGATTAAGAAACTAATTAAAGTGTATTCCTTATAAGATAAATGTTAAATGAAATAAAGAATATGTAGCTTTGAGAATGGGAATATATTCTTATAAGTTAAATGATCTTCATACCTATAATGTTAAACATGGGAGTTTTATCAGAAGCACAATGTAACCATGAAAATGATGTGTTGTACAAAATACCTACACTTGATTTCATATTGTGGTTGGGTCATTATTTTGTATTCATTTGTTTAAGAGAGTGTGGCATTAATGTGCATCTTGTGTTATCATGTTATATTTATTTTATCCTTTTTGGGGTGAGATTGTATAATTTTCATTGGATGAATAAGGCATTATTAGTAAAGGGAGGAATAAAGGGTATGATGTGTTTTAATTCAGATAACCAAAGGAATTCATGGCTAATATTAATAGAGGGATAAGTGTGTGTTAGCATAGAGGGATAAGGGGCCTATAAAATTTGATGTGGGGTGTTTCATCTTGGAGGAAACAAATTCTATCTAAGGTTCCTTAGTGGAGCGATACATGGTAGTTTAAATGAATATCCCTCCCCATTTGAAAGCCACATAGGTAGGGTTGGTAGCATGAGTCATCTCTTCTTGTGGTACTAATCACTTTCTCATCTTGTTGTATATGTGAATACATGTTTATGTAAGTGTCTCATGTGAGGTTGAATTATTCTAAGTGATTCCAAGTGGTGTCTTATAACAAGAAATTAAATAATTTATTTTATCCTAAGTTATTTGGTCTTACGTTTTGATCTTGCATGTGTGGGTGTTACATAGAAACTTTAAAGTTAATATAAATCATGATAGCCTAAAATAATTCTTATCACATAGGTTATCATTGATAGAACAACAAAAGTGGGTAACTAAGATGTTGGGCTATGACTTTGAGATTGTATTAAAGAAAAGATAATGTAGTGATTGATGCATTATATTGAAGGGATGATCCCAATGATGAAATATTAAGTGTCATGTCCATATTATAGGTAGATTGTGTGTAAAAAATAAGGTTAGAATGGAATAATGATGTAGTTACAAATATATTTTTCAAAAATTCCAACAAGATATAGGTATGTAAAATAAATTTATATGGAAAGGGGATTTCCTTTGGTATAAACAATGGTTATACCTATGTAAGAACTCAACCTTTAAATATAAGGTTCTTATAGAACTCCATGATGTTATAGTAACCTAGTAATCCATCTTCTAAAAAACATATTATAGAGTCAAACAAGATTTTTTTAGGACTAAAAGGATATGTCCAAAAAAATGTGGCCGAGTATATGGTGTATCAAAGAAATAAAGGTGGGACAATTAATATCCCGAGTCTAATGTAAAATCTATCTATTCCTATCCTATGATGGGATTATTTTTATATGGATTTCATCACATCACTATCAAATGTCTTTTAAGGGAAAATGTCATTATGATTTGTATCTAGTATAATAACATCCTCATTTATTGTGCATAGTAGAAAAGATTCATGGGATGACAAAGATGATTTTAAGCTATCATGACCCTATGTTTACTAGTAACTTTTGGAATGAATTATATTCCCATTTTGGTACACATTTATCTCTTAGCTCATATTACCATCTACAATCTGATGAGGAAAATGAGGCGTTCAAAAAATTCTTGATGGTTATTGTCATTTTTTAACTTTACATAAATAAGAAAGCTAGGTAAGTGGTTTCTACTAGCAAAATTGTGGTATAACACTTATTTCCACACTTAATAAAAAAATATCTCCATTTTTGGCATTATATGGGTACCATCCCCCATCTAACACTTGTCTTTTAGGATCTAGCCATAATTTTGAATAGTAAAATAACACATTGAACAATAATGGGAGGCACTATCTAACCTCGAGTGAGTTTGGAATTTCAACACAGAACCACATAAATAAATAGTTTGATCAACATCATAGTGATTGGAATTTTACACATGGATATTGGGTTTTTGTACATGTGTAGCCATCTAATAAAAAATTCTTTAAATAATAGAATAACATTAAAATATTTCACGTAAGTATTATGATCCTTTTCAAGTCTTGTAGAAGATTGGAAGTGCTTCCTACATATTTCAGTTACCCCACTTATTAAGAGAACATCTAGTATTCCTTATTACCTACTTGTGAAAGGCCAATGGAAAAATATCTGTAACATAGTTTTTTTCAAAAGATTTACAAGGAGTTTTGCATCATTTTGGAGCCTAGGAGAATACTTCAAACATGTACTATGAAGTTTCAATAAATGGTAATTACAAATTATCTTGTCAAGTGTAGGAGTATTTCTAATGAAGATGCAACTTGGAAGGATGAATCCTTCCTGAAATAACGTCATGTATGATATTCAATGTTGAGGAAAATGTCTATTCAAAGTGGAGGGACATTCTATTCCATTAACCCATATCATATATAGAGATATGTGTGGGTTGACCTATGTCATACTTATTATTTATGTTTTCATTCATTATTTAATGATTACTTAAGGATGACTTAATTAGGATGAAGGGGTGCATTTTTATTAAGTTATTCCTATTAAGACAAGAATGTGAGGATATTTGGAGAGATCTACACACACACACGTGCGCGCGCGCGTGTGTGTGTGTGTGAGTAAATCTCTCCAAATATCCTCACATTCTTGTCTTAATATTGTAATATTATGAAGGTTGAACCGTTAAAGTGGCCTTATTTTCATATTCAACATTTTATTAATTTTAGTTTATATTGAAGCAATTATGTTACACTAAATCTAGTATAAAATATATTATAAAACACATTTAATAAATTTTATATAAAAAGGTATTAAATAATGGAATAAACATCTTGTGGTGCAAGTCCCTTTTTTATGTTGTTTGGATTTATCGTTAGTTATATGTGGTATTATATTTCTCTCTTTCACTTTATTATATCTCGTCTCTCTATCTTTTCATTAGCTAATAGATTATTCTTGGGTCTCTGGATAGGAACACCATTTTTGACAAAACAATCCAATGGTACTATCCAAAATGGATGGTTCCATCCAGGATTTATTTTGGTTATTTTTGACCTTTTTCATTTTGTTACTCTTATTTAATTTCATTTCATATTATGTGATTTGGTCTTTCCATACCATTGGGTTGAAAATTTAAAGTAAGATATCCTCTCTCTCTCTCTCTCTCTCTCTCTCTCTCTCTCTCTCTCTCTCTCTCTCTCTCTCTCTCTCTCTCTCTCTCACTCACACACACACACACACACACACACACACACACACACACACACACACACACACACACACACACACACACACACACACACACACACACACACACACACACACACACACACACACACACACACACTTCTTGAGATCAATTTCACATTAGGGAAAAAAATAAAATTTAAACTCGTAAGGAGCTCTATCGGTGAATTTCAAGCTCCACATATCTCTACCATGTGTACTCCATCTTATGCATCTTTTATTACTATCTTGGGGCATGTAGAAGGAAAATTCAAGGAATTAATCTTTTTGTAGACACAAAATCACGCACTTGGGTACATTTCTAGTTCCTAATCACATACTACTATTCATATTATTCCTAAGTGAGAAAACTAGTAATTGATTACTTTCTTTGGCCTCTTTCTTGTCTTTCTTGCTTTCCCTCTGGTCTTGCACACCCACAACCCAATTTGATCTTAATTTATTTATCTTTCATGACTCTTGAAACCATCTCCTAGGTGCCCTCGTCCCCTTTGGGTTCCCTAACCTATTTTTATCTTGCTCGCTTCGATCCTCTTTTATATTTTAGGCATCTTGTTTTCTTATGGGTTAGAATTTTAGTTTTCAATTAAAAATTTCAAACAAGGGAATCATATAAATAAAAATATATGTGACTATAATAAGGGACCAAGCAGCAAGCATCTATTATAACCACCTAAGGTCGCATCCAAATGCATTCTAAGTGCATCAAGACATCCATATAGAACTCACTCAAGGGACTAAATTTTATGCATACATACATAAAAGGGGAAATTAATTTTTCCATCCACACATCTATTTACATTACTACATCTAGCTACTACTCACTATCAGGTGCATCTTGCACAAGGGCTACCTAGGGCAAAATTTATATACACACACACAATAACTACAAGGAGTTTGAGATGAAGTGCACTTTGTTTGGTCATAAGTTGACTCTGTTGGGTGACCATGAGGGTTAGTTTGAATGCCCCATTTGCATATTTATTTTGTAGGATTTGATGTGTTTTGGGTTTTTGTAGGATATCATTTTTTATAGGTTACAGGAAAATACAATGATCATATAATGAAACATAGACAACCAACAACAAAGGTAAGCGACCACTTTTTGACACAAGAAGAATCAATTTCCGAGCTCCTACATAGTCAAAGGTGCCTAGAAAGGTATCCAACACTTAGGTTCCCTTGCCCTAGTCCAAGCGCCCTACTCCACGCTCATCCGGTAATTACAAATTTTTTTGGGGAAGGTTGCAATAATTTTCTCCTCATGTTCATCCATTTTCTAGTCTAGAACACTTCAGGATTTATTACGAAATTAAAAAGTCTTCTATTCTTCCTCTTACACTTAAGGTTTCGTATTTTATTTAGCTTATTGTTTGTGTCAAATTTCTACTTTAGCATTTATTTATCATATGTGACTCTGTAATCAGGGTTTAGCATAAAATTCTATTTTTGTTAAATCATTTAGTGAACCCGACCTTTCTTCTAGGTATTTTGTCATATTTTTATCATGGCTTAATATTATAGACCATTTATTAAATCCCACATTCAAGAGATTAGTGATCATCTTGTTGAACATCCCCAAGATCTAGATCTGATTTTATTTTCTTCTTGTGAGGAGGCCACCAATCTTGTTGAGCTTAACATTCCTACATCTATCCCTGCTTCTATGCCTATTACAACTCAACCCCCTACTTCGTCCCTCCACCTACTTCTACCATTCATGTATATGTTCCTACTCCTACAAACCACTTCACTCCACCTCTTATTTCTCAGATGTGGCAAGTCTCTTCCACTAGCACTCAATACCTAGCCTCTCTCTATCATGATATCCAAATTAAAATATGTCAACTGCAATATGATACTTCTCTTACATCTCCATCTCTTGATTCCACATCACTACTTCATACTCCTTCCACACACCGCCATTTCCGGTTATGTAATTTCTCCAAAAATTTCACTCTCAAGTTTCCCACTTTGTTAATGGCCATGGTGATCCTCAAGAGAATATCTGAACATTTCAAGTGGCATGTCTAGATTATGCAAATGATCATAATTTATTAACAAATCTATTTTCTAAAATCCTCCAAGATTATGTTATGCATTGGTTCTATGATGTACCGCCCATTCACTAAAATCATTTATGCATTTCGTCAACATTTTTATCACACATTTTTCAATCAATATCAATGTAGTCACTTTTACACCCACTAAGAACAAGGGAACCTCATGCGCATCGGCCTATCACCTAGCGGGCGCTGGGCACTCACCCAAGGTGCACAAGAGGGAGCCGAGTCTCTCTTTTATGTGAGTCTAGTGGAAGGCATAGTTCATGATTCTGATTTAGTGATTTAATCAGACATGAAGAGCTATAGAGCTCAGGACGGCTTCTACACCCCTTCAGTCATAATAGAAACAAAGTGCACAATGAAATAATAGAACCAAGAGTTGTAAATTCACTAATATACTTAACCATTCAAGTGAGGTCCAGGATTATACAAGATCAAAAGCAAAGTAAAAACATGCAGATAATACAAAAGGAGATCTTAATGTAAACATGATGGTAAACTTATCATATTTATTCAGGGTCTTGCTACAAAGTATCACAGAGGGGCAGACCATAGTCATGAACCATCTCTGGATTCATACATGTATTCCCACAAAACAAAAATTTCATTCTCCACTTTCCCCATTACATCCTTACTGGAATTATTTACCCATTTTCATCCCATAGTTCTCGCAGTAATTCTGCAGAGCTCCACTACCTCACTTTTGTCTCCCTTCTTTTCCAAGGGTGCATGTATAAATAGGCCTCTGAGCTCTAACAAACTCCTCTACAGCCTCAGATCTAGCCCCAAGTGTCAAGGTATGGGTCGCCCCAAGTGCATGCCTCTCCATGTCATGATTAACTTTTTAGATCTTTCTATCACAAGGTATATTCCCTCCAGGACACCCTGTCACTAGGCTGAACCTTATCCAAATGGAACACGTTATTCATGTGTCCTGCCCAAAAGGCCAAAAATGGCTAAGTCTCAAATTGTTCTTCGTGGCGCGCCGTGCCTGGGTTCTCCAAGAATCCTTTTGAATACTTCCCTACATGCCTTAACTTGCGCGCTTCCTCCAGCCATGTGTGCCTATGCACCCTTAAGATTTGGAAGCTATGATAGGGGCCCAACATTACCCCACACTTCACCTATTCTCCGCCCTCGGGAACCTTCTCAAAGAATGTAGTACAAAAAGAATGCAAGGCCTTGCCTTGGAAAAGAATGGGGGAAGAATAAAGAATGGGGAAGAGAAAGAATAGGGGAAAATTTTGTTGGAGGTCAGCCTCTAGTGTACTCCAAGTGCTAACTTCCTCCTGTGCTTTAGTGTAGATGTCACCAACCAAGGTGCTCACCTCATTAAAGGTTAGCCCCTCCCCTTGTGTGGTAATGGTTTCCACCATAGTCTCTAGTTCTTTAGCGTGATCTTCCAAGGAATCCATCTTCCTTATGATGACCTTATAGAGCTCTTTTAGCCGGGTTTTGATTGAGACTTGCCGGTTCTCAATGGCTTCAGATTTATTTTCTACTTCAGCTATGATCCTTTCCCACTCGGCTCTATTTCCATTAATATTTTCTCTTAATTTCTTCACTCGGCTTTGTCATTTGGTAAGCGGTATGCTTGTCACTTTTTCTTGATCTACGCAATGGTCGTAAGCGACCCTGCAGTTTGTGTAGTTGTTCTTATGTCGGTGAGCACCTTGTTGTATTCAGCCATGAGCGTGACAACCTTCAACTTGTCTTCTTTCTCCAAGCGCACCGCTACCTCTTCTGTCGACTCTAATGCCAAGGGCTGCCTCTCCATGGTGAGGATCCAAGTCAAGTCCTCTAGACATTCTAGGGAGGATCTATACTTTTACATGGGAGGGTTAAGGTGGGTGCTTCGTGATAATCAATTGGGAGATGAGCTCCACCTTCTTGGAAACTTTACGTACCCTGGCCTTTTCCTCCTAAATCTCCCTCTGTAGTTGAGCGCTGATTAATTTCTCAAGGCTGAGATCCTTCGTTAGCTTCACCACTTCTTCCTTCCTCTTCTCCAACAGGTCCTCCAAGACTCTAACCCTGTCATTCCTACTGAAGATCCTAGCCTCGATTTCCATGGAGACTTTGTTGAGCGCGTTACACACTTGCTCATCCAATAGTTGTGTGTTTACAATGGGGTTGTCCCCTTTCCTTCAGAAAACTTTAATACTGCTCCTTAGTTAATCTCAAATTCAAGCTCATCGAGGTGGGAGTCGAATGCCCATGATAAAATCTTCCTCATTCATGGGTATCCACCCTCAGGGTCAAAGGAATCCATGGCGGTGAGCTCCTTGGTGGGCATGGTACTTTGGAAATGCACACGTAAAACTTTGTTGGGGTCATCAATGTAACCCATCATTGTTCTTCCCCCTTCTGCGTGTTTACTTCCCGTGTGCACGCCCTTGGGAATAGTTACCGAAAGAGTTGGGACTTTTTGCTACCCACACTCTTCTCCCTCTACTCTTCTTTGAATTCACCGAGCACTAGCTCGCACTTTGCACTCCAACTCCTCTTTGACCAGGGTATTGATTATCTTCTCTACCTCCCTTATTGCCTTCTCATTCACCTCCTCTTGAGTGAGCTTGGGCATATCTAGCTCCTTGGTACTAGCTCCTTCACTCCTCTCTTCACTGCACGTGCCTTCCTCCCTTTGGGTGCCCTTCCTCCTTACAAAGATGAAAGCATCATTTATATCCTCTGCTTCCTCTCCCTCGAGTCATGGACATCAATTGGCTCTTGATCCACCTCCAACTCTTCCCCTTCAACATCATCCTTTTCACCTAGATAGGTGTTCAGGTCATCTATATCTTCAGACCCTTGTTCTTCTTTACGAGAAAACTCTAGAGTCGGGGATGTTGTCTTTTCTTCATCTGAAGGTTCTTCAGGGGATGGTGGCTTCGCAGGCTCGGGGTCTTTTCCTTGACCACCATTCTCCTTTTCTTCCGGACATAGGTACTTGGCCCCGTGGTACCTACATTTTACCTTTCCACCGCCCCTTGTTCTTCCTCTTCTTCTTCTTTCTCCTTGTGCTTTGGCACTGGCTTCTTCCTTCCCATGGGGTCATCCAGGATGGATATTTCATTCTCTACGTATGCACCCTTCTCAAACTTTGGCCTTATACGCAAGTAGATTCTAGCAGCAGCGCTCTCAGCAATTGGTAAGGTCATCAGCCTTACAATGTGCACGTCCTACGACATGTACCTTTCAACGTATGTGCGCTTCCCTGGGTAGACCAACTTCTTTCTCATCTCTCTGTGTTCATTGTCAAGGGTGGATAGGTCAAGTTTTAACTTCTTCGACTCCTTATACCTGTTAACTCCCACCTAGAAAAATTGGGTAGTAAATGAGAAGGGGAGTTTTCACTAGGGAATCTAACTGCTATCCACCAAGGTGAATCTACCAATGCAGAAGTGTTGGTATACCGCGAACTCTACCTCTCCTTTAGTCACCGTGGGGAGTTGTTCAGGATTTTCCATTCAGCCCCGAATGCATTCCTAAGGCATGTGTACCATTTATCCAAGCACACCTTGTGTACCCTCGTCATTGACTCACAAGTATACTTCTAGAACCTATCCGTGGGTGAAGGGTCTTCATCGGGGTACTCCCATACAAACTTATCAGATGCATCTAGCACCCCAATTTCTAAGAACACAATGGTTAATAGAATGTTCCCAAACAATATCTTTCCTTCGTTCTCTGCGCTACTTATGATCTTGTCTGCTATGTACTGGGAGATATTGTACATGGTGCCTTCCGTGACCTTCCTATAGACATTCAACTAGGGCTTGCTCACCTGGGTCCACCTCTCTTGTCCATTCAGCTCAGAAGCGAGGTGCATGACCATTTTAATCACTAGATCACTGATATCCATGACGTCATAGTACCTTGATCCCTTCTTATAATCCTGGGATGTAATGGTTTCCTTAATTACCTCCTCATCCTGGAGGTCATCTAAGATCATGTCCCCTTTATAGCTTAGGCCTATAAAGTATGAGATTAATTAGGGGGTTATGTGCATTTTATGCCCTGCAAAAGAAGAAATATTCATGTACGCACGTCATTAACCATTGGCACAGGTGCTCAAAGCTTCCCGAAGTATGGAAAATCATAAAGCTGGAGAAGCCCTACCTTCTCCATTTTCACCTTACTACGTTGTTGTAGATCAGCATCCCATTAGGTGTTCATTTTTTTGTGGGGTGCACCAGCTCCACTGCCATTTCCTTCACAATTATACTCGACCGGTGATTATAATCGATTACGGTCATCTGTTTGATGTGGGACTCCGACTCTTGCCCTAGCAAAACCCCATCCATGTATTGCATCTCTAATTACCATTCCTCATTGGTATCCAAAGGGATTTCTTCTTCTTTCTTCTTTCCTTTTCCCTTACCCTTTCCCTTCTTGGATTATACTACAGGCTTATCAATTGGTTTTGTGGCCATCATTTTACCCTTTTCTTTCATTCCTTGGTTACTTTTGAGTTATTTGAGAGTTTTCCTCGTGCACCCCGTGCCCTAGAGTACAAACCCTAATTTATGATTTTCCTCCTTCGATCACAATGTTCCCCACACCCATGAATCACTTTTACTCTAGTTTGTAGATCTAGCGGACCGATTGCGTGTGATTTTTTGAGATTTTCCTTCGCACGAGTTAGCTCTCGAAACCCTAGCTCTTGAAAGAAAATCATTCTCCTTATTTTCGCAAAGTAAAATAATGAACTGCCCATCCTTGTATTTATAGCTTTTCCCACTTTTACACATTAAAGGCTAGGCTACCTACCACCATATGACAATATTTAATGCGGTGTTTTTCAAACAAACCCGACTTCAGTGCTTTTCCTTGCACACCCAATCCTTGCACAATTTTTTTTTCACCCACGCCCAATCCTTGCGTGAAAACTTTTCCAACCTTCTAGTGTGCAGACAATCCATCTTGATAGAAGAATCTTGCACGTGTGTTACCAGTGCAAAGGCACCTCTTCCATCCTCATGATTCTTGCTTTCACCTACCTCATGTTTTTACACTTTCTCCTTTGTACGTGGATTTCCAATGTAACTTTATTTTGTCATCCATCTGCCTTCCTAATGCATCTTTTCAAGAGCCAGTTCGAATGGTCTGCCAACCCAATCCTCCTACAGAATAACTTCATGCCTCTTTTTATCACCTCACCCCACACTAAATTGATGTGTGGTCCTCTGCGCATTCATAAGTAAAAAGGTAATAAGGTTCATTGGTGCCCAAGGTGCAAAACAAGACAACAACGTGAAAGGGAAAACCAAGAAAGGAAAAGCATAAAAGTAAATGCTAAACTAATTGGCGTAACCGCCTTATTTACAAACACCAAGAATCATTATTTATCATAGGGCTTCACTTACTCCCATGAAGTGTCTAGGTAATTTTGTTCCATCTAGCACTTGTAACTGGCACGCACCCGAATCAAGGATGTATGAAATTACATAAGGACCCAACCAATGCACCTTCAATTTTCCAAGATGGCATAGAAATTTTGAATCATATAGCAATACCATCTGGCCAACCTAAAACAGTTTGTTTTTAATGTGGCGGTTGTGCCATGCCTTTTGCTTAGCTTTTTCAGTTGTTTGGATCCATTTTTCTAGTGAGCACCTTTCATCTAACTTTATCAAATCATCAATTCTTTATCCTAGTGTTTGTTCATCATCCAACCCTCCTACGTGCACTATACACAAAGATGGTAACATGAATTCAACTGGAAAAATAGCCTTTGCAATGAACACCAGTTGAAATGGTGTGGCCTTGTTTAACCTTTTATACGTTGTTTTGTATGCCCAAAGGACTGTTGACACCTTGTCATCCCAATCCTGCCTACCCACATCACATATCTTAGTCAATGTGTGACTAAGGATTTTGTTGAATGCCTCTATAGTCCCATTTGCTTGAGGGTGATAAGGGGTAGTCTTGTGATGGGCTACCATGAATTATGCCAATAGAATCTGATTGTTTCATTTAAGAAGTGAGTGCCCCTATCACTTGTTAAACTTAATGGGCACCCATACCTACTGATAATGTTCTCCCACAAAAATCTAGCAGCCATGGCTGCGGTGCAATCCTTAGTGGGCATGGCCTCTGCCCACCTTGTTAGATAATCAGTATAGGTAATGATATACCGTGAGTTAGTCCTTCGCGTAGTTGGTGAGATTGGTCTAACAAAATCTATTGCCCACTTTTCAAAAGGTTTCCCGTTGGTGATGGGGTGCAAGGGCATCTCATCCCTTTTTCTAGGTTTTCCAAGGCATTGGTAGTGGTCACAGGCCTTGCAAAACTCAATACAATCCTAGTGAATCATCTCCCACCATAGTCCGGTGACTAGGATCTTGCGCGTGGTTGCATTCCCCGCATAGTGTCCTCCAGTAATCCCACCATGGGCTTCTTCTATTATAGCTATGCGTTCATGTTCTAATACGCACTAGCGCAAAACCTCATCGCAGCCCATCTTATACAAATCCCCATTGATCAACATGAAGGGTGTGGCGTGTATGGCTAACCTTTTCCTTTCCAGAGCATTCATCCCTTCGGGTGCCACACCTTCTTTGAGAAAAACAAAAATTTCTTCTAGTTCCGAGGGTGCGTGTTATAACCTATAGTTGTGTGTCCGACATGGATTCCTCGATAGTCTATGTGTCCTCTCCGAATCAATCCTTGATAAATGATCTAGCCCACAATTGTTCTTTCCTAGTTTTACCACCACTTTGAATTCAAATTCTTGAAATAAAAGTACCCAACGGCATATGCACCCTTGCAACATTGCTTTGTTTACTAGATACTTCAAGGCCATATGGTCAGTGTAGAATATGAAGGGAGTTGCCAGTCAGATATTGTTTGAATTTGTGGAGTGCGTAGATCATTGACAATGCCTCGCACTCATTCGTTATATAATTTTGTTCTATTGGTGTCAACTTTCTACTTGTAAAACACAAGGAATGATCAACAATCCCCTCTCCTGGTTGAGCAAGAATGGCTCCCATTGCACACTTACAGGCATCCATGTGGACATGGAAATTTTTATCCTATGATGGGAATCATAGAATCAGTGTGGTGATAAGCCTTTCTTTTAGAGTGTCAAATGCCCTCTACTGCGCCTCTCCCCACTAAAAGGCACTCTTGTGTCTGAGCAATATTTCCAAAGGCATAGAAATCTTGGCGTATCCCTTAATGAACTTTCTGTAGTACCCAGTGTGTCCAAGAAATCTACACATTACGCTTTGGTTGGTAGGCTCCCCTAACCCTACAATAACTGCAACTTTCATGGGATCCACTAGTAAGCCCTCTTTACATATGATATGTCCCAAAAATGTTCCAAAAGGAGTTACAAAGATACATTTCTTGATGTTGAGGGATATCCTCAACTACCGACATCTTTCAAACATCAACCTCAAGTTATCACAATGGTCCCTTACCAATCCATACCTTTGTCCAATCATCCAAATATACTTGAAGGAACTTGTGGATGAAGTCCTTAAATGCTTGTACCACTATGCGCAAAAATACAACAGTGCATTCTTCAGCCCAAAGGGCATGACCATGTATGCAAAGCTTCCCCACTCGGTGGCGAAAGTTGTCTTTTCTTGGTCTTCCTTGGTAATCCTTACTTGGTGATATCCCGAGAATCCATCTATAAAGGAATAGACCTTGTGCCCAACAACTCCTTCCAAAATCTCTTTAGTAAAGGGGGTGGGAAAAGGATCTATGATACAAATAGTGTTTAATTCCCTGTAATCCACACATATCCTAATCTACCCATCCTTCTTTATGTTGATCACCATTAGACTTATCCACTCTGATTCCTCCACAGCCTCAATGATACTAGATGTTATCATCTTGTCTAGCTCTTCTTTAACCCTCACGCACATGTTGGGATTCATCCTGTAAGGCCTCTTCCTGACCGGGCGTGCACCATCTTTCAACTTTATCCTCATTTCCCCCAATGAATGGTGGATGCCTTTCAACTCATGGTATCTGCGTGGGAATAAATCCTAAAATTCACATAAGAGATCGATGATATTTGATACTTCCTTGTCAACCAGTAGTCCCCAATGATAGCTTCCTTGGGCTCCTCTTCCGAGCCGATGTTAACTTTCTTGGTTTTGAGTGGTTCATGATACGCGTATGCACATGCATCTGCACTGTCAACTAATTCACACACCCCAACCAAATGGTCGACATTCAGGATTTCCATCTCCTCTCCATCAACAATGTATACCATCTTTCCTTTCTCCTTTTCAGCACACACGCACTCAAATTGTATGTCTTCTAGTTCCTCCTCTTCGAACCGCACTTCTAAGCTAGGTCCACTAAGTAAGTTTACTAATCTATCTTCCACCATGGCATAATCCTCCAAAGTGAGGCACTTGATAGTCTACAATGCCTCATCAACTGGTTTCTTGGTACTTTGGTACTCGAATGTGTGAACCAAGTCGAGCTACTAATTCTGCCAACTTCCCGTTTGGCGGTGTGTTTCAGAATGGATATACCAAGCGCGCGCACAACCTTGTAGTGTCAAATATAGCTTGTGCACCCAAAGGGAGGGTGGTAAAGCTTCCACACCTTCTCCCCAGACCCTCTCACATGCTTGGATGTGGGAAGAGGTGGGTCCATTTCCATTGTAATCCTTGATAGTGGTGGGTATGTTACTTTTCAAGAATCGAGCAGGTTAGTGCAATTCAAACTTCGTGCCTTTCCAACAAGTTCTCACTATGCATGCCCACCACCTTGCTGTTGTGCCTATCAAAACATAACCTATCATACTTTGTCACTTGTCCTCCCTCCAGTGAGCTTCCATCTCTCTCAAAAAGACCTCAGGGTATGCATCCCCAAAATACTTGGTTATTGCCTTCCCTCCCAGGTGCCGAACTATACACGTCATTGTTACCTTGGTTACTGATCCTTTCAGATGTCACCCAATCAATTCATAAGTCCCATGCACCCAATTATCACATGCTATACTGGTAGTATCATTGATAGATTGAGCATCATCAAACTAGATGACTCCTTTTGTAGGGTGGATGGTCTCTGGATCTCTTATGGAGCGCACATATATTCTGTCCAGGAATTCCTCCCCAAGGGGTTCAATATAAGGGGTGGACTTCCCATCAACCAGCGGTATAACTACCCACTCTTCCTTGTTTTCAAAGCTTATGTACCCCTTGTTAAACCAGAGATCTGCATTATTCTTATAACACCACGGGCACCCAAGTAGAGCTGGGAAATTATCTACCTCAACAAGCACCAAGACTTCAAAATCCCCAGTGAACCTAGTCCCCTGAATGGTAATGGTCACATCCTTCAAGACACCTATGGGCATTTCCTTTGTCTTATTTTCCATATATAACACATTTGAAGATGGCTATAATACAGGTCTTCCCATTTGATGCCAGATATCTAGAGTGATAACATTAACCTCCATGCTTGTGTCAATGAGGATGTTGCTAAGAAACCATCCATCCACTACTGTGTTCAAGGTAATCTCTTTGTCATAATCAAGGTTGTGAGGTGGGAGGTTTGCATGTAGGATCTACCTTTTGTGTTCTTCCCTGGCGCACGGCACCTTTTCTCTCAACCATGCCCCTAGCAGGGGAATAATATTCTCTTGCCTCAGCAGTTTACACACCTCCTTAACCTCATCCAAGTCATCCCTTGGTGCTTCTACGGTTCTCCTTTGCTCATCCTTTCTAGTCTTCTCTTTTAAGCATTGGATCTCCCCTTGTAAACTTTGAATTACGTCCATGGTTTCCTGGTAGACTTCTTTCTGGTGAGCCGGGTTTGGATACTTCCCATGTACTACTTCTCTCAAAACCAGAGGTCTCTGCCTAGGTGCTTCCCTTGCACATGTGGATTCCACCCTTGTTGTTACCATAACAGGCTCTAGTTCTGATTCATGTATTACTCACGGAAGCCATTGCGCATCATCCTTCTTAATACTCACCATGGCAGCGCCCTTATCCTTCCGGTATTGTTGACTCATATGTTCGTATAACTCTAGGCACTCTTCATACTTATGTTTTTTTCCACACCATGAGCATTGTAGAAGATCTGGACATTCGTGCTTATAATGGTTTGTGGCTCCATAATTAAAACATGTCCCACGTGGGAACTCACTTCTTCCTCTACGGTTACCATGACCACAAAATCCTCCACAAAACCCTCTTCCACATGCATCTCCATCTCTACTCTCCTCATACTGACGTTCATCCCCTTTGGAACTGCTAGAAATGCCAGTCTGGTGCACACCAAGATCAATTGCCTCATGAATCTAGTCAATCAATCTACAATCCTTGGTGTCATGTGTGGTTGAGGTACATATTTTGTAATAACAAGATACATTTTTGTGGATTGCGTGCTACAATAGGGGCACCTACTTACATCATGGTCCTCATGACATATTTCACAGTTTACTACTACGGTGCGTACCACCTTTCGAGTACATATCCCACCATTATCCTTCATGTGCCCTTCTACGTTACAATCCATGCACCACATCCCTCCATGAATCTCTAGAACTATGTTGGCAGATAATTTCTCCAATTTCTTAGCCATGGTAGCAATCTGAGCCTCCATAAATGGGCTAACACTAGTGTTAACACCACCACCAATCGCCTCGGTAGCGTAAAGCAGCTTCCAACGCTTCACGTGGGTCCATGAATGTTTTATGAGATAAATCCCTCCTAAAGGGTGTGATCAACCCTTCGACAAACCACTGAGCATGTTGTGAAGGGTGGATATCATAAGACAATTTAGACAATAGAGTTTTAAAATGCACATCATATTCCCACACGCTCTCTACCATTCCCTACTAGATTTCTTTGAGAGAGCTAATGCTCTTCTGTTCAAACTTAGGTATGTGGAATTCCGCCAAGAATGCATTTCTCAGCATGGTATAATCCACAACAGTTTGATGAGGGTCATACTTTCTATACCAACTATGCATGCGTCCTTGCAAGGTCGTCGCAAATTGACTGGCCTTTCGATCCTGGGTCGTGATTCCCTTCACGTGCCATAGCAGCTCGCACTTATGCACATGCTCGTGGCATCTTCTATCCCATTATAATCTAGTAAGTGTAGAGACATCTCAAAAAATACTTGAGGAGGTGGTTGAGGCCCTTGCCCTCCCGATCCAGTCCCTTGGTTTCCTCCAGTGTTTCCTCCTCCACCGGATCCACTAGATCTTGAGCCACTAGCTCCACCACTTCCACCTCCAGATCCTCTTGTATTAGGTATGGGCCTGTGTTTGTCATACTAAATGCTCCTGTCATCCCACTAAATTACACACCGATAGTTTGTGAACTAGTACCACTCCCAGTCATAGTTCCTCCACCACTTCCTAACGCACTTCCAAAACTAGTTGTATATGTGCCTTGTCCAAACATTCCACCAAATACCGAGAATAGTGTGTGAAGCCATAGAAGTCCCAAATGAGAAATTGTATGTTCTAGGCACCGATCGGTTGCTTCCACTAATATCAAATGGATCAACTGTAATTTTCCTCATTCAAAAAAACCAAGTGCCAAGGTTCGGTCGCTGGGTGGGGTCAGATGCGTGCCAACGACTCTTCTCTCTCTACATGACAGACTCTCATCAGAAGCCGCAAGGTTTTCTCTCTCGCACTTACCAAGATGGGGTACCATAGACTGTTCGGGTTCCACATCCTCTGCATGAACCTCAACTCCTTTCCACCATGTCTGGCTCCATAACCCACTTGTAATCCCATGTTGTCTATCGATCTCCTTTTCATGCACTTTGTTATACTTGATTCATCTCTCCTCCCTTTCCTATTCAGTCGTTAGATCAGCCATCCTTCCCCAACCTGGCTTCCTCACCTAGTGCTCAAGGTGGTTTAGCTGGCCATAGGAAATGCCTCTAAACCCATGGTTACCATCAAGATTTTGATCGCAAGGGGAATAACATGTAGAAATGATCCTCTGGGCTCTCGCAAGAACTCAAACTTAGCAACTTCTAGATAGGAATACGTGGAAATGGCGTATTCTAGAGTGTAGCTAGTCAATACTCCCTTCCACCAATGATCTATAGCATAGGTCCACATTAGATCAACATCTTGTAGGTTCTGATATGTTTCTTGGGTCCAAGGGTGTGATTTATAATGCCACCCCGATCTAGATGTATAAGCCAAGAGCCATTCAAATAACTCTACTGGGAAATAGCAGAAGAAGGTTTCATACAACTCATGATAAAGAGTGTCTTCCACCCATCTTCACGTATCAAACCCAGATCCAGTACTAAATCTCTGAGTGAATTCATCCTCCGTGCTCTTAAACCAATCTTCAACACCTTCAAGTGTTAAGCACTTTGCCATCACTTTTTGTAGAGATCATGATATATGCCATGTTCCACTACAACTTCGAAAAGAGGTCCCAAAGAATGGAACCAAGATGTAGTCACTTTTGCACCCACTAAGAACAAGGGAACCTCATGCGTCTTTGTCCTATCACCCAACAGGTCTTTGGGCGCTCAACCGAGGCACGCGAAGGGAGCCGAGTCTCTCTTTTATGTGAGTCTAGTGGAAGGCATAGTTCATGATTATGACTTAGTGATTTAACAGACATGAAGAGCTATAGAGCTCAGGATGGCTTCTACACCCCTTCAGTCATAATAGAAACAAAGCACACAACAAAAATAATAGAACCAAGAGTTGTAAATCCACTAATATACTTAACCATTCAAGTGAGGTCCAGGATTATACAAGATCAAAAGTAGAGTAAAAACATGCAGATAATACAGAAGGAGATCTTAATGTAAACATGATGGTAACCTTATCATATTTATTCAGAGTCTTGCTACAAAGTATCATAGAGGGGCAGACCATAGTCATGCGCCATCTCTGGATTCATACATGTATTCCCACAAAACAAAAATTTCATTCCCCATTTTCCCCATTACATCCTTACTAGAATTCTTTACCCATTTTCATCCCATAGTTCTCACAATAATTCTATAGAGCTCTGCTACCTCACTTATGTCTCCCTTCTTTACCAAGGGCACGTGTATAAATAGGCCTCTAAGATCTAACAAACTCCTCGTGACCTCACATCGGCCCCAAGTGTCAAGGTATGGGTTGCCTCGGGTGCATGCCTCTCCATGTCATGATTAACTTTTTGGATCTTTCTATCACAAGGTATATTCCCTCCAAGACACCCTGTTGCCTGCTGGAACCTTATACAAACGGAACACATTCTTCATGTGTCCCGCCTAAAAGACCAAAAATGGCTAAGTCCCGAATTGTTCTTCGCGTGCATGCGCGCCCAGGCTCTCCAAGAATCCTTTTGAATACTACCTTGCACACCTTAACTTGTGTGCTTCCTCCACCATGTGTGCCTACGTGCCCTTAAGATTTGGAAGCTATGATAGGGGCCCAACAATTAGTTCTAAGATATCCTATGCTTAACTAACACAAATCAAATAAGGATCTAATGAGCATCTAGCGGATTATGTGTTATGATATAAAAATAACCTAGCTAGGATGACCAATTTGCTCACTGACTCATAACTTCAAGACCTATTTTTCCAAATTCTCTTACCATCTTTGCAAGAGAGTGTCATCTTTGAGACTTCTCCATCATTTGATCAACTATGCCATAACCTTAAGTTACGCGAAAGAAAACTATCATCCCTCGGAAAGATTAAATATCATTATTAGGCTTCATTTTCTTCTTGAATTTAGAGCAAATCACCTTTCAAGCCATCTAATAAGCTAGTTGAAGAAAAATTTCTGTTAACACTGTCTCCTCCTGAGAAGATTCGATAATAACCTCCTAAGTGTACATTCAAAAAATTACCTTATGCTTCACATATTTGATTACCAAAACTTATTGAGAGAAATATTATTATGCTTCCTCCTCCACTTAATCTGGATCCATCTCACCCTAAAGGATGCAATTATAATAATTTTTATATTTTCTATCATCAATGCATTGGGAATTCTACCGATTGATGTTTCAAAATCAAGAATCTCATTCAAGATCTTATAAAATAAAATAAAATCAAGCTCCTTATCCCTCAACATCTATGTCAATCAATGAAAAACAAAATTATAAAATATTTAATGATCTTCTCCCTAAGCATGACAAGTAGGTTGTTGATTCTTCAACTAATCATACATATCATGTAGTGCCTCCTCCTTCATCGGGGGCTCTTGATTTTCTAGTTGCTAATGTTGATGCATCTCCACAATTCATTACATTCTCTTATCATGATTATCATGTTACATTATCTTTTGATACATTAAATATTCATGCTTCTATTGAACCTCATGCTATCAATAATATAATGATCAATCCATCGGTTCATACGGATGTGTGCTTTACACTTCTAGTCTCTATTAACTATCCACTCTCTCATATTACATATCAAGTTCCAAAATATTATGGTTATACCAAAATTATAGTTATAGTTGGGCCTCTCACCATACTTGTGCCTTTTTTCGTGAAACCATCAATCAAACGGTGTTATATTCTCTTAGGTATTTCTTAGCTTCGTGTCAATCAAGATATCATTTCCATGAATAACTTGTGTCTAAATTTCATTAAAATAAATAAATTTATCATCATCAAAGGTGTTCCACCATGCACACTGTGTCCAAAACCTACTCTTGAGGTTTCCATTACACTTGCTAGAGCATCTAGGTCCCCGGGACCTCTCAAATCTAAAGCGCAATATGCTCCTAGCTCTCATATTAACACATGACCTACTTGGTCTCATTTTTCCACTTGACGGATCCTTCACATAAGTATACATAACCTCTCGATTTCTCCTTCACATAGGTGCACATCATCTCCTTGGTATCCTTCACATAGGTGTTCATCACATCCTAGGTCCCAATCAAATAGGTCTCATTTGATGATACATCGTTTTCTCATACATCACCGATTTGAGCATGGTCACACATCTTTATCTCTACAAGAATCGGTTGGAGGACCCTTGTTAGAAACTAGAACACCGAGAAGGGGCGTGAATCCATGTTAAATTCAAAATTTTTATAATTCAACCTTCAATTAGATTCTTGAGTTATGTATTAGATTGCAATAACACAAATTAAATGTAACAATGAGCACACATAAGAGAGAGACATGATTTTTAAGTGGGAAACCCAAATTTGGAGAAAGCACTGAATCAAAGGAATATTTTCTCAATGGTTATAAGATTGTTGAGCTACAACTCAACCAATGAAGCTAAAACTTCATATCAAGCTACAACTTGATGATAAGAAAGATACCACTTGCAAGAAAGATACAAATTTCTAATTATATAGAGTTACAACTCAGTGATTACATAAAATCTGATCACACTTTTCAAATATTTTGCTGGAAAACTGATTGTGACCATATATTAGCTGACCAACTCTCTCGCTCCAACTGTAGACTCACTATTTATTACTCTCATGCTCACTATTATCTGGATTTTCAAGGCATTCACTTAGTCTTCTCTTTATCAGTTATTTATCTATCACCTTTTACACTAGAAACCACTCAAAACTTCAATATAAATTCAATTCATTCTACTTCTCAGCTCAAATACTTGTTCTTATACAAAAATAACTCTTTTTCAACAAATTAGTTATCATTACTCACTCTGCATCTTTCAACTCTATCTCCTTCACAGACCACAATCTTGTTTTTGTATACACAAAAAAATAAAAGAATGGACCTTTCACATTCTAGTTCTACTAAAAATCTACCATACATTACACTCTATTACTCGAGCTAGCAAAACCTCAATGCCAACCTTCCGAAACTTCTATTTTGTTTTTCATGCCTTTTGGACCTTTCACAATGTTTGAACAAAACAAGACTCTTCATATTATTTTCTTTCTCTAAAAATAGTTCGAGCTAGATGAGGAACTGCCAAGTTTGTAATGTGACAAATACCTTTGATCTTCTCCTTTAAATTGAATAGGGAATATTGTTTCATGACCTTTGATCTTTCAACTTTACTAGGAAATAACTATAGTTTGGAAGATTAGCATGTCTCACCATGTTTTGAACATTAAGACTTGGACTAAGTCAATACTACTAAGTACCTAGAGAACTAGAAGCACTTATTTAAAGTCCCTTTGAACCCAAAGAGACCATGCTTTATTATTCCAATAATTTCCTAAAGTAATTTGTAGTCATTCAATCAATCGGCTATGACAAAAAAAGAGTAATCTTGGTTCTTAAATTCACCATTGTTACATGCTTTAAATATTTTTAATCCCATTCAACATCAAACATAGGTTCATTTTCTTGTTCTTTATCATTAATGAGGTCTTCATGAAGTCCTTGAACTTCAAAAATGAAGAATATCATTGAAAATACTCTTTAGCATTGTGGGAGGATAAAAACCTTGCCTCGTGAAGACTCTCACAAAATTATCTGCAAATCCTTGATGAAATGGATTGAGAATTGAAAAATATTCATGTCACATGATGATGCCAAGACATATTTTTTTAAGAATTTTTAAGTATTTTCATTGGTTAAATTTTGAGTTTCAAGAATTTCCTTTCTCGAAACCCTAGACATAGGGTTTCACAAAGGTATACATACCCGAGAGGATCCAAAATCAATTTTCTTGGTCATTTTTCAATGAAATCTGAAAATTCCAATCACTATGGACTGTTAAAACATTATCCACCTCTTCCATGCTCTAATTCAACTTGCAGCAATCAAGAACATCACTAACAACTCAATTCATTTCTGAATTTCATGAAATAAACATTTAGTATTGCATTTGGTCTCGGACTTAACATGTGAAGGACTATATTTGCCACCTAGAGCATGCATTTAAGAGGAATTTATGTTTATACCCTTGATTCTCATCACCCACTAACACAATTTTTTTTTAATTATTGGGAAAATAGTTTTTGGGAGGGACTATACCCCAATACAAAAAAGGCTCAAGAGCCAGATATTATAAAGATATAAATTAGAGAGTGATCAAAATTAGATGATTTACATGAAAGCACAAATGTAGTAATACAACTGCAAAGCCAAGTACCAAAATACCAACAAAACCATAGGTTAACAACATCAAAACAACAAAATATCAGCAACTAAACTACCAGTCATCAACATATTTTACAGAAACATCACTTAGATGCTCTATCAATAGTTCTCTTGAATACCTATATTACATTGAAAAGGGTGATGGCGTAGTAACTTGGGTTGTGAGCTTGTGTAGGACCTTCCACCCATATTTTCTCTGATATGTTGTTGAGAATACAAACATTCTTCACTTTTGTTCCAAGAAGTTTTAAAATGCCTTAATATCTCTGGTGATAGATTCTTTTCGCACTTCATACATGCACAACCCGTTATCAAGAGAGTTTAATTTCTTGTATATTTCTTGAATTTGGCTTTCAGCAAGCCCAGGATCTTCCTCCATTTTTCTCTTTCCTTCTCTTTTTCCAATTGATTTAGGTCTTTCTTCAGGGCCTCCAATTCATTCTTAATTTCCTCTAGCCGCTTATGTGAGTCTCCATATTTCTCCATCACTTCATTGCTTTTACCTAGTTGTCCCATCGTAGTATGCTTTAGGTAAGTTCAACATCTTTGGTTTGATTGCTACAGAGAGTTCTTTTGGGGGAAAAGGATGGTTGAGAGGGAAGGAGGAATTTTGGATCTTATCTTCCTTTGACCCAAAGTGGTGGGGGAGGGATGATGGGAACATAGGTGGGATTGGGATTGGGAGGGGCAGGGGTTAGAGGAATGGTAGGATTTTGTGCAAGACAATAACGATGTAGGAGAAGGATAATCCCTTGATGAAGGGGAGTTGTATGAGTGTTATTTTGAACCTCATGGATTGAATGTTCCAGTGAATTCAAGATGAAATGAGGGAAACACACTTTGATATTCCTCCTGAAATGATTTAGAAAAACTAAATGCTTGAGAGGGACTGTAATATACCTACCTTCAAGAGTCACGTACCTAACCAACATTTTGGTAATATCATTGAATGGTGCTAGGATAGATGTGACATTGATGGCAACAGATTACAAACTCCATTTTTTTATCTTCCAAAACTTTTTAGTTTCAAATGCCTTGTTTGTTCTTTTGTTAAAAACCCTATTACTTTCCAAGCTAAGACTCGTGATTTCAGTAATGAGCTCTTGATTACATGAATGAGCTTGTCCTCATATGTCACAAAATTTGATTTTATAGCCTCCAATGAACTGAAGTGAAATATTTTGATCATGTCCTTGGATTATTTCAATGAGATTAGAAATTCCCCTCATCTAGAGATAGTTCTAAAGAACCGCGTTTTCCTTCTAAGCAGGGTCACATACTGGTTTGATCTGGAACAATGCTCCCTCATATTTCCTTTGTCTCTATCACTACTAAATCCTTCTTTACCCATAATAATTATTTTGTAACTTCCCAAGATCCTCTTTTGTAGTGCCCAAGAGCCACTAATACAAACTTGTCAAGAAAGGGTGACAAATTAAGTTATGTGTTTAGTCTCTTAAGGAAGCATTAGTAAATATTGACATTTAGAGTTTTCACTTAGGAAATTATTCATTTTGATAATTTTATAGACAAGTACACTTCAAGAGGATCATGATAACCATATCCATGACTTGAAAGTAGAGATTTCAAGGAGAAGATCTTGAGCACACCATTGTATACAATTTTCTTGACAAAGATTCACAAGGCAATATAGAGGCAAAGAGTTTGAAATTTAAGGCTCAACACAGGAACCTACCAAGTGCTCCATCCACTCAAAAATGACATGTACAAGTAAACTAGAACCACTTTCTATCTCATAATTAGATTTGAACATGGTCAACATGACTGTACCTTTCAATCCTCATGATCTTATCAATATACTCTTACAAGGATGAATTGGATTAGGCTAGAAAGAATATGCTTGATGACAATACATGTCATAAATTTGGCATGGAGATAACCTTATTCAATCCTGAGAAATTGAATCACCTTGAAAACTTGATTTGAAACCAAAAAGGACTTATTTCATGCCTAACACTTCAAGAAGGAAGCTTGAGGAGAGAGAAACATTGTTAGAAGAATGATCATAACTTCTTTATTTCTTATCCAATTTCTCTTAAAAATTTTGCAGAAGTTTAGTTTTGGAGTGATTTAAAAAATTCCTTCTTTGATTTATCTGAAGAAGGCTCCATATTTTTTCTTGGATGCTAAGAAGATAAGGTGCTCAATTTACATTCCTTAAGAAACCAATTTTAGGAAAACTTGCATAACTTCCACAACCTCTTAAAAACTTGATGAAATTTGGAATGAAGCACTAAAAGGTACCCTTCTACACACTTAATAGGTTGGTTAGCCATAAATTTTCCTATATATCTCAAACCTATCTCATTTACCTCAACATTTTCTACTAGTATTCAAAGGCGAGTTTTTGTGAACTTTTGAATTTTTCCTCTAGGAGATGAAATAAGCCTTTTTATTGCTCATACATTCCCTAGAAAATGTACTTAGGCTACTCGATGCTTACATAGTATTTTCATGACCTGTATTAATATTTCACACCTCATTAGGCTCTAGAACTAGGCCTAAATGAGCTAGTTTCAATTGTGACTTCCAAAAGAAGACATGAGACTCACTAAGATCTCTTTCCCATGGTGAAACCATAATTTTTGACCTATAGAACATCTGATCCAAGCATACCTATTGTAACTCTATGTTTAGTGAACATCAACCTCATTGTTCAGGCTTGTAGCACTATGAGACCACCTTGAAACCATCTTGAAAGATGAAAGAACCAACTGGAGACCCTTGTACACCACTAACAGACACCTATCTACATGACACTTCAAACCTCATTTGTCATCAATTCCATGTGACATTAAAGATAACACAACCAATGCACCGAGGGTTCAACAACCCTTTCCCTTCACTTTTGTTGGATAACTTACTTGTCATCATATACTCTGGGAATCATGTTTACTTACTCCCCTCTTAGCATTATCAGTGTCTCTCATTTCTAATATTATGTTCTTTTCTTCGCATCTAGTATTTCTCATGAATCTTACATAACTTGATGAAAATAACTCAAATTTTCATTACCCTATGACACACTCTTGTGCTAATGTTAACACTTGACTATTGAGAGCATACTACATCCATAAACCTCGGACACTACACATTTCGCACTCTATGAATTTACAACATGTCTCTCTCGCATCACATTATCAGATATCACACTAACCTATGACGCACTCTATTTCCATGGTTTATATTTGAGTGTTAAGGTTCTAAATCTTAAATGAGCCTCACCTCATTCACACTTCATATGCTCTATAATTCATTGATCTATCTATCTAGTGCACATTTTCAAACCATTTCTGATGATGCGATCTTGTTATATGGTGCACTTTTGACTGCTGAGGGTATTTTATAAATGAACCTCCTCTCATACTCATACACATTTTCTCGGGGGACACTGCTCCTATTACATCCATATTGGATACCATTCCATCTCACTCACTTAAAACATATTGTATATCTTGGTTACACTTATTCTTGCTTGTTTATACTCACATGTACAATTTTCTTACTATGTAAGACAAATATCAAGTATGTCCTTATCTTTTCTATATACACATTCACATTGACTTGTTCTCTAGTTGTGAATGTAGACTTTATATAGATCTTTACACGCATAAATGGTGCTTGACACAATACCTCTTACCAATCCCACCGAGGCTCCAGGGGGAATTTACATTCATACACATCACATGTGATAGTTATTCATTTTATACTACTTCCTATTATTACTAGCACACTACTCTATCAATATATACATGTCTTGACATATTTTTTTATCTTTCTAACATGCTAACATGTGATTCATGTGCAACATTCACTTTGCAGGAACTATTTACCACCATGGTTATATGATACTTTACTTGATATTGTTTTCCATTGATTGTCATAGTATGTTATTATGTAGACACAAAATCATGCACTTTAGACATTATTTAGTCCCAGTCTCATACTACTATTTAGAGGGGTTTTGAGTGAAGAAAGTACTAATTAACCCCCTGTCTCTTGGCCATTTTTATTTGATTTCTATCATCATTCCCGACCTCCACCACACATATGCTTATTCAATTTTTGATATTTCCCATCATTTTAGCTTTGAATGGGGCACCCATGGGCACCCCGATACTTTTGAACTTTCTCACCATTTTTGGGGTCTTTCTAGCTATTTTAGATTCTTATCTTTTTGGTGACCATTGGCCATTTCAAGGTTAATTATGAAATTAGATCAAGAGAACCCTATACATATAAATTTATGAGACCATAATGAGGTATCAAACATTAGTTACTACTATCATCAACCTATAGTTGCATCCATCTATTGCATTGGAGATCACTTGCATCCACATAGCTCCATCACAAGGCATAAGGCTAGGACATCTACATCACACAAGCATAGGGGGAGGATTTTATTCTATTCCATCCATCATCTATTACATATTCCTCCATATAGTTAGCTCGCTACATCAAAAAGTGGGACTGACACAGGAGAAATCTAGGGCATGCTTCACACACACACACACACACATAGAGAACTACATTTGGGTCTGGAATGTATTACAATGCTCAATTAATAAGTTCACTATTGTGACAAGTAAGGTTAGTCGACCCTATCATATGCATTTTTATTTTTAGGGATTGATGCTTGTTTAGGGTTTTGTATGTATTTCTATTCATCTTGGAATATTAATGACACCTAGAGAAGTGTAGTGAACTTGATGTGATAGATAGCAAGGGTTTTAGACCATCTACCGAGACCTATCAAAATAAGTTTTGGAGCTTTTGCACGACCGAGGTGGTGCCCATTTTGCAGACCATAGTTCTTGTACGCTTTTGGTCCTTCTTTAGGCACCCCAGTCTAGAGAATCAATCTAGATCCATCCTTTTTGGGGCTCCTACATAGTCATTCATACTTTTGGTTTCCATAGTCACCTCTTGTGACATATTCATGTGAACATATTCTATTCAAATGAGTTCTTTCCTCTTCTCTCTTGCACATTAGGGTTTCTATTTCCATTTGTTTAGTTGCTTGGGTCATCTTTACATTTATTTACAACATCTATTTACTTTATTTACAATTGTTCATAGCTTAGATTAACTAGTGCATATTTCCACATTTTAGTTAATCATTTTGGTGAACCCGATCATCCATGCTTCTAGGATCTTCACTCATAGCTTCTCATTCTAGGGTTTATTCTCTTTTCACCATGGCTCACTCTCATACTGATTTTACCGAAGAACATCTTAAGGCCATTAATGATCATATTGTTGAGCACCCTCAAGATCTAGACTTACTTTTACATGTGGCTCATGAGGAAGCTACTAATTTGGCGAGAACTCAACACTTATGTGGCTATAAAAATTTTGTTGCCACTCAACCGCTTGCTTCCACTCTCCCACCTATCTCTACTATTCTAGTTTCTATCACTACTCCTACCAATAATTTTACACCACCCTTAGTTTCTCATATACGACAGGTTTCATCCATTGGCAATCAAGACTTAACTTCTCTTTATCATGACCTTCAAGCTCAAATCGTAAGTTGCAACAAGCCACTTTTATGCATCACTATCTTTAGATTCCACTTTATTATTGAAAACTCCATTTGAATTTTCCATCTCTACTTACTCGCTTCCTCCTATCTTTTTCACCCCTAAGCTTCCCATTTTCAATGCACACGATGACCCGTAGGAGCATCTTCGAGAATTTCATGTAGCTTGTCTAGAATTTTCCGATGATCACATTCTATTAGCTAAAAGCTTTCCTCATAGTATCCATGATTATGCGATGTGTTGGTTTTACAACCTACCTGTTCATTCGGTAACTTCATTCATGAATCTAGCCAATGCCTTTCTTATGCATTTCTCCATCAATATCAGCTCTAAGATCTCTTACGCTCATCTCGAACTTAAACAGGGATCTAATGAACACTTTGCTAACAACATTTTAAGGTTTAAAAATATATCTAAGATGAAAAATGTGCTTGCAAACTCTGAGCTTCAGGATTTTTTTATCTCGAGTCTTTTACCACCTCTCAAGAGAGCTTCCTCTTTGAAACCTCTCCTTCATTCGATCAACTCTCATACTCTTAAGATTCATGAGACCAAACTTCTATCCATAGGCAAGCTTAAGTATCAGGAACATGCTTCATCTTCCACTCATTTTCAAAACAATATGCCATTTAAACCATCTACAACTAAGCCTACCAACACTAAAATCACTATCAATGTTGTTAATCCTTCTAAAGAGATTCAGTCACAAAAACCTAGGCGCATGCTTAACAACCTTCCAATGGCTCCACATCTTATATTGAAACAACTTCTCAACAACAACCTTATTACTCTTCCTCCACCACTTGAGTTAGACCCATCATGACCAAAAGGTAGGAACTATAATGAGAACTTCCACTATGATTATCATCGATGTGTGGGAAATTCAACAAATAGATGTTTCAAACTCTGTATAATCATCCAAGATCTAATTGATGATAAAAAACTAGAGTTTCTAAAGTCTGCTAACTCTACACTGAGCAACGATAAGGGTAAACTCAAGCTCTTTAACAATGAATCTCAACAATGTGACAAGAAGACATTTGATTCTTCTTCTAATCATACTATCACATGGCACCCCCTCTTAAATTAGGAGCTCTTGATTTCTTAGTTGCAAATACTGACGCTTCACCACCGATCATTTCTTTCTCCGTCATTGATTATCATGTAAATTTTACATCTAATCATTTACATATCAAGGCATATGTTGGCTCGACCTCTGTCCATAATACTAAGGTTTACCCATCCTAGCCTATTAGTGCATGCTCTATTTCACTTCTCAAGGCTATCAATTATCCTCCATTGCAAATTGAATTCCCTTTCAAAAAACCCTTAAGTGTTTTCAAATTACATGTTACATTCGGTCATCTTACACTAATTTTTCCCTTCCTCATCGGAAACATAGTTGTGACTATGACATGCTTCTAGGTCTCAATTGGATTCATCTCTCTCAATCTATAATTTGTGACTCAAATTTATTCACAACAATCAAGTTATTTCTATTGACGGTGTCCCTCCATCTACTCCATGGTTATCATCTCCTCGCATAGTAGCTAACACACCACCTACTTCATCTAGCACATCACACTCTATGTTACTCAAAGCGTAGTCTACACCTAGTTCACCTACTTGAGCATTGTCTACACGACTGCATTGTTTCACTAGTCCTACACATCAACATAAGACCATTCCTAGGATAGTCACTAAATTGCAATGCATGTCCCCACCTCAGTTTATTCCACAGGAGTTCTCATCACCTTCCCATTTATCATCACGTATATCTCCATCACTGACACATTTCATGAAACCAAGAACTTCATCATATATTCACCCCTTGCATGTATTTAGAATTCATGCACCAACACAACATTTGTCTACCATACCACCAGTATTAGAGAATGGTCCTATGATTTCATCACCAAAGGCATTAAATGGAGGACCTTCATCCTTCACTATCTTTGTTTATTTCATTTTATTTAGATACACTTGGGTGGCATCACATCTAATATACCCCCACTCACCTTGACATTTATAATCTTATAATTTTCATATAGGCATTCTCATCACACGTTCTAGCATCGATCATTACCCGATGACACACTCTTGTGCTTTGGTTCACACTTAACTGTTGAGGGCTTACTACACATGAACCCCACACACTACACAATAGTTACTACACACTACGTCTACTCACACATCATGCATCTTACATCACACATTCTATAGTTATTTTTCATCATTTTGACATTTACACATCTACATGTCATACATCGTACTAGTATTAATCATACATGTGTCACACTTACATCTAGCATTACATACTACTCATCATGCACATCACATAGTGCACATTTCACACTATTAGTCTATCTATGCATTTTCGCATTACATCCTATACATTGCATATCACACATCCTACATATGATCTGGTTGTCGTTTATCATCACACATACTACATTGTCTTCTACGCATTGTGTAGACACCTAAAATATGCTTACACTTAGAATTTCCTCCAATTCAACCAATTAATGAAACTTTGTTAATTAGAAATTCTTCATTCCATTCTCGGATGCCCATTTATGACACCTTCTTGGTTGTATTCCTCCTATAATCAACTAATTGGGCTAATATATCTCTTATTAGCTAAACATTCTTCCTTTCAACCATTCAGAACCTCCCTAGTTCTCTTTGAACCACTTCTACAAGCTTCCTAGGCTATCTATCAGTCACAAATGGTTATCCAAACCCCTCCCAACTCTCAATGAGTCTCTAATCACTTGCTAATCAAGTTTAACTATCCTAAACCCTAGTTAACTAGCCTAAACAAAGCTTAACTAAGCCTAAAACATGTTTATCCTAATCTAATCTAAAAGTTATTTTTGAGCTTTAGTCCCACATGCACCCAAATTCCAAATTCTTCCAAACCAAAAACTATAAATACAAGGCTAAGCCTACCCATTCAAACTTACAACTTTACATAACACAAAACCAAAACAAGCCTAAGAAAGCTTGGATCTCATTTGTATTAGCTTTAAGATAATTATACATTTGATCTAAAGCTTTCATTCCTCCATTGTTGAGCTAACACCTCCATTTTCATCCTTAAACCAAGTTTTGAGTAATATGGAGAGAACCATTGGCCTTGAAGCCATTAATGGTGAGACTCCATTCTTGAAAGCTTGAAAACCATAAACAACTAATCACACCTTTGATTGCTAAGTTGATCTTTTTAGGTTAAGTAATCTAAAGAGTAGAGAGTAGCTTTATGTCACGTTAGGTTAGATTTAATCTAGTTCATACAATGATAAATGATTAACTCTTGTTTAGCTCTTATCTTATGGTGCATGGTTGAGTTTAGTTAAGCTTTGAGGTTCTTTAGCCTCATTCCATAGCTTTGTAACTTTCCATTACATACATTTGGCACACCCAGGTGGGACATGAAGTCCATCCTCCATGGATGCAGTCTTTTCAAGCTATTTAATTTCATTTTCTAACCACTTTCATTCTTTCTAAGATAAATAGCTTATTATTTACTTTATTTCATTTTTTAAGTGGGTTATCTCATCCTTTTTTATGCATATTTTTTGGTTCTAGCCTGGACATAGGTTTCTTTGACTAACAATTAACCTATTTGCTTGTCAAAAAATTTCATTTCCATGACTTTTGCAGGTTTTACGGGGTGCAAGTACATGTCCTAGAATAGGAACATTTATGTCAAAAGCAGTGTGTATCCATTGAAACAGGCACACACATGTCTTTCTATGTGTAAAAACACATGTGTGCATGCGTAGGTGTCATTATGGGGGTGTATCCATTGAAACAAATATGCACACATCTTTCTAGTGTAAAAAGACTGCGTGCATGCGTATATGTTAAAAGCAGACGCGTATCTATCATTCTAGGTGCATATCCATCATTGTTACTATTTTTTTGCACTAGGTCGCATATCCGTTGAAATGGATGTGTATCCATTGAAACAGGTGCGTACATGTCATTCTTGGGTGCATATGTGTTGACCTGTGTTCACTACCAGTCTTCTTGAGGCCATAAATTTTTCTCCTAAACTCGAAACAAATCCATTTTTGTTGCGTTGGAAAGGTATTAAAGAAAAATACGCAATGTTTTGTCGTGTAAATGTGAAAATACTAAATTTGAAGTATCCAAGCATGACAACTATACCCCTATGCCAAAATTTTCATGTTCTATCATTCCTAGGCAACCCCATCTCTATTCACTCAGTCCAAATGACCTCCCAAACAAAAAAAAAATAGCATCCCTCTAGGTGATTTAGGAAATTCAATTCATTCCCCCTAGGTGATTTTAGGAGTTCATTGAAAATGCAAATCTTGGGCAGTCATGGGAAGGGTTATCGCTGGCCTTCCCAAGATCAAATCACTCCCTTGGAGTGGAATCGAAGAGAAAAATAAACATGGATGTGAATGAAATACCTTGTAACATCATGGAAATGATTTTGGAAGGTCTGGGGAAGTTCTACAAGACTTGGAGCAGTCTGAGTAAAAAACAAGGTTCACAAGCCCAGGCGGTACATAGGCCTAAAACAACTACTGAGCTTCAAAAGAAGATTTTGGGAGCCTCGGATGGATTTATAAGTAAAAAAACATCATCGGAAAGAGTATTATAATACCTACATTATAGAAAAATAATATTTTTCACAAAACCTTGGCGCATATGATTGACAAGTAGTTTTCTCGAGCACAAGTGCGGTACAAGATAAAAATACGATTTTTTAGGGATCATATGGCCGAATCAAGACATGAAAACCCCATAATTGGATTCAAAATGACATTTCCAGTCAGGATCATATAAAATTTCACCAATAAATTCCACTAGGAGCTCAAGTTATCTTCGTTCTAAGTTACCCTCTCAAACGCAGTTCAAGACTTGGTCATTTTTTCGAGAGGACACATGTCGGCCACAGAGCTGGCGGGATTTCATGTCACTGATATCCCTAAGGTCAGGTACATCAGCCATTGGAATATTTTCCCATGCCCCATGGGACCTTACCTCCAGACTTGACAAATCAGCCCCCAGGTGCTTATTTGGAGCATGCCTTCCCTGCCATCGGATCGGGCGCCACGTGTTAGCTCCAGGACCACCGTGGAATTTGAAGTCCCTTGTGAACCTGAGGTGGGGGACATCATACCTTGGAAAATTCACCTAGTCCCCATAAGGAGTTTTCTTGACACCTATGTGACCTCCTTCTAGCTCCCAGTGCTTCAATGTAACTTTCTCCCTCTTCATTCCCTACCATTGGATCAAACGCCACGTGTCATGATCATGACCACCATGGAATTTTATGTCCCTCATGTCCCTAAGGTCAGGGGAAAAAATCATGTAAAAATTCACCCTAACCCTAATTGTGCATATCTTTTTAAAAAAATTCCAAGTGCCGCCTTTTTCACTTCTAACTTTTTATAGTTTTTGTGCACTCCATTCCTCCATTTTTTCTCTCGCAACATTCTACCATCACCCTGTCATTGCAAAAGCTCAGACCAGTTCGACCCAAACACTAAAAAAATATCACTGCATTGATTTTTAGGTCTCAAAAGGATCTTTCATCACAACAAGAAGGAGAAACGAAGAGCAAGAAGAAGAAAACAGTGAAAATCTCCATAGCCTAAAAATGAAGATCTGAAGAAATATTGCAAGCCGGTGCATGGAAAAAAAAACCATTTGCTGCTGTTCATTCCTTTGTCCAAGACCATCAGAAAGACACCTTCAAACTCCCCCCTCGTATGACAAATCAGCCACAATGAAGAAATCTCGTTTCTGACTCAACGAAGAAAGAAGTGGGATTTCCCCTCAAACTAGTTGTTGGATTGAAGTAAGATCACACATGAAGCATTAGAAGAAAAAAACCACATCAAAAATATAAATTTCTTTGCAAATGAAGGAGAAAACCAGACCTATAATTTCAAGGTCCATTAATGGCTATCGTACCCGGAAGCCTTTGCCAAGCACGAAAATTAAAACTTTAAAATCTCTGGACTATTAAATGGGCGGGTCCAAAATTTGAGAGGGAGGATATTGGGAAAAAAACCATATCAAAAAACTATGTTCCAAGTCAATCCAAA
This sequence comes from Taxus wallichiana var. yunnanensis, assembly GCA_018340775.1. Classification (NCBI taxonomy): domain Eukaryota; kingdom Viridiplantae; phylum Streptophyta; class Pinopsida; order Cupressales; family Taxaceae; genus Taxus; species Taxus wallichiana. The sequence goes on from CM031244.1 coordinate 704,990,378, forward strand.
TCCCAGAGGCTAAATTTCTAAAAATAGTAGGCCTACTACATAGGAACTACTATTTTGGGAAAGTCAACAATAGAAGAACCTGCGAAGGAGACGAAGACATTGGAGGTACAATACAGCTAAGAATCCACTAGAACAGACATTTTTGGCACTTACTAAAAATAGTAAGTGGGCTCTCGAGCACCTCCTAAAAATAGAAAGTTGATCCAGAAGGAACGAAGAACACAGGGAGAAAGAGGAAGACTAAGCCTCAACATCCAGTTGAAGATTGGGGACTTGTTTTTTCATACTTACTAAAAATAGTAAGTTACTTTTTCGAAGGGAGATATGAAGAAAATATGGATGGGTCAGAAGCCGACACAACCCTTTGCTGTGAGTATGATGTGGAAGATAGTGATGCCTTATACATAGACCGGAAAACCCTCAAGACTCGCATGACCTCCAAGGACCAAGAAGGATTGAAGACCGGATATTCACAAGTGGCTTATTTTCCCTGCGGGACACCTAGTGTCTGTGCAAAGTCTTGAGCTAGTCCTAGCTGCTCTTTCCACTAGGAGCCTAAGATGCAAACCATCCGAGATGAAAACGATGCAACATTGGCGGTCATTAACCCTATGACTATTTCAATCTCTTTGCAGATACCAACATCCCCTAACATGGTCGTCATTTCCAAGGAAAGGGTCGTGCATGATTAGGAAATAAGGGATTCATATGTCAAGGGGTAGCGCTCGGCTCATGGATGAAAAAAATGGAAGAAAGCCTTCTAGGATTCCCAAGAATCTACCAAGGTGTGAGTTCCAAGAAGGGTATTCTAATGTCATCACTCTCCTTAGTAGAGTAATGGGTGAAGCAAGAACGAGAGACTTCCAGGATTGGATGGGCCTTTTCATCTTGACATTGTGAAGGAAGCGAGAGAATCAAATGGGGGTAGATCATCAGTGAAAATCTCCATCTACAACTACTCCAAGTACCTGTAACAAAGAAGTTCCACATGAATTCTTACCTAGTTTATCTCCTCGCAAGCTCATAATCATTGAGGATTGGCTCTCACGCAGAACATTGCTTCCAAGGTACATGTATTTGAGAAACTTCCACGAGTTGATAATGGAGAAGAGCAAGAGGTATTTCACCCATGTGAATGATGTGCTCACCATGTACGTGGTATGAAGCACGGAAGGGGATCTTGAAGCTAGGATGTCACCAAAAGCGGTATCCACGATTAAGGAATATGGCTCATACTTCATACAATTCTCAACATTCTCCTACATACGAGTCACCTGCAGCCCGACCAAGCTCGTTGAAACTACCTAAGTACCTCAATGACCAAATCGTATTGTTTGAACTCTACGGGAGATCACTCAAGTAAATAGCAAGCTCAAAAGTAGGAGAAATAAATTGATTCCATTCCCCTGTATCTCTAGGGGAGTTCACGTGCAAAAGCTCAAATGACGCATCTCACGTAGAGGCCACTTTCACACATCTGACTCTATATTCCTACATTGCTAGGCCCAACTTTGACATCTAAGAAGATCCTGACTCGTTCCATGTCCTAGAATTGCAACATGAACCACAAGTTGATGAGTACTAGGCCAATTGTATTGATGAGTTCGAAGTAATAAAAAATATCACATGAGGATGATGTTGTTGCAAATCAGCAGTACCCCTGGATGCAAATCAAGGTTTTGAATTGATGTTTTAGGCATCCGGTGTGATTGCACAACATGGAAACCTCTCTCCAAGTGTGGGACTTGTGAAAATGAGAGAGAAATCTCTAGATTAGAGGTGGTTCCTCAAACTCCTCGATTTAGATCTATATTTTGCACAACTACGAGAGGTTCGAGATCCTAATCCTACTCTAAATTGCATGGAGACAGGGGATAAAAATGTAAAAATGAAACTAAACTAAAGATGGTGATGCACCAAAAGGAGTGGTGAAACATTTTTGCCATGTAAATAGACACAAATTCATGAAATGCAACAAGGAAAACATACACAAGCTGATAGATGTAATTAGAGGTCTTAAAATGAAGTAAAACAATACAAATAGAGGACTGAAAGCATTCACAGAGTTTGCACTATCAATTCCATGTAAAAATCTCTTGCATTCCACCCTCAAAGAGGTATAAACCTACTACAATACTTGAAAAAGGTCTGATTCTTACAACTATCACTTGTTGGAGGTGAAAGAAGAAGTTTTCTATGCCAAAAAGTGTTCAACCATGAAGAAATGAGCCAAATCTGGCTTTTACAGTACATGGGTAGAGCCCAGGAGAGAGAAAATGTGAAAAACACATGGGAGCCATCCCTCATTGATGGAAAATGCATTAAAATAGCATGGAGGACCTTACAAACCCATACCCTATCATTTTTGACCATATTGGAGAAGAATGTGACCCATTCTATATTAAATTTGGTTGTTGAAATGTCATTTCTGGCCATGGACACGTACCAGAACCGTTTTTGAATTTTCTCTCTCTAAACTGAACCAAAATTAAAAATTGACGATGGAATCGTGTAGAGAATTTTAACAGATTTCCAATGATATAAAGAATGTGAAAATCTGAGCTCTGGATCAAAAGATATGATCGTTTGAAGATTTAGGGCGAAAACGGCCCAAAAACGGATTGGCGGTAAAAATTTTCAAATTTTACCTTTTTTTTGTCTTTGGAAAAAATTTCAAAAATTTCCCATGCTCCGCTGGTCGGATGCCACGTGGCAAGCTCTGATTCACTCTGGAATTCTCTCTCCTTCTCTTTTCCGTGGGTTTTCCTTTGAAAATTGACCTTTTTATACTTTTTTGGAAAAATTTCAAATTTGCCTCCAACCCCCGAACTCCTCTTCCACGTGGTAGCTTCCTATTGGCTGCGGGCCTCAAATGGGAAAATTTTCACAAAAACTCCACCAAGCCATAACTTGAAAATATAAGGAGTTAGGAGGCAAAATTTACCCTTCTACGGAAAGGCGAGAGAGAGCTCTATCTCGATGGTGCCATTTCCGAGAAAGCCTCGAGTGCTGAAAATCAAAAAAATGTAGGCGAGGCACAAGAGAGGTAAGAACACAAGGAGTTAGCCACAAAATGAGTGGGGCACCATTTTTGATAGCAATTTTGGTGACTCGGAGGGTCATTTGCTGCTAGATGAAAATACCGATTCTTGAAGCGAGTCCATTGGGCATGGAGTCATCAAATATTCTGTTTAGAACCTCAAGTGACTTAGAATGTGCAAGGAGGAAGATGGAATATCACATGATGGAAGCAAGGACTACAAAACATCTCCGGGGACAACAAGGCATGCGAAAGCACTTAGGAAAGCAAAACTAACTCTACAAGAAAACAATGTGCAAAGCACTTGGAGGAATGAAAATCTAATCTAATATTTACAAGGTGGTAAATTTCCCTCTAGAAGCAACACTTGAGATAGATTCCATTGGTGGAATTTGCATTTCTTCACCATCCAATGAGGCCAATTGGAAAGCATTGCTGTTCTTGCACTTCGTGACCATGTATGGGCCACTCCAAATGGCATCAAATTTTGAATGCCTTCCCGGTTTTGCTCTATCCACATCCCATTTCAACACTAGATCTCCAACCTGAAAAGATCTATCCTTGGCCTTCCTATCAAAGGTATTTTTGATCAAAGCTTGATCCTTTTCCATTGCTTGGGATGCCTGATTTCTGACCTCCTGCAGCTCCATCAACTCTGCATATCTCACCTCCATGGGCTCAAACTCTAGCAACTCTAATTGCTTCATGAGTTCCAATGTTGGCAACTCAAGTGACATGGGCAAGATTGCCTCTCTTCCATAAACAAGCTTGAATGGAGAGTTACCTGTGGATCTCTTGGGAGTTATCCTATCAGCCCATAAGGCTGATTTTAGTTTGGTATGCCAAGACCTTTGATTCTCATCAAGAGTCCTCCTAATGATCCTCAACAAGTTCTTGTTTGTAGACTTGGCACAGCCATTACCTTGAGGGTAATAGTTTGATGAAGTGCTTAGGTAGATCCCATTCTTGACAACCCACTCGGTCACCTTAGATCAATGAATGCCAATGCATTATCGAGATTATTATAGCGGTACCAAATCTGGTTGCTATCCCCTCATAAAAGTCTAAGATGTTGGACTCATTTGCTTCTTTGAGTGCTCTTGCTTGATCCACTTGGTGAAGTAGTCGTGGCTGTCAAAATCCATTTGTGCCCTTGACTTGAATTAGGATTAATGACTCAATGAAGTCCAAACCCCATTGCATGAATGGCTGGTCAACTGAGATTGGATGCAATGGAAGGGCAGCAAGTCTCTCTTTTCCTGTGAAGAATGCACAATTCTTACACCTCTTGATCCATGCATAGCAATCACTGAAAATTTTAGGCCAATAATAACCAGCCTTCATGATTTTTAGAGCTGTCACTCTTGGTGCAAAATGACCACCAGCTGATCCACCATGGAACTCTTCCAACACCCTATGAATCTGATTTGTGCTAATGCATCTCAGCAGCACTCCATTCACATCTTTCTTGAACAAAACTCCATCAACAATGGCATATGGGATAGCCTGCAATCTGAAGTGTCTTCTTTGGGTCTTGTTCATCTCCGGAGGGCATAGGCCTATGCTTAGGAAGTGCATTATACCTTGGGTCCAGCAAGGAGTGGGGGCAGCATTATTTTCTTCTTGAGTGCCACATGGCTCATGGCTGTCTTGAACTGTCAAAACAGCCTCTCCTTCATTGCATGCTTCTTTTTGCTTCCCCAAAACCAGTTGCTCACACAATCCTTTTCCTCTTACCAACTTGGTGATTTTGATCTCAATGTCATACTCAATGACACGGGTGATCCAACCTACCCTTTTCTCGTTCAAATCTTTGTTGAGGAGGAAGTCCTTAACCCCAGCATGTGAGACCAGCAACTGGACCTTGTTGTTTGAGACTAAATGCTTGAATTTCTTCAAGCTTCTGATTACTATCAGCACATGCTTCTCAATAAAAGAGTACTTCACCTCATAGTCATCTAGGCTCTGGCTGAAGAAGGTAATTTCTGCTCATCATTATCCTTGTTCTGCTGTACCAAAATGGCGAGAAATAGTGTCATTACCTCCAAATGCATAGAGGATGAAATCCTTGAGAAGTCCGGGTTGATGAGAGTTGGTGCTTGAGAAATGGCTTCCTTGATTGCTTCAAAATCTCCTTTCCTTCTGCTGTCCACTTGAAAGCCATGCTCTTCTTTAACATTTTGGTGATGGGCTTGACAAGGGCTGCAAAATCTGCAGGACAAACCTCCGAAAAAGTTTATCCTCCCAAGAAACTACGAAGGGCTTTCTTGTGGCTTGGCAATGGTAGTCCTCTTATGGCTTCGACTCTCTCTGGATCAATTGCTAATCCTTCTTTGGAGACAATATGGCGATCTTTCCTTCGTGTGCAAGAAAGATACACTTCTTAGGATTCAAAGACACTCCAAATTTCCTACACCTCGTGAAAACTTGTCTCAAATGAGAGAGGTGGTCTCTGCATTTTTGGAAAAAATAGTGATATCATCAAGGTAAATCAGCACCAGGTTATTAATCAAACCTTTGAACACCATGTCCATTTCTCTTTGGAAGGTAGCACCAGCGTTGGACAGCCCAAATGGCATCTTCTTGTATGCAAAATTTCCCCATTTGGTTGTGAAGGCTGTCTTGAAGCTGGTCTTCCTCCTTCACCATAATCGATTATAGCCCGAGTAGCCATCAAGTAGTAAAAACCTCTCGGAGCCAGCCCACAACTTGCAAGATTTGCTCCATGGAAGGGAGTGGGTAATGGTCCTTGAGAGATGCTCTATTTAAGTCTCGAAATCAACACACAATCTGATCTCCCACTCTTCTTTTTTGGAACCAAGTTGGCAACCCAACTAGAATGCTCGATTGGGAATATGATTCTTGACTCAATCAGCTTGTCCAATTCTTTCCTCATGAGAGGCTCCATGTGTGGATTGATTGGTCTTTGTTTCTACCTGACAGGCTTAGTATTTGGATCCAATTCAATGGTATGTTGAGCTAAGTTGGGATTGAAACCTTTCAAATCTTCGTAGCTCCAAACAAACACATATGGGAATTCTTGACTGTTGCATGAATTCATACCTTTCTTGTTCGATTGTCATCTTTCTAATTTGCAATGGTTTGTTCTCTTCTACCAAGATGGAATCTTGAATCTTCTCTCTTGACCTGAATGTTTACTTTCTCTTTCCTAAACTGATCATTGGGATTAAAAATGGACTCCAAAGTGATAAGTCCCTTGGGCAGCTTGTTAGTTCTCAGCTGTACCACTTGGTCACCATACTGCTGTTCCAATTTTTCTTGATTCTTAGTGAGAACTCAGCTTCTTCTTACAAGAAATGGATGATTTGCTGGTCATTCTCAAACACTTGCCAAGCTGACATTGTTATCGGCTTTGAAGGCCTCACAATCCAATCATGTGGATGTTTGGCTGTACCTTGTCTTGTTGAATGCTTTCCATAATGTCAAAGGCTTCCCCTCTTCTGCTGCAAGCCTATCGGCACTTGATTCTCTTTCCTAGGAATGGATTTGATGCCAAAACCCTCAAAATATTCCATGAGGTCCCACACCCTGTTCTTGTAGCACTTTGAGTAGATCATTCTTGGCAGCATGTTATCCCTTGACTGATTTACAATCAATTCACTTTCACCAAAGACTTGCAAGTTCTTTATTTTCTTCTTGATTGCCCAATGCATCCCTTTCACTAAGGCTTCATATTCAGCGGTGTTATTGGAGCATGCAAACTAAAATCTAAAAGCTAAATAGTACCTTACTCCTTGAGCTGAAACAAGCATGGCTCTACCTCCTGCACCTTGTCTACTCCTTCATCCATCAAAAAACAGCTGCAATACCTCATTGTCATCCTTGTGGTTTGGCTTGGTGATGTTAGGAATAGGCTGATTTTCTTCATGTATACAATAGACCCCTAGCTCAGATTCTTCTACTTTTTGATAAGGATCAAAAGCATGTACCTTGTTTGCCCATTCATCAAGAGTTAGATCCGGGATGCTCCCAACCTTGGTGTCAGCTTCATCGGTGCTTGGGTGGTCTTCTTGATCAAATGTTGAACAATTGGCGTTGATCTGACTTGGAGTGTAAGGCTCAATGTGGAAGTTTGCAATAGGTTCAGACCTGATTGTAGCCTTAGTTCCATACCTCGTTCTAAAAAAGCATGTGTGACCAATCAGCAAATAAATATCCCCCAACCTTGGCTATGAAGTCCCTTGACAAGCATAGGGCAAAGAGTGGTGGAAGGTCTATGACTGATACATCTTGTGAAACAACAACATTTGGACATGCATGCAAGGTAAGACTCAAGTTTCTAATCACCCCAACTGTTTATTCTTGCTGTCCCATCCATTTGCACTACCCCTTTGGATATGGTTTCATACTGGAGCCCTAGCTGATCAGCTATTTGTTTAGGCATCACCGAGCTACTTGCCCCAGAATCTATCATGCAATTGTGCACTAAGCGATTTCCAATGATTAATGAAACATAGAAAGGAGGGGGCTTCAACATTTTACCTTACTATCCTCCATGATCTCCCTCAAAGGTGGCAGCATTTGTGAGCACTTTCTCTTGCATCCGAACTTGCTGATTCGAAGTTGGCGATCCTTCATGGCAGCTTGTAACAAGTCTCTTTGCCAGGATAGATAGGGATTCCCACATTGATATATTAACATTTGTCTTCTTCATCGATCAATGATCTTGAATGGTGATGAAGGATCTCTTTGCTGTCCCTTTGCTTGTACATTCACTCCTTGCACGTGGGCAGCAATAACTGGTATTTGAGTTGGTCTAGGAGTTGTTCTTGGCTGCCCTTGTGCATTTGAAATTAGATTTTGCTTGCCAACCATTTGTGGAGCCATAGAAGGTTGTGGATTGGTTGGAGCTAATGGTGTTCTTCACCCAAATTCCTTCTTTTTGACCTTGTGTTGGCTGCTGACACCTTGGGAAACTGCACGATTCATGCCACAAAATCCTGCTTGCCAATTTACCAACGTGGTGTCATTTGGGGCTGATTGCTTTGTTGGAATGTTTCTTGTTGTTGGTTGTTTCCTTGATTGCCCTCACCCTCCACACCGTAGTTGTCACCATTAATTCTTGATTCAAAGCACCATTGAAGCACATGGATTGGTTATGAGGTTCATTGCATGGAAAACACCAGTCATACTCACGAGAAATGTTGTTTTGTGTTGGCACCAATGCCTTAGAGGCGAGATATGGCATTTGGATTGTAGGGCTGAAATGGTCTATTGGCGGGAGGCCTTGTTTGATTCATATTTGCAGCTGGATTAGGTGGTCTTTGTGGTTGGTATGGATGTCTGTTAGGTGAGCTTGGGGCTGGTAAGAAGGTCTAAAACCTTGGGCTTGTTGCCTCTTAAGAGTAACCAGCTCATTGCCTAGGTTTTGCAATTGCTTCATGACTTCTTGAAGCTCATTTGGGGCACTTGGAGATGAAGTAGAATCTTCATTTGAACTACGATTTCTAGGAGTGGGAGAAGGAGCCAAATTAGGTGCTTGATTGGTATTCGGACTCTCTAAACTTGGAAATAATGGCATGGGAGGTTTAGGGGCTAGTTTGACTTGGATCAAACAATTTTCAGCCCTAATGGCAATGCTATAAGCCATAGGGATAGTTATGCCTCCCATGGACTGAATCAACATAGAAATATCAGAATTTAGAGCTTTGAGATAATAGAGAAAAGCACCTTCTGCTGTTGGCCTAACTGCCACTGGAATTCTCTCCCAAGTCTTTTGAAATTTGAAGTTGAAATCGGTCAGCTGTTCATTGGGAGCTCTCTTGATGGTTGTCAGCTGCTCCAAAAGAGACAAGTTGTCTCCCTTCTCTCCAAATTTCTCATGAAGTGCTATACACAGCTGATTCCAATTTGTGATAGAACCAGCTCCAAGGCTTCTAAACCATTGCAATGCTTTCCCCTTGAATGAAGATGCCAGCAACTTGACAGCCACTTGCATCTCATTGATTTCATAAATTACACAAAGGTTGGCAATGTCTTTAACATGATCACCTCGAGTAGTCTAATTTTCTCCAGTGAAGTAGGGAATGTTCTTCAAGGCTGCAATTGGAATTGGATGTTGTGCATTGAGGGCAAGTGGGCTGCTGCCTGTGAAGTTTACATAGGGGTTGTTTTGCGCCATTCTAATTGGTCTTAGAACCCTTGTTGATTGAATGAAAGGCCTACTAGGTGGAGGAGTTGAGAGAGTTTTATTTGATGGAGATGGAGACCTTTGGATTCTCCTCCCACTTTGCCTTACTCTTGGAGATAAGCTGCAGATATTCAAACAACACCTCTTCTTCTCCGGCTCTTGACCTTGTAGTGATTCTTCTCATGAGTTTTCGGGCTGCCGCTCTTGAAACCAATTGATTCTTCCTTGGAGTGGCGGATATGCAAATTATAACTCTTTTCAAGCAAGAAAATTTCAGTAGATGCAAATCAACTTTGTTGCAATAAAAATGAGACCTCTAAGGTCCCCCAGCGTGCCAAAGCTGTTGTTGCAAATCAACAAAGACACCCACAGATGCAAATCAAGGTTCGAATTGATGTTTTAGGCATCCGGTGTGATTGCACAACATGGAAACCTCTCTCCAAGTGTGGGACTTGTGAAAATGAGAGAGGAATCTCTAGATTAGAGGTTGGTTCCTCAAACTCCTCTGATTTAGATCTATATTTTGCACAACTACGAGAGGTTGAGATCCTAATCCTACTCTAAATTGCAAGGAGACAGGGGATAAAAGTGTAAAAATGAAACTAAACTAAAGATGGTGATGCACCAAAAGGAGTGGTGAAACATTATTTGCCATGTAAATAGACACAAATTCATGAAATGCAACAAAGGAAAACATACACAAGCTAATAGATGTAATTAGAGGTCTTAAAATGAAGTAAAACAATACAAATAGAGGGTGAAAGCATTCACGAGTTTACTTTGTCAATTTGTTATCGTAAAATTGACAAGGGCAATTTTACCGATAACCATACGGAAAATTTTGTTTCGATCCCTCGTTAGGGATCCCTTGCGTTCGAAACGTTGTAAAATCCCTTCCCGGGAAATCTAGTTTTCGAACTTAGTCTTTCTAAGCCTTTTTGGCTGGGCGCATGAAATATCATTGTAACACTAGCCTTTGATGCGCCCCTTAAAAGCCTTTGGCGCATGGTTTTCCATGTTAACACGTCTTTCGGTGCGCCAAAGGATGTTGAGTCTCTTTTGCGTGCGCCAAGGCGCATGCGCTTGTGTTGATACAACTTGTGTTGCGCCGCTCTTTGGTGCGCCAAAGGGCGCGCATAATCTTTGTGCAAAAAAACTTTTTGGTGCGCGAAGGCACACATAATCTGTGTCGACAATAGATTTGAGTGCGCAAAGGCGCGCTTTATCTCATGTTGGTAGATGCTTTGATGCGCAAAGGCGCATCCCTTCCGTGTCGACAACAAATCTCATGCGCCTTTGAAAAAGTGGTTGGCGCATTTATGACCAGTTTTTCTATATATATATGTGAGTGCGCTCCCAAATGTCATTTTCACTTTTGTTGAGCACGTGATCGTTCTGAACTTGTCAGCCTCTGCTCCGTCATTTTCATCGTCCTGTGGACCCGTTGCAACTTTTGCTATATATCCAGGTAAGAGGTGTTATTTCTCTCTTGTGCGTTTTGTGCTTTCATTTCTGGTGTGTTCCTGGTTTGGTTCTTGCTTGTTGGGTGGTTTGTTATATATGAATGTGATCGGCCTAGCCTCCTCCGTTTGTTGTCTGGCCCCCATGCTATCCTTCCTCTTTCCAGATCTGCTGGAGAAGGTCATTTTCTTGAAACCATGGTTATAATCCTCTTGGTTTTAACCGTTTCGTTTGCCCACTGAGCATGTTAAAAAAGAGAGAGGAGAAGAAATCTAAGAATCATGTAAAAGCCCCTTTTAAGAGTTTAGTTTTCTGTTTTTCTCCTTGGCGCGTCTGTAACCCCTGCAACACTAAGAACAGTTGCGCCCCCATGGTGCATCTACCCGCCCTGTTACAAAAGCAAAATCCGCGCCCATGGCAACCCCCTTTCGGCCGCATGATGACGATGATGAGTAGCTGCTTCTTCTTCTTCTTCCTCTTCTTCTTCTTCTCTCTATTCTCCGACTTTCTTGTTGAAATATCTAAAGTGTGTTGGCACAAATGATGACATCATCCATGTTGCATCATGGGATGATGTCATCCATCAAGTTGTCAAAAGTCAACATGACTTTTAGATATTTTGTAAATATTTGTTGGCTCCTTTTTGGCTTTCCTTCTCCTCTCTTCTATAAATACTGGAATACTTGTTGTATTCGGTGTGAACATTTTTTAGATGAAAATAGAAGTGAGGAGAGAAAGACTTTGAGCTTTCTTGTAACAAAAGAAAACAGTAATACAAATATTAAGACTTTGTGCTCAATAGCTGTGTTATGCATTAGATCTTCCTTACGTTAGATCTTTATGTGTTTAATCGGTTGGATTCATATCTACTTTTACGTCATTTGCTCATCAAGTATTGCTTTGTTTATTTATGTAAGAAGGTTTGGCTCTTTTACTACCAACCCAAAAACATAAATCTTGACCTTTCTCGCTTTGGAATTCATTTCTTTTCTTCCTTCGGATCTGTTCTTTCTCTTTTCCCTCTTTCTTTCCTTTCTTTTCGCAGCTGAAACACTCTCTGGGATGAGATCCCAAACCCTCGAAGGCGAGAATCTATGAGACTTACATAGATTCCTGCTGGGTAGAATAACAATAAACCGAGTTTCGCTTTCTTTGACTCAAAGAGGGCTAAGCCCTGCACACTTTGTTGGCTCGTCTATCCATAGATCTGTCCAGTGCATGATTTTGGACCAACTTGATTTTGGCGACTCATTGGGATCGAATAGATCGGTCAGATCTATGAGGGTAGTAAGATATAAAAATCGGAAAAATCAAAAGATTGCTGCCTGTTTGCAAATCTGAACTTTTTGTTAAAAATCCAAAAATTTGCAAAAGTGCTCAAACTGAAAATTTTTCTTCTGAGAGTCATAGATCTGGTCCAGTTAAAAATCTTTAGTTCGCTGAGTTTTTGAAAGAATCAGTATTTTGCCATAGATCTGAGTTTTTGACTGTTTGCAAAAAGTTTGAAACCCTCGAGTTAAAATCAGATCAGAAAATCAGCTTACTAATCTTCCCTGCCATCTTATCCTCGTTGTAATTTGTCATTTAACCGCAATCGGTTTTCTGAAGAGGATAGTTTTTAAATATCTAGAAAAGTGCCTGCTGCTGGTTTTTGACAGAAAAACCAGAAAATCAGCAAGTACAACCAAAAAGAAAGTTTAAATCTGCGCCATAACATTGCAGATCTGGAAGGAACACTGGCGAGTGAACCTTTTACGCAGCAGGCGAGCCCGTGGAGAAGCTGATCCTACTTTCGATCTGCTTCAAAGGCACAATTTCAGCGTAACACCGGCGCGTTTTTCAGCACTAAGCTCGGCTAGCCGGTCATCCAGGAGTGTCTCACCTTCGCGAAGAAAAAGTCTTTTGCAGGGGGCATCCACATCCCTTTGTAGTGCCTTGCTACTCAGCGGAACTACAATTCCAGCTCGTGTTCTCTTTCCGGCTTTTCAGATGGCGGTACCATGGGGAAACGCGATGGGTCCTTTGGCTTTACCACATCCAGTTCACGCTCTCCCTCACGGAAATCGAAAGAATTTTCCCAAATTCGACGGGAGCGGAAATCAAAGCACGGATTCCCACATATCTGCATTCATTATGTCATGCAGTATTTTAGATGTGACCCACGAAGATGTGTCGGTTCGCCTTTTTCTGGAAACCCTACAAGGACCTGCAGCTGAATGGTTTCAGCATTTGCCGGCCGGATCTATCACCAGTTGGGCCACCTTACGGGATGCTTTCGAAGACAGATACAAGCCTTCAGAGGATGCATTTGCATTATTATCACGAATCACTCACCTGAAGAAGGAGGCGAATGAGACCATGCGCGATTTTGTCACCCGGTTCAATGCACTAATCAACCGTGTCCCTGTTGCCATGCTTCCAACACCAGAAAATCAAAAGTGTTTCTTCGTAAACGCTATGAGCTCGAAAGTTAGTTTCTTGCTCCTTCAGGAATGAGTTGCCACCTTGGTTCTCGCCCAAGCCGCTGCCATTCGCATAGAGGATAATCTGATAATATCCGGCGAATTAAAAAAGGAATCAGCCAAGCCTAAATCTTTGGGCCCTTCGCCCATCACTTCGTCTGATCCAGCATTCCAAAAGATGGTGAACGATTTGCTTGCATTGAAGAAGCAGTTGGCCCAGGCCTCTCCCAGTTCCTCATACCGGGATATTCCACGGAGGAATTTCATTCCTAACAATGTTTCACAAAGACCGCGCTTACCTACAGCTGCTCCGCGGTTGGCACTTGAGGCCCCTCCGGTCAATGCTCTGGCCGAGATTGAAGAAGAAGAGTAGTATTATGAAGAACCTTCGTCTCAAGGCGAAGATGATCAAGATGTCGGTGAACCGACTGGCGACTCTACTATCGGGTATATGGAATTTGATGAGGAAGAATCTGATGAAGAAGAGGGTACCCGAGGGGAGTGCCTTGGCGGGCGATCATATCTTTGTTTTTACTCGTTCGCAAGGAAAAGAAGCGGAAGTTGCTGCCCATGTCCAGCAGGAGAAGGCCATGTCAAACGCGCCTCCGATCATTGCTAAAAGAGGTAATCCTCTTCCTACTCAACTCCCTGGCAAATCTTTTGCAAAGAGATCTTTTCCCCCTATCTCTCCTCCAAATCAGTCCTCTCACATTCCTACTAAGACCACCAATCCTATTCCATCATCGCGAGGTGAGGGACTCATTCCTTTACCAACGCAACCCTTGGCCGCATTTGATATTATAGATCATGCAAAAACGACCAAGATTCAAATGTCTCAGAAAATTTGAGTATCTTGGTCAAACCCGAAATGACTTGTAAGATTAACTAAGTATATCCAAAGTCAAGCTGTTATACCTAATCAGGCTTCCCCAAAAGGAATCCTTTCCACTCCCCCTGAATCCCATATAAATGTTGCTTCAACATCTGCGTCAGGCAAGATAGAGCCTTTCTATCTCTCTCTTCTGATCAATGGACACAAGCTGAGTAACTGCATAATTGATTCCGGGGCTTCTGATAATGTCATGCCGGCAAAAGTCACCCATGCTTTGGGCCTCACTCTTACCAAGCCTTTCGGCAGATGTTACTCTTTGGAAACTAAGCAAGTTCCGTTGGTTGGCCAAATCAAAGATGCGCAATTTGCATTTGCGGCTTTCCCGGATAAAAGAGTAAAAATGACAGTCCTCGTTGCTGACATTCCGGCAGCATATGGAATATTGCTGGGAAGAAGTTTTTGCAGTGAAGTTGGTGGAGAAATTCATATGGACTGGTCCAAAGCTAGAATTCAGTCAAAGGCGTAATGCGAGACTTTGGAGCGAGAATCACAAAAGAAATACTTGGTTACCAACTCGAAGACCCCAAAGCTCAAATCCTTTTTGAATCATCGGGGATGGGAATTACTTATCTTATCTTGAAACGGATAAAGCAGGGCTGTTCTCGTTCGGGAAGGAGATCTTAATAAGATCTGGACATTGCATTTCGTTGGGGAGTGTGCAACTAGTGGATGTGGCGCGAGGTCGTGTTGATATCTCCCGAGGAAGAATTCATTCCTCTCTCTTTCAAATTGCAGTTTTTCAACACCAACAATACTGCTGAGTATGAATCTCTCTTACTCGGTATGCAAGCCACCAAAGAAAGAGGAATTAAAAATTTAAAAGTACAAGGCGATGCTGAGCTAGTTGTAAATCAGGTCAAAAGGATTTACCAAGTAAAGAATGAAAGACTCACGCATTACCATAATGCAGTATGGGACAACATCGAAGCATTTGATGCCTTTTAAATAGAGGCAATTCCAAGAGCCCAAAATGACATGGCTGATTCATTGGCTGTTTCAGCATCTCTCATGCTCCCACATCCAGGTTTGAAAATGAACAAGTACACCATTGAGGTGGTTTTCCGCCCGAGCGTGCAGACAATTCTCAGCATTGGCAGGTGTTCAATGATGATAATCAACTCATTGCCTTTCTGGAGAAGGCAGAAAATTTTAAAGAATTGTATTTCGAAGGATCCACCTCTACATGCCGTGAATCAATCGACGGTCAAAACCACGAATCAAAGGAGAACGACGGCGTATGTCAGCTCAAAGGAAATAAAATTCCGAAGGGCCTGGTTTCTCTGGAACGCCTGTTTGACAGGCATGACCGTTTTGTAAGAAAGAAGAGGCGAGATGATCCTGGCTCGTCCCCAGAAACCGAACCGGTCAATATAGGTTCGGAGGCACATCCGCAATTTGTGAACATCGGGAAATGTTGCACGCCAGAAGAAAAGCGAAAATTTGTCAAGTTGCTGAAAAAATATATGGATGTATTGGCATGGTCTTATGCCGATTTAAAGTCCTTCAAGCCGAAGGGCGTTAAAGACGATATTCCGTTGAAAGACGATGCAAAGCCTTCCGCCGAAGCGAGAGGCACTATAATCCCAAGATTTTTGGGTACCATCCAGGCCGAAATTTAGAAGATGCTAGATGCAAGAATCATCTTCCCTATCCATCAGATACTTGGGTAGCAAATATTGTGCAGTCTTGCGAGAAAAGCGGTGAAATATGCATCTGTGTAGACTTTGAAATTTGAATCAAGCTTATTTGAAAGACAACTACCCTCTTAGATAATGGATCAAGTTCGCAAGCGATGGCTGGATCGGAGAGATCTTGTCCATGCTTGACGGTTTTTCAGGTTACAATCAGATTGAGGTTTCACCTGAAGATCAATTCAAAACAGCATTCACTACTCCCTGGGGTACATTTGCCTACAGCAGGATGCCTTTCGGCCTAACTAATGCTGGTGCCACTTTTCAGTGGGCCATGGACTTTGCATTCAAAGGTATGATGGGAAAAGTCATCGTGGTTTACCTAGATGACTTAACCGTGTTCTCTAAACAATGAAATGATCATTGTGATCATTTGGAGCAAGTGTTGGCCAGGTGCCGAGAACATGGGATTTCCCTAAACCCAAAAAAGTCTGTTTTTGGAGTCACGGAAGGGAAGTTGCTAGGCCATGTGGTTAGAAAAGAAGGAACAAAGATAGAATCTTGAAAGAGTTAAGGCTATTCAAAGCCTTACTCGCTCTACAAACAAGGCGGTGTTCATTCTTTCTTTGGAAAGGTGAACTTTCTCGGGCGTTTTGTTCTGACTTTGAGAAGACCGTCACATATTGAACATGATGAAGGGGTCACCAACTTTCGAGATGGAGTGAAGAGGGGAAAAGGTCATTTGAAGAAATAAAAGCTTTCGTTGCCCATGCACCAGTCCTGGTATGTCCAGATTTCTCCAAGGACTTCATCATGTATAGTTATGCATCCGAGCATCTTGTATCCGCCATCTTAATGCAAAAGAATTGAGAAGACATTGAATCCCGATTGCATTCATGATTTCTCCTCTCAAACATCATGAACTTAAGATGACTCAAATTTGGAAAATCACGCCTTTGCCGTTGTCAAAGTAGTGAAGAATTTCAGGTATTACATTCTAAACTCGCATATGGTGGTGTCTTTGGTCCACGACACGGTGGTGAAATCAATTCTAACTCAGCGGGAGTTAGGAAGTTTGTGGGGAAATTGGATCGCAAAGGTCCGGAGTATGACTGGACATTAAACCAACCAAGCTGGTAAGGGCGAGGGCACTGTGTCGGCCTAATGGCTGAAAATAAAGATTCAAAAACCACGGTGAAAGGGGTGACTACATCGAAGAAGCGCGGGACTAGTAAGAAGGGCACGATCTCTCGCCTCTGGTTCTATTTGTTGCAACTAGTGATGAGTGGTACTCCGACATCGCTTTCTTCCTTACCTACGGCGAATGCCCGATGCACCTAACTGCAAAGGAGAAGCGCACTATAAAGCTCAGGGCGGCTAAATATGTCATCTGGGATGACGGCTTATATAAGCGCGGGATAGATGGCATCTTCCTGCGATGTGTCGACAAGCCCCAGCAAGTAAAACTACTGGAAAGTTTTCACAATTCAGCTTGTGGAGGGCATTTCTCTTCATCCGTAACTGCACACAAGATCATTCGAGCCAGGTATTATTGGCCGACGCTCTTTCAAGATACAGCCACCTGGGTGGCGAAATGTGAACCCTGCCAACAATTTGTTGGCAAGCCCAAGCTGGCTGCCCTTCCCCTAAGGCCGGTCATTATCAATGAACCATTCAGACAATGGGGAATTGATTTTATTGGCGCACTCAATCCTCAATCGAGTGCTGGACATAGCTATGTCCTTACAGCAATGGATTACTTCACCAAGTGGGTGGAAGCCATACCTGTCAAGCATGCCACTTCTGAGGTGGTTTGCAATTTCATTAAAGAAAATATCATTGTCAGGTTCGGCGTTCCAAACAAAATCGTTGCTGATAATGCTTCTAACTTCTCCTCACGAGAAGTTATTAGTTTTTGCTATGAATATGGGATAACCTTGGCTCACGCATCCGACTATTATCCTCAGGGAAATGGTCAAGCGGAATCCAGCAACAAGAACTTGGTGGCCATCATACGAAAACTGGTGGAATCAAATCAGCGGATGTGGCACAAGTCCTTATACGACGCTTTGTGGGCGGATCGTATTACTCCCAAGAGATCTCTCGGCATGTCACCTTTTCAAGTGTTATATGGCATTGATGCCGAGCTTCCCATTTCTGCGGAACTTCCTGCTCTGCGCTTGGCACGAGCCATTGAAGATGAAACTTTCCAGAATTCTCTAGAAAAGAGAATCATGTATCTGGCAGAACTTGAAGAAAAGAGAGCGAAGATGGTTGACAGGATCACTGAACATAAGAATCAAGTTAAGAGGCTTTTCGATAAGAAAGCCAAGAAAAGAGATTTTCAAGTGGGAGATCTCGTCCTTTTGTGGGACAAGCGAAGAGAGCCAAAGGGCATGCACGGAAAGTTTGATTCCCTATGGAGAGGGCCCTTCAAAATCAAGCAACTCAACGGAGAGAATAGTTTCTATCTCTCGTATCTGGATGGAACTGAGCTCCCGCTTCCCTATAGCGGGCAGCATCTGAAGATCTTCAGGAAGTAGAGCTTGCTCTCTTCTTTGTACAATTTGCTTTAAGTTGTGTGTTTGCTTTCGTCGTGTGTTTGCTTTCGGTTTGTCGTGTGTTTCTTTTGTTCTCCCTCCGGTCCCCCTTGTTTTTGACTCTGTTACCCAATGGA